>OU342741.1:363720879-364321241 GCA_910589775.1 Avena eriantha
GTGTGAGTGCTTGAAGTTATTTCCTTTAGATTCTGCAATTTTGCCTTTTTGTTTGTTGTTTTCACTAGTTAGGCTTAATGGAAAACAACAAAAAATTAGAGAGCTTTTTAGTATTTTTCCTAAGTTAGAACTTGAATTGTCTGAAAAGAGAATTAAAAAACCCATGGAACTTTCTTTGCATGCTAATAGCAATGTTATTAGTATGAATCTTTTGAACACCTTTGTTACTAATGCTATGGAAACGTCTAATCTTGGGGAAGTTGGTTTTTATGAAAATGATCTTTTTAGTTCCCCAGCTTTAAAGAAGAAAATTTGCTCTAATGATACTTTATCTCCCATATGTGGTAATTCTGATGATACTTGTGATATTTTAAATCCACATACTGAAAGCATCCCTTTTAAAATACCTATAAAAATTGTTGAACGTGTTATGAATAACTGCTACTTTGGACATGGAACTGTCCATCCTGGTGATCATTTACTCTTTATACATGAATTATGCGAGTTGTTCAAGTGTGCAGGTATTTCAATGAACCAAGTTAAGAGGAAGCTATTCCCTATTTCACTTAAGGGCAAAGCAAGGGAGTGGTATGAGCTACTAGATGATCCTCATCATTTGGAGTGGAAGGAACTTGAATCTCTCTTTTACTCTAAATTTTATCCTCCTCATGAAATTCATAAAGATAGGAATTACATTTATAATTTGCATCATCATGATGGAGAAAGTATTGCCCAAGCATGGGGGAGATTGAAGTCACTAATGCTCAAATGTCCCATTCATGAGCTCCCCCGTAATATTGTTATTAATAATTTCTATGCAAGGCTTTCAGGACATTACAAGGACTATCTAGATACTTGTTTAGAGGGATTCTTCCCAAGTAAGGAGGTCAAAGCTAAGTGGGATCTTCTTGAAACAATTCAAAGCAATACCGAAGATTGGTATAACAACAAAGGTAAAGAACCAGGTATAAACTATGAGTATGATTGTATTAAATCTTTTGCTGAAACTGCTGATTTTCAAGAGCTTAGTGCTAAATATGGTCTTGATCCTCAAATTCTTATTGATTGTTTTAAAACCTTTGCTTCTCATATTAATGCTCCTAAAGAAAATTGGGACATGTATCATGAGCCTTTTAAAGACACTTGCATGGAAAAGGAAATTGTTGTTATTGATAGCAATAAACATGCTCAAACCTCTGAAAGTACTATTTCTTATAAGCATGTTAATTTTTGTGGAATACCTAGACCTTGTGAGAATAATCAAATTGAAGAAGAATATTGTATCACCCACAGGAATGAAAAAACTAGAATGTGGTATAGGGCTTTAAATGATCTTGGTAAAAAAGTTTGTGCCCTTTATCCTTTTATTTGTGAACTTTGCTTCGAAGTGGGTCATTTCAATTTTCAATGCTTAGGCCATAATAATAGCCCTTCTAATCCAATGAGTACTGCAAGTTTGTATTGTGATGACATGATCACTCCTAATCAACATGATGAACTTACATTATTTTTGGGGTGTGAAGAGTTATCAAGAAAAACCTCTTTGGTAGATATGGGTGCTTTTGATATGAATAGTGTCCTGCATGGTTGTCATCTTTATTGTGTTGATAATTGTCACATAAATACTTACATACAAAATATTATAGAAGATGAGATTTTACCAAAATATGACAAGATTAATATGAGTTTTGATCTTATTAATGAAAAGAAGGAATCCTCCAAAGTTTCTTCTATTGTCTCTAACAATGAACCAGGGTATATGGAGAAGCTTCCTTTCAAGCCTCTCCCTCCTAAAGAGAAGAATAAAATGAAGAAAAGGAGGAGTAAAAGAATAGAGGAAGCAGTATTTTCCCCTAAGCATGTTGCTCATATTATAGTTTTTGATGAGTCTAAACTCGATGATGTTCCTATGCCTATTACCTATAGTAGTGATCATGATTGGGAAAAGCACACTACCTTTGATATTGAAAATCTCTTCGGTACCAATTCTGAAAATGATGATATTAATAATTGCTATACTATTAGTGCTATCCATGATCCTTCCAATGATGATATCTTTACAAATGAACACACTTTGGAAGATAACTATTCTATTGCTTATGATGATACTATACCTCCAATATATGATGATTGCAATGATGATTATGTTATTTTTAGTCCACCTACTATTGAGGAGAAAATTAATGATTACAATATGCCTCCTATATTTGATGATTATGGTGATGAGAATAATAATGATAGCTATTTTGTTGAATTTGCTCCCACCACAATTAATAAGAATGACTATATTTATGTGGGGAGTATTAATTATTTTATGCATGTGGCTCGTGATAAGAATGTTTCTTGTGATAGTTATATTGTTAATTTCATTCATGATGCTACTGAAAGTTATTATGAGAGAGGGAAACATGGTTTTATGCATCTCAATAATATTAAGTTTCCCCTCTTTATGTTGAAAGTATTGAAGCTGCACTTGTTTTTCTTTACTATGCTTACTGCTTTGTGCTTTCATGACTTGTTTCTTTACAAGATTCCTATGCATAGGAAGTGGGTTAGACTTAAATGTGCTTTGAATTTCCTTCTTGATGGTTTCTTTTACTTCAATTCATATGTCTTATGTGAGCATCTTCTCAAACTATCATGCCTAACTTAAAGGCGTTAAAGAAAAGTACTTATTGGGAGATAACCCAAAAGTTTTAGATGAGTCTTGAAAGTTATTACCTCTGTAATAACCTCTCCTTATCCTTTTTATTTGCTTTTTGTGCCAAGAGTAACCTCTAATGAGAGAGAAGTAATGATTGGGAAAGTTGCTGTCCCGAAACAGATTTTTGTGCTTCACCGTAAAATTCGTGAGAGATCTCTGTATGTCGGATTGAGCTGTAATTTTTTTGTGCTTCTGCCCCAGGTTGTTATCTAACTTTAGTTAGTTCAAAACATTTTCATTTGAGCAACATAAGGTCTTAGAAAAAATTCGTCTTTACCTGCTGGTCTGTTTTGACAGATTTCTGCCATTTTCTGCATTTGCTTCTTGTGGGTTCCTTTTTTAGTTCTTTTGGGGAATTGAGATTTTCAAGAGAAGTGCTAAAGTATCTAGTGTTCTAATGGAAGTTTATTTGGTGTTAGAACTGAACCTTAAGACTTATTTATCTTGAGTGCACTAATGTTGCTAATGAGATTGTGTGATGTTTTGTATGAATGAAAAATTTCAGGTGTATGAAAGGAATGAGTAATGAGATGAAGGATGGACTAAAGCTCAAGCTTGGGGATGCCACGCGTGTCACCCCAAGAAATATCCAAGAAGTACAAGCGTCAAAGCTTGGGGATGCCCAAGGCATCCACTTCTTCATCAATAAAAATCCCAGGTTTCTTCCAAACGCTTCATTTTTATTGTTTCATGCACAGTTGTGTTTTTCTTGGAGCGTATTCTTTTTCATTTTTGTTTTGTTTTTTAGTTTGCTTGGTTTTCTTAGTTTTCTGAATAAATTGGTTGGACCCCCTCTTTCATACATTTGGTTTGCAAATAGTTTGGTTTGGTTTGGAAAAGAATAGGAAAGTTCATGCTTATGAGGTAAAAAGAGCTTGGTTTTGACTGTGGCCTATGCTTTGTCATGCCATGCTTGATATTGTTTTGGCTTTATGCTTAGTATTATTTGCTCTAGCATGACTTGTTATAAAAAATTGAGATTGCTTAATGTGCCTTGGATGAATCATGCGTTGTTTTAGCATATTAAAGCATAGTATAGTGGTATTCTCCTTTGATGATTTATTTCGGTTGACTTGGCGCATGCTCACACCATGTTATGACTATCCAAAGTCACCATATCATTCATGATACTTTAGTTTTCAACTTGTTGTATCACTTTATGCTTTGATCAATGATGTTTTGTCGCTCTGCATGATTATGACCATTATTGCTCTCTTAGTTTGTCGCTCCTAGTCTTTTGCTAGCCTCCACAACAAAGTATGAGTTCCACTCATGCATCCAACTCCCTAAACCAAGTTATTACAAAGAGTCCACCATACCTACCTACTAGCTTATGCTATTCGAAGTATATTCATGCTTTTGTTTACCTTCCACTTGTTATGAGAAAACTAGTGATTAAAGCTCTCACGAACTTGATGGCACACTTTACTTTATTGCCTCTAATAAACTTGAACCATTGGGTCCTTCTTTGTTACGTATATGATTGTGATTTATAAGTTGAAATTAGCAGAACCATGTTTCATGGGGAACGCTTTCAACATTGCACTTGTACTTTGTACCCCATTGATATCATATTCTTTTGCTTACGGATCCCGACGATGTGAAATAAAAGTGGAACTTGTAAGATCATGGAGTTTGTATGTGTGTTATAGAAACGCCTGGGCCGCTAGCCTAACCCATGCCTAATCATGGTGGAAACTTGCAGCATCACCATAATGAGCACTCTATGAAGCATCCTCAATAAAAACCTATGCAAATAGCAAATAAAAAGATCACTGAGATGCTCATTGTCTGCTTGCCTTGTCATTTTGATTATGGGAAAGCTCCCGTATCATGTGCAAGGGGTACCCCGTTGGCGGTTCTTAATGATAAACATATACTTACAGTGACAAGAGCTTACTTGTGACTAAAGTTGAGTAGCATGAGGATCGGTCTTCGTAAGTAAGGGGCATGAGATTTCGGTTTATAACTTGTCAAGCATATCCTCTTAGTTGTGTCACTTTAACCTTAATCACCTTCAAGATGCTTATGATAGGGGCAATGAGAGCTGAAAGCTACAAGTACCATAATTTTTGGAAGCTCTTTATGAGACTTGAATCCCTACTTCCTTTTACAAAAGGCCTTTCTTCCACCATTACATTGAGTCTCCACCTTCTATCTTTATGCACCTACTTTGAGAGCATAGTGGCCATTCTTAGTTCTATGTGCATTGTCCCAAGACTAGTTGATTGATGCATAACTTGTTATTGCTTGTTTTAAACTATTGTATCTAGTCACTCTTATGAACTTTGAAGGTGTCCTATGCATTTATATTTGCTACTCTATGAGGGACAAGCTGAATACTATTATGCTATGTTTTCTTTATGTGAAACAAACAAACGTCTTGCAAAGCATTGTTATTCATGAATATTTTGTTTGTGCCTTTTCATGTTGCAACATAGTTTCTTTGTCTTATTGCTAGAACTTTGTCTTTCATGTTTTGATTGAAGTACTATGATCCTAGATTTGAATGTTTTACAAATACTTTGATCAAGTCTTTGATGGTGCATGTCACCTCAAAAATTATTCTTTCTTTTTATCACTTACCTACTCAAGGACGAGAAGGAGTTAAGCTTGGGGATGTTGATACATTGCAAATGTATCTATAATTTTTGATGTTCCATGCTTGGTGTTATCTACTTTCTTGCTTTGGAATACTTTTCATATGATTTCTTGGACTAACCTATTAACAAGATGCCACAGTGCCAGTCGCCTGTTTTCTGCTGTTTTTGGTTCCAGGAAAGTCAGAAAATCAATATTCTCGGAATTGGACGGGACAAAGCCAAAGTTCCTATTTTACCGGAAGATTCACGGAGCCAGAAGCAGAGACGGAGGAGGGCCAGGGCCTGGCCACACCATATGGTGGCGCGGGCTAGCCCTGGCCATGCTACCAGGTGGTGTGGGCCCCCTGGCACTCCACCGACCTTGCCTCTTCGCCTATAAGAAGCCTCCCGATACCAAAACCCTAAATAATCAATCATCTAGCCACGAAAAGTTCCGCAGCGCCACCAACACCGAAGGGGAGATTCGGGGGATAGAAAGTCTCTGTATCGGCACCCTGCCGGGACGGGGAAGTTCCCCCGGAGCCATCTCCATCGATCTCCACCACCATCTCCATCACCGTTGCTGATTCCCATGATGAGGAGGGAGTAGTTCTCTCTCGAGGCTAAGGGTTCTACCGGTAGCTATGTGTTCATCTCTCTCTCTATGCATGATCTTATTGAGATCATGAGCTTATAATCTATAGATTTACTCCGCTACTCAAGTGCTTTAATGAATCTCTGCTCTCCCCATGTGTGTGAAAGTGACAGCGTGCTCACCATGGTGGCACTTAGGCTAGAGATTACAAATACTTGTTATGAGTTATATTTGGAGTTGGATGTCTTTATGAAATTGTGGTGTTTGTTGGAGTCATCTAGTACTCAAGGTGACAGTGTGGGGTTTTCTAGATGGGAAAGTCTTCCTTTGAGGTGTGTTGTTATAGCCCTAGCATCGATTAGAGTGTCCAACCAGAGAGTAGTTAAGAGTAGTATCATAAAGAGAAGATATTTATATGAGAGTGTTCACTAGTGAAAGTATGATCCCTAGGCCTTGTTTCTAAGCATTGATACACCGTTTTCAATTAGATCTGTTACATGTTTGCTTGCTTCCATCTTTATTTCAGTTTTGCTTTAGTCTTTTCCACGCCATCAAGCTATTTTCTATCACCGTTACCACTTATAATTATCCATACCACTTGTGTTTCACTATCTCTTCGCCGAACTAGTGCACCTATACACCTGACAAGTGTATTGGGTGTGTTGGGGACACAAGAGACTTCTTGTATCTTGATTGCAGGGTTGCTTGAGAGGGGATACCTTTGACCACTTCCTCCCTGAGTTCGATAAACCTTGGGTGATCCACTCAAGGGAAAACTTGTTGCTGTTCTACAAACCTCTGCACTTGGAGGCCCAACAACTGTCTACAAGAATAGAAGTGCGTAGACATCAAGCTATTTTCTGGCGCCGTTGCCGGGGAGGTAAGGTAAAAGGTACTCACATCCTCTGGTGTGAGTGCTCGAAGTTATTTCCTTTAGATTCTGCAATTTTGACTTTTTGTTTCTTGTTTTCACTAGTTAGGCCTAATGGAAAACAACAACAAAATTAGAGTGCTTTTTAGTATTTTTCCTAAGTTAGAACTTGAATTGTCTGAAAAGAAAATTAAAAAACCCATGGAACTTTCTTTGCATGCTAATAGCAATGTTATTAGTATGAATCTTTTGAACACCTTTGTTACTAATGCTATGGAAACGTCTATGCTTGGGGAAGTTGGTTTTTATGAAAATGATCTTTTTAATTCCCAAGCTTTAAAGAAGAAAATTTGCTCTGATGATACTTTATCTCCCATATGTGGTAATTCTGATGACATTTGTGATATTTTAAATCCACATACTGGTCGATCCATGCAATGACCACTTTTCGATCCATATGTGGTTTGTGGAAAACAACACACATGCAATGAACACTAGTGGATCCATATGTGGTTTGTGGAAAAGAACACACATGCAATGAACACTGGTGGATCCATAAGTGGTTTGTGGAAAGAACACACATGCAGTGAACACTGGTGGATCCATATGTGGTTTGTGGAAAGAACACAGATGCAATGACTCTAGTGCTGGTTTTATTATAAGAACACACAAGCAATGACTCTAGTGGATCCATATCTGATTTGTGAAAAGAACACACATGCAATGCCACTGGTTGATCCATATGTGGTTTGTGGACAAAACACACATGCAATGCCATTGGTTAATCCATGTGTGGTTTGTGGAAAGAACACGCATGCAATGACTCTAATGGATCCATATGTGGTTTGTGGAAAAGAACACACATGCAATGACCACTGGTTGATCCATATGTGGTTTGTGCAAAGAACACACGTGCAATGACACTGGTTGATCCATGTGTGGTTTAGGGAAAGAACACACATGCAATGACTCTAGTGCCGGTTTTAGTACAAGAACACACATGCAATGACTCTAGTGGTTCCATATGTGGTTTGTGGAAAAGAACACACAGGCAATGAACACCGGTGGATCCATAAGTGGTTTGTGGTAAGAACACACATGCAGTGAACACTGGTGGATCCATAAGTTGTTTGTGAAAAGAACACACATGCAATGACCACTGGTTGATCCATATGTGGTTTGTGGAAAGGAACACACATGCAATGAACACTGGTGGATCCATATGTTGTTTCTGAGAAGAACACACATGCAATGACTCTAGTGCTAGTTTTAGAATAAGAACACACAAGCAATGATTCTAGTGGATCCATATGTGATTTGTGGAAAGAACACACATCCAATGACACTGGTTGCTCCATGTGTGGTTTGTGGAAACAACACACATGCAATGCCAATGGTTGATCCATGTGTGGTTTGTGGAAATAACACACATGCAATGACTCTAATGGATCCATATGTGGTTTGTCAAAAAGAACACACATGCAATGACCACTGGTTGATCCATGTGTGGTTTGTGGAAAGAACACACATGCAATGACACTGGTTGATCCATGTGTGGTTTGTGGAAAAAACACACATGCAATGACTCTAGTGCTAGTTTTAGTATAAGAACACACATGCAATGACTCTAGTGGGTCCATATGTGGTTTGTGAAAAGAACACACATGCAATGACCACTAGTTGATCCATATGTGGTTTGTGGAAAAGAACACACATCAATGAACACTGGTGGATCCATAAGTGGTTTGTGGAAAGAACACACATGAAGTGAACACTGGTGGATCCATATGTGGTTTGTGAAAAGAACACAAATGCAATGACTCTAGTGCTAGTTTTAGTATAAGAACACACAAGCAATGACTCTAGTGGGTCCATATGTGATTTGTGGAAAGAACACACATAATGACACTAGTTGATCCATGTGTGGTTTGTGGAAAGAACACACATGCAATGCCTCTAGTGCTAGTTTTAGTATAAGAACACACATGCAATGACTCTAGTGGGTCCATATGTGGTTTGTGGAAAAGAACGCATATGCAATGAACACTGGTGGATCCATCAGTGGTTTGTGGAAAGAACACACATGCAGTGAACACTAGTGGATCCATAAGTGCTTTGTGGAAAGAACACACATGCAGTGAACACTGGTTGATCCATATGTGGTCTGTGAAAAGAACACACACGCAATTACTCTAGTGGGTCCATATGTGGTTTGTGGAAAAGAACACACATGTAATGAACAATAGTGGATCCATATGTCGTTTGTGGAAATAACACACATGAAATACCATTGGTTAATCCATGTGTGGTTTGTGGAAAGAACACACATGCAATGACACTGTTGGATCCATATGTGGTTTGTGAAAATAACACACATGCAATGACTCTAGTGCTGGTTTTAGTATAAGAGCACACATGCAATGACTCTAGTGGGTCCATATGTGGTTTGTGAAAAGAACACACATGCAATGACCACTCGTTGATCCATATGTGGTTTGTAGAAAACAACACACATGCAATGAACACCGGTGGATCCATAAGTGGTTTGTGGAAAGAACACACATGCAGTGAAAACTGGTTGATCCATATGAGGTTTGTGAAAAGAACACACATGCAATGCCATTGGTTGATCCATTTGTGGTTTGTGGAAAGAACACACGTGCAATGACACTGGTTTATCCATGTGTGGTTTGTGGAAAGAACACACATGCAATGACACTGGTTGATCCATGTGTGGTTTGTCGAAAGAACACACATGCAATGACTCTACTGTCGGTTTTAGTACAAGAACACACATCCAATGAATCTAGTGGGTCCATATGTGGTTTGTGAAAAGAACACACATGAAATGACCACTGCTTGATGCATATGTGGTTTGTGGAAAATAACACACATGCAATGAACACTGGTGGATCCATATGTTGTTTGTGAAAAGAACACACCTGCAATGACTGTAGTGCTGGTTTTAGTATATGAACACACAATCAATGACTCTAGTGGGTCCATATGTGATTTGTGGAAAGAACATACATGCAATGACACTGGTTGATCCATGTGTGGTTTGTGGAAAGAACACACATGCACTGCCATTGGTTGATCCATGTGTCGTTTGTGGAAAGAAGACACATGCAATGACTCTAATGGATCCATATGTGGTTTGTGAAAAAGAACACACATGCAATGACCACTAGTTGATCCATGTGTGGTTGGTGGAAATAACAGAGATGTAATGACACTGGTTGATCCATGTGTGGTTTGTGGAAAGAACACACATGCATTGACTCTAGTGCTAGTTTCAGTATAAGAACACACATGCAATGACTCTAGTGGGTCCATATGTGGTTTGTGAAAAGAACACACATGCAATGACCACTGGTTGATACATATGTGGTTTGTGGAAAAGAACACACATCAATGAACACTGGTGGATCCATAAGTGGTTTGTGGAAAGAACACACATGCAGTGAACACTGGTGGATCCATATGTTGTTTGGGAAAAGAACACAAATGCAATGACTCTAGTGCTAATTTTAGTATAAGAACACACAAGCAATGACTCTAGTGGGTCCATATGTCATTTGTGAATAGAACACACATCCAATGCCACTTTTTGATCCATATGTGGTTTGTGGAAAGAACACACATGCAATACCATTGGTTAATCCATGTGTGGTTTGTGGAAAGAACACACATGCAATGACACTGGTGGATCCATATGTGGTTTATGAAAAGAACACACATGCAATGACTCTAGTGCTAGTTTTAGTATAAGAACACACAAGCAAGGACTCTAGTGGGTCCATATGTGATTTGTGGAAACAACACACATGCAATGACACTGGTTGATCCATGTGTGGTTTGTGGAAAGAACACACATGCAATGCCATTGGTTGATCCATGTGTGGTTTTTGGAAAAAACACACATGCCATGACACTAATGGATCCATACGTGGTTTGTGGAAAAGAACACACATGCAATCACCACTGGTGGATCCATGTGTGGTTTGTGGAAAGAACACACATGCAATGACATTGGTGAATCCATGTGTGGTTTGTGAAAAGAACACACATGCAATGAGTCTAGTGCTGGTTTTAGTATAACAACACACATGCAATGACTCTAGTGGGTCCACAAGTGGTTTGTGAAAAGAACACACATGCAATGACCACTGGTTGATCCATATGTGGTATGTGGAAAGAACACACATGCAATGACACTGGTTGATCCATATGTGGTTTTTGGAAAGAACACACATGCAATGACTCTAGTCGATCCATGTGTGGTTTGTGGAAAGAACACACATGCAGTGAACACTGGTTGATCCATGTGTGGTTTGTGAATAGAACACACATGCAATGCCATTGGTTGATCCATATGTGGTTTCTGGAAAGAACACACATGCAATGACACTAGTTGATCCAAATGTGGTTCATGATAGGAACACACATGCAATGACTCTAGTGGATACATATGTGGTTTGTGGAAAGAACACACATGCAATGAACTCTAGTGGATCTATCTTGGCATAATTTGATATATGCCATGATGCATTTCATTGTAAAAGACACCCACTTTCCATTTTTATACTACTCAGCTTTGCCCTTGGTTTTTTGATACTACCAAGTTTTGCCCCTCTCTCTCTTTCTAGAAGCCCAAACATGTGCCCACTCTATCTACTGCGCCCTGATTGGTTGTCACAATTGTCACGCGGATCGTGCACACCAACCGTTGATCCTGTGCGATCCAATGAGGATCGTTTCACACGTCGTGCCCTTCACAGGACAGCATGAGACAGTACGGACGTCTCCCTCAACGAGACTTCTACAAGAAGGAACACGATGCCGTCCATGGAAAAAGTCATCGAGTGGTCATGTCATGTTTAATCTAGTCTGCAAAGGCTATAAGTCTACTGCACAGGAACTGGTCATCCACAGCCCACAGGCTATACCATTTTTACTACATAGCGCGCCTGCACTCTCACTTCCGACAGGACCCCACCACACGAACTTTCCACGTGGCAGCCACAACCAGAAGAGCTGCCTATCGGGGCCCTCGAGGAGGCCTAAACGTCCCCGCATTAAAAACTCAGCCTATCGGGTCCTCCATTCACACTCATCCACTACTCTCTCTTCCCTATCCAACAAAACCCCACAATCTTGAACGTACTTCCACGAGCCTTCTCCATGAAACTAGTGCGTGGGGGTGAGTGTCCGGGCATCGCCGCCGGGGTGGTGCTTCACACGACAGATCTGGAGGAGCATCACGCAGCACAAGGCGAGGAGGACGTGCAGTTCAACCCCTTGGGGGACCATGTGCTCGCCGGTGGTGACGACTTCGGAGGCGCCGATGAGGGTGTGGAGTTCGACGAACACGCTCCGCTCGTGTACCCAGAGGTACATATATTTCTACATGTTTCATATTTTCTGCTCGAGCTTAATCTATCATGGCGTCATAAAAAATCTAGTCCTAATGATTATATGCAACGTACGAACCGGTACATAGAGAGATCTAGTCTGTTTTGAATGAATCCATATTATTTATTTATTAATAAGTTACCAAGAACACAAACCACATTAATTTAGGAGCGAGCTGGGGAGACGGCCGTAATGAACTGCTGAACCTGTATAGACATGTTATTGCATCGAAAGTAACTTAGAATGGTGGAAGGAATATATATTTATTATTGTGCTCATTTCGGTTTGTATTCCATACATTACAGGTCTATTCAAGTGAGATGGACTCTGACAAGGTGACCAGGGACAACAAGAGCCGCCATGTCATGAAGAATCTCAAGAGCGGGATAATCCCTTTCCGCACTTGACTTAGGGAGCTCAAGTGCCCTTTCTGTAAGAAAGGAGTCAACCTGAGGATTGCCAGCTTGATTCCGCATGCGGTTGGCATCGGTAAAAGCCCGGCTAGTAAACACAAGTCGGCGATCAAGGCTAAGCACGCTGCTTATGGCAAATTCCTGAGGGAGTATGTCAAGACCGGCCTAGTGTCCCTTTACTTAGGAATCAACAACTTCTAGCCGACCAACCCCGTCACTGTGCTGGCCCGGCCACTAATAATATTTAGTTCTCTTACCGTATCTAGACCCATAAACTATGGGGATTTCTATTTTCGTACCCTTCAAAATATATTCAAGTTCATCTATTTATAGAGTTAAAGTTCCGGTGGCATACTCGTTATTTTGCATGGATAGAGGGGTCCCCCGACAGATATAAGGGTTATCCTGTCCGCTAGATCACAGAGGATCAACGGTTGGTGGGCACGATCCGTGTGACAACTGTCTCGACCAATCAGAGCGTAGCAGCGAAGATGAGCACAGGTGCCAGAGATGGATACAAAGAGAGGGGAAAACTGAGTAGCAACCAAGGGCAAAACTGAGTAGAACTTAAAAACCAAGGGAAAGACTGAGTAGAACTTAAAACCAAGGGCAAGCGTGACAAAGGGATTCAAATAGAAAATAGAAAATGATTTAAAAATGGAACCAAACCGCCAGTGTTACACTCGAGGGAAAAACTGAGTACAACTGAATCGCCAGGGTTAGACACGAGGAAAAAAACGCGACTCACGGTACGCGTGTGTGGTGCACGGGGTGGTAGCGGACACGTGTGGCCTTGCACGGTGCATTAGCGTACGCGCTACACGGTAGTGCAACGAAACGTGCTTCCCTTCTCCTTTAATAGAGGCCTCCCCACTCCCACTCATCACGCACTCGCTCACTCAACCGTCTCCATTGTCCCATCACCTTCTGCAAACGCCCAACAAAACTCCAACCATGCCGGCGATGGAGAAGAATGGTGCGGTGGCCATCGGTGCCTCCAAGGCCGCCGATGAGGAGCCCCCTGTCCCCGTCCCCACATCCGCCGTAGCCGCCGGCGAGGAGGCCCCCGCCGGCCTCGGACAGATCCCGCTCGGCTGGGACCCATACGAGGAGTTTGTCTACATAAGGCCGAAGAACCCCTACGACAGCAGCATCGCTGACCCATGGTCTGAGGTAACCAGGGTTTTCTCCCCTTCCCTTGTTCTTCCCCCGTTCCCATCATTGGATGCTAGATCGTATGTTATTAGGGCTCGGCTGTTCGTATTTTTTACAATAGCTAATCCTCTTGTGTTAGATCTTGATTTTCGATGAATCCCCCTGTTCGTAGTTGGGATCAGTATTCGATTTGGTTTGAGATTTGGGGACTAATCAGGAGATCTCATTTGGTTAATTTATGCAAAAATTCAATCCCGATAATCAAAGTATCTCAATCATGTCCTTATTGCACTCTACTGTTTTTTCCAATAGGAGGATAGCAGCGACCTCCACAGCGACGATGAGTCCAAGGACACCAAGACTCGTCATGTGCTGAGGAGGCTAAAGTCCGGTCAGTACAACAACTTCTTCACCGACGACGTGTACAGGTGCCCCTTCTTCCCCACTAGGAGGCTCAGCGCCACGGACTTCAACTCCCTCGTGAAGCATGCCGAGGACATGAGGACCTGCGGCGAGTCCGTGAACGTCCATGGCTTCATGGCCAAGCACCAGGCGCTCGGTCTTCACCTTCGCAACCTCTAGAAGGTGGCTATCGAGGAGGGTCGCATGCCCCCCATCAGACCCAAGGTCAAGGGGATGGGCAGCAAGAAGTGGAGGAGGCGCTAGAGGGAGGAGGCGGATGCCCTCATGGCAGAGGCCACGAGGGGCCACTGATCAGCTGCTGCTGCTGCTACTGTAAAGCAGCTTCTTTTGTCTTGTCTGTGTGAACCTGTCAGCTGCTGCTGAGCAGCCTAATTGTTGAACCTCGTTAAGTACCGTACTATATAACCTATATTAGCTGCTTTATCTACATCTGCTCTGTTTACTGAATTTATTTATGGTGCTGATTTGTTTTGCTGCTCTAGATTTGCTACCAGATTGGGGGAAAACGATCACAAAAGGAACAATGAATGAAGAGAGAAGCTGCTCTAGATTCCCTACCTTTTTGGGCATAAAAAACACAACTGTTAGAGAGAGAGGGGAAAAGGCGCTCTTAAAAAGGCCAAATAACAAAAAAAATTCCACTTTAGGCGTCATGGCGCACGTAACGGCCAAGCCTTTGACCAGACGGCACCGCCCTCTGAGCGCATGTGAGGGCTTCGGAATATCGGGAGGGCAAAAGTGAGGACAAACGAGACACAATGTTCCTATAGGTAAATCTGACAAAAAGCTGAATTTGGCTTTACCATGCAATTTGGCTAGAGCTCCACAATGTAGCCATTCTAAATCCCTAAACTATGTGGTGCGTTGAAACCTAATGCTTTTCCATCGACACGTGTGTTGCAAAGTTGCTTGATCGTGCATGCTTACACAAGTGGCCTACAGAGAAACTTATAGAAGCATGGGCAAACGAGCTTCATTTTGGCAAATTCTGGACAAGCTTTGCGCAATCGGCAGGCCTGATCGGCTGGGCGGCTTCCCCGGGGTGCAGGGATGCTAGGTCCATGTCTATGCTTACACTTCTTAAACTTGTTAGGAATTAATAATAACTGTAAACTTCCTTCTATCTTGTCACGTTACGTTGTGTCAGCACCGCGCACCCGCTGCGGATCGGCAACGAGACGGTGCTCTATGTGACTGGTCTCTGCCACGCCAAAGCCATGTCGCACACCCATCCCATCGCCTACCGGGATGGACGCTGAATTTAATCGCTAGGATTGGAAACCAAGGGTGCTCGCCCGATCAAACTTGCTTCTGCATGGGTATGACCGGAATATTGGTAAACGGAATTTAAGCATCGCCTTCTGTCTCCTCAGCACATCACTGTGCAAAAATACCCAACTCATTCCTTTCGCCGCCGCCGCCGCCACTACAAGAACCATCGACGCTGCCGCAGGCACCGCCTCCGCCTGGCCATACCACCGCAATAGATCACTCCACTACCACACCCAGTCCCAGCCACCGCAACAAATCTGTATGCCCGGAGCTTCGCGATTTCCTACACAGGAGGGAGATCTACTTCGCCAGCGTCAACATCAAGAACGACACTCCGAAGCTAGAATGGGATCTCCTCGTTCATGTCATTAATCATGTCGATCTCCAACGTTTGTGGAGGTACCCGAATGGCGGTACGGGGAAAGCCGGCATGGCTAGACTCGCTTCTGACATCATCGACCGCGAGTACGCCAGCATGGAAGTCGAGTTCCCGAAGCACCTACACGAGCGATGGGAGTGGAGGCACCTGGATTACGATTGGATCAAGTACGCAGCCAGGGACGCGTATGTCTGCTACGAGATGCTCAACGGGATCTGGCGGGTGGGTGAGTGTGTTGTTACCACTACTAGTTTCGCATTCTGTTCCTAGATTTATCTCGCTTGTATTTTATCTCGCATGTATTTTGTAAGCATTCTGTGTGTAAGAACCAAGCTCGTATGATCCCTGTGCTATTAGCTACTTAACCTGTATGAATTACATTCCCCCTTTTGTATGTTCAACATTCATTCTTACAAATTTTGTCTGTGCCATTTGCATACGGCAGAATCCAGGACTAACATGCATAAGGTGTGATACAGTCATAAGTCATAATAAAACCTAGATTATAGTGAAGGATACAGTCATAACCAAACCTAGATTATAGTTTGACAAAGATAATACACAGCAGTTCGTAATTGCTCACATAGTGTACTTCTGAAATGACATGTTTTCATAAACACAACAATCATGCACTAATATTCTACATCCCAGCCCGTTGGAGAAGGCAACCGATCCTAGGATGCCTTCGATCGCTTGCCCCGGATTGTAGATTCATCTACACTCCGGCATCTGGGGCAAACAACCTACTTTGGTGGTGGTTCAATGATGCGATGCCTGGAACGAGATTTTACAATTTGGCGGTACAGCTCGTGGCTAACATACCCGTCAATTGCAGCGTACTTCAGATTAGGTAGGTTCAGAAAGTGGCTTATCCTCCCAGTAATCATGCCCTAAACGCCACCACGAACATCTCGGCAATCTGTCCTTCATTTCAGCGTACCACAGGTCGATGAGTTCGGAGGCAAGAGCAGCCATCCCGGTCTTGCCGCCCTTCGTCCCTGGGATCTAGTAAATTTCCTGGATGTCCACTCTACACTCCTTTAGGATTCTAATGTTGACAGTCAGACTTTCAAGAAGTTTAGTGTCATTTGTGATGTCAACACTAGTAAATGTTATGTGCTGGTTAACGAGAAAGTCATGAAACAGATCCCTAATGCTTTTGCCCCACCTGCATGAAAATTAATTCAGATAAATAATATAGCAATAACTTTTGCAAACAGATGGTTCAGGAACAAAAAGATAGAAAAGTCTACCAGATCCCGCCAGCCCCCTTCTCGCAAAAAGGCTGGTATATGAGGACGTGCCCCTTCATGGAGAGTTGCACCACGGCGATCCTATGGTGATCGCGGTTGTACTCGAGGTCGAGACCTACAAACCTGTTTTCTTCGAACTGCAGCCAACTCGTGTAATTATTCAGAGTGTTCCTCGCCGTCCGAGGGTCAGTGGTGTAGATGACATCAATCTTCTTCCCGCCATGTACTTCGATGTCGAAGTGCGCAGTTTCTTTCCTGCCGTCGTTTTGGACGTCCGGAGCATCCATGACTACAAACAAGAGGGAAAGGATACAGAGGAACAGGGTGATGTGGTTGTGGAGGAAATGGATGAGGCTGTGGAGGATAAAGACGATGAGGCCGTGGAGGAGGAAATGAGATGGAGAAGTGAAAGATTCGAACCACCCTTACCAATATCTGGAATTGTGCACGACCATTCGTAGTAGGGTGAAGGTGGAGAAAAACGGCGGTTTTGCACGTTGACGCTAGCGCTTCCTAAAATTTGTTCTGCGCCACTTGCATGCGGTGGAATCGAGGTCTGCCATGCACGATCCAAGTAAAATGTAGGCACGTTTGTGCGTGCCGACCTTCACTCACTGACACGCGGGTCGCACATTTCTCTCTTATGATTTATTTGTTCACTTCCTCTAGACGGTTCCGGTGCCCGCCCTCAATAATTATGCCCCCTTCTTGTCTTCCACGCGGATCAGAACCGGCGGCGGCGGCGGTTCCTTGCAGATTCACTCCCCACTCGAACAACTACACCCATCCCTGATTCCATCCCCTCTCGAATCCATCCGCCTCCTTATCACAACGCCTCCATTAATCTACCGTGTTGGGGATATACTTTCCGGGTATCCTCAGCGTCCCTCACTGACCAGGGTGGCCCACTTTGGGTTAGAGCTTTGCTTCACGGGCGGCCCAGTCAAGGAGAAGAGATAGAGTACAGTCCGGCTACGGGAAGGCCCAGAAGACTTACCGACTTAGGCCCACAATGTTACTTGTAGTTCAAGATGTACTCTGTAACCGACTCTTAGTCGTAGCCGGATAGATCTCTCCTGTAAACCCTAGGCCGGATATCTATATAAGCCGTCCTAGGGAGAGCCTTTAGGGCACCCTCAATAGTCTACAATGTCAACTCGCACAGGCGAACCCTTGTAACCCATATACCAGCTCTGCCGTATTATTGGATTGCTAGCAGGAGTAGGATCCGTCCAAAGCCGACGGATTCGAACCTAGGTAAACTTGTGTGCTCACCATCCTGGAACACCGTACGTCTCACACCCCTCTCTTCCGCACGCCTCGAGGACCCCCTCATGGCGTATTTGTCATTAATCCGACGATAGTTGGCGCCCACCATGGGGCAAGTGAGCTTCGGATCTGCGTTCCGAGCGGAATCTGCAAGAATCGGAATCGGCGAGACTATCACCATCGGTCGCATCCTCTACGCCAGCGATGTCCCTCTCATCGTTCTCGACGAGACCTGGATTCCGGCTAGGGAGGCTATGACTGCCTACACCATCATGTCTTTTGGCGAGATCGATGTTTACATCGGTTTTGCTGAACCTGTCCCACCCACCCCAGGCATAGATGCAATTCTCGAGACCATAAAAAGTTTCAACGAAGCTGATCGCAAGAGCCACAGGTACCTCAGGAAGCGCGCGTTGCACTTCATCGGATATGTGGGATCCAGATCCGGCTCTGCCGATGCTGGAGACAACACCGACACTGTGCTGGAGGCAATTGGAACAAACGCCGACGTACCCGCATCCTCGGATGAATCGATGACGTCGGCAGATTTCCGAAAGTTCTCCGTGGAATATGAAGAGGAGTATAACTCCAAAACTGCAGAAGAAGGAGAAGCCATGGATGAAGGATCCGGGGAACACTCTCCCAAAGCGTAGGATGACATGGAAGTCGGAGATAATCCCGAAGTCCAGATGTCCGAAAGTACCGATCAGAGCTTGATTCCGGGAAAAGGACCCAAAGCCGTCTTTGCTACCGGTGCTGCCAAGAAGGCAAAGAAGAAGAACAAGACCCCGGCAAAAGACCCTCTAACAGAGGAGGTGATTGCCGAGGAATATGAAGAAGACTTGGATGGAGCACTTATCCCAGACGAGCCCAAAAAAGAAGAATCGGTGGATGGACACGTGATCACTCAAGGTGCACGTAAACTCATCGATGCTGCATTAACCACACCTATTCCTATAGCTGTAGAACTTACTGCTAAAGAACTGGACGAGAGGGCGCAGGCCCTAGAAGCGCGTCATCAAGTACTCCTCGATGAAGCCAAAAACATTGAGGAGGAAAAGAAACGCATAGCATTTGCGGAGAAGTACAACTCCAGGCAATACTAGAAGACTAGGAAGCGTCATACCAATGACAACCAATTCCCGCAGATTCACGCCGTCCTTTTCGGAGAAGAAATGGGGAAGCCTCGGAAAGATAGCAAAGGGGATTGGGTATATCCAACCCCAGTACAGAACACCGTGGCGGCTTGAGAAATTTTATCGGCTAATCCAGGCCTGGAGGAGATCTGGTTGGGAATCAAACTACTCAACAAGGGACTAGAGCAGCAAAAGGTCGCCATGTCCTGAAGTCAAAAACTGGTCTCTGATTCCGACCAATGTCGCACAGATCCGGCATGGGCTGACGTAAGACCCCAACACGTACCGGAGCAGTACCACCGCCCCAATCACCGGGAAGACAATTACTCAAGAACCAGATCTTCAGGACAGAACCACAAAGTTGCCCGTAACTGGCATAACGTTAACCCAGTTGTGGAGCAAGAAGCACTTGCTGCACTAAATCCGAGGAACCCGCCCTAGCGAGAGTCGAAAGACTGTAGGGATGATGATAAATATAAATGGTGGGAGGAGGACTGACAAAGAATGCCACCTCCTAGACATGAAAGCCGTCCGGATGATGGACGTAGGAACGACGGACACCGTGATGGGACAAGTCGGCAGGGGGCTTGTTACGATGAAGACCCTCCCCGAAACCGGAATAATGACGCTCCGGACGAAGGCCGGCGATCAGCCGGAAATAACCCAGCTTCTCCACCCTCTCCACCAAGTAGCCATCACAATGGCTCTCAAGGAGGCCAGGGAGGGCGTCGCGGTGGAGGAGGTAGTGGCAGAAGCCGAAGTCCGACTCCAAGGCACCGCAGCCACAGCCGACACTCGGGACGATCTCTATCCCCGAATGATGCAAGGCACATGATCAACTCCAATATAGAGGCGCGACGCTATGAAAATGATGATATATACGTGGGCCCAAAGTGCTTCGGACCACGCATCAGAGCTACAAAATTCCCGGAAGGATTTTTTATCTCACGACATATCCAAGCCTACGACAACATTGCTCGGCGAGATACCTGGTTACAGGATTTCTTCCAAGCTTGCTACATTGCCAAAGGCGGAAACAGCCTGGTCGCAACCCGATATCTCCCACTCATGTTGCGGAAGACGGTGCGATCGTGGCTTAATGAACTTCCGAAGAACACCATCCACAACTGGTATGACATGCAAAGTGCGTTCTTTCGGAATTTCGAAGGCACATACCGGAGGCCCTGTACGGTCGGAGACCTACAGCATTGCACCCAAAAGGCCGGAGAAACTTGCCGGGATTACCTTGGACGATGGATCGACACCAAGAACTCCTGTGAAGGAGTAAATGACCAAACTGCGATTGAAGCTTTCATTGCAGGTCTCCCAATTGGTCTACTGCGTCATCGCTTGAAGTGTGACAAGGTCACTGATTTGGGAGAGATGATAGAAACAGCGAGCAAGTATGCAGATGCTGATGATGATGCATGGGGATTACTCAACGCCCTGGCTGTGCCACAGTCGGCAAAACAACCAAAGCAGCAAGCTCAGAAGCGCAAGAATACCTTAGAAGAGAAACCCAACGCGGAAATGGCAGTGGTCACTGCTACTTTAGGGTCTAGAGGACGAGGAGGACACGAAGGAGGCCGCAGGCGTGGCCAAGGGACTTCGAGAGTTCAAGGTAGAGGAGACCAGCAACCAGGCAAAACCTACTCTTGGGCCGACATTCCCAATAACCCATGTGTGCATCACTTAGATGCCAATGGGGGATCGTCCCACACTAACACCGAGTGTCGTTTCAATGACGACATCAAAAGAGATGACACCGCTGGCTACAAAGCTAAGCGGAAGAAGCGAAAGAAGAATCCCAAAAAAGATAAAGAGACCAAGGAAGATTCTGACATGGAGGAAGCTGATGCTTCAAATCCCAAGCCGGAAGGGAAGAAAAATTTTCCGACCAAGAAAGACACTTACATCACCTTCCTCGGATCTCAACCAGCAAAGGTCAAGGAAGCAGTTCTACATGAGCTCACTGAAATGGTTCCGGCTGTCCCCCAATTCTTGGACTGGTCGGAAGTGGCAATCACATTTGACCACGCTGATCATCCACCTAAGTTGCACAGGCGAGGAAAATACGCCTTAATCATCAATCCACTTATTGACGGTTATGGTTTCTCCAAGACCCTCATGGATGGCGGCAGCAGTATCAATATTCTGTATGTTGAAACGCTACGCCGGATGAAGATCTCGGAGACCCAGCTAAACCATAGCTTTGTGATCTTTCACGGAGTTGTCCCAGGAAGACAAGCCAATTCCCTGGGAGAAATCACTTTGGATGTTACCTTCGGAACTCCAAAGAACTATCGGACGGAGGCACTTTCCTCCGAAGTGGTCCCGTTCAAGAGCGCATACCATGCTATATTCGGATGTCCGGCTTACTGGGCTTTTTTTGCTCGTCCGTGTTACATTTACAATATGATGAAAATTCCAGGTCCCAACAGCGTAATCACCATCAGGGGAGTACCGAAGAAGCGCGAGAGTGCAAGGACGAAAATGCCGCCTTTGCTGAAGCCGTGATGCACGCCCAGGAGTATCAGCAGATCAAGAAGAGCATAGATCCGTCCGAGATGCCCGCAACAAAGAAGGAGGTGACAAAGCTGAATCTGGAGTTCAAGGCAACAGAAGAGACGAAGAAAATGCCGTTGAAGGATGATGACCCCTCCAAGGTGACCCAGATAGGTGTAGGCCTAGATAGCGTATAGGAAAGCCCGCTCGTCAAGTTCCTCAAAGAAAATCAAGACATCGTCGCATGGCAGCCATCTGACATGACCGGAGTACCTAGGGAACTTGCCGAGCACTCTTTAAATGTAAACCAGAACGCTAAACCCGACAAACAGTCCTTACGACATTTTGGCGATGAAAAGCGTAAGGCAATAGTTAAGGAACTAGCACGGCTCGAGTTAGCCGGATTCATAGAAGCGGTCATCCACACCGAGTGGTCGGCCAATCCTGTAATGGTCTCTAAAAAGGACACCACTGATTTAAGGATGTGTGTTGATTATACCGCCTTGAACAAGGCTTGTCCAAAAGATCCATTCGCTCTTCCTAGGATTGATCAAGTTATCGATTCTACGGCAGGCTCGGAACTCCTCCGTTTTCTCGATGCATATTCCGGTTATCACCAAATCCGGATGAAGGAATCTGACAAAGTCAAAACTTCATTCATAACCCCCTTCGGAACCTTCTGTTTTGTTACGATGCCCTTTGGGCTGAAGAACGCAGGAGCTACGTACCAGCGCACGATGCAACGTTGCTTCCACGACCAACTCAGACGCAATGTACATGCATACGTGGATGATATTGCAGTGATGTCCAAAAAGAAGGAAACATTGATTTCCGATTTGGAGGAAACGTTCGCCAATCTACGAAATACAACATCATGCTTAATCCGAACAAATGCTTCTTTGGAATTCCAGCCGGAAAATTGTTAGGTTTCATCGTGTCTCAAAGAGGCATAGAGGTAAACCTGGACAAAATCAAGGCTATACTCAATATTTCCAGGCCAACTCGCCTGAAGTACGTACAAAGACTAACTAGTTGCATTGCTACAGTCAGTCAATTTGTAAGCCAGCTTGGTGAAAGAGCTGCACCATTATACAAACTCCTGCAAAAGACCAAGGATTTTGTATGGACACACGAAGCTGAAGCTGCGTTACAGGACCTTAAGAAAGTATTCTCATCTGCTCCTATCCTTGCTGCACCGGAACCACAGGAACCGATGTTGCTTTATCTTGCTGCAACAAACAAAGTCATTAGTATCGTCATGGTGGTGGAGAGACCGGAGGAAAATCAGGAACACCTGGTGCAGCGTCCAACTTACTTTGTCAGCGAGGTCCTGACAGAATCAAAACAGCGGTACCCGCACTATCAAAAGATGACTTATGGTGTTTTCCTAGAATCTCGTAAGTTATGACACTATTTCCAGGAGCATCCAATTACCGTGGTGAGCACAGCTCCCATGAGAGACATAATTAACAACAGTGACGCCACAGGACGCGTCGCCAAATGGGGCATAGAGCTTTCAGCTTTCAATATTGAGTACAAACCTCGGACAGCAATCAAATCCCAAACCCTTGCTGACTTTGTTCCTGATTGGACAGAAATGAAGGAGAATATGACCCTCCCTGAGTCAGAATATTGGACCCTATATTTTGATGGGTCTAAGGCTTGTGGGGGCTCGGGGGCTGGCGTGGTGCTCAAATCACCCCAAGGAGATAAACTTCTATACCTGTTGTAGATCCACTTCATAACGACAAATAATATTGCCGAGTATGAAGCACTGTTGCATGGAATCCGGATTGCTAAGGATATCGGCTTCCGACGTTTGATGTGTTATGGAGATTCGGATCTTGTTGCTCAGCAAGTGTCGGATATTTGTAATGCAAATAAACACATGGCAGCATATAAAGCTATCGTGGATGATTTAGCTAAATCGTTCGAAGGGTTTGAGGTTCAACACATCCCTCGAGCAGAAAACGAGGAAGCAGATGCACTATCTCGGATAGGCTCTGCACGGAAAGAGGTCCTGGATGGCGCTTTTTTCGAGCACCTCAAAGTGCCCTCAATAAAGCGAGTGGATGAGGAATATCCGACCAAATCCGACTCACCTCTTATAGTAGTTTTGGCTGTAATTCCTAGCTGGACCCAACCCTACCTTGATTATTTGGTAGATGGCAAATTACCCGAAGACGAGGTTCTGAGCCGGCAGATAATCTGACGAGCGAAAGCCTATACTATAGTTAAAGGTGAGCTCTATAAGCGGAGTGTTTCTGCGGTTTTTCAGTGCTGCGTATCTCCGGAAGGAGTGGAAATATTAAGAGAAATCCACGAAGGCGAGTATGGTCACCACGCTGCAACCAAATCTTTAGTGGCAAAATCTTTCAAACATGGTTTTTTCTGGCTTACAGCCAAGGCAGATGCCGAACAGCTGGTCAAGACGTGCAAGGGCTGCCAAAAGTATGCCAAACAAGCTCATGTTCCAGCTGATCAACTATGAACAATACCTATAACATGGCCTTTTGCGGTCTAGGGGCTTGATATGGTAGGACCATTTAGACAGGCTCCAAGTGGATTTACTCACCTCTTAGTGATGGTGGATAAGTTCACAAAATGGATTGAGGCCAAACCCGTCACTAGTTGTGATGGAGAAACAGCCAAAAGATTTGTCGAGGATGTTATAATCCGGTATGGTTATCCGCATAGCATTATCACGGACAACGGGAGTAATTTCTCTATGGGAGAATTGGCCAAATTCTGCAACAAACAAAATATACGGCTTGACATTGCGTCAGTCACACATCCACAGGCTAATGGACAAGTGGAAAGAGCAAATGGTTTAATCTTACAAGGCCTAAAACCGAGAATCGAAGCACCATTACGATGTGCTGTGGGGGCTTGGGCAGAGGAATTACCCTCTGTAATATGGAGTTTACGAACAACTCCGAACAGGTCAACAGGATACACACCTTTCTTCTTGGTCTATGGCGTAGAAGCACTTCTTCCTAGTGATTTGATTCACACTTCTCCTAGAGTGGCCACGTATATCGAAGAGGATGCTGAGATTTCTCAACAAAATGATCTCGACTTAGTCGAATAAGTTCGTGTCGTAGCTGAAATGAGATCAAAAGCCTATCAGCATAAGTTACGCAAGTATCATAGCTAGAGAGTCAGAAACATATCTTTCAATAAAGGCGATTTGGTTCTCCGGCTTGTGCAACAAAGAAAGCACAAACTTTCCCCAGTATGGGAAGGGCCCTTTTTAGTTACTCGAGTATTGCACAATGGTTCGTATTACTTAACTGACATGAGGCCAGTCAAAGAAAGACCTACTACTAAGAAGAGAAAGAGAGCTAGAGGCAGTACAAATCCGGATGAGTTAAACAGATCATGGAATATTGCTCAGCTACGTCCCTTTTATTCTTAGTTTATCCTTCTTTGTAATCATACATATGTACATGTTCTGTGAGAAATAAAAGTCTTGGTTGCCTCAAATTTTTTTCTGAGAACTTTTTACCATCTTATTTCCGAATGATCATGTCATAGTCGAAAATCCCAGAATACTTGAAAGTACTTTATGCTCATGTTCGTTCTGGTTTAGATTTCCGATTTAAAAAATGCTACCTTCGGGTATAACTCTAAAGTTTCTAGTCTACACTTTGGTTATTTGTCTGATTGCCGGATGCGGGTATTTTCCGAGTAGTGAATTGTTGGTACTGGAAGCCGGCTTTGTTTCAGAGTTTAAACTGGTTTAGCAATTGAGCTCCGTTGCTCGGCAAAGTTTCCGTGCAGAAGGTTTAGCCGGATCACGAAAGGGACAAGGCGGAAAGCCAGATAAACGATAAGAATAGACGAAAAAGTATAAGTGCTTATGTAAACATTTCAGGCACACAAAGATTTAAAGCCAAAAGTGCTGAATAGATCAAAAGCTTAGCACTAGCAAAATTATAGTACTACATATTTACAGACCCATAAATGTTTCGCGGAATAATACATTTGCTTCTGATAATTTATGATGCAGGAGAGGATGCAGGAGCTGCCGGCTCGCTGGATGCATTGGCCTCGATTTGATAACGTTCTGAGATGTTCAGATCTGATACGGTCTGTTCATCGTCGGAAACTTCAGCTGCTTCTTCCGGAGGCGGAGGTGGTGTGCCCACGCGAGTGAAGAAGGAAGTGTCATAGCTGGTTAAGTCAGCTACGTGACATCCATATCCGGCGCAGGAGTCCATAATGGCCTTGATATCTTGCTCCTATCCGTCTTCATCCACTGTAGAATACCCTCTAGTCAATTGCCATATCTCCATGCTTCCATGGTGGCTCATGACCATGGTGAGAGCGTTCTGCGCCGCGGATCGCGCGTAGGACATGTTCCAGTCCTGGACAAGTTGCGGCATCTCCTTCGCCTTGTCCCGCACCTGAAAATCCGACATGCTATGCATGTCCGGAATCTTGAGAGCTTCGCCAATATCCAAGGGATTGGCAGAAGTGATGAAGCAGATCACCGACTTGGGTAAGCCGGTGGGTACGAGGCTCGGCAAAGGTGAAGTCCGTCAAGTTCAGAGGACCTATACACAAAACAGTTAAGAAACATCCGACATTGAAAGAGTCGAAGCATAAAGACAAGTCAGAAAGATGGAAACTTACCGAAGATGACATCGTCAACTTTGGTCTTCTCTTCTCAAAGACTCCGGTGTTCAGCCCGAAGCGCCTCGGAAAGATCCTTCTCTCTGCAAAGTTCATTATTGAGATCTGAGATTCTCTGATCTTGAGCCGCAATCTTACGATCACGCTCGTTAGTAGCCATGGAGGAGGATTCGAGAACTTGAGCGATCCTCTTCTCATGATCTGCCTTGAGCTTATCCAGCTCTTGGCGAAGTTCTTTGTTCTCCACCACCAAGGTTTTGAGGTTCTCGGCCTCTTCAATCATAGCACATGATTGTTTTACCAGTGCTGTAAGTCAAAAAGAACAACAGTTCAACGAAAAAATATTCGACTATGAAAACACAACAGACAAGGTTTGAGTCTTGGAATGTTTACCTTCGGCCTCATCCTTGGAGACCTCCAGCTCAGCATTTTCAAGTCGAAGAGCTCGGATCTCTCTCCGCTTGTTGCAGATGTTCTTCAACACATCCTGGTTATATGAATTAACTTTCTGTAAGTCAGAATACCCAGAGTCAGAAGTCTACTGAAGACTCGGGCTAATATTGTTACTAATATCAGCACGAGCCTTGGGGCTACACTAGTTCATTCTTTGGCATCCTAAGGAAGGATAAACCCGGATTGTATATCCTACTTCATGCTTGGGGGCTAGAGGATATGATATGAAATGCAATAAATAAAATCGTGAGTTGGAATTCCGACTTACATGATGTTCATGTGTGAGCTTGCTCAGACACATGTTCACCTCAGTGGTAACCTTCTCGATGAGGGTAAGTGGAATAACCGGGGGTGGTGGAAGAACAGCAGCTCTAAGTCCCTCGTCACGAAGGCGAACCTGTTCAAGAAGATCGGAGTACTTGATGTCTTCTGCCTCTTGCGCTTCTTCTTTGGCAGAGAGATTTCTTTTCTCTAGGCATTGTCGGGCCAGCCGTTGGATCTCCTCCGCAGATTTCCGGGACAAGCCAAACTTGGCAAGCCCCGGATTGTTAAGGAGGTTTTCGGCAAAGGTCTCTGCCGAGGGATCATTACCCGAGGAGGGTTCACCCTTATCTAAACTTGAGCCACCCGTGATGGCGTCATTCTATGATTCGAGGATCACATGCCCCGTTGAAGGAGCTGGATCTTCTGCGACAATAGGTGATGGAGTAATCACCGGCGTTGCAGAGGATTGTGGGGCAGGAGTCGGAGGAGCCACGACAGGAGAAGCCATGGTCAGCTTCGTCTGCTGCAAGGGCTCCGAAGAAGTTCCCTTCCCCTTACCCTTGATGAGCTGCTTAGCTCTAAGAATGTAATAAGAATGGAAAGCATTACATCTCAGAAACAAAATTCGAGTAAGGAACAAAGGCGGGAGTTGTGTTGAAAGCTACCTCTTCACGACTGGCACCTCCTTTGTGTCAACGGCCACTGTCAGAGCCTTGCGCTTCTTAGGCACAATGTCCGGCAGTGGAACCAGTTCCGCCTCCTGAGAAAACTCTGGAGGATATCCCTCGAGGGCAGCTAGGTCCGACTCGGGGAGGTCGTCAAGCTGAAAAGAAGAAAATATCTCAGTATTGTGAAATAAAAGATGAAACACGTAAAAGGATTTATTACTGAAGCTTACCGAAACCACAGGGTCGTCCGCTGTATGCATATCCAGAGACAAGTCCCGGAATCTTCCTTTCGATCCACTCCTTGATCAGCCATTTAATTTGGCTTATGTAATCTTGTGGCTTTAAAGCCTTAGGACTGATGCGGAGGGAATCATTCTTCGACGCCGTGATGGAGTGCATTAGACGGTCTCCGTGGTATTGGAGAGGCTGGATCCGGTGTGCGACCCAGCAATGGACTAGGTCGGATCCTTTCAAGCCTTTGTGTTTTATCAGATATTCGATCCGCCTCTTAGCAAGGATCAGATCGTCACTGAGAGCCGGAGGGGCTTCGTCCCAAGATGGTTGGGCCGTGGCAGCTCCGTCGATGAAAGCCGGCAAAGTAGTGGCTTTGCCGGGAGCAGGAATATCCTTATGATAGAAGAAAGCGGACGGCCATTGTTTGACCGACTCAATGGCAGAAATGCGAGGATAGCTATGCTCGCGTCTAAGAGAAAGGCTAATAGTGCCGGTAATGTAGGGATTATCGGCAGTAATGGAGTTTCTACAAACATGGAAGTAGAAACGAAACAAAGTGAGACTTGGCCTAATGCGGAGATACCCCTCACACAAGGCTGCGTAAGAACTCATCTCTAAGATGGAGTTCGGGGGAAGATGGTGGAGTTGTACACCGTAGTGATCAATGACCTCGGAAATGAATTCCGAGGGAGGAAAGGACAAACCTTTGTTGAGGTGGGTGCCAAAGTGGACCCACTCACCGGCGTGCGGGTGGGGATGGTTTCCCCGAAACCGCTCCGCCAGTCGCTGGCGCGGAGGAGACCTACATTCTCCACACCTTGAAGTTTCTCGTTGTCGAGGAGGCACGGGATCCAGACTCCCCGGTTGCTCTCCTTCTCAGCCGCAGCCATCGCCGTCGCCGTCGCTGCCACTACCAAGCCGTAAGAGGAAGAAGAAGAAGCCATTTCTCTGGTGCGCTGGTCACCTTAGATGGGCGGCGCTAGGGAATCTAGGAGGCGGGAGAGCTCTGTGCGCTAGGGAGATGTGGAGGAGAAGAAACGGCAAAGGAAACAAGTGAAGAGAGGAGAATGAACATCCTCACCCCTTATAACCACCTACCTGTGCCAAGATTCGTGCAAATCGCACTGTGTAAATGCCACGCGTCGTGGAAGGAACTGGGAAGGACCCACGCGATGATTACGTCACCTCAATCTCCACGTCCGCATTGAAACGGTGCCTCGGTTCCACGAACGGCGTACCCACCAACGTTCGTGCTGACAGGATGTTTGTCAGATGACGTGACTTGACCATGACTAGTGTTAGGTGACGTCAGAGACCAAGTTCCGGCTTAGTTTGAAAATCAAGCTGGGAAATCCGAGTAACATATTGATAGGTCCCACTTATTTTAAGACCTGGATCGTATTTTTTGTTGTGAAGTTTCAGGAACCCTTCAAGATTCTGCAAGTTGAAGATCAAGCTAGATGGTGATGAATCCGACTATGGATCTTGGAGACTTCCAGGGGCTGCTGTTGGGGATATACTTTCCGTGTATCCTCAGCGTCCCTCGCCGACCAGGGTAGCCCACTTCGGGTTAGAGCTTTGCTTCACGGGCGGCCCAGTCAGGGAGAAGAGATGGAGTCCAGTCCGGCTACGGGAAGGCCCAGAAGACTTACCGACTTAGGCCCGCAATGTTACTTGTAGTTCAAGATGTACTTTGTAACCGACTCTTAGTCGTAGCCGGATAGATCTCTCCTGTAAGCCCTAGGCCAGATATCTATATAAGCCGTCCTAGGGAGAGCCTTTAGGGCACCCTCAATAGCCTACAATCTCAACTCGCACAAGCGAACCCTTGTAACCCATATTCCGGCTCTGCCGTATTATTGGATTGCTAGCAGGAGTAGGATCTGTCCAAAGCCGGCGGATTCGAACCTGGGTAAACTTGTGTGCTCACCATCCCGGAACACCATACGTCTCACAACCCTCTCTTCCGCACACCTCGAGGACCCCCTCATGGCGTACTTGTCATCAATCCGATGACATACTGGATTCTAGACTCCATTTGCCGCTATGGGTAGAGCTTGGGGTAGCAGCAGGCTGAAGCGAAAGGCATGCGATGACGACGCGGATGGCCAGGGCGACCGCTACCGCGAGTATTGGGGATGGCCAAACCTCAGCGCCACGAACGTGCATAGGATCGCCTCAGGGTTGGACATCATCTCAGTCGGCCGCCTCGCTCGCTGCATCCCTGGCTACCGCTTCACAATGCGGAACATGGATGAACAACCGTTCGGCATGCCAGGCCTTCTTTACCTCGATAACAACAAATGGCCAAACGACCGCGATGGCCACGTAAGTTCCAGTATCTAGCTTATTCATTTAGTCATATCATTGATTCATATGTGTTGAACTCTCATCGGAATCCAATGTTCCTTTCGTCGAACGTGTTGTGTGCATGTGCGGTTTGAACAAATCGAACCATTTAAGACTATTCTATACAGTGGAAGCTCTGCTCGTACCTGCTATTCTGGTATTTTCATAGTGACACAGTCTTACTTTAGGTGATAGACGGGTTGTCAATTTCAATTTTGCAATGGAATGCCTGCTAGGTGATATTCGGTTTCCTAAAATAAAAACAAATAGATTAGACGATTTAAGGCTGTTATGCCCCGAGCTGTTTATGATCATCGTCAGGAGTTTGTTCTGGGGGCTCTGCTACTACTCCATATATTGAGTATCTTCGTAGTGACACAGGCACAATTTAGGCGATATCTGAGGAGACACTCATATTTAGGCGATATTTTGTGTACTTTAATCTGAAGGTCCAGTTGTCAAATTGTATTTGCAATGGAATCCATACTAGGTGATTGTACCAACTGACAACAAACTCTGCAGAATATTCATGCAAAACTAATGCTGCTGGATAAGTGGTCTGAATCTGTAGTGGTGAATATCAAGGAAGAAGAAGAGACGGAAATGGAAGATGACCAGAACTGGGTGGGTGGCAACAACGAGTGGCTGGTCCTTTTTATCACAGGATGGTAGTACTTGGACTCTAAAAAATGGCTATAGATCGGTGAGACTTGCATTGCTACCTTTGGAGGGTGTCGGCATTACTGCATTCAACAACGGGTGGCAGCCGCCCATTTCTGAATTCGCTTACAGGTTCAACATGGCAGAACTTGACCTCCTGAAGGTATAGCTCCCACATAGACCACGGGACGGGGCATGGAAGACCTGGGAGTATGACCTCTTAGCGGTGTTTGACAAGGCAATCACATTCATTAGATGCCCAGAAGACAAGGAATGGACAGTCTTGCGCGACGACTTCCTGCGGCCGGAGAAATATGTCGACGCTGTCTTCACCTACAGCTACTCTTCGTACGAACCGCAACGCATATATGCGGTCACTGAACCTAGCGACGACATGCATGTTTGGGAGCCGTCCATTTGGGATGAGTCATGGTGTCATATAGCATGTCAAATCCCATTCAAAATTCTTCTTACTGACACACGTAGGTACCCACGCAGCCCCGCGCATCATTCCAGCTCCGGTCATCGAAGATGCAGTAGCAGATGCTGAACTTGGGACACGACGCTGGTTCCTAGCCCCTCTCGGAGGTGACATGGAACATGATGATGAACTCATGTGGATTCATATCAGGGGAGCACTAAACAGCGTTGGTGATACAATAGAACATATGGGGACACAACTTTCTTCATACCCATCGCTGCGGTGTCACGTTTTCTCGAGGTCCGCATGCCCATTCAAAGACCCATTAGAGCAAGTCTAGAGCAGAGTCGACAATCTGAAGGGACAATATGTGTTTCTTGGGATCAACTACCCTTTCTTTGTCGGGGCCCCTGGAGCTGTTGAACCTGTAATTGCTCAGGCAGCCCTGGCTCCTGATGTTGCTACTGATGCTGCTGGTGTTGATGGTGGTGAAGCTAATGAAGAACTAGTTGCTGCTGCTCCTGGTGAAGCTGATGAAATACTAGGTGATGTTGCTGCTGATGAAGCTGACGAAATACTTGCTAATGCCGCTGCTGGAGAAGCTGACGACATACCTGTTGAGGCTGCTGGTGGTGAAGCTGACAAAATACCTGTTGAGGCTGCTGCCGAAGTCCAGGAAGAACATGCTGGTGTTGTTGCTGAGGTGCCAGCACTTCCAGTGTTTATAGCAGACTGTGTGTTTGCTGCACAGTCATGCGCCTATCATGTTGAAATCCAGATCTGACCTGGAGCCGAATCCACGTCGGGGGGAGGGGGCCTACAATTGGCTCATCAGTGGGGTCGTACGATTTGATGGAGAATGCCAGACGGCAAACACAACATTCTGGTTCGTTCCGACGATACCACCAGCTCCAGGGACCTAGTGCTCATACTGGCAGATCCGATGAACCATTTGTCTTTATCTTTATCATTAGTTACGCTTATTTGTGTAAAGACTAAGCTGTGCTTATTTGTGTAAGACTAAGTTAGGCCTAACTGTGTAATATTCAGTGAAGCCCAGTTTTTCTTTCCACGCACATAACAACAGAATTGCAGCATAGAACATACAAAGGTAATGTGCATACTGGGCATTTTTGCTTAGGGTAACAACCACTTCAAGCAAATGATACATGGTGTACGCATTTGAACGCATCACTAGCATGTGCCACCTATTTATGATAGATGATATGGATCTAGCTTTTTTGCGTGTATTTGCATTTAATCGCTCATTGATTTCTTCACATATTTTTTGGCAATGGCTGATGAACCCCACTCTCTTGGTAACTTGCTTCGTCAGCGAGCACTTGTTGATGCAATGCAAAGTACAGAACATAGTCGTCATCGTCATTCCATTTAGGTTCTCTATGTTTCGTCATCACAGAGGTACTAATTTCAAATGAAAATCTTGTAAATAAGATATGTGTACATTGCTAGAGTATGCTACGGCCACGGTACATACATGTTTTTCTACAATCACAAGAAGAAAACTTCATGCATTTTCACCTTGTTGGCATTGTGCCGAACTGCGTGGATGTGGCTTTGGGGTTCGGAGAGGAAGGTGTCGTGGCTGGTGCGTGTGCGACCATGGTGATGGCGAGCTCGGATTCTGGAGGAGGCCAACATGACCGAGGATGGCCGGCATGGTGACAGATCTCACCCGGGAATGAATTCCCGTCCCCGCGCTGTGCCATGGGTGCGGCCTTGGTGAGGGTGAGCTCCGATTCGGGATGGGGAGGAGATCCGGGCCGAGCAGGTTCGTCCAAGTCCTAGCTCTGCGCCATGGTCGCGACCACAGATTGCCGCCCCAGAGGAAGAAGAAGACGCGTAAAGGATGCATGCGCCAATGCTGCAAGCCTACATGGAAGCGACGACGGCAGCGACATGACGGCGAAAGCTAACAGGGGGGCCCAACTTGACGGCTGTTAGCCTGATATTTTGCATTGAAACGTAAAGTTGAATTTGTGCCAAAAAAGACCCTCTGAGTATTTGGCACGCCAACTTTGGGCAACACAGCTGATTGTAAGCAACTTGGGTATTGCGTTGCCTAGCGACCCCAACTTTCGGGCCACAAAATGATATTCTCGGTGGGGACACCCCCCATGGGCGCCAACCATGGGAGGGGGAGTGATGACCCACAAGTATAGGGGGTGTATCGCAGTATTTTCGATAAGTAAGAGTGTCGAACCCAACGAGGAGCAGAAGGTGCTGGCTAGTGGTATGGATCAGGAATTCTCTGCAAATACTTAGCAAACGGATTTTTAGGGGTTTTCGATAAAGCAAGTAAACAAAGTACGAGTAAATAAAAGACAGTAGGAATAAATGCAGCAAGTGGCCCAATCCTTTATGCAGCAAAGGACAAGCCGGTTGTATTTCTTAAGATGACCAAACATTCTCGAGGACACATGGGAAGACTGTCAGGTGCTTTCGCTTCATATAGTCGATTAATCTTGTTTAGCTTGCTAAGTGTTGTGTGGGTGAACCTGTGCTAATGTACCACCCCATCCAAGACTAATACATACTTGTGATTATACCCCTTGCAAACATCCGTAAGTACAAGAAAGTAATTAAGGTAGAAACCTAACCACATCTTTAAACTCTAAGACCCTTACGTCCCTTGTGCAATGGTTTCCTAACGGGGGTTCAGGTTTGTGTCACTCCGGGAACCCCTATGATTAGTAGCCAAATACACAATGCATTCCCCTAGGCCCATATAGGTGAAGTGTCATGTAGTCGACGTTCACATGACACCACTAGAATAAGTACACCACAACTTAAATAACAATCTATTGAATCTTTCTCAATGCAACTCCACTACTAACAACAAGACTTCTCCCATGTCCTCAATAACAAAACAAACTACTCACAAGACATCATATGGATCATGATCAGAGATGGAATAATGATGTATAATAATCTGAACATAAACAATAATTCAATGGTTCACTCAATAGCATCAACTACAAAGAGTAATCAACACCGGGAAAGTTTCCCCTATGAAATATGCAAGATTCAACGCAATTGTTACAGCAATATGGAGATGGTGATGAGGGTGTTGATGGTGGTGATGATGATCCCGATGAAGTCCAGCTTGATGGTGGTGTTGATGGTGATGATCTCCCCTCTCCGGGAAGGAATTCCCCCGGTAGAAATCTGTCTGCCAGAGAGATCTTTCTCTCTCGGTATTTTCCGCCCCGTAGAGGCGGCGGAATCTTTCTGTGGTCGCTCCCCGAGTCTTAGGGTTTTGGGGGGATGATATACGCCAGAGGGGAGAGGCTGGAGTGGGCCAGGGCGGCCACACCACCTCCAGGTGCGGCCTAGGCCTGCCCGTGCCATGGGGTGATGTGGGCCCCCTATGGCCCACTTCCACTCCATCTTCTGGCATCCTTAGTCTTCTGGAAAAATAGGATTTTCCGTATATTTTCCCGGATTTTCTGATCTTCGTGAATTTTGCCTCCAAACAACACCTTTTCCATTAGAATCCTGACTGCAGCGGTCCATGCTCCAAAAGTCATCAACCATGCAAAAATAGATGAAATAACATAAGTGTCACCTCTCAATACGAAATATATCAATGAATAATAGTGAATTAAGACATAGAATAGCGATGCAAAATGGACGTATCAACTCCCCCAAGCTTAGACTTCGCTTGTCCCCAAGTGAAACTGATCTCAATAAACATGGCCTCAGGTTTATGGAGTGAAGAGTCGATAAAAGAATACGGACAAGAAGCATCATATTCATCAAATACATAGATCATAATAGAAGACAACTCACTATTATATAACTCAACTTGTAATGAGTAAAGGAAACACAATAAAGATACATAAAGTAAATCATAATTGGTAATGGCAAACTTAGCTCTTGGTCGAAGAATAGTTGATAATTTGCTGGAGTTCACAAATAACTGGTTTTTCAATGATAGCTTTCAAAGTAGTAAACATCAAGATAAGAGCAATGTGCAAAACAAGGAACATAAGAAACATGATTGAATAAATCATCATATGAATGAATGAAACACATACTCTCAAAATACTTGCTGAGATAGAAGGGAATAGGTTTACTGACTCAACTACAAAGTAAAAGAAAGGCCCTTCAAAGAGGGAAGCAGGGAATGCAAGTCTCATAAAGAGCTCCCAAAAATTATGATACTTACTAGCTTTCAGCTCTCATTGCCCCTATCATAGGCATCTTTAGGTGATTAAGGTTAAAGTGACACAACTAAGAGGATATGCTTGACAAGTTATAAGTTGAAATCTCATCCCCCTTACTTATGAGTACCGATCCTCATGCTACTCAACTTCAGTCACGAGCAAGCTCTTGTCATTGTAAATACATGCGTATCATTGAGAACCGCCAACGGGGTACCCCTTGCACATGACACAGGAGCTATCCCATAATCAAAATGACAAGGCAAGCAGACAGTGAGCATCTCAGCGATCTTTTTATTTGCTATTTGCATAGGTTTTTATTGAGGATGCTTCATAGAATGCTCACTATAGTTATGTTGCAAGTTTCCACCATGATTAGGCATGGCTAAGGCTAGCGGCCTAGGCATTTCTCTAACACACATATAAACTCCATGATCTTACAAGTTCCACTTTTATTTCACACCGCCGGGATCCATAAGAAAAAGAACATGATATCAACTAGGTACAAAGTACAAATGAAGTGTTGAAAGCGGTCCCCATGATTCATGGTTCGGCTAACTTCAACTCATAAAGCGCAAGCATATACGCAACAAAGAAGGACCCAATGGTTCAAGTTTATTAAATGCAAGAAAGTAAAGTGTGCCATCAAGTTCGTGAGATCTTTAATCACTAATTTTCACATAACAAGTTTAATTTGGGAGGTAGATAAAACAAGAATTTACTTGGAATAGCAAAAATGCTACTAGGTAGGTATGGTGGACACAAATGGCAAAGGTTTTGGTTTAAAGGAGGTGGATGCACGAGAAGAATACCCTCTCAGTACAGGTTTTTGGCTAGCAAGGCTGGGTAGCAAGTATAAGAGTTGAAGGAAACAAACAAGCATACAAATGATAAAGACAAACATGCAATCTTCCTTGGAAGAACAAAAGATCTTAACTAGAGAATACTAAACTTATGAGCAAATCAAGAAAGAAAGATGACGAAATAACTTTTTCATTCAACTCTCAAAAATAGTGTTGCTACTGACCGAGCCAGGTTTGCCAAAACCAACTAAATTAACTCAATGATCCCAAAGTGATACCAATACTAACAACAAGATCAATCATATAACCACAAATTGAAAACTAATATAAGCTATGCAAAAGAGTGGATGATAGAACTTCTCATTTATATTCCATAACGGAAACTCACGCCAAGGGATACATATCTAACGAGAGAGGGGACACTTCCATAATCCAAACCATCCTACATAATAACTCCTCTATTCATGATATGACTCTATTAATAAGGTAAAAAGATAGAAGATAGTGATATGATACCGCGGCACTCCCCCAAGCTTGGAACAAACCAAGGGGATGTCAAACCTGATGACGAATTATTCCTTTGGTGGTGGTGGTATCCTCTCGATGAGCTCTCTAATAAGTTTCCCCAAGTCCTCAATCTTGAAGTTGAGATTACGAATAAGCTGCGAGTTTTGCTCAGTGCGGCTCATGATCATGTCGGGTTGAGAATTCCAGCTCCTTGGGCATATTCTAGTATTGATGCTCATGGATAAGGGTATGGAAAGGATTCCTGGTGCGTGGAGGAAGTGACCGTGGAGCCAAACTATGACGAGGAGCTTTCCCCCAGTCTGCATCCGTGCCGTCCTTCTGACCCTGGAAGGTTTCACCACTCCAATGCTTGCAATGGTAGTGTCGGTGTGCGGACATTAGCCTTGCTCCTCTTCACCTTCACTCTTGATCTCCTTCTCCTTCTCGTGGTCTTGGAGGTCTTCCTCCATAGGCTCCTTCCCTTTATCCTTGGCAGACACCATTGTGCTTCTAAGCTTTCGAAGAGTATGTCCTAGCAGAAACAGATCGAAACAAAAACACGACGAAAACACAATATACGAACCTCGGGGGATCCGGGGGGGTTATATATTACGAAGTTTCATATCAAAAGGAAGGTACTGGGAGAAAACGGGTCGGAGGCAGAGTCCGGGGTGGACTCACCACCTGGTGGCGCGGCCAGGGGAGTGCCCGCGCCACAGGGTGGTCTGAGCCACCCTGGCTCCGTTTCTGTCCCTTTTTCGCTTTGTAGCTTTCCTTATTAACTGAAAACTGCAAAAATATAGTTGGATTGTATTTTCGCGGAAATTTTCTTACCAGAACTGTTACCTAGTTGGAAACGGACTCTGCAGGTCTCTGAATTTGGTATCTAGTAGATTCTTCCGGAGTCATCACTTGAATAACATCAATATCTTCATCTTCATACTCTTATTATTGGAGTCATTAAACCTTTCTCTTCCTTATTACACAATTATCTCCACTTCCTGGAAATTTCTTTCACACAAAACTTCACACAGTTCTTATAAGCAACATTAGTATAAGTGAAGTGATAAAACCTTTTGAATCCAACTTCAACTGAAAACCATCAAAACATAAGATACTGTAGCAACTCCTTCCGAAGACCCAAAAATAATTCAAAAAGGAAATCGAATAAAGAAGCAAATGCAAGAGTGGCAAATTCTGTCAAAACAGACCAGCAGGTAAAGATCAATTTTTTTGAAAATCTTCTGTTGCTCAAATCAAAAAGTTCAAAACTAACGAAAGTTAAATAACAACCTGGGGCAGAAGAACAAAAAATTACAGCTCCATCCGACATACAGAGATCTCTCACGAATTTTTACGGTGAAGCACACAAATCTGTTTCGGGACAGCAACTTCCCCAAATATTACTTCTCTCTCATTAGAGGTTGATCTTGACACAAAAACCAAACAAAACGGATAAGGAGCGGTTATTCCCGAAGTAATAACTTCCAAGACTCAAAGAAACAAAAACAAACTAAAAGCAAAAACAAATTGGGTTGTCTCCCATAAAGCTCTTTCTTTATAGCCATTAAGATGGGCATGATAATTTTGAAGAAGCTCTCATAGGGATATGAATTGAAGTGAAAAAGAGCATTAAGAAGCAAAAACACACACATTTAAGTCTAACCCACTTCCTATGCAAGGGGATTTTGTAAACAAACAAGTTATTGAAACCAAAGGCAACTTGTATAAGAAGGCAAAAGAAGCGCAATATAAAAACTTTCAGCATAAAACGAGGAAACTTGATATTATTGAGATACATAAGAACACTTTTCCCTCTCTCATAGTAACTTTCAGTATCATGCATAAACTTAACAACATATCTATCACAAGAACCATCATAGCAATAATCACTTATTCTAACAGAAAACACAAGAATACTAGCTCTCATAACACTACTTTGTGAAATAATATTAGAGGTATCAACAAAGTCTTTCACATTTGCTACAATAGGTTCATCAACCATTTGTTTATCAGGTTCAACAGCCTTATTCATACTTTCATTAACCATACTAGCTATCATAGAATGTTCCTTTATCTTAACGGGGAAAGGCATTTTCTCAATGTAAGGTTTGGGTAAGACATGATTAGCAGTGTAAACTTCAGTATTTTTTGCAGGAACACTCTTAGCAATATCTTTATAAGGTTCATGATACTTATTCTACTTCTTTTTAGGCACTTCAATGTAGGAAGCAAAAGCCTTAAAATAAGAAGCAATAGCTTGAGAGTCTAGACCATAAGCATTTTTAATATTTTGAAAGTCATCAGTTCTCATAAAAGATTCAATGCATGCATAATCATAATTTATACCTGACTTTCTACCTTTGTCATTCTCCCAAGCTTCAGCATTTTCTCGAATACGATCTAGAAGGTCCCATTTAGCTTCTTCTTCCATGCGAGTGAATGATCCAGCACAAGAAGCATCCAATAAATCTTTGTCATGTAGAGGGAGCCTTGCATAAAAGTTGTTGATAATAATATCGTTGGGGAGGTCATGAATGGGACATTTGAGCATTAGTAACTTCAATCTCCCCCAAGCTTGAGCTGTACTCTCTCCATCAAGAGGCCAAAAGTTATATATTTGATTCCGATCTTTATGACTCTCACTAGGAGGATAAAACTTTGAATAAAAGAGTGGCACTATTTCCTCCCATTCCAGAGCTTGACCATTCTTCAGCAGCTTATACCATTCCTCAACTCTTCCTTTCAGTGATAATGAGAATAACTTCTTCTTAACTTGATCTGTAGTAACACCTGCACACTTGAACACCCGCATAATTCGTGTATAAAGAGTAAATGATCACCGGGATGGAAAGTTCCATCCCCAACATAGTAGTTATCCATAACACGATCAATAATTCTTGTAGGTATTTTGAAAACATCTTTCTCAGCAGGTGGTGGCTTATCTACTACCTTAGCAGTGGTAGTAGCATTACCAAATAAGAAACTCAGCGAATTATCCATAACGAAAATAAAGCAACTGACAGAAGTAAACAATACTCACAGTAGAAGTTTCCTTTGCCAGTTCCACTCTCCAATAGCGCTTCACTCCCCGGCAACAGCGCTAGAAAATAGTCTTGATGACCCACAAGTATAGGGGGTGTATCACAGTGTTTTCGATAAGTAAGAGTGTCGAACCCAACAAGGAGCAGAAGGTGCAGGCTAGTGGTATGGATCAGGAATTCTCTGCAAATACTTAGCAAACTGAATTTTAGGGGTTTTCGATAAAGCAAGTAAACAAAGTACGAGTAAATAAAAGACAGTAGGAATAAATGCAGCAAGTGGCCCAATCCTTTATGCAACAAAGGACAAGCCGGTTGTATTTCTTAAGATGACCAAACGTTCTCGAGGACACATGGGAAGACTGTCAGGTGCTTTCGCTTCATATAGTCGATTAATCTTCTTTAGCTTGCTAAGTGTTGTGTGGGTGAACCTGTGCTAATGTACTGCCCCATCCAAGACTAATACATACTTGTGATTATACCCCTTGCAAACATCCGTAAGTACAAGAAAGTAATTAAGGTAGAAACCCAACCACAGCTTTAAACTCTAAGACCCTTACGTCCCTTGTGCAATGGTTTCCTAACGGGGGTTCAGGTTTATTCCACTCCGGCAACCCCTACGATTAGTAGCCAAATACACAATGCATTCCCCTAGGCCCATATAGGTGAAGTGTCATGTAGTCGACGTTCACATGACACCAATAAAAGAAGTACACCACAACTTAAATAACAATCTATTGAATCTTTCTCAACGCAACTCCACTACTAACAACAAGACTTATCCCATGTCCTCAAGAACAAAACGAACTACTCACAAGACATCATATGGATAATGATCAGAGATGGAATAATGATGTATAACAATCTGAACATAAAAAATAATTCAATCGTTCACTCAATAAGATCAACTACAAAGAGTAATCAACACCAGGAAGTTTCCCCTATGAACTATGCAAGATTCAACGCAATTGTTACAGCAATATGGAGATGGTGATGAGGGTGCTGATTGTGATGATGGTGGTGATGATGATCCCGATGAAGTCCAACTTGATGGTGGTCTTGATGGCGACGATCTCCCCTCTCCGGGAAGGAATTCCCCCGGCAGAAATCTGTCTACTAGAGAGATCTTTCTCTCGCGGTGTTTTCCGCCCCGCAGAGGCGGCGGAATCTTTCTGTCGTCGCTCCTCGAGTCTTAGGGTTTCGGCAGAATGATATACGCCAGAGGGGAGAGGCTGGAGTGGGCCAGGGCGGCCACACCACCTCCAGGCGCGGCCTAGGCCTGCCCGCGCCATGGGGTCGTGTGGGCCCCCTGTGGCCCACTTCCACTCCATCTTCTGGCATCCTTAGTCTTCTGGAAAAATAGGATTTTCCGTATATTTTCCCGAATTTTCTGATCTTCGCGAATTTTGCCTCCAAACAACACCTTTTCCATCAGAATCCTGATTGCAGCGGTCCATGCTCCAAAAGTCATCAACAATGCAAAAATAGATGAAATAACATAAGTATCACCTCTCAATACGAAATATATCAGTGAATAATAGTGAATTAAGACATAGAATAGTGATGCAAAATGGACGTATCAGGGAGCCCCCTCTCTTATAAAAGGCCCCCTCTCCTCCCTCTCAAAGCACATCTCCTCGTGAAGGATCTCTCTCCCCCTCTAGAATATTTCCTCATGGTCTCAGATTAGCGAGATACATGTTCCCGATGGCATTTAGTCTGGAAGGAGTTGCTGCTTCCACTGCATTGCTGAAGCGAGGAGGTGGAGGTTGTTCGGTGGCCTGAACGTGTGTGCGAGGACGGATGTGCTGCTAATTTGCGGCGCTAGGACTTCCACATGATCTTGAGATTGGCAAGCGTTCGACTACATCATCCACGAGTTCTATTTATGGATGTATATCCACATATTGCTTGTATCTAGTAGATAGATCTTGCCGTATAATAGTTCCCACCGTAGGAAGTTTTTTGTTTTCTATGCTGCAAACCCAACAGTGATATCAGAGCCTGATCTATGCGTAGGTGCTTTGCACGGGTCGTACACATATGAGTATGTGGGCGATGATGATCATGTTATTGCATCCTATATGTATTTTGGATATTGGTGGCATAGTGGGATGAAGCGGACCGGACTAACTTTACATGTCCTCGCACATGAGGCCTATTCCATGCTTGACATGCAACTAGTTTTGCATAAGTGGCTAGAGGGTGTCTGTCTCTCCTACTATAGTCAATATCTAATTTACAAAGAGTTTCTAATAATTTGGTTATCATCGTTATGGTTCCATGTTCATAGGTAAGACCGGTTCTATCTTCGAAAGCCCTAAGCCACGTAAAACTTGCAATTGATAAATTAGAGGCATCTAGTTTAGATTGTTGCTGGGCTGGTGTCATGATATGGTAATGTTGTAAGTTCATGTATAGTTGATACTCTTACAACACACCTAACGTGTAAGTTCCATAGACCTTGGCCTTACACACAAATGAATGATAAAGATCATACCACGATGCACATGATAGTGATCAAGTGCATGAACCATATCATTTTACTTTACACATTTGATGTTTGCATCTTATATTGCTTGTTTGGCATTTTAGTAGCATTATAAGATGATCCCTCATTTAGATATCAAGATAAAAATGTGTTCTTCCTTAAGTACGCACCGTTTTATGTTTCATCGCTTCAAGACATCACGTGATGATTGGGTGCACTTGAATCCATGTTTGCATAACGGGTGTAAGACAGTTTTACACATGCGAGTACTAAGGTTCTTACTTGGCGAGCCTAGCATGTACAGACATGGCCTCGGAACATGGACCGAAAGGCTAAGCATGAGTCATATAGTTGATATGATGCCCATATAGATGCTCGCCTTTGAAGCTACACCGACTCACGTGATGATCGGACTTGGTGTAGTCGATTTGGTTCATGTAATCACCAAAAAGACACGAGGGATGTTGTTTTTGAGTGGGATTTCATTCGTAATTTGATTAGTTGAACTCGATCTATCATAAACTTAGTCTAAACTTTACAAATTCTATTGTAGATGGCACCAGCTGATTTTAATTTCAATGTGTTCATGGAGAAAGAGAAACTTGCGGCAAATGGTACAAACTTTACCAACTAGGCCATGAATTTTAGGATTCTCCTCACTGCTGCACAAAAAGAAATATGTGCTAGAAGCGCCGCTAGGCCCCCCACTAGCTCTTGATGCCCCTGACAAGGAAAAGAACGTCTATTTGACTCGTCAGGAAGACCACGACTTAGTTCATTACGACATACTGTATGGGCTAGAGCCGGAACTTCAAAAGCATCTAGAAAATGGCAATGCCTTTGATACCATGGGAGAATTGAAAATGATTTTCGATACCCATGCTGCTCTAGAGAGTTATAATGCTTCTAAAAAGTTCTTTAGCTGCATGATGGAAGAGAACAGCTCCATTAGTGAGCATGTACTCAAAATGTTTGGGTACGCCGATTAGCTTGTGTCCTTGGAATAATGATTCGCATTGACTTAGGCATACATCGTGTTCTCCAATCTCTGCTACCTAGCTACTAGAGCTTCGTAATGAACTATAATATGCAAGGCATGAAGAAGTTTCTCCCCGAGCTTATGTCAATGCTTAAAACTTCAGAAGTGGAGATTAGGAAAGTGCATCAAGTGTTGATGATCAATAAGACCACCGGTTTCAAAAAGACAAGAAGGGTAAGCAGAAGGGTGGAAAATCTGTTGCCGCGCCTGAAAAGAAATCCCGAGCTGGCCCTATGTCTGATACCGAGTTCTATTATTGTAAGAAGAACTTTTAAAAAGTGTTAAAAGTTATCTAAACAACAATTTTTTGATTGATGGACCTTGGTGAAGCATCATACATATTAGGCATAAATATCTATAGAGATAGATCAATGCGCCTAATTGGGCTATCAAAAAGTACATACCTTGATAAGATTTTAAAGAAGTTTAAAATGGACGGAAGTAAGAAGGCGTTCTTACCTATATTGCAAGGCAATACATTGAGTAAGACTCAAAGTCCGGCTACGGGAAAAGATAGAGAGGAAATGGATAGGATCCCTTATGCCTCGGCCATAGGATCTATTATGTATGCCATGCTATGTACAAGACGGGATGTGGAACATGCTATTAGTTTGACTAGTAGGTACCAATCTGATCCAGGTGTGGAACACTAGATAACGGTCAATAATATCCTTAAGTACTTGAGAAGGACTAAGGAAATGTTTTTTGTGTACGGACGTGAAGAAGAGCTGGTCGCTAAGTGTTATGTCGATGCTAGCTTTAACACCGACCCGGATGACTCAAAGTCTCAATCCGGATACATATTTATCTTGAAGGGAGCAGCAGTTAGTTGGAGGAGTTCCAAACAACCTGTGGTGGCTGGATCAACAACGGAGGCGGAATATGTTGCTGCTTCAGAAGCAGCGCAGGAAGCGGTTTGGATGAAGGAGTTCATAACGGAACTAGGTGTGGTCATAGTGCGTTGGACCCAATGGTGATTTATTGTGACAACAATGGAGCCATAGCCAACGCCAAGGAACCAAGGTCTCACAAGAACTCCAAGCATAATAACCGCCAGTTTCACTCCATCCGCGAGCATGTCAAGGATGGAGATATAAAGATTTGTAAAGTACACACGGACCTAAATGTAGCAGATCCTTTGACTAAAGTTCTCCCTTGGGAAAAACATGATCAACACCAGAACTCCATGGGTGTTACATTTATCACTATGTAAACTAGATTATTGTCTCTAGTGCAAGTGGGAGACTGAAGGGAATATGCCATGAGAGGCAATAATAAAGTTGTTATTATATGTATTCCAAGTATATGATAGATGTTTATTTTGCATGCTATAACTGTATTAATACAGAAACCTTAATACATGTGTGTTTAATAAACAAATAGAAAGTTCCTAGTTATGCCTCTCTAAAAACTAGCTCGTTGATTAACAGGATGATCAAGGTTTCCTGATCATGGACATTGGATGTTGTTAATAACGAGGTCACGACATTGGTGAATGATGTGATGAACATTCATCCGAAGTATAGCATTATGATCAAAGTCATTATGTTTATATTTCTATAACATCATACGAAGTAATCTTTATCCTTAGACCATGAGATCATGTTAATTGCTAACACCGGAAGAATACTTTGATAACATCAAACGTCACACCGTAACAGGGTGACTATAAAGATGGGTTTGGATATTCCAAAGGTATTATGTTAAGGCTCATGGATCAAGAGTGGAATTTGTAAATCCCGATGACGGATAGATATACTCTGGGCCCTCTCGGTGATATCACATTAAGATAGCTTGCAAGCAAGTGATGTGATCACTAGAATGTTATATCACAGGAACAAGAAAAGAGTGCATGTCGGCAACGATATTAAACTAGGTATTGATATACTGATGATCGAATCTCGGACATGTAATATATTGCAAAACACAGGGATTTAGTTACTATCATTAAAGGTTTTCTCGATCAAAAAAGTCATCATTGAATATGTGGGAATCAGTATGGATCTCCAGGTCCCACTTAAGATTATTGATCTGAGAGGGGTCTCGATCATGTCTGCATTATTCCCGAACCGTAGGGTGACACACTTAAGGGTTACCAACACCATTTGGAGCAAATATGTTCTAGACAAAAGAATTGCAAAGCGCTGGAATTATTTCAATGGACATCGAAATTGTTTTGGGTGAATTGCTGAAATTGGTTCTGCATGTGATATTGAAATGTTGGAGGGGTTTTATGTGAATGTTTGTTAATTAAAGTAATTAACAAAATTCATAATAAAATAAATAAAAGGTTTTTATTAAATAAGAGTTGCATTAAATTTGGTGGAAATTTAATGCATGTGAGTGGGGTTTTGAGTGGAGGCAAAATTGATGTGAGTGGAGCTTCCACCACATGAATGAGGAAGAGTTGGGGGCACCCCCCATGGGTGGCAGCCATGGGAGGGGGAGACCCCCTCTCCTATAAAAGGCCCCACTCTCCTCCCTCTCAAAGCACACCTCCTCGTGAAGGATCTCTCTCCCCCTCTAGAATCATTTCCCCATGGTCTTGGATTAGCAAGATACATGTTCCCGGTGGCATTTCGTCTGGAAGGTGCAGCTTCCGCTGCATCGCTGGAGCGAGGAGGTGGAGGTTGTTCGGTGGCCTGAACGTGTGTGTGAGGATGGATGCGTTGCTGATTTGCGGCGCTAGGACTTCCACACGATCTTGAGATTGACAAGCGTTTGACTACATCATCCACGAGTTCCATCTCATTAAACTTTGTCGGTCTTCAAGGGTATGTTCTCTATGGATGTATATCCACGCGTTGCTTGTATCTAGTAGATAGATCTTGGCGTATAATAGTTCCCATCGTAGGAAATTTTTTGTTTTCCATGCTACGAACCCAATAGACCATGACTTGGATGACCGGTAACTTCAGCTACGCTGCTACCTTCTATGATTTTGCCAGAGTCATTCACCAGACCTTTAGTGGTGTGTATGTTCCTATTGGGAACCGCATCCATGATGTGGATCTTGGCGAAAGCAAAAGCAAGCTTGCACCTCTCTATGGGAGTAATGCCACGGTTGGGGATTCCAAGGGACTCAAGCCTCTCTACAATCTGCTGTTGAGGATCTTTCGCCACACCATTTCCCCTAGTGCTGGAATGATGACGCTATTCGATGTGGAATTGTCAACTTACTCCATCATGCTCACAAGGTGGTTTGTGTTGGGCCTACTGCTGATGGATACACTATTGACATCATGGACTTCATTTTTGAGGAGATGCATCATGCCATTCTCTTCAGAAAATCTCCTCCATATGTAGCTCTTGTGATGAGGCTCATCAATACTCAAGCTCATGGTTCACATCTTGCTCTCCCACCAAACCTTGTAGAACATGTTTTTGTGGCTCTCTAGAAGAAAGGGAGAATGGGTCCAGCTCCTAGGCAGTCATATGCTAGTGAGGATGATGAGATTTCTGAGGCTGAGCGGGCTCCCACTCTTCCAAGGGGTTCTAGAAGGAAGAATGCCTCCAATGCACCTGTCTCCTGTGAGTATGTTTAGGAGAAGATCAAGAAGGCATCATTTTGGAAAAATATGATGTGTTGCATGAATGTGGACATTCGCAAGGAACAACATGCCTCCTATAAGAGCAACCGCACAATTGAGAAACTCCTTAAGGAAATCAAGGATCAAGGAGAAGAGGAATAAGAGGAAGGGAGACAGAATACACTGATGAGAATGGGGCTGAACCGTCTGCAGAATCAGATCGCACACTCTCCTTTGGTGCTTGGAATGCAATGAATGACAACTTAGTTGATTGGAAGACCTTCTCAGAGGTCACATTGGGCTTTGCTTCTCAGGGTACTTCCTCCTCTCGCCCTCATGGCAAAGGCCCCCAGGTTCCAGAAGCTGATGATGACTATGATGAGGATGAGGACGACGACGACAATGACTCTGAGTGATTCTTTTGGGGCGATAGCTTGGCCTTTTCCCTTTTCGGTGTTTTGATGCCAAAGGGGGAGAAGATGTCTATTAGGATCATCCAGGATTTTCATGGGTTGGGAATTTGGTTGTTTCGTATTTGTCGTTAAAAAATCGAACATTTGCTTTATTTGGTTCTTGTAATACTGTCTACTATTTGTATGGACATGCTATGCCTAGACTATGTGAACCTTTATATTATATTATCTAATATGTGTTGCACTACATGTATATCTTGATGCACATCATCAAGGGGAGCATAGCTATGTTTTGTATCTTTAAGAATTTCATGCAAAACCTCTTGTTGTCATCGAACAGCAAAAATGGGGAGATTGAAAGGAAATTTATTGTCTTGATCAGTTTTGGTGTTCGTTAACAACTTGAGGATCATTTTATAGTAAGCTAATGTTGCTAGGTCAATCTACTGAAAAGGGAAAAGTCCATGTCATAATGGAAATATTCCTGGCTAACAGAAGTTTCCTGGAAAGTCCAGACTGGAGTCTCCAGTGTGCAAAGACCGGAATCTCCAGTGTGGTCTGGAGTTTCGCCTCAAATCTCCGGAGTTGATCCAAGATGAAGCCTAGGGTCAGACTGTCTAGGGGTCCGGAGTCAGGCTGGATATTGGCCGGAATCTCCGGTGTACTCTGTCAGACCAGAATCTCCGGCGTAAAAAGTCTGGAGTCTCCGGTGTGCACGAATGTTCTTATGATAATGTATATATAGCATGTAAACGAATGTATATCCATGGATACATGGATATCTGGTGGTTTTGGATCTAGGCCGACATTCATGCCCATGGATATCTTCGTGGACAGGCTAGAATGGGATTCACGGATTTGGATTTGGTTTTGGTATATCCATCCAAACTCGCTCCATCGCCATCCCTAGCCTGAGCATGCTTCAATGATCTCCATACAATCTGATTCAGCCACCACCCTATTGCACCCCATAGAAATAACTAAAGATAGTCCTTCTTTCATAGCCAATGCTTCAGCCATGGTCGTTGATGCTACATGTGGTAGGAAGCGATTGCCAGCTGCAATAAAGTTTTCTTGATAGTCCCTTAGCACAGCTCCCACTGCACCTACATTAACATCACAGTGATAAGAAGCATCCACATTAACTTTAATATGCCTAGGTTCTGGCCTCCGCCACTTCTCCCCTAGGGCAGGTTGTGGTTTTGCTACTGAAAGGACATTTATTGTCTTAATCAGTTTTGGTATTCGTTAACAACTTGAGGATCATTTTACAGTATGCTAATTGCCAGGTCAATCTACTGAAAAGGGAAAAGTCCGTGTCATAATGGAAATATCCCTAGCTAACAGAAGTTTCCTGGAAAGTCCAGACCGGTGTCTCTAATGTGCAAAGACCGGAGTCTCCGTTGTGATCCGGAGTTTCGCCTCAAATCTCCGGAGTGGATCCAAGATAAACCCCGGGGTCAGACAATCTAGGGGTCTGGAGTCAGGCCGGATATTGTCCGGAATCGCCGGTGTACTCTGTCAGACCAGAATCTCCGGAGTAAAAAGTCCGGAGTCTCTGGTGTGCAGAGGTCCAGAGTTCTTGCCAAATCTCCGAAGGGAGCATCAAGACCAGGCCCAGGAAATTCTGATAGGTGGCCCGGATATGGACCGGATACTGTACGGAATCTCCAGTTTAGACCAGAGTTTCTGGTGTGCGGACGGGAGTTTCTGGTGTGGAAACTCCCCAACAGGCAGAAAATGGTCTGAAATTTGTGGGGCTATAAATAGGGGACTTCATCCCCTACCTCTAGCTGCTCGTCCCAGAAAAGAAAAACACCCCCATTAGAGCCACCAAATCAACAAGATATCTCCATCCAACCATCCAAAGTTGCTGATCTTTGGAGGACCGAAGGAGAAGGCCTTGATCTACAGCTTCAGTAAGAGAGATCTTCATTTCCCCCTCATTCACTTGAGGGCTCCTTCCTCTAGGGTTTCATTGGAAAACTAAGACCTTGATTTGGTTCTTACAAGCTTGTCTTTGATTTTTGTGACAGCTTGCTTGGATTCGAGAGCCTCTAATTCAGTTGTGGATGTGTGCCTCGAACTTGTTGAAAGGGTGCCGGCTACCACCTTGAAGGTTGCCGATATAGTGGAAGCGTGAATCGATCCCCTTGGGGTGAGGTTTACCGGAGAACAAGGGAGGCCTCTCGTGGCCTTGGTGGTTTGATACCACCCCGCAGACATACTTCCCCTTAAAAATGGAACTGTGAAAAGTAATTCTTGTGTCTCCGCGTGCTTCATTTCGGGTACTTATATCCTTTACCACACCTTACTTACCTTGCTCTTGCTTAGTTAGTTGTGGTAGTGTGACATATAGGTAAATTCACCTTAGTTGCATATCTAGGGAATTTACCTTTTTTGTCAAATCCTAAATTAAAAAAAGAGTAAAATTTAAAGTAGCACCTATTCAACCCCCTCTAGGTGCCCATACGATCCTTTCAGCTACGGCCTTTGCAGTGTTTGGTGTTGTAGAGAGAATAGACATCTTGCACTTATACATCGGTGGCACATCCTCATTATGAGTAGGACGACGCCGCATCTACTATAAATACCAACATGTGACAAGCATTGTCTCCCTCAGATAAATAGTATCAAAGCCTGGCAACGTGTTGTCAGTGCGCCGCAACAGGTCCTCCAAAATAACCGATAAAGATCTGTCCATGCCTCTTGCCTCCTCTATCATTTTATGCAGCCCGGCACTTGTAATCCCACGCCCGTGGGAACTGCCTTAGACAGTTATAGTGCCCATGCGTTGCACCGGGAGAAAAAACTTAAACGCTAGTAAACCATCCATTTATCTTTGTAACCATCGTCGATGCTGGTCACATATTTCTCCTTTTCATGATGAGAACATAATCATATCTAGATACTCCCTCCGTTTAAAAATAGATATCGCGGATTTCTCTAAATTTGGATGAATATCTAGATACATCTAAATTTATAGAATTCTCAACATCAATTTTGAGATGGAGGGAGTAGATTACAAACCCGTCTCTACACTGACTCATAATACCACAGACTTGTAATGGTGGTGGGCGTCATCCTTATTTTAGATTATTTTAAAATGAATTTATAGGCAGTACAGCCTTAATTTGGACGTTTTTCCATTTTTAACATATCATGGGTTGAGTCTCTCTTTTTGTCCACTTATATTGTTCTCTAAATAAATTATCTTTTCTTTGTATTAATATGGTCTCTATAGATGTCACTCTATATATTTCACTGATATATATAAGTATTATTATTCAACTACAAAACTGATATAACACAACAATCTACCATTAGAAAATCATATAAAGCATCGATGTAGTACCGCTACTTCGTTCCTTAGCTCTTACTTCTACTTCGTTCCTCAATTTTATTTACGGTGCAAGCAGAGTGACAGAGTCCCTAGCACTTTGTCTCAGAGATCGGTCCATGTGCTAAATTCCTTAAGATAGGCAGTCCCAATAGCTGCCGGATTTTGTTGTTTTTGTGTTGTCATTGCATGTTTTGTAATTAGCACAATTGATCAGGCACAGTAGTGGGACGGCCTAAACCCAGCAATCGATCGGAAGCAGCGAGGGTATGGCGATCGGTCGATTGATTAGGGTCGGTGGAGAAAAATATCGGACCAGGATCAATCCAAGTATATCCGAGTACGACAAGAAACCTTTCTTCCTTTATTCGTAGGTATAGATATAGTTTAGGTATATAAATATAAAACATACACGTGCCTTGTATCGGGAGATAAAATAAAATTGTGGAGGAAAAACTGATGTATAAAACTTACATGTGCCTTGCATCGGGAGATAAAATAAAATTGTAAATTGTGGAGGAAAAACTGATGAACCTAATTTTGTCACGAAATGGATCAACCATTGCAACCTAGTCAACGAAAGTCTAACGGAAGCGTCATTTGACTCTCTATATGTCAAAACTTGGAGAGTCCTCTAAAAAATGCATTCTGATGGATTCTCCAAATAATCCTCCAAATTCCATCAATCTCTATTTATTGAATTCTTATCTTGCTATGATGATTTCTTATCAAGCATTCTCTTTTCATTTTACAAGATGTATTATATTTCTTCCTTAAGCTATTTTCAGCCACATTTTATTATATATATTTTAAGATGCAATTTTGGATGTACTTGTCAGATTTGTCGCATTTAATCAGCAAAGCATCCCACTTGAATTGACAAATTTGTGAGATTCAATCAACAAAGCAACATTCATGGGATCCGTGTGAATCCGCCGCATTTTCTTACACATCTTTTAAGATGCAAAATTGGTTCTAATTTATCAGATGTCACATTTAAACAGCAAAGCATCCCGTCTGAATTGACAAATTTGTGAGATTCAATCAACAAAGCATTCAACCTTCATCGGATCCGTGTAATATATTCCGGAACACACAGAATAGCTAGGTTGGCGTTGGGCAACACTGCACTTATTATATATATATATATATATATATATATATATATATATTCATAAAAATATACTTATTATACTCCCTACGTCTCAAAATAGATGTTATAATTTTTTCTAAATTTAGATGTATCTAGACATTCAAAATTAACAAACTTTCGACATCTATTTTGAGACGGTGAGGGTACATAGTTCGAGCGACCAGTTCCTAGATTTCATATGCGGGCACCATGGTCTACACCTGAATTAAGCTGAAGAAAATTATGACTGGGAATAAGAAAGGGGACGGGTGGTGACGGTACCGTTACATGTCTTGGCAGCTTCAAACCAGAGTACCAGAGAGAAATTTAGCAAAGCTCAGTCGGGCAAGAAAAAATGATGGAGGATAGAGGGACGTGCGCGGGTACCTCCAGCCACCGTACCAGATGTCAGCGACTCCTCAGGAGGCTCCCTCGTTGTCTGTCGCAGCAGCCTAACTGGGGCGGGGCGCTGGGGTGTGTGTTTCCACGGCGGCGTGCTAGGATGGTTCGCGAGGGCAAGAGCGGCCTAGCGGGAGCTGCACGCTGGGGTGGACTGCCGTGGCGGCGTGCTAGGCGTGGTGGGTCGATGGGGCAAGGAGCCCATGGAGGCGCACGGGTTGGGAGTGGATGGGAAATCAGCTGTAGTGGGCCCAGTCTGATGCTTTGCCGCCGTGCCATTGGGGATCATGCCACTCTTTAGGGGCGGCGTGGCCCGTGCATCATGTCGACCGAGTAGAGAACATTATAAGGACTAGATGAACATGTGAGCTTCGTCTCGCCGCTTGCATGACGTTCTAACTTTTTAGATTGCAGAGTGCCAACGAAAGTTTCTTAACATTTGCTTTTAAGCTAAAGCACTGAATGGCGAGTACTTGAACCTCCAACAATGATAAAGCAAACACGTACGTGAGTAAACAGATATGCGATGAACATGTACCTAGTAACTTTGTCAATTTAGACTATACTTTACACTCATTTGAAGTCACACACCTCCCTAGCTAAATCCATCAGACTGAGAGATGTGAACCCCAAATCCGTTTATAGGCATGAGAAAACCTTTGTGAGCCAAAAGAAAGTGAACCATGCATATAAACATAGATAGAAATGTCAAAAGGAACTAACATTTATTCAAATCTAGTATATCAGAAATATGATAGGACTTAGGTAAGTATTCCCGTCAACAACATTGTTCCTACTTTCCAACAAATATGGAGTATGCAAGATCAGGTAGATTCTTGCAACTGCATAACATCTTCTAAGATACTCTAGACCCGATATTAGGCTGAAGCTAATACATCGTTATGATCCAAATGTGTCTAGTATGGATACAATAAGTAACAAACAACAATCTCATGAATATAAGAACTAAATAGAGGGAACAACATATCAATTGTGACACTTTAACGATTATAGAGAGGGGACATCAAAGTAGCAAAGAAACAATTGATCTAGGCATATGATAGAACATTAAGGAACAACTGCTCTGGGCATATGATGGTAGATATCTTCTATATCAACCAAAATACTGAAAAATACCATAATATTATACCACAAAGAAAGCAAACAAAATAAGCAGAGAGAGTCGGAGCATTGTTACTTGTACCTAGAGCAAGAACCAACACCCAACTTTTATATGGAGAACGACCGGCGGTCGACTGCTTGTGGATGTAGAAATCTTTGGTGTTGCTATAGAAGGTGCAAACCTTCGGTAGCAGTGTTGTTGCAAGTATTTAGTAGTGGCATGCTGACGTATCCTAGGCCATATCAATCAACCCGTGGGCATCGGTACGTATCTTCGTGTGGTAGGATGGCCTTGAAGGTGCCATACGTTTGACGGTGTAGCTAAGAAAAAAGGAAGAAAATAATACACATCAGACAATGCTTGTATATGCATTAACATGGTCACAGAGCATGCAAATGGTTGATTCATTGTCATATAAAAAAGTGGCAGCTATCATCAGGAGAAGCACGACCGATTGAAATGCAAGTGACGTAGAAAAAAGAAGAGAGCATCAACATACGGAGAAAGTGTAGGGCCAGTTCTATCAACTTTGAGTCACACAAGTGAGTGCATATGGGATAATCCTCTCTTTTGCGACTCAATTACATATAAATCTACATAGTGAAAGGATCAGGGAGAAGGTAATTGACTGCAGGCCGAATCATGATAAGTGACAGGTAATCATATTAAGATGAACATATCCACGCCTTAATTAGAAAGAATCAACAACCAACAAATGTATAGAGTTGACATAACTAAAAAAGAAGGAGAAGCATATGCACCAACTATATATTTACACCGGCAACAATCAGATTCTGATCCCTTCTATATACTCCCTTCGTCCCAAAATGTAAGGCGTCTAAACTTTAGTCAAAAGTCAACTTATTCTTAGTTTGACCAAATTTATATGTAAAAATATAAACATCCACAATATCAAATAAATATCAATAGATTCACCATAAGTATAGCTTCCCAATATGTCCATTCAATATTGTAGATATTTGTATTTTTTTGTATAAACTTGGTCAAACTTAGAAGATGTTGATTTTTGAGTAAAGCTTAGGTGTCTTATATTTTGGAACGGAGGGAGTATTCATTAACTTTCATGGAGAATAAACTTCTTACAATATCAGATCAATCAGAATAAGTTGATCGTGCTCCATCATAAGGGCATCCGTTACTCATCCCATTCAGCATTACATGTAAATGTACTAAATAGGCCTTTTTGCACATTACAAATAGACATGTCAATGCGGAAAGCTGGAATGAAGAATATAATGGACTCCAATATATTTTCCAGGTGTATTTCCTTCACCTAGAGCAACAGAGATACCTTGATATGTTTCTGATCTTGCTGAATCTTAATTGAAAAATGGTAGTTTAGCCAGCAAGACCCAAAAGAAAATATGAATCAATCATAAGGTGTTGCGAGCCACGTCAACATGTAAATGGATTAGGATCTCCTCTTCTACAATGGAATATAAAAAAATAGTTTTCTAGCATAGATACTGCGCGTCAATCAATAGGTGAAGGATCATAAACAACTATATATTTTACACCAGCATGAAACACCATAGAACCATAAGGGAATACAAGTGAATACTGAAAATCCATGCATTATAGATTCAAAAACTATACTTGCTGAAGAGGTCCTATTGTGATATCTTCTGAACAATGACATAAAATCGATCTATCAACAGTCAGATCACCAACAATTAGTGCGGCTAATTTAAGAGGCAGTTTGTAGAGAGTAACGGTTGTCATGAACAACACCACTCTAAAAAAATAGCAACCTTAGGTGTATAAGGAGAAGACAACCTTTGGTTAGCATTTTGAAACTTCTCCGCATGTTGCTTCCACTGATTAAGCATTTGAGATAGTGCTTGAACTATAATAGAGTTTGGTTACATTTGATCCAAGAATCAAGAAGTCATATGAGTGTGAAAAGTACAAGACAATCCCCGTGACAATAGCTAGCACACTAACAAAAACATGAAAGTACCAGAAAAATCACATGACAAAAATGTTAGAATCAAAAAAGGAAACTACAACGGAGAAGTACAACTAGCACCACACAACAATACAGCAGATTGACTTATCCAATACTGTTGTTATGTCCTATTATTGAGATACTGTTAGTAGGCACTTGGTTGAACATGTAGCATGCACACACAAAAGAAGTGTCTAGATTGAATCAGCAAATAACACATGATATAGACCAATGGAGTTCTCTAAAATCAAACAAAAGTATTAAGCCCCGTCTATCAGTTTAATCGCTGATGATGCTTGTCCTTTTGAGCACCGATGCGGAAGAAGGTGGAGGAGAGTTGTAGGAGAAGGGCAGGAGTTGGCAGCAGGCCAGCTTGACATAGCACCTACCATTCGTTAATTGAAATACTCTAATTGAAATACTCTTTGCTTAGCGCCCTTGTATTTCGAATAGAAAAGCACTAGAAATATCAATGGAACTATTGTTTTTCTTAGGGCAAGCTAGCAGATCTTCTACCATCTATGCAACATTGGCTGGTGCCTCTCCTGTTCAGGAGAGTGGTTAGGAAGCACAACAGCAACACGAGCTAGGCGTCCAAGAGGGCATTGCTAGGGAAGAAGGGCAGGGGCTGGTAGTGGGTGAATCTACAGCGACCCACCCCGGGTCGGTGTCCCCCACCGGTCTGTGCGGCCACGCCTAGGCGTCTCCCTTAGTTGCGGCTTAGTTGTGGCTCTTGTTAAGCCGGAGGAGAAGGAAACCACAAGCTACCTTGTGGTCATCTGTGTCATGGCGTGGCGACTTCCAATCAGAGAGGTGGGAGAGCTTAAGCGATGGCCACAATGCTAGAGGACCGGACACAGGAAACATGCCCCGATGCCGGCCGTGAATTTGGGGAGGGACGGTGGTGGTAAGGGGAGATGAGCGTTGGGAGGGGATAGATGGTGGAAAACTCTCGAGCGCCTGGGCAGGAAAATAATGTATATCCAAGAGAGGGTTCCTGCACCCTCTGCCAGACCGCACGAGGTGAAGCGGAGACATAAATACCAGCCTCCCTAACCCACGAGTAGTGAGACCGAGGGTGATAGGCCCACAACCAGCTGCAGACGGCTTCTGCGTGCGCGGCAAATGGCCTCAGCGCCCTTGCATGTCACCACACTTAAGTCTAAAGATAATGTCTCCGAGCCATACGTTCAAGTGACATGGAAGCCGAGCTTCAACATTGATGCAAGGACTGAGGGTGATGGAGCAGCGCCAACAGTCATGACATCGATAAGACGCCGTAGCGGGAGAATGGTGTCAGATGGAGGGGCATTGATGAGGGTGTTGAGCACAACTGGTGCCCTACAGAAGTGAGTCACTCCTTGGTTGGCTATCGCTAAGAAGATGGCCTTTGTTGTGACCTATAAATATGGGTCAACACAAGAGAACCATATGCTACATGAGGCTAGTATTATCATTTTGGTTCCACGTGATCTATAAGATGTTTACTATATGAAACAAAATATAAAGGAATGGATAATTCAGTTGAGTTATTAAAAAAATTGATCTTAAAAGTTCAAAATCAAATATGTGGTTCAGTAAGGTTAAGCTTGAGTTCAAATGTACTGTCATGTATAACTTTTTGTGTTTTTTTTGTGTACTACTGAGAGAATATATTCCATTGTACAAAAAAATCCAGCCAACCTAAGTTCCTTAATTTTTAAGCTTACACCTTTTGTAGACATCGTTTATGTGGCAACTGCACCACACACAAAGCTATCAAAGCCTGAATGTCTTCACGATTCATTTTATCTTGGAGGCAATAGATGAGAATATTATTACATGAAGCTCAATCATGACCAAAGGAAAAAAATGAGCCACAATTGTCCTCCAATTAAAAAACCAAGGTACCAATAAGTTTTCAGGCTGGTACTCCACTGATAATTCTACTACCGATGATATATTCGGGTTTAGGCTATCCTTTTTATCTCCTTATATATATCTTGGTGCAATATCTTTCATGACAATGTTGCTATCGGAAGTTGGATGTGCAAAGTAACACTGATGAAGTGCATCAAGCTAGTTTTTTTTATAGGACATCAAGCTAGGATCTAGGTTAAAACGTGTTTGTGAGTGCTCATAATCGATGAATAATTTTATTCAGTAGAGTATCATTGACATGAGTATGATTACTCGGATGATTATGATTGGCTACCCTACATTGGGTAAAAGTCCTATGGCCCATGAAGATTCCAGACGGTGGCCCAAAAAAGCAACCAACAAAGGGTTTGATTGTATTAGGAAAGAGATTATAAACCGATATTGAGTTGATATTTTAATCACGCGTGTATGAAACCTATCCGCATACAGCTTTGAGACCCGGCCTATTATATATAGGACGGGAGAAGCCCAAGCGAGGTACATAGAAATCTAGAGGACAACTTGTAATAGCGTGTTCACTTGATATTCATGCGACTTTGTCTTCATTGTTTCCTTGACATCCGACGAAATCCCCAGCATTCGCTTTTCTGCGAAACCCCAAGTCCATCATCATGGGCATTACCGAGGTGACCCCTCGTCAATCATCTTTTGTTGTTATAATTCACCAGATAATTTTACACATGATAAAGTTGTTGAGGTTATTGCATAGGTTGATGCGATAACCTCAATCACATCATCATGTTGTCATATTAACTATTCTAAACATATACCTTCTATTCATATAGAAACAATACTCCCCAAAACATTAGATTTCATGAGTGGGTCTTATATGTGCATTCTATAATAAGGTTTACTACTTAAGTTCTGTACACGGTTTATGTTACACAGACATTTGACAATAAGAAGGTCCCTACTGAAGCATGATTACAAAAAAGTGAGCCATACCTGCCGAACGCATATGCTTCTTTGACATATAGCACCAGCCATTGCAGTGGAACATCGGCAAAGTCCATAGGTAAACCGCGCCATCATTCAGTTTCCATACAAGAGCACCACTGAGAGACATTAGGTAAGCACCCCTATGATGCAATACCACCCCTTTTGGATTAGATGTTGTCCCAGAAGTATAACCTAAGGAAATACTATCATGCGATGGTTTCCAGGAAAATTCAGGGTGACCAGTTTCCAAGAACTTGTTATATTCAATTGATCATGTGCTTAGAGAATCTTGGAGGGCTGAAGGGTCACATGTATGATCCCCAATAACTATTATAAGTAACTGTTTGAAAGAACCTTTCTTCTGATCTGTTATAATTTTCAAAGAATCTACTGCGAAGGAGAAAAATTCTTGGCCAACCATCACAACTCAGCTGACGAGTGCTCCAATAGAAATCCAACAGTGGGAGCATTCAATCGAATGTTGACGCAATTGACTACTGCTCTAGCCATGGGAAATCCAAAATGAGCTTCATAAATTGCTGGAATATTTGGAGCAATTACAACTACCTAACAAATTTAAGAGAAGAAAATCAGTATAAACATGACATAATATATTCCATGCATGCACTACGGTAGTAGTATTAGCTAGCACGAAATAAAAAATTAAAATACTATGGTAACACTTGAAGATATGTTTCCGTCTTCAAGATGATTTCTGCGCCTTAACACCAAAGGTAGAAAAAATGTATTAAGCAATAATATAGGATAAGGAAGCTTAGTTTATACAATAATGTCCTATCAGGACTTAGAAATTGTAATCATACATGCTAGAAACAAGTATTCATAAGTTTGGAGGTGACAAGTGTTACATAGTCCAGATATGCTTCTAGACCAGCAATGGCACATTCATGGTAAATTGTCCATACAACAGTTCATGTCCTCAAAAAATAATTCTCTCAATTCACAATAGTATGAACAAAGTATATTATTATGGCTCTGCACAAACATGAAAAGATAACATGATAGCACAATTTGATACAGAACTATGCGGAACAATATAGTTTATAAATTTACTATGAGAAGTATCTCACTCTATTTATGTGTTCATGTGAACCATCAAACCTCAACATGTTTTAGTTTACCATGACTGAACATGTTATTGTTCTACTAAAAATGCACAAGACATGTGTTTTGAAAGGAGAAGCTCCTATTAGCATGCTTTCCTACCCGAGGAGTTGAGGACTGAAGAAGCACAACATTCACCCACCCACCTATTAATAGTCTATCAATATGATGGGACCTCATACCTATTACAAGAATGCAAGAGTTGAAAGCCCATTTATGACCATAACCATACAGCAACTTATATAACCTATTGAGGATAGATAAGTGCAAAAATTATTTATTATACCAACTCTCCTAAAATAATGTTTTCCCATTTAAGGCAAGCTCGTACCATCAAGTGCAAAATTTCTAGGCTTTGTTCTTTGGATAAAACCAATTATAGGTCATTACACTTGTGTGAGTGGAGAGTGAATTTTCAGAAAATGGACTCCTAAACCCGTTTAGACTTACTCGGTCCATAAGTTACATAGTTGTCTGACTCTAAGTTACATACAATTCGGGAGGCAGAGGGAGTTCCTTCATAATGTTCATTCGGAACTTGTCATTTTTGCCTAAGCTACACACTTTTGATTTTCAGTATGAAATTTGGCACGCACATACATACATGCGACCGTACATGCAAATATTTTTTGTCAAAAAAATTGGAGACTTGGAAATACGATTTTTTGGGCTGGTCTCAAAGTTGGGTTCATATGTACCAATGTTAATTCGGCCTGAGCATATGTGGCTTGTGGTCCATAAACTTGGATCTACACATTTAAAGTCGGCCATTATTTTTCGCTAGAGATAGTATGACACTTGAGCTCAATTTGACTTGAAATTTATCATGCGCTGACAATTGAAATCAATAGGGAAGTGTTACCTGGAATTCAAATGTTCGGTGAAAATTCTACAGAACTTGATCGATCTTACTAACCCATGGCCAAACTTTGGTTAAACTATTACAGGAGCCTGAGCATATGTGGCTTGTGGTCCATAAACTTGGATCTACACATTTAAAGTCGGCCATTATTTTTCGCTAGAGATAGTATGACACTTGAGCTCAATTTGACTTGAAATTTATCATGCGCTGACAATTGAAATCAATAGGGAAGTGTTACCTGGAATTCAAATGTTCGGTGAAAATTCTACAGAATTTGATCGATCTTACTAACCCATGGCCAAACTTTGGTTAAACTATTACATGAGCATGGTTGATGATCGAAATTGTTTCTGACCTCTAGTGACACACTTATACACAAGTTCATAGGGGCTACGGTGCAGTTCACTCAGAGTATCAGATGAACAGAGCAGAAGCACACGTAAGAGGAAGGGAGGGAGAAATGGAAGTGAATAGAGATGGCATCCCATACCGTGCTCCCGTGGCCGATGGATCGGCGCGCAAGGGCGGAGGCGAGGCGGCGACACCGGCGGTAGGTGTTGGCCCATGTGTAGCGGAAGGAGCCGTGCACAACTGCCGCCCGGCCTGGGTGCGCGAGCACGACGCACTCGAGGAACCAGAGCGGCGTGAGCGCAGTGTAGTTGGCATCGTTCCTCGGCGGGTCGTCGATGTGCCTCTCCGCCGCCATTTCTCAACCCCCAACAACACCGCGGTCAGCTGCCCCCACCTCGCTCTCTCCAAGTTGACTTGGCACGGAGCCATTAGTGGGAGGGGATCAGGGGAGCCCCGAACAAATAGTGGCGTGCTACGCTTGGCCACACTTGAATTTTATTGGGTGGCTTCCTAATGCGAAGGGGGAGTCATAGGGGAGAAAGCCGCGGAGAAGATGCGGGACTAACGACGGCGGCTGGAAACCCTAGAAGGCGAGCTCGGGCCAGAGAAGAAAGAATGGAGAGAAGAAAAGAAAGGGCACGGGATTGCGGAGCGGGTTTGGGGGTGCGACTGCGACCGAGCAAAGGAGGTGCAAAGACCACCTGGCCCACAGTCAGCGGCACCAATGGATTGCATGCGCAACACGTAGCCTCAGAGCGCTCGGTTTCTCTCACGCTTAAGCTATAGAGTAATTTTTCAAAAAGGAAGCTGTCTGTTGAGACACCGCCGTGCATCGTTTTGGTCTGTATGACGCATCACAGAGTCCTCGGCTGATGCCGCCGACAACCAGCTCTCGCCGCCTAGATGAACTCATTGCCGTTGTTCGCCCGGACGATGCAATATAGAGCGGACAGATGCGTAGAAGACGTGCAGCTGGCAGGCTGATCTACTCCCTCCAACCCAAATTTGGAGACCGACGAGTTACACAGCAAACGTATATCATATGAATAGGAAAAAGAACCATCGTGTGAACACAGGTCCTTTTTTAGAAGCGCACGGGCCATGGGCTGAGTCAGCATCGATCACGATAGCAAAACAGCAGAGGAATTTACATACCGGTGCCATAGGTGGTAATATGTGGGTTTAGTGGGAGGGTAAATCAGTCTAAAATTGTTAGATAAACAAGAAACCTTCCTTCCTTTATGATTAGGTACTACATAGAAAAGTTAAAACCTGGAGCGTCACCTCTAGAACCGACATCCTAATTGATGCATCCTTTGGAGGCATCCTTATATGTACTATATAAGGATTCGATCCTTAATCAATAAAGCACTGGATTCAATTCAATCTGTCTCTCGTTTGGCTCTCGTTCTAACACGTTATCAGCATGCTTGTCACTGGGCGAATTTTTGAGTCGACGTGAACGGAGGAAGAAGAACCAGGAGTTTGGGAAGAATAGGCAAAAGGTAAGAAAAATTGCATGTGCCAGTCTCGGTATCTCTGCCTCTTCACATGGAAATCAAGAACGGAGAGCGTAGGCCTCCTTCGACTCAGAATTGAATGCCACAATCTATATTACCTAGTGCTAATCGGTAAGAACATCGATCTCATCTCCAAATTTGAGTGGTGTGCTCTGGCGCCTGGCCTCCTGGTGTGCGCCCTCACACCTGTGTGCCTGGGTCTCTTCTTCTGCGGCAACTGACGCATGCATACCATGTGGCTCCGACATATGCTCATTACGGTGTCCTCTATGGCGCTTCTTATGGCTCCACGCCTCCATCACCGTACGCTGACGGGGGAAGCTACTACCCCCCACCGATACTGTCGCTTCTGCCGACACCGCCACAGTAGTCCGCATTGCTAACGACGCTACCACCTCCCTCAACACCGAACTGGGACCAAACCGCCTTCATCCAGGCCATGAACAACTTTGTTGCACAAGGAAACTCAGGTACGGATTGGATTTTTGATTCTGGTGCTTCTAGTCACATATCCGCTTCGAGTAATTTGTTGTTTTCATGCACATCTTCTCCATACACTTTAATTACCCTTGGCAATGGTTCTTCTATTCCTATTCATTGTGTTGGTCAAGCTCAAATTCTTTCTAACACCAAACCTCTACTTCTATGTGATGTTGTTGTTGCTCCATCTCTCATTAAAAATCTTATTTATGTTCGTCAATTTACCCATGATAATCATGTTTCTCTCGAATTTGACCCACTTGGTTTGTTTGTGAAGGATTACCAAACCAAGGACAAGACTCGCTTCAATAGATCCAGTGATCTATATTCCCTCCATGGTGCCCCCATCGATGCGGATCATATGTCCATTGTGGCCTCCGTTGATCTCTGGCACCAGCGTCTCGGCCATCTTCATAGTGTTGCTTTATTGTCTCTTCTTACTAAATTTTCAATCCCTTGTAATTGAATGCGTCTATGTGTAAATCTTGTCAATTAGGAAAACATGTGCATCTTCCTTTTAGTTCCTCTAGTTCTTCTAGTACCTTTCTGTTTGAACTTCTTCATTGCGATCTGTGGACATCTCCTATTGAAAGTATTTTGGGCTTCAAATATTATCTTGTTATTCTTGATGATTATACCCATTATCTCTGGACTTTTCTATTGCGGAAAAAATTTGACGTGCACACCATTTTTCTTAACTTTCAGCGATATTTCTCTGTTCACTTCTTCCTCCCCATACGCTTTATTCAATGTGACAATGGTAGGGAATTTGACAACTTCAACAATTGCAATTTCTTTCTTCAACACGGTGTTCTCCTTCGTTTCTCCTTCCCATATACCTCCCCTCAAAACGATAAAGCCGAGCGTTCTCTACATATTATAAATGACACCATTCGCACTCTCTTGCTTCACTCCTCTATGCCTCCAAAGTTTTGGGTTGAAGCTCTACGCATAGCCACATATATTCTGAACATTTATCCTTCTAAAGCTAATCCTACCACAACCTACTATTTATCCCTTTTTCTAAGTCATCCTAACTATGAGGATCTTCGTGTTTTCGGCTGCCTTTGCTTTTCCAATTCCTACACCACCTCCCCCAACAACTTTCTCCTTGCTCAATCACATGCGTCCTCCTTGGGGTTTCCGATGAACAGAAAGGCCACTGCTGTCTCGACCTTCTTTCTGGCCATGTTCATATCTCACGCCATGTCACGTTTGATGAAACCATATTTCCTTTCTCTCAACGTGACGACCCTGCACCTACAGCACCTGGCCAATCCTCAACCCGCCCATGTTTTCCCTTCTATCCCGCCGCTCAACCACCCGACAGCTCTGCCGCGATAGCAAACCCTCCCCTAAACCCGCTCGTGGCGGAACTCTCTCGTACCGTGGCAGCCCAATATTCCCCAACCCCACCCGCGATAGCCCCAACCCCGCCCCCGGTAGCCTTGAATCCTACCGCGGCAGCCCCAACCCCGCCCGCGGCAGCCTTAACTCCTGCCACGGCAGACCCACCTAGCCAAACATCGATTATTTCCACTACGGCAGACACCTCTCCTTATCCACCTTTGCCACTACTCCCTCCTCACGTTGTTCCCATTCCCACGCCCCATAACAACCATACTATGCGCACTCAAGGAAAATCCGGTTTTCTTCTACCTGCTCAACGTCTCAACTTGCATGCCGATGTCTCTATTTCCCCTTGACATGGGCATACCCTACAAGTACTCGAGCTTGGTATATACGGCCCAGATATGACAAGAGCCCACAGCGTTGCCATGGCCCAATACAGGATTCGGGTGACTCACGGAGACTCCGATTGCTTGTAGCATAAGAAGAAGCTTAAGATAGAAAGTTTAAAGGGACAAACCCTAATATGTAACCGACTCGACCTGCTACATGAGACCTATCCTATCTATATAAAGGCTAGGAGGGGGCGGCGAGGAGGATAATCACAACCCTAGTTTCCACAACCATCGCCAGATTGCATCTGCACACCCCCTGTAACTTTCGACTCCCTCGATAATTCCAAGAGCAGACAAGCAGGAGTAGGGACCTGTACGAGGCGTCAACCTGGGTAAACTTTGCGTCCCTATGTGCTTGTTTGCTAGCCGATTGATTCCTCTAGCACTCCCTCCTTCTCCAAAACCCAAGTCCATAACAATGGGCATTGACGAGTTAAACCCTCGTCAATTAGCGCCGCCTGTGGGAATCGGGAGTGCTGACGTTCCGGCTTCTTCGGACCCATCAACCGTGATCTACAACTCTGCAACAGCGGAGATTCGTCAGCTCTTCAGCGCTTTCGACTTCACCGTCCATACGCCAGCCACTCGCCCGGCTTTCGAGTCCATGGGCGATGGGATCGGCTTGGCTATTGGGAGCTTACGCTTCTAGGTTGGTCAGCTAGGCACACTTCGCCTCCCCGACCAACCGACAGCTCCCGCGATTGCTCCAACATCGTGGTTTCCGCCACCAATCGGTACCCTCAGCGAGCTCAATGCCCCGACAACTGTCAAAGATACGGACAACGACAACAGTCGCATATCCGATCTAGGTGATCTGGCCATAGAAGATGGAGCTTACGGCTCCGGATCTGAGAGTTGTGGCAGCAACAGCTTTCCCAATCACTTCATGTGCACCATCATCAATGCAGGCGACACCGGTGTTAATCGCGACAATACCAGCACTTGCCCGTCCAACGGCGGGAATGGTGGCCCCACCAACGGCGCACCCGTCAACAACGGGGCAGACGGGAACCCAAGCCTCACGGTGAATGAGCACACCGAAGAGCGCGTGCTGATCAAGCTCAACGAGAATGAGTGGGCCCGCTGTCGAGAAGCTCTGCGGGGTAATCCTCTACCCCCAAACTCATCGTAGGACATGCTGATGGGCTACCATTGGCTGCTCAAGGAGGAATTCAAGCGCCAACAGCAAGTACTCGCGCAACTCGACGCGCGCAGAAAGGCAGCAGACGAGTCGAGCCTTCGACGAGCTCAGCTCTCCTCCCACGGAGGATCCTCCTCCAAGGGAAACGACTACGTGGCCTCTAAACGACGATCTCGATTGGCCCAACTCACCGACAAGGAACGCAAGGAGGCCGCAAGAGTCCTCGACTTCAGCTCCATGACGGTGGATACAAGGGGAAACGTGCTCCCAAAAACACCGCAAGCAGTAGTGATGGCGGTAACCATGTACCTCCTCAACAACCAGCCACCGGCTGGAGATCCACGAGCTGCCATGCACCAAGCTACGATCGCGGGCTTGGGGCTAGTCGAGGCCGCCCTTGTCAAGGAGTTGATGGCGGAGCCGAAAAAAGGTAAAGCTCTGGAAAAATATTACTACTCGTACTCCTCCAGTGATGACAACCACGATCTGTCACGGCGACATCGCTCACGGTCGACAAGATGCGGGCGAGGCGCGCTCGTGATGACATCACACAGCGCAAGGTCGATAAGATGCGGGCGAGGTGCGCTCGTTCGACTGATTTAGAAGATGACGAGGTGGAGCTCTGCGGCGCCAGATGCTTCAGCAGGGCCATCAGGCAGACATGGATGCCTAAGGGGTTTAAACTCCCATCGGAGAACCCGAAATTTGACGGCCTGCAGGACCCGACGATCTGGCTAGAGGATCACATCTCCTCTGTCAGGCTACACGATGGAAGCTCAAGCACGTCAATGCAATGCCTGCAGCTGTAGCTGCAAGGCACCGCCCACGCACGGCTCAACAATCTCCCGCGCGGATCAATTCGCAGTTGGGAAGAGCTGGTCTACAGCTTTGTGCGCAACTTCAAGGGCACTTACAAAAGGCCCGCATCAATCGAAGAACTAAGAGGCTGCCACCAAAGGACTAGCGAGTCGCTGTGCTCGTACATCCAGAGGTGCTCCATCATCAAGAACTCCACAGAAAACATCTCGGAGGACCGCGCAATCAACGTGTTCAACGACGGTGTTCACCGTATAGAGCTCAGGGAGGATTTGGGCCGCTCGAAGCCCAAAACAATCGACCACCTAATGGAGATCGCGAATCGGTGGGCAGATGGAGAGGACTCGGTGAAAAACTGTACCTACTCCGATGACGACGACCTTGGGCATAGACGCGACCGCCAAGGAAAACATCGAATGCGCGTCTACGAGGACCGCGAAGATGTCAACATGGTCACGGCTTGCTATGCCGACAAATGTGACAACAACCGCAACAGCGGATACCGCAGCGGTGGATATCGCAATAGAGGGAAAACCATGCAAGTGTGGCAACACCGCACTCGCGACGACGCGCCTGGGCAATCCATCCAGGAAAAATTGTACAAACCATGCACCGTACACTTCTACATCGACAAGCACGATGGCAACAAAAAGTCCAGCCACCTCCTCAAGGAGTGCGGCGAGTTCCTCAAGCTCCATGAAGGCCTGGCCAAGATGAATCACGACGCGATCAACCAGGGATACAGAGCTGACCCGAGCGCCGTGGCTCACGGAGCATCACCACCGCCACCTGGTCCACCACCACCTGCGGCTGCACCAGTCCAGAACCATGGAGGCGAAGCATACCCCCGATGACTAGGAAACATGGGGATGGTCCAAAAAGGGCGTACCTTAAATCAAGTGCAAAAGGCAATCACTCGCCAAGTCAATTTGGTGATAAACTCTCCACCTTCCACCACTGAGTACCTCAGTGGAAGCTTATCCTACATCACCTTTGACAAGCGCGACCACCCACGCCAACTACCTCGCCCAGGCCATTGTCCCCTCATACTCGAGGCGCAGATCGGGGGCTTCGATATGAGTCGCGTCTTCATGGACGGTGGAAGCGGCATCAACCTCATGTTTGCAAGTACCTTGCACGCAATGAGGATCCCTCTGACATGTCTGTAAGTTTCAGACACGACGTTCCACGTCATCGTCCCAGGGAAGGGAGTAAACCCCCTGGGCAAAATCAACCTCGACGTCATCTTTGGTACACTGCAAAACTTTCGACGAGAACTACATCCTCGGACGTGTCGCGTTTGCGAGGTTCATGGTGGTGCCACACTACTCCTATCTGCAGATGAAGATGCTAGGCCCAAACAGCGTCATCACAATCAACAGAAGCTTCAAGAGGTCTAATAGCTACGACAGGGAATTCAATAGAATCTCCTAGTCCTTTGGCATGCAAGAGGAACTTGCAAAGTTGAAGGAGTCGAGAGACAATAGTCTGCCTCCCCTGAGCAAACAAAGCTCACCCGACCTCTCCTTTGACTCGTCGGTGCACACCAAGGAAGTCCAGGTCCATCCAACAGACCCAGCCAAGACGGCCCTCGTCGCCAACAACTTGAGTTCCGCATAGGAACTCACGCTCGTCGAATTCCTCCGTGAGCACTGGGAAATCTGCGCCCGGTGTCCAGCAGACATGCCAGGAGTTGCCAGGGAATTCGCCGAGCACTCCCTCAACGTGAATCTAGACACAAGGCTAGTCAAGCAGACAATACGGTGACTGTCTGAACCAAGAGGAAAAGCGGTGGGCATGGAGATCAACAAACTCCTCGACGCAAATTTCATACACGAGATCAAGGGAAAGCACCTGGCTCGCAAACACAGTGCTAGTGCCTAAAAAGGACACGGATATCATGCAGATGTGCATGGACTTCACTTCCTTGAACAAGCACTGACCGAAGGATCAATTCCCATCGCCACGGATCGACCAGATAATCGACTCCACCACGGGATGCGAGTGCCTTTGTTTCCTCGATGCATACTCAGGCTATAATTAGATTCGAATGAAGGAGGAAGACCAAGAGAAAGCGGCGTTCACAACACCCTTTGGTGTGTTCTTCTACAACACGATGCCCTTCAGGCTAAAAAACGCCGGATCCACCTACCAGCGGTGTATGCAGGCCTGCCTCAAGAACCAACTTGGTTGCAATACCCAAGTCTACATCGATGACATTGTCATCAAAACCAAAGAGCAAGCCACGTTAATCGATGATCTCCACGAGACCTTCGATAACCTCGATCGCTACCAGATCAAGCTCAATCTAGACAAATGTGCCTTCGGCGTACCATCTGGGCAATTACTTGGGTATCTCATTTCTGCAAGAGGGATCAAAGCAAACCCGAAGAAAATAAAAGCCATACTGACCATGGAGAAGCCGAAGAATCTAAAGGGCGTCCAACAACTGGCTGGGCGACTCGCGGTGCTCAGTCGATTCATCATTCGCATGGGATAAAATGCGTTGCCCTTCTACCAACTTCACCGCAAGGCTGACAAGTACGAGTGGTCATGGGGATATGCCGAATGGGGTATGCCCAGCAGGACGTTCCGATTGGGCCAAAGGCCTCGCGAGTGGACCTGTAGGACGGCGACTGGAATGCGACTAAGGAGAAGGCCAGGCGACTAGAGACTAGAGGCCCAGAAGCGTACTCGAAGCCCAGTCGGATTAGGTCAAAGCCTCCGAATCCATGTCTTGTTCGGTTGTAAACTGTAAACCCTAGCGAGGTGCCTCCTATATAAACCTCCCTAGGGTACTCCGAGGACTTACGTTCCATCATACACCTCTTCAAGCGACTCACTGCTTAGACGCCGAGCTCACCACCCTGTAACTCGCTCCCCATCAATCTAATCTAGCAGGAGTAGGTCTTTACCCTCCGGGGGCCGAACCTGGGTAAACTATGTGCATCCACCCCCATCTTGCATCGCAGATGGCCGCTAGCTCTTGCCCCCGATTCAATCAATCACTGCCCGTAGCAGCGACTACCGTGGCCATTTCCACGACAGTGGCGCCCACCGTGGGGCCTAGCCGGACTGTCCTGAGTTCTGCGGCGAGACCCTACTTGTTGATCGATCGGCCGATCGCCACCGGCCACATGATTGCCATCGGCGGGATCTTATAGATCCTGCCCAGTAGCTACATCCCGGCATCGCGCCCGATCACCCACAGCAAGATAATGCCGGTCGGCACCATCAACCTTTTCGTCAGCTTCACCGGCACGGTCGACCCAGCGGTAATGGTGATTGTCGGCAGATCACCTCCGTGTCGTGATCTGCTCTCGAAGGAGCAGGTCCGCTCCATCAGGAGCCTCATCACCGAGTACGACTCGGCCGCCAGCAACGCGGCCAAGACCGACGCCGCCGCAGACAAAGTGGCCCTCCATGATGACGCTGACTCCGTGACCCCTGCCTCGGTCGACGGATCTATCACCGCAACATCACGGGAGGACTCCATCAGGCGCGTCTCCAACCCTGAGGACTTCGAGGCTCCTCCATCCTCGGGATCTTCAATTCCGACTCCGGCTCGGAGTCCCCCGAGGACTTTCACGCCAGATCCAATTGCTTCAACGTGATCTACATGGCGGGCAGCACGGTCGCCCTACCAGATCCATTCTCCACGTCGATCCTGCCAACCGCCACGGGCACGGAGGTAGAGGAAGCACGCCCGTGACTGGAGGAGGCGCAGCGCAGGGAGCTAGCCGAGCGCAAGAAATTCCACCTCGAGCGGGCAACGGCGCAGGAGCTATCGCTCTACCACCAGCGCCGCATCAGGACCTGCCTGAATGCCAACGTTCAGGGCTACGTCCTGAACTTCAACGACGAGGGCGACCCCGCACGCGCGGCCGAGCGTGAGTACTGCGAAAACGCGCCACCAGGTGGCAGCAACTGACCACCACCTGGCGCACCGGCGACTGGGGCCCCACCACCGCGAGGGCCAGACCAGCCGCGGATCATAATCTCGCCACAGCCCCACGATGCCACGGACTCACACTATACTCCACCCCGATAAACAACATCGTTGCGGCCGACGCTGGAGTCGCAAACCTCGACATCCAAGGAGAAGGCGCGCTGCAGATCCATTACGCCAAGGCCCTACATGGCAGGGCCGTCGAGCAGCATGCCGCGGGAGTCGACCCGTGGGGGCGGATGATTCCTGCTCCTCGGCAAGCAGGGCAGCCTCAAGCGGTCACCCGACCGTCGCCAACACCGTGACCTGCCCCCCACTGCAGCCCCTAGCAAACCAGCCACGGGCCACCAACCCCGCGCTCTCCACCAACGAGCCACGACCGGTGAACAACACGGTCGCCGCCAACGGGCAGCCCCTCGATGCCCGAATGCACATCGTCAACAACAAGGCTTGGCGGGCGTGCCAGCCCAACGACTTGAGGCACACCCTCGCTAACCACGGTGACCCTGAACCCAGGGGCTCGCTCAGCTGAGTCGGCCCCCAGTGCTTCTGACCTATGATCCGAGGAGAGAAGTACCCCGCCAACTTCAAGGCACCCAAGGAGATCGAAAATTAAGATCCGACATACGATCCAGCGGTCTAGTTGGACACATACCTCATGGCGATGGGAATCGCCGGCCACACCGACCTGCTAGCTGCTCGCTACCTCCCCCTGATGATGGGGGGTGTGACCCGGCAATGGATCAACACTCTCCCCGCCTACAGCATCAACTGCTGGGAGGAGATGCGGGATGCCTTCGTCAGGAACTTTGAGGGTTCCTACACCCACGCCACCACCATTGAGGACCTGGAGCGATACATCCAAGGACAACGCGAGTCGACCCACCGCTGGATTCAAAGGTGGCAGGATCTATGGATCAATGCCGACGGCATCCACCCGGACAAGGAGATACATTGCTTCAAGAACACGTGCCGGTACGAGCCCTTGGTCACCAAGATCAAGAGGGTCTACCGGACGCTCGACAACATCCCCGAACTCCTCGAGATCGCCAAGCGCTACGTGGAAGAGGACCCCAACCAGGACTCCGACGACGAGTCAGGAGGAAGACGCTGCACCAGCGGCCACGACAGCGGGCGACAGCGTGACATGCGCTATAGCAACACTCGCATCACTAGCAAGCTCCGTAGTGATGGGCGAGTCGACTTCGTCACCAACGCCAGCTATAGCCAACGTGACACGAAGAACTTCCGCCGCGACGGGGGAAACTACCGCGACATCAAAAATTACCGCGCCAACAACGCGGCGAGGCCGAAATTTGACCCCGCCGCCCTACTCAACCAGCCCTGCATCTACCACAGCAAGGAGGGAAAACCCGCCACCCACACCACCGCGGACTGCCATTCTCTCAAAGAGATCGAAAAGGCAAGGCGAGCAAGGGAGGACCCCAACAACAACCCACCAAGGGACAACGGCAACATCGGCGGGTTCGGACACACCGCCGGCTCGCTACACACCTTCACCAGGCTCGGCACCAAACGCGAGAAGAAGGTGCTCGCCCGCATGGTCGCCATCAATGCGGTGACCCAAGTTGACATCCCCCTCTTCCTCAACTGGTCAAAGCAAAGCATCACCTGGAGTTGCCAGGATCACGCGCCCAGGATCGAATATCCAGGGCGAGTCACCCTGGTGGTCAGGCCCAAGGTGGCTGACTACTGGCTGCTCAAGACACTGATGGAAGGCGGGAGCTCCATCAATATCATGTACCTGGACATGTTCAAGAGGCTCCAGTGCCCAGAAGCAGCAATCGAGCCAACCCTGACAACCTTCCACGGCATCGTCCCCGGTCGGAAGGCGTACCCGATTGGAAAAGTGACGCTTCCAGTCACCTTCGGCACATCGGCAAACTACCACACGGAGAGGATCATGTTCGAGCTGGTGAACTTCCGTAGCCCCTACCACTACGTCCTGGGACGCCAAACGTTCACCAAATTCATGGCGACACCCACTACGCCTAGAACATGATGAATCTTCCAGGGCCAAGCGGCATCATCACCATCCACGGCGACCCCGATATGGCCATGGAATGTGAGGACAAAGGCGCTGAGCTCGCTGACGCCGGCATCACCGCGAAGACCGACCACGTGGAAGAACTCGCGAAATACGTGGGCAACATCAACAAGGACGACCCCACCATACAGAAGAAGCCAACCGCCGCGAGTTCCACGTTCGAGGCGACCATGCACACCCACACCGTCGAGCTTGTCCCGGGCTACTCCAGCTAGATGGTCACCATTGGGGCGCACATGAGCCCCACATAGGAAAGCGCGCTCATCGGGTTCCTCCGTGAGAATCGCGACATCTTCGCATGGAAACCATCTGACATGCCAGGTGTCCCGAGGGAACTCGCTGAGCACAAACTCAATGCCGGCCCTATAGTGCGACCAGTAAAGCAGTCACTACGGACCTTCAATGAAGAGCACCTTCGAGCAATCACCGAAGAAGTACAGTGCCTGCTAGCTGTAGGCTTCATTTGGCCAATAAAATACTCCAAGTGGCTGGCAAACCCGGTCCTGGTCGTGAAAAAGAACAACACGTGGAGAATGTGTATCGACTACAGCAACCTCAACAGCGACTGCCCGAAGGAGTAGTTCATCCTACCCTGTATTAACCAGATCATCGACTCGACCACGGGATCGGAGTCGCTGTGCTTCCTCGACGCGTACTCTGGTTACAACTAGATAAAAATGGTGGTCGAGGATGAGGAGAAGACGGCATTCATCACGCCATTCGGCGCCTTCTGCTACATGGCCATGACGTTCCGCCTCAAGAACACCGGCGCCACATACCAAAGGTGCATGCAGGAGTGCCTTGCGAGCCAAATTGGCCGCAACATTCACATCTACATCGACGACGTGGTGGTAAAATCCACCCGCCAGGATGACCTGCTCGCCGACCTAGCCGAAACCTTCGCAAACCTGCGGAGGTACAACATCAAGCTAAACCTAGGAAAATGCACCTTCGACATCCCCACTGGACAGCTTCTGGGATACGTGGTCTCCAAACGAGGCATCGATGCCAACCCCACCAAGATCGACACCATCACGCGACTCGGGAAACCCGAGTGCCTACGTGATGTCCTAAAATTGGCCGAGCGAGTCGCGGCTCTCAGCCGCTTCATTCCCCGACTCGGCGAGAAGGTAATGCCCCTCTACCGCCTGATGCGCAAGAACCCCACGTTCCAATGGGATGTGGAGGCGGATAATGCACTCAAAGCACTGAAAGAAGTGCTACTCGCGGCTCCACTCCTTACAGTCCCAATCGACAAAGAGCCCATGCTCGTCTACGTAGCGGCCTCCACCCGAGTCGTCAGCTCCATGATGGTCGTCGAACGGCTAGAGGAGGGCAAGGAGCGCCCCGTACAACGCCCCGTCTACTACATCAATGAAGTCCTGACGGACTCAAAACAATGCTACCCGCAATACCAGAAACTGGTATACGCGGTATTCCAGGCTCAACGACGACTCCCCCATTACTTCCAAGAGCACCCGATCACGGTCGTCTCCTCCGCACCACTGTAGGACATAATACGCAATCGCGAGGCAACTGGGCGAGTCGCCAAGTGGGTCGTCGAAATCGGCGTCCACAACATCAAATACGAGCCCCGCAAAGCGATCAAGTCACAAGCCCTGGCTGATTTCCTCACAGACTGGGAAGAAGCTACCATACCTCCACTACTAGTCGCTCCATTTCAACGGGTCCAAGAATGTCGATGGTGCAGGGGCCAGGGTCATACTGACCTCCCCCAAAGGAGACAAGCTCTGCTATGTGCTCCACCTCAACTTCAAGCCCTGCACCAACAACATGGCAGAATACGAGGCCCTCCTTCACGGCATGCGGGCCGCCAAGGAGATGAACATCAACCGCCTATGGTGCTACGGCGAATCCGACCTAGTCGTCGGCCAAGTCGTCGGAACTTGCGACGCCGTCTCCCCAACAATGATAGCATACCGCCCAATGGTAGACCAGCTGGGAGGACACTTCAACGGCTACTCAGTCGAGTGGATCGACATGCGAAAGAATGAGGAGGAAGATGCCCTTTCCCGCATCGGGTCGGCTCAAAAACGCCACCCACATGCATCTTCCTCGACATCATCCACAAACCTTCAGTCTCCCTACCGAAGGAGATCGACATCGGGATACCACTACAAACCGAGCCTAGCAACTGGACGACACCATATGTCGCCTTCCTCAAGCACAAGATCCTCCCAAGCAACGAGACTGAAGCGTGAATGATTGTGCGCCGCTGCAAATCCTTCGTCATCATCAACGGCGAGCTCCACAAACGCAGCGTGACTGGCGTGTTCTGGCGCTGCGTACAGCCAGAAGAAGGCCGCAAGATCCTCCAGGACATCCACATCGGCGACTGCGGCCATCACGCCGGTGCCAAGTCGTTGGTCGCCTAGGCCATACGGCACGGTTTCTACTGTCTCACCGCGCACGCCGACGCCACCAACATCGTCCAACGATGCGTCGGGTGCCATAAGTACACCAACCAGACGGACCTCCCTGGTTCGGCACTCAAGACCATCCCCATCACATGGCCATTCGCCGTATGGGGCATGGACATGGTCAGCCCGTTCAAGAAGGCCCCATCTGGCTTCACCCACCTCCTGGTCGCGGTCGACAAGTTCACCAAATGGGTCGAGGCCAAGCCGATCAAAAAGTGTGACGGCAAGATGGCCACCAAGTTCTTACACGAGCTCATCTACCGGTACGGCTACCCGCACAACATCATAACGGCCAACGGTACTAACTTCGCCAAGGGCGCCATGGCAAAATTCTGCGAAGAACATGGCATACGACTCAACCTCGCCTCAGACGCCCACCTAGAGTTGAACGGCCAAGCAGAATGCGCCAATCAGAGTGTCCTCCATGGGCTCAAGACGCGACTCCAAGTGCCCCTCGAGCGCACCCCAGGATGCTGGGTCGAAGAGCTCCCCTCTGTAATGTGGGGGATCCGTACCTCCGTCAACCGCTCCACGGGGTTCACACCCTTCTTCATGGTGTACGGCGCCGGAGCTATAATGCCAACCGACCTGGAGCACGACTCACCTCGAGTCGCCAACTACGTTGAGGCAAAAAACGAGATCGCCTGCCAAGACAGCATCGACCAGATCGACGAGGCATGTGACCTGGCTCACTCCCACACCGCCATCTACCAGCAGGGACTCCGTCGCTACCACAGCCGCCGAGTTTGTTCCTGCACCTTCTAGGAGGGCGATTTGGTCCTACGACTGGCTTAGGACAAGAAGGGCATGCACAAGCTCTCCCCCCCCATGGGAGGGCCATTCTCCATAGGGCGAGTTCTCGGCAACGACGCCTACTACCTCATCGACATACGAGGTGATGGCTAGCTCGAGGTTAGGAGGCCATGGAATGTAAACCTTCTCCGAAAGTTCTATACATAGAACTCAAACTTGTACCCAGATGATATATAATGAAGTTCATTCGGACCACACAAATTGTGTCTACTCACCATACTCTTGTGCCTCTCGCACTCGTACGTTTAGCAATATGCTACCTACGGAAGTCAACCCTTGGTCGAGCGACCGGCACGACTAAGTAGTGTGGCCCAAGGGCACCGAAATATTCGGGCTTTGTGTCGTCCACGAAAACGCCAATCCAGAGCCACCATCAGAGTCGCCTAGCTTGACTAGCCCAACGGGCCAAGACGACCAACATATGCTTCCCACATCGACCTGTCCTTCCCATCCTCGTGCAAAGCGACTCGAACGGTTAAGTACCACACACGGGGACTTCGCAAATGGAAACCCCCACGCGGCTCGGGAACACACCAAGTAAGAGAGCTGCCTTGGACTCGCCCAGCGACTGGCTCTTCAAACCAGGGGAAGAGACTCGTTACAAACAACGCACCAGCAACTCAAAATAGGCACACGCTCAAAATGGCTAAGTACTACGCTCGGGGACTCGCCTAAAACAACCCCACTCGCACTCGAGGACTCCCCCCTTTAAGTCGCGAGGGACAAATAGCACAAAAATCCAAAGCAAACACACATGTACACAAACAAGTTATACCCCACTAAAGGGCGGACGCGCTCAGGGACTCGCTCAAACAAATAGTTAAACACACCACACAATTAAGCTTGCATTGCGTGTCGATTGACTCCTCTTACTCCCATACAAAATATTGTTCATATTACAAAAGTCGCCACTTGGCATATCTTACAAACTGCCTAGAGAAGCTATCTATTTCGTAGGCCCTGATGAAGAAGCATCTCTACCACCCTTGACATGGACGAATGGTTGCCATGGGTTCGTCAGGTAGGTCGTCAGCGACTTTGATAGCATCGACCGGAAGGGTTGCTCTGACTTCAGGTCACGATGTTCTAGCTCGGGGTCGCCTAACACCACCACTGTCTCCTGGTATGGCAGCAGGTCTCCCATCGCCAGCACCCGGTCAGCAAAGGGGGCAGCCTTGGCGGTCAGCTTCAACACCTCCGACTTCTCCACCGCGCCAGTCACAGAAGGGTAGCCGCTGGTGATGTCGTAGAGGTCGAAGTCGTCCGGGAAGTGCGCGAGCCCCAGCCTCAACGCCGTGGTGGCCCCGCGCCTAAAAGCTGAACGCGCCATCCACTCTACGATGTTTGGCACCTCCTCTAGGTAGTGCCACACTTCAGTCAGTCCCGCAGGTATAACCTCGGTGGGAGACATTCCCTGGAGAACCGTCTAGACACATAGTGCCGAGGAAATGGCCGCGTTCACCACCGCGGTAACACACTGTGAAGCATTGATGGTTTGCACCACCGGATCACTTTGACCTATTACAGCTGCAACGTCAGACGTTAGTGCCACCATGAATTCACCCACTCGGGGACTCTTCGCACATATCAAAAGGAGAGCAATGACTCACCAAGGAGCTTTTGGCAGTGTTCGATGACGTGCTTCTCCAAGGCAGCGAGATCGCCCTGTAGCCCAAGGATGATGGAGTCTGCAGCCTTCCACTCCTCCTCAGCCGCGGCGACTACGACTTTCGCCCTATCCTCAGAGGATATCACGACCGCTTTCGCCTCCTCCAACTCCTTCACAAGCGAGTCGATACACCCATTCGCCACGTCCAGCTCGGAAGCTAGAACATACCCTTCCCGGGATTTGGCAATGGCGGCCGGAAGACCATCTGCACAGAACAGAAACAACAGTCAAAATTCCGTCAACATTAGCAGCTTGCAATTGCCAACTAAAACAAGTACTCACCGGCAGCCTCCTGAAGTCGCCGATTTGCCTCCTGCGCCACACGCAGGTCATGCTCTAGACGCTCTTTTGCGGCGTACCGGTCAGCCGACTCCCTCTACAAGCCCTACAAGCAGAATGAAAAATCAGAATGTGCAAAAACACAAATTCAGTGTCCAGCCGCTGAAATTCAGTGACTAGACACTCGGGGACTAGCGACTAGAATAAACTCAGTGCCTAGCCGCTGAAATTCAATGACTAGACACTCGGGGACTAGACATACCTAAATGGTGGTGCCAAGCATATTGTGAAGTTCTCCGGCATCTGTCGAAGGGACCACGAAGGAGATACTCCTGCGACGAGACCCGACGTCCTCATCAACGATCTCCGGCATCTGCGGAGATTGGGTTTCCGCCATGATCGGGTTGCCCCTCGCCATGAAGCACGGGAATGACGCGGACGCCCTCGCCGGGGCATTGGTTGCTGGAGCCGGCGGTACTGCCGTCGGAGCCCCATCAGCTGGCTCCGATTGCATGGCTGCCTCCTCCTCATCACTGGTGGCGGCGTCACTACCTCTGGCGCTATCTTTTGTTGCGGCCTTGTCGGGCTCACCCTTCTGCTTCTTCGCGTCTTCAGCAGGCGCATCCTCTACAGCAGGCTTCCTCTTCATGGGGAGATCGCCTTCCCCCGTGGTGACGGTCGACGGGATTTTAGCTACCGAAGGGCGACCTATCTTCTTAGCGCCGGACCTACAAAAACCTCTAAAGTCAGCAAAGAAATCACACGGAAAGTTGTCCACAAATTGGAAAGAAAATTCGAGACTTACTTGGCTATTGGAAGAACACGCAACCCCGTGCTAATGTGGGTGGGCTTATCCAACTCTAGGCCTAGCTTGCACGTGAGACACTTCTCGAAGACATCTGAAGCCCACAACACTGCGGGCCTCTTCGACGATGAAGCCGCAATTGCAGGAACCTCTGGCTCAGAAAACGCCGCCATCCCCGAAGGTTGCGACGACTTTGACGCCGCACCCTCAGCTACCTCCTGCGCTAGCGCCATCGAAGTTGTTGACGCGATCACTGCAAGAGGAACTTCCACCACCGCTTCGGTGCCCTTAGCCTCCAATCCTGTCATCCGAATCGCGCCCTCCGGGATCTTGCATGAGGTCTCGGCCGTGTCATCGTCAGATTCGTCATCTGACTCGAACACCACCGCCGACCTGGGCAGTGACGCTGACTTCTTCGCTGGCGACTTCGGTTTGTGCACGGGCTTCGCCGGCATGGCTGTTCGCCGAGAAGTGTGCTCTTGCAAGCTCTCATCGCCTTCTTCGTGCTCTTTGAGACTACGGCTCGCCTCGAGCTCGCGCTGCTTCTGCATGCGAGGCTTCCTCTTCGTCCTCCATTTCCTCCTCTTCGTTGGGGAGGAACCTCCATTTCCTCCTCTTCGTCCTCAGAAGATTCTCCTACGGCACCCTCCTCGAACTCGTGGGGAACCTCTTCGTCGAGTGGGGGGAGCCAGCCTTCCAAAACCTGGAAGAACTGAGAGTGGACACAAATAAATTTCAGACAATGCGGCTGCAAATCGCACCGCGGGAATTACGACTGAAGATAAATTCGGAGAAAAGGACTTACTGTGGGGGCTTTGTTCTTCACAGGCACGTACAGAGCGAGCCCGGCCGACGTGGTTGTAAATTCTGCGTCAATGATCTTCTTCAGGGCAGCCTTGTAGTCTTTAGCGTCCCATGACTCCTTGCTGGTCCGGCAAGGATCATTCTTCCCGTTGTACTCATACATTTAGTGCGGCCAGGCCGCCAATGGAACTAGGTTCCGCCCGAGCCAGCAGTTATACAGGTTGATCGAGGACAACCCTTGGCTCTTCAGCTTCTGGATCTGGTCCATCATTTCCGCGACAGCCATCCTTTGATCATCGGGGAGCCTGTTCGTTGCCAGCCGACGGGGTTCGCTTCTCTCCGCGACGAATTCCGGCAATGCCACTTCACCGGAGGGGGTGGACTCCTTCATGTAGAACCATCTCCTCTTCCTCTCGCTCGCGGCCTTCTTCGTCAGCATAAGCTTGATGAAGTTTGCCTTCGGCTTCAGCTGAAATGTGACGCCTCCGGCCACCAAGATCAGACCTCCGGACCCTTCGCGTCCAATGCGGCCATAGAAAAGCTCCAGCCACAGTAGGAAGTACGGCCTGCTACCAAGCTAACACTCGCAGAAGGCGATGAAGATCGCTAGCTGCTCGATGCTGTGCGGGCCGAGATCCGACGGCTTGATCGCATAATATGCGTTGAACCACCGGAAGATTAGTGAGGTAGGGAACCCCAAGCCCCTCTCCAAATGTCTTGGGAAGCAGATGAACTCGCCGACGCGTGGCTTCAGCTCGATCTCGGAAGACACGTGGATCCGGCAATTCTCCTTGCGGAGGATCCCGGTGTCCTCGAAGGACCTGAGCTGTGCCGCGGTGCACTTAGATTTCCAACACGAGCCTTTCGGAGGCTCCATAAGGAAGGAAGCCGGGTCGCTTGGTCTGGAGAGTTTGGATCGAGGGAAGACAGAAGGCATGGATGTGCGAGAATGAAGAACATGAGGAAGGATCTTCAGGACTGATCTGTCACTCCCCTTTAAGGAGGTACTACCCGCCAATCTCGGGGTAGCCGTTACCCGCGGTAATTGTGCCGAAGTTACTATTGGACAGCCCAACAGATAGTTTGACCAAGTTGACGGTCCAACTCCTTCACTCGACTCGCTTGCAACTGATCCCTGTCCATTTGCCAAAGGAGTGACATAATAGCGGTTGCATTCGCCGAAGCAGCGACTAGAAACCTGGTGGAAAATTTCCTTGGTTTCGATGGAGTCCATCGCCGATTCGACTAGGCGTCCAAATTGGACTCGCCTACTCCGACCGCCAAATGAACAGCTGCGTCTGAATCAACGATGGCCTCAGGGACTACTGATGGGGATATGCTGAATGCGGTATTCCGATTGGGCCAAAGGCCTCGCGAGTGGACCTGCAGCACAGCTACTAGAATGCGATAAGGAGAAGGCCTGGCGACTGGAGACTAGAGGCCTAGAAGCGTACTCGAAGCCTAGTCAGATTAGGTCAAAGCCTCCAAATCCATGTCTTGTTCGGTTGTAAACTGTAAACCCTAGCGAGGTGCCTCCTATATAAACCTCCCTAGGGTACTCTGAGGACTTATGTTCCATCATACACCCCTCAAGTGACTCACTGCTTAGACGCCGAGCTCGCCACCCCTGTAACTCGCTCCCCATCAATCTAATCTAGCAGGAGCAGGTATTTACCCTCCGGGGGCCGAACCTGGGTAAACCATGTGCATCCACCGCCATCTCACACCGCAGATGGCTGCCAGCTCTCGCCCCCGATTCAATCAAACGATGCCCGTAGCAGCGACTGTCGTGGCCATTTCCACGACAAGTGGACAGACGAAGCACAAGAAGCATTCGAAGATCTCAAGCGTCTACTGTCCAACTTGTCAGTACTGGTGACGCCTCACAAAAAGGAGCCACTGTTGCTATACATCTCCACGACCAACCAGGTGGTTAGCACTGTGCTCGTGGTGGAGCGAGCCGAAGAAAATAAAGTCCATGGGGTGCAGCGCCCAGTCTACTACCTCAGCGAGGTGCTCACGCCAACAAAGCAGCGGTACCCGCATTACCAGAAGCTAGCGTACCACGTCTTTATGAGAGCCAGGCGACTATGCCACTACTTCCAGGAGCACCCAATCATGGTGGTGAACGACGCCCCGCTTGGGCACATACTCAATAATCCTGACGCCATCGGACGAGTTGCGCTCTAGGGCATAGAGTTGTCGCCATGCGACATCACATATGAGAAGCGCGACGCGATCAAGTAGCAAGTTCTCCTAGAATTCCTCGTGCACTAGATGGAGAATCAACTCCCCAACAAGCCGGATATGTCTTATCTTTGGACGATGCACTTTGACGGGTCCAAACAAAAGGATGGAGCAGGCGCAGGTGTCATACTGACATCACCCCAGGGAGACAATATGAAGTATGTTCTGTGAATGCAGTTCCAAGCCTCCAACAACGAAGCTGAATATGAAGCATTAATCCATGGAATGCGGATGGCGAAAGCCTGCGGTGCCAAAAGGCTCATCATCTACGGCGACTCCAAGATGGTGGTCAACCAAATGATGCACGAGTGTGACGCCCTGAGTGACAATATGATCACTTATCACGACCTCTACGACACACTCGAGGGAGACTTCAACAGACGCGAGCTACGACACGTTGGCCGCGAAAGCAATGAGGAGGCGGACATACTCGCCAACATCGGCTCCACCTACGCCCCAATACCACCTAGAGTATTTCTAGAGCGCATATGCGAATGCTCAATCAAACCCAAGGCTCTAGAAAAGAAGACAGGTGCATCAACGGACTCGGGGGCTGCGCCACCCAATGAGCCCATGTCACTCGATGACATGGAGCCTGATACAGGACTCGAAGGCCCAATGGAGGTCATGATGATCGAGCCATCTTGGACACAGCCATATATTACATACCTTCTTAGCAAAAGGCTACCAGATGACCCGACTGATGCACATCACATAGCACAACAATCCAAAGCATTCACCCTCATCAACGATGAACTATACAAGCGCAGCATCATAGGAGTTCTTTAGAGGTGCGTCTCCAACGGGGACGGAAGAGCCATCCTCCTCGACATACATGAAGGCACCTGTGGACACCATGCTGGCAGTCGTGCCCTCGTCGCTAAAGCTCTACGAGCTGGATTTTACTGGCCAACGGCCATGCGCGATGCCAAGGACATCGTCCAGCGCTGCAATGCTTGGCAGCAATTCGCGGACAAACCGCACGCACCTAGCGCAGACCTCCGACCAATACCAGTGGCTTGGTCCTTTGCACAATGGGGACTCGACATGGTCGTCAAGCTCCCAAGGTCCACGCGAGTAGGCTACGTCTACCTCCTAGTCGCGGTCGACAAATTCACCAAGTGGATCGAGGCCATGTTGGTGACGAATCAACCCGGAGCCAGCGCTGTCAAGTTCTTCGAGCCCATCGTCTACCGTTTTGGGGTGCCACATAGCGTCATCATGGCAACGAGACAAACTTCACCTCTAAGGTGTTCTAGGAATTCTACAAAAACCTGGGGATAAACATCAGCTATGCCTCAGTGGCTCTCCTTCAGACCAATGGTCAAGTCGAAAAGGCCAACGGCCTCGTTTGCGGCGGAATCAAGAAACGACTCCTTCGGCCACTCGAGCAAGCCGCTGGGTGCTGGCCAGACGAGCTGCAATCCGTACTTTGGAGCCTACGCACAACTCCAAACAGCGCCACGGGATACACTCCGTTCTTCATGGTGCACAGCGCTGAAGCAGTGCTACCCGCAGAAGTACGCTATAAAGCCCCGCGGGTGGTTGCGTACAGCGAGAAGGAGTCAACTCTCGCACCCGAAGACTCCGTCGACCTCCTTGACGAGGCACGCGAGATCACAGCAGAGAGATCCACGATCTACCAACAGAGCCTCCGCAACTACCACAACAGAAGGCTACGCCCCAGATCCTTGGTTGAAGGAGACCTGGTCCTGTGACTGAAGCAGCAAGCGCACCTCAAGTTCGAGTCCACTTGGGAAGGACCTTATGTGATTACAGAAGTAATCCCAGGTGGCGCCTATCACCTTAAATATTTCAAGAGCGGAGTCACATACTCCAACCCCTGGAACGTCGCGCAGCTGCGCCGTTTGTAACCTTAGATGTTTTTACTTTACAGATAAGGTTATTCAGCCAGGCTACTTAGCCACACATTGTACCTCGTGATATTCTACAAATAAATAAAGCTAAGTGCCCCAAACTCTGTGTATTTCCTGTTTTTCTTGCAATTGTATCACTCGGGGGCTGCGCCACCCTTTACACCTTCGTTCCATGAACAAATCGCAGTATCCTGAGTAGCTGACATATACCAATCGAACCCTTGATAAAAACCAACCCATCTGCAATGCACCTGACAGGTTGGCAAGGTGCTGAGATAAATACACGGCAGGCTAACGAAAAGGAACTGCAGAGTACAACACACGTAAATAATACAAGCTAGCAAGCTCATCACATATTAATGGGTATTAATTACACCCGCAACAACCATATGAACTTTACAACACTTATACATCTATGTGCAGGATACAAATTACGATACTGCTACAATAGAAGAACATTCGTCTGCTCTTCAAAGAAGTCGACGATGTCCTCCGCTGGCCGATCAACCGCCTAATAATGTGGTACCATGTCCCAAGTCATCCCTTCTGGTGATGGCGGTGGTCCAACAGCAATATACGTGATGTCCACATCTGGCCTATGCAGTCGCACTAGCAACAACGCAACGTTGGCGCCGACGACCAGCTGCTGCCGCATGCACTCGCGGACCATGGTGATGTCTTGAAACTTTGCCAGGAGAGCCAACAGGCTTGAGGGCACCATGTCGACAGGAAACATTGCTGGGAAGATATGCCTAAGGCACGACTGCGCCTTCTTCAAGCATTGAAGCACTCGCGAAGAACGATCCTGCAGGGTCGCCAACGCAACTGCACGGTCGTGATCCACCCAAAAGTACCCACTAGCTTGTAGCTGCTCCTAGGTTAGGTCATTCATTCGAATGGCTACCCAGTCCTTCTCATCCTACGGATGGCGAGCGCTAACAACTACAAAACACAAGACCCAAAATATAAGCCAAGGCATCGCCGCAAAAGGCTAAAGAAAAGATAAGAAGAGAGAGAGCTAACAGTTAAAGTGCCCATTCAACTAAGCAACCTCGTCGAGAAGATACTTCTCGCGAGCAGTGGCCTTCTCCGCCTTCGACTTCCACAAATCCGCGCTACCGCGGATGATGGGCAACGCCCGCTCCAACTGCTTAATACGGTCGCGCAGTCGCGAGAGAAGCGACAGCTCCTCCACCTTTGAACGCGGTTGCGCTGCGTTTTTATCAGTGGGAGGAGAGTCACGAGGATCACTCGAAGGACCCTATTACAATCAAGCAAGAAGCAAATAAGGGAACAAGAACACATTGACAGAATTGCGAATGCATGTATTAACAAGGATACTCCCACAAAAGCATGGTTCAGACAAAAGGAAACTACAACTATTACAGATGGCAACTATGGAGCAATCTGCTTCTTCAACATGGACTTCGACTTCGGGGGCCTCATCGAATCCGTGGCAGCCTCCGATGCCACAGACTTTCCAGTGTTGGCCCCAGATGCCGCAGTCTTTACCTCCTTTGCTCGCTACAGCTCCGCGGAATATTTCACGACTGTATCTATAAGCTGCAGTCCATACTTACCACAACCAGTAGGAAAAGGAGCAAACACTACCTGTTGGCCATCCACGTTGACAGGCATCGCCTTAGAGATCGCGCTGGGGTCCAACTCCACGCCATGGGCTTGCACCATCGTGAGTGCCATGGTGGCACCGACGGACCGTTGGGAGTTCTTGAAATCCATGGGAATACCTTCGGCGAAGGATTCCACCAGGTCATCAAGATTGTCAATTAGGCTAGCCTTTGTGGTCAGATCCTCCCAGAGGTGGCTCAGCACACCTTTGGCTTTTCCCAGCATCTCTTGGAGGGAGACACCTCTATCCTCGACTGCAGCCATGGCACCAGCAAGAGCATCCTCGCGGCGCAAGGCCTGGACATCGAAGCTCAGACCAACAGCATCTGAAGAATACAAGGCGTCAACATAAGGACAAGCAAACCAAGATAGGGACAATACAAGTGAAGTAGTGCAAGTACCAGAGAGCGCCTTCGCAGTCGGGAAAAGCTGTTCCGCGAACAACTTCTCCCTCTCAACAACAGAAGCGTGTAGGTCCTCCTCACGCTTCCGTCACTCCTCGAGGGCAGCGATTGCCTCATCGTGCTTTTTCTCCGCCGCAGCAAGCCCCTTTTCAAGGGAAGTAAAGCGACGAAGAAGTTCATTATGCTCACCTACAAAGGGTAGAGCACATCACGTACATGAGTCTACAAATTTCAATACAAAGGAGAATGAAGAAATAATGATTAGAGCAAACCTTCGACTGTGCAATGACGGTTGTCCAGCAAGGCGTGCTGTCGACCCAAAGAAAGGACTTGCTCTGCGAGGCGAGTAGAATCCTTCATGATGGGCTACATCAAAAGACAATAAAGCTTCAGTGTCAACAAAAAAAGGCACAAACTCCACAATTTGACTGCCAACGGCAAAAAAGACACTCACGTGTTCCTCTAGGGACTCCGAAGATGCTTGTCGGGTAGGCCTCCATGCAACCATCTGGTGCCCCCCAGCATGAGGGGAACTTGAAGAGTTGGCGCCGGAGTGGGCCACCACCGAAGGAGAAGGCGACTGCCTTGCCACCTCTTTGTTCTTGGATTCTGCGACTCCAGACTCTTTTACAAATTTGACATCGTCGAATGACGACGATATTGTTTGGCTGCAAAACAGGCCCACATGCCGCTTCAGAAGAAGAAGTTTCGAAGAAAACAAGATGAACTCGTGGATATAAAACTCACCAGTTAAATTTGTCGAGGTCAAAGGATTCATCCGATGACTCCTTTGGCAACCTCATCTTCTTTCGAGCAGGAGGAGCCATGGCGCGTACAGGCACGGCGGGGATTGGCTCCTCCACAGCGGCAGGATATCCCTCCGGTGTCGTTGGCGAAGAAGCGTCAGAATCTTTGTTGCGGGAGCGCTTGCGAGTCCCGTGGCCACTGGACTCGGGGGCTTCCTCCTCTTCTTCAATCGGGACAGTCGAATCCGACTCGTCCTCTTCCATCGCTTCACGCAGGATAATCCCTTCAGGCTGAGGAGGCAAGCTGGAAGCCACTTTCAGTCCTACAATCAGAAAAACCATCAGTATACATCAAGTACTTGGAAAGCAATCGAAAAAGGCAGACTACTTCACAGGAAAATTTTCCCTCAGGTGGAGGGTTGTTAGCATCGAAAGGACGCACGACTGATTTGCCTAGGAGATCCTCCTTGGCGGTGTACTTGGTCACCAATCGCAACCACCTGTCTACCTCACCCGCAGAAATGCCCTCCGCAGATATGCGAGTGACATCGCCCACACCGATCCAGTGGTACATCGGATGGGCTCTGGCCTGCAGAAGCTGAATACGGCGGTGCAACCATGTGCGCATGAGTGCAACGCCACCTTCTTCTCTGCCTATACAGCCTTCAAGGTCGCAGACACGTTGATACAGCATATCCGTCTCCTCGGACTCGTCGGGCATCACAACGTTCTTCTAGGAGCGCCTCCTCTTGCAGGCCGCCACAGGATCGAAGGGTGCGAGTCTGTAGTGCTCTCCGTCGGCCTTCTGGTCGTGGATGTAGAACCACTTATCTCTCCACCCTTGGATAGACGTGGTGAGCTTTATATCGAAGTAAGTGGCGGAGGAGTTGACATGGATTCCACAGCCTCCTACGTCGTAGACTACCAAACCAGACACTGACTGGCGTTTGAGCTTAAAAAGATTCTTGAAGAGACCAAAGTGTGGCTCGACTCTGAGCCAGCACTCGCAAAGGGTGATGAAACAAGTGATGTGTAGAATCGAGTTTGGGGATAGCTGATGCAGTTGGAGCCCATAGAAACAAAGAAGACCCCTAAAGAAAGGATGTAGGGGAAGAGAGAGACCGCAGATGATGAATGCAAGGAACATCACCCGGAAACCCGGAGGAGGAACGGGAATTACCTCCTCGCCAGGCACGCGCGAGTCATCTTCTGCGGAAGGAAGTTCTCCATCTTGACGGAGGTTGAACAACTCTGCGGGCTTGATGATGGATGGGCGCCAGGACCCATTGATGATGTGAGTCCCCTTGCCCTTCTTGTTCCTAGCACCGGCGGTGTTGGTGCCCACAGTGGCGGCGCCTCCCTTCTTCTTGGTGGCGACAATGGGGGCCGTAGATCCAGCGGCAGAACCTCCTTTCTTCTTACCCATCTTGTGATGGCGATGCGAGCACAAGAAGTAACTAGGGAAGACACGAAGCTGGTCCAGTGCCAAGGAGAGGATGTGCGCAAAGGAGCGGCGAGAACGATAATGGCGGAGGAAGCACGATCAAGAGGAGAGATGTGGGGAATTACCGCACGATGTGTCCCTACTTAACCTCCTAGCAGATGACATCCAACGGTCAGTAGAAAAACTTCAAGACGTGTGGCATACATCGGCACTAACGCGTGGCAAGGGTAAAACACGAACCATCCCCCACTACTCCCATTACGCGCGGAAATCGAGGAGATGCAGTTAAAACAGAAGATTACGCATGCCCAGTCAAATCAAGGTCAAAAAGTGGGACCCACTACTCGTCACGTCCCGTCAAAGCCGCTCACGTGGGAAACTGATGTCACATTGTCGTCAGCACTGACGGCATCAAAACTCTAGCAAGAGATCATTTTGACTACTTTAGTCCTTGCTCTAGTCTTCGACTCAACCAAGCACTCGGGGGCTACTCCTAACAGGAGCGCTGGCCACACACCCGAAAGAATTTTTATGCAGGTATTCAAGCTTCATGCAAACCCTTCACTCAAATGAACGATTCGATTGTGAACTCTGGGTTACTCCCATAGGGAGCGCTTGAAGCACATTTGACTGAAACAAGCAAATAAAGACGATAGCAGTCGCAAAGATGCTTATAGTCCCCACTCGAGTCTACGACTCGAATAGGCACTCGGGGGCTACTCCCATTGGGAGCGCCGGCCGCGCACCCTATGATTATTTATTACGTTAACTGTGTGTGGATAACATACATACTCGAAAGCTATGGCGACTCTGCTTCATGACTTCCCTACAAAGAGACTACGTCTCCTGGGACACCCGAATCATCTCAGCGATGACAAAAAGTTCGGATTCCGCGCTTACAACGTGAACATAAGACCTGAATAAGGCCTGACAACGCATTTGCTGCACACTACCAGAAATATATCCATGCATACAGGTACAATGAATACTCCTTGACGGACGCGTCGAGTGCTCACACTTACACACTGGGATTCAACTCCTGTAAGACCTCCGCGGCCTGAGTCAAATTACACTAGCACTTTTCCGAATTTGAGTCCGAGGACTCGAGTTTGAGTAGATTATGTTGTTTTTCCCTAAGGCAGTTAACTAATCCCGGATAAATCAGGCATGTATATCAACAATCCCTATGACACCAATCAAAGCACTCGAAAATATGCTCAGCTATGCACTCGAAAAGACTTCCTCCACTCGAATATACTATTCCACTTGACACTCGGGGGCTACTGACATGGGCATACCCTACAGGTACTCGAGCTTGGTATATATGGCCCAGATATGACAAGATCCCACGGTGTTGCCAGGGCCCAATACAGGATTCAGGTGACTCACGGAGACTCCGATTGCTTGTAGCACAAGATGAAGCTTAAGATAGAAAGTTTATGTAACACCCTCAAATCGGCCCTATGCAAGTTTTAGCGATTCCCGCCAAACCCGCATAGAAACGATTCAAGGACGCCCACCAGGCACTTTCGTGCGGGTGGAAAACGAAGTAATAACATTACACAACAGTCCTCGATGAGACCCACAGAACAGATATATATACAATAGTGACTCCCTGAGTCAAGAATACAGATATACAATACAAAGATCCAAAACACCTTGAAAACCGTACGGCGCCCGAATACGGACAAGATGCAAATGGGGCTAAGAGCCCTGAAGAATAACCAATGGCGTCCATAACCCTGTCCAGGCCAAGCCGGAAGGGTAACCCTGCTAACGACGTCGATCTCAAACCTGCTACAACAAAAGGGGTGCCGACAAAGGGCAAAGGAAAAAGAGGAGCGTCAGTACTGAGGCCAGTACACGGCGAGGCTAGAATTCGGCGGCTCTCGCCAACATAGGTATGGTGGGCTGAAGCGGTAGCGCAGCGGCACTAAACAACCTATAGAGACTCAACACAACTGGCGGTTATCAGAGAGGGTTAAGAAAGACCTATTCGGATCCAACCTGAAGCTAACACCAAACAATCCCATCCTGGCATTTCCCCCTCGAGACCAAACGAGGAAGTCGGACCGAGGAACTCACACAGTTGGCAATTTTACTCATTCCATTATAGTTGCAGCAATTACTAACCAGATATAGGTATTATGAGTCATCCTGATAGCATAAGTAGCGGGCAGTTTTAGTTATCATCCTGTTGTAATTGGAACATTTACTAGTCAGATATGATTGTCCTGAGGAATCCCAAACCCAACAGTTGTTGACACTTTTATCACATTCCATTGGAGTTGCAATACTTACTAGGCATATAGCATGTCACAAAACAATCTAGATCCACCAGCTGTTGGCATTTTTAATATCCATTCCGTTATACTTGAGGTGATTACTAGTCACATATCAAGTCAAATTTATAGCACTACTTTAGTTATGCTTGTCTATGATCGAGATACTGTGCTCCAAGTCGTCCATAACCGTGGACACGGCTTTCAGAAAGTTTTACCCTGCAGGGGTGCACAAATAGCAACACACACTCGATCAACCTCGGAAAAACCAACTCAAAACCCAACGGGGCATTCACGACAAAGCGATCACAGGATTCATAAATATTTCAGGGGGCCACCCCACTAAGCTACCCGCAACGAAGTTGGCCGGCTCCGAAATGGACCCAGGGTTTGCGTCAATGGCTGTAAACGACTGGGAACCCGAAAGTGTGACTGGGCTTGTCGATACCGCGAAAAAACTCCGCATCCAAAACAGTACAGGTGCTCCACGCACAATCTTAAATAAAACGGTAACATGGCAAAAGTACAGGATAGTAATAAAGCCCCAAACTACTTTGTGGCCCCAAGAAATAGAAATGAATCAAGCTCTGGCTCAGGGGGGTCCATAAGGCCTCCCGGATGTGGATAGTGCGAAAAATCAAGGAACAGGTATCAAGTACTCGGGGTCCTACGGGACACAAGTGAGCGTGGAAGAACCAAATAACATCTATTGCCCACCGATGCCTCTGCATTAGTTATATCTAGCATTTTAATAGTTGTAATTAAAGTCATGATCATCTCCACCATAAACATCTGCCAGCAATAAACATCTCCACCATTCTAACAACTGTGGTACTCGACAACACGAGATTGCACCTGAGCAAGCGACTACGACTTGCAAAGCCAGCTATCTACAAAACACAGGTAATAGGAGGTGTCCAAGGCAATATAGAGGCTGCACGGGGTATAACTGGGGTATGGAAACTAAAGCATCACGACACGGATAGCAATAGATCAACAGAAGGAAATAAAGACTATAAATGCAAAATAGGTAGAAAGGGAAGAGATGCTCGCCTGGGAAACACTGCCGAAGGTTCATAACTGGAGAACTTGTCGATACTCGCATGCACTCAACGGCCTAATCCGCGAAGAAGCAAACACTAAAAGAAACACCACATGCAATATTTAATACCACGGCAGAAGATCCGACATGATCATGATATGATGCATATGCGGTGCAATTAGGCAGTATTAAGCGGAACCGGGGTCCCGACATTTAATTAAACGGTTCAAGTTATCTAGATACCCCGCAATTTAAATGTTGTTTTAACAAGGCAAGGCATGGTATCGGTTCGCTACACAAATTTAAATGGAGCCCATATAAGACTAGAAAAGCCCCCATATAGAATCCATATTTAATTATGATGTGAATCGGCATAATGCCCCCAAACCCACATGATGCGATGCGAATATGAACCATTTAATGTGCGACAATTGATAATGTTATTGTTATAAAAATAATGGGGGTCTCGGATAGGGAATCACATTAGGGTGCGACGAACTTGGGTTCCAGGGTTCAACGGTCTCGGCGGGATCGGTCTCGACGGGCTCCTTCTCGGACATCGGAAGTAGATCTTGTCGCATCCGGGAAGAAGGACTTGGCGTTCCGAGATGAAGCGCTTGTCGTTCCGTGGCGATCTTGGTGGTCATCGAGTCCGAGAAGGGGATCTTGTCGTTCGTGATCGAGGATTCTCCGGGTACGAGAAGGCGACCCGGAATGACATACGTGCTTGAACTTGACACAGAGGATGCATTTGAACACTGACACGGTCAACATTATCTTCGGCTTGAGTTCTTGCGGGCACATACTAACTGCAAACGGTCACAGCAGCAGCACTACTCCAACAATAAGCTGCAGGGCAAGCTTGAGCATCTAGGTCGTCAACGAACAACAGCAGGACCACAGGACCTGGTTCCTGAAGACGCGCGGGGCTGGGAGAAGGCGACCAGCGTGAGGTGGTGTAGGACCACAGCAGGCGGCGGCGGCTGGCATCGGTGGAGTAAACCGGGGCGGCGGCGTTTCTCGTCGAGGCGCGGGAGGATGAGGTGGGGCCGGGCGAAGGGGAACCGGCGGCGGCGGGCGAGGGGCCGGCGTGGGGCCCGCAGAGGAGGAGGAGGAGGTCGTGGCAGCGGGGAGAGCGGCGGAGCGCTGTCCGGAGGCGGAGGCGAGGAGCGCCGCAGGGAAGAGGCGAGAGGCGACGACCGGCGCGGGAGAAGGAACAGGGGCGGCGGGGCTCGAGGAAGTCGCTGGAGAGGCGGCGGGCCGCGAGGAGAGGGAGGCGACGACGACGAGATGCCTGGGAGGAGCTCGGGCGGCGGCGATCGGAGGAAAGGAGGCCCGAGGCGGAGGCGCGCGGCGGGGACGACGACGGGGTAGAGGAGCACGGCGGAGAGAGAGACGGGCGGCGGGCCGGTGGTTGCCGAGGCAGGGACGAGCGGGAGCGGCGCGGCCGTGCTCGACGGGGCCGAGGTCGAGGTCGCGGGCCGACGAAGGGAGCGGCCGCGCGGCTGCGGGAACTGGAGAGGAGGAGGAGGCGGGGCTCGCAGGAGGAGAGGGCGAGGGTTCCGAGGTGGGGCGGAGAGATCGAGGCTGGCGGCTGTCGGTCGGGACGTGGTGGGACCAAGAGGAGGCGCGGGACCCGAGGCGGGGCTGGGGTTGCGTGGGTTTCCGGGAAGTGGGTCGGCTGGGTGGTTGGCACGGGCGAGAAAAGGAGGGTTGGGGACAGGCGGTTTTGGTTGGCGTGTCCAGGTGGCGGCGGTTGGAGGAAAAATAGTGCAGCTCCATCTGTGTGCGTGCGTCCGCGTGTGGGGGTGGGTGAGGTGTCAAGCAGGGATTGGATGGTGTGAGGTGGAAGGCTAGGTAGGATTAGAGTGGGTAGAGTATTTGGTAGAAAAGGGTTGGGTATTTAGACAGATTAGGATTTAATTTTGGAGGTGGCCGGCTAGGTTTTCGGGCCTGGCTGGCTGCCTCCTATAAAAATAGTACAAAATTTGTTTATCTAAATCGGGCTTTTGAAATCCGTTGATAGACAAAACAAAATATTCCGGAGACCTAGGTTTGATTTAGAAATAAAGACGAGGCGTTTCGAAAACAAAAACAGTCTTTTCAAAAATAGTCTTAGACAAACAAATGCAAGATGACATGACGATGCTCAAATGCATGTGGCATGATGACATGAGCATGCGGTCATGATGATGCAATGCATAAAAACAACGCGATTTTCTAGTAGTGGTTTTGCGGGATGCCACAGTTTAAAGGGACAAACCCTAATCTGTAACTGACTCGACCTGCTACCCGAGACCTAGCCTATCTATATAAAGGCTAGGAGGGGCAGCAAGGAGGACAATTACAACCCTAGTTTCCACAACCATCGCCATATTGCATCTATGCACCCCCTATAACTTTCGACTCCCTCGATAATTCTAAGAGCAGAGAAGCAGGAGTAGGGACCTCTACGAGGCATGAACCTGGGTAAACTTTGTGTCCCTGTGTGCTTGTTTGCTAGCCGATTGATACCTCCAGCGCTCCCTCCTTCTCCAAAACCCAAGTCCATAACAATGGGCATTGACGAGATAAACCCTCGTTACCCTATTCTTAAAACTTATAAATCCGCCCTTCTTGATCCGAACTGGGCTGCAGCGATGCAAGATGAATTCAATGCTTTACTTGAAAATAATACATGAACTCTTGTTCCTCGTCCTTCTAATACCAATGTTTTTTCTGGCAAGTGGGTCTTTCGCCAAAAAAATCACTATAATGGAAGTCTTGCTTGCTACGAGGCTAGATGGGTATGCCGCGACTATTCTCAACAACAAGACATTGATTACGATGAAACATTTTCTCCTATCGTTAAGTCTAGTACTATTCGCACCGTTCTCATTATTGGTGTTTCCTCTACATGGCATATTCATCAATTAGATGTTAAAAATGCCTTCCTTAATGGTTCTCTTCATGAAACTGTCTATTGTCAGCAACCTCTCGGCTTTGAAAATCCATCCCATCCTAATCATGTTTGCCTCCTGCAAAATCTCTCTATGGTCTCAAGCAACCTACACAAGCCTGGTCCAACGTTTTTCCTCTTTCATTCAAACCATCGATTTTACCCCATCTCTTTCTGACACATCTCTCTTTGTCTATCATCAAAAATCTAATATTTTTTACTTACTTATTTACGTTGATGACATCATTCTCACCGCTTCTTCTCAATCATTTCTTGATCATGTTATCTCTCTTCTTCGCGCTGAATTTTCCATGACTGGTCTTGGCTCTCTTCATCATTTTTTAGGCATTGTTGTTCTTCGTGACAGCTCTGGACTATTTCTTTTTCAACACTAGTACATCCTTGATCTCCTCATTCGTGCTGGTATGACTGATTATCAACCCTCTCGTACTCCCATTGACATCACCTCAAAACTTTCTTCAGATGGTGACTGTTTTTCAGATCCCACTCTCTATCATAGTCTCAATGGTGCTCTTCAATATCTTACTATTAACCGACCTGAAATCTCCTTTGATGTCCAACAAACTTGTCTATACATGCATGATCCACGCATTCCCGATTATACACATGTCAAACGCGTTCTTAGATACCTCAAAGGTACATTTGATCATGGTTTTGATGTCAACACCTCCTCTCCAAATTCCTTGACAGCATAATCAGATGTAGACTAGGCTGGGTGCCCGGACACTCGATGATTCACATCCGGATTTTTGTGTTTTCCTTGGTAACAATTTGGTTTCTTGGTCCTCGAAAAGACAGGTTACGGTCCCCACTCGTCTGATGAGGCAGAGTACCGCGCCGTGGCGCATGCTATTGCTGATACTATCTGGCTACATCAACTTTTATTGGAGCTTCATCGACCTATCCAAGAGGCGACTATTGTTTATTGTGACAACATATCTGTTGTCTACATGTTAGGGAATCCTGTGCAACATTGACGCACGAAGCACATCGAGATAGATATTCATTTTGTTCGAGAGAAGATTGCTCTCGGCCATGTTCGTGTGCTACATGTTCCCTCAACTGATGCTGATATCTTCACCAAAGGGCTTGCCACTACACTATTTCAAGATATTCGTTTCAGTCTCAACGTTGTCGAGCCTCCCGTTAACACTATGGGAGGATGTTAGACTATTTCTTGTGGCTCAAGAAGCCCTAACCGAACCGGCTTGGCCCTCTATATAAACTCTTGTAAATGTAACAATTATTATCATTGAGTATCAATCTATTCTACTTTACAACCTCCCTTCTCCATCAACTACTATTTCCTGTCCCGTTGCTCATCATTGCATATCTTTGTGTTCTTCAGGACGAAGAAGCTTTCAGTGCAATTCAAAGGATATCAAGAAGTTCCTAGGGCCTAAGTCTCTCGACATGGTTGGTGACTCGGGTGCAACTACTGCGAGAAGTTCTCCTACAGAGATTGAGGCGGCAAAAAATAACACCATCATTGATAAGACGACATAAGCTTCGGCTAAGGATGTCGCAGCAAAGGACAAGGCGGAAGAAGCGCCAGGAGCCAAGCACAGGGAGGCGAAGATTCTGTAGTTCTCGCAAACTTCTGCGAGTGCTAGACTTGCACCATCACCAGCAACTCCATTACTAACTACTCTTGTAGCTCGCTCGGGTCGTCAATCTCTTCAAGGCGGAAGACACCATGTTGGCTAGGGCAACCAGGTTCCACCAGAATGCCACTACGGCTACCGGTGTCATAAAGTCGATTGTTGTGGTAACTTTTCCATGCCTTTAACTTTTTGTACATATATCATAATGTAGCCCGCTGAAATACCAACATTTGTGGATAGAAGCTCTAGAGTAACTAAGAAAGTCACGAATAGACTGTAGCCCCGAGCATTAGTTGTAGGATAATATTTTTTAGAAAATATTTAGCTAGCCTAGCCTCCGACATTTTCCTCCGACTTACTTTCACCAATACAAATTGTAAGCCGGAAAATCCATTAGTGCCTGAAAGAAAAACTTAGAACTTGGCAGAATGAAATTGCAAACAAGCAAAAGATGGAGGCAGAGCTTGACAAGCTGAAGAAGGACAACAGTTCCCGGAAGCATTCCCTCACCAAGTAGAAGGAGGACGTGAGCGTCCTTAATGACGAAATTAAGAAAGTCAAACGTCCGTCTTCTCAAGACTTGTCATTTTTCCTTGGATGATTGTTTCGTTCTATATATTTTCCGTCTTGCAGAGAAAATTGCAAAAGATGGAGGTTCAGAAGAACGTCGATATCCCGATGAAGTAGAACGAGAAACTCAAGGAGGAGCAAGCCGACATGGACAAGCAGCATGACGCAACCATCAAGGCTTACCAAGAATCCTCCGGCAATGAGAACGAAAAACTCAAGAATGGTGAGCAGATGCAGAATTGCACAAATTCCTTCGTGAAAAATCACCAAGATGAAGAATCGATGAAAAATCACTGCACAGAGCATGATCGCCTGCTCGAGGAGCGTGTCGACATTGAATCTCTTATCCTTGGTGAAAAATCTCTGCAACCATCATGGCTTTGATGACAACTGCTCTCGCACTTTGGGGAAAACACAAGATCTTTGATGCCCTTGTGCCATGCCCTTGTTGAAGGTGGTTGCTCGAAGCTTGAATTTGCGATAATAAATTCGAGATCGACCTATACGGTTGGACTCGTCATCCTATGGGCATGTTCGACGAACCCTGAATAAGGATTTGCGTAGAAGTTGTGTACGTACATTTTTTTGTTTCCTTCAGTTGTCATAGGTTTGTGGTATGTTTCCAGAGATACTGTTTGTGACTTGTGAGGCACACTGGCCTCGTCATTTTCTTTTTGTCGTCGGCTTGTTCAACATTGTTGTTTGGCTTTACCTGACATTTTAGTAGTAATGAATGATATGTGGATTTCTGCATCAGCCTGATTCAGAGGCCGGACATTTCCTCTTATTTGAAAGAAAATAGTGTTTACAGCGAGATCATTGGTCAGTGCCGATGGACTTTGGCAAGTCCGCAGACTAGTATAAACGCCGGCCGAGCTCCTGATGAGCAAAAGTAGGCAAGTTTTGCATCGCCAACAGATCGATATCCAGCCTTAGGTCCATTATCATCACGTCAATGCTACTGCTATGTCTCACTTTGTTGTCCTTACCTACCAGTAGTCTTCGATGATGCCTCCGCGTCCTCCTCTTTGTTGACCAAGGAAAAAGAACATATGGTTCGTGCCAATTTTGACGAGTCCGCAGTCCAGTATAAACGCGTGAGAAAGCTAGACTACTAGTGTGGTCGTGTGAATTTGGCAAAGAAATGTTTGTTATTAATCTCCATCACCGATAGTTCTATTGGCAAGCGAAGACAGGAGACGTCCATGCATAGATTAGCTGCGGACTAGTCCAGTATAAACGCCGACGGCAGAGTTTCCTGAGCAAAATAACAAATAAGACAAGTTTTGCATCGCCTGCAAAATGATATCCAACCTCAGGCCCAATTCCATCATCATGACAATGCTACTGCTAAATCTCCTCTTTGTTGTCCTTAACCTACCAGTTGTCTTTGCTGCCGGCATCGACCAGTTTGTCTACTCGGGCTTCGCCGGAGCAAACATTACCATCGACGGCGTAGCCACAGTCCACCCGAACGGCCTACTGGACCTAACAAATGCCCATGCGAGGCTCAAAGGCCATGCCTTCTACCCTGCTCCGCTGCGGTTCCGCGAATCTCCCAACGGGACGGTGAAAGCTTTCGCCGTCTCCTTCGTGTTCGCCATCCACCCCAACTACCGATCCAGCCAAGGCATGGCCTTCTTCATTGCTAAGAGCATGGATTTCTCGTCCGCTCTTCCATTTCAGTATTTCGGCGTCTTCAACTCGGAGAACCAGGGCAACTCCAGCAACCACATATTCGCCGTCGAGCTGGACACCGTCATAAACATGGAACTACGGGACATCGATGCCAATCATGTCGGCATCGACATCAACGGTGCCATCTCCAACCAATCCCACGCTGCTGGCTTCTACGACGACAAGACGGGCTTCTTCAACAACTTGAACCTCACCAGTGGCGAGGGGTTGCAACTCTGGATAGATTACGGGGGGGAGTCGGCACGAATCAACGTGACCATGTCTCCAGTGGGAATGGCCAAACCAGCAATGCCACTTCTCTCGGCCATCTACGACCTCTCAGCGGTGCTTACCGAGGAAGCATACCTTGGCTTCGGTTCTGCAGCTGGCATGGACGGCAGCGGGCACTACATACTTGGCTGGAGCTTCGGCATGGATGATACACCTGCGCCGGCTATTGACATCAGCAAACTGCCAAAGCTTCCTCGTGTCGGCCCGAAGCCTCGGTCCAAGGTCCCCGAGATTGTGTTACCTGCTGTAGCAACAGCCGCGTTTGTCCTCGCCGTGGGAATTACTATATTCCTACTCGTGCGAAGGCATCGGAGGTACGCCGAGGTACATGAAGATTGGGAGGTCGAGTTCGGGCCTCATAGGTTCTCATACAAGGATCTCTACTATGCCACACAAGGATTCAAGAACGATAACCTGCTAGGTGTTGGGGGATTTGAAAGGTGTACAAAGGTGTGTTGCCAAAATCTAAACTGGAAATTGCCGTGAAGAGGGTATCTCACGACTCCAAGCAGGGCACGAAGGAGTTCGTCGCCGAAATAGTCAGCATTGGAAGGCTTCAGCACAGTAATCTCGTGCAATTACTCGGCTATTGCCGGCGAAAAGGCCAGCTGTTTTTGGTTTACGAGTGCATGCCAAATGGAAGTCTCGATAAGTCACTACAGGAATGGATGAATACGCCGACGGCCAAACATCGGGGCCGTCGGCGTAAACCGTGACCAGGCAGCCCCTCCAAGCAGCCGTCGGCGTAGAAATGACCTCGGCGTATCCTATGCTACGCCGACGGCTGCCCTCGGCGTAGCTATTTTTCCTTTTATCTCATTAAACTTTGAAAAATCATAACTAAATCATTCTAATTCGGAAAAATACAAATAATATATCAAAATTTGCAGAAAAATAAGATCTATCTATCTACACTCAAATATTACATATTTGTAAAAAAAATAAGTGAAACATAAAATATTATATATAGTTTAAAACAGACATAAGAAATTCAAAAACGATCCAACCAATGTGAAACCTTCACGTGGTGTCATATTATGTGACATAGTTATAAGGAAAAATATCAAACCTGCTATATTGATTATGTCTCAAAAAATCCTTCACAAAATGACCTATCTCATTAGAGGTTTCTTGGCTTTCGGGTCAAATGACCAATGCTATAGCTAGAATCAATGCATAGTTTGTGATAATATGCTCATATTGTGCATACATGTGCATCATGGGATATCGAACAATGTTGCAGGAGGAAGTTTTCATTTTCGTCACACCAAAAAGCCATTTTCCATTTTCCGAGCACAAAAATGCGGGAGTTTTATGAAGCAACCACCAAATGGCTAATTCAAAATGCTACCATCACATTTTACAAAAATAGTAGACCACCTTATATGGACAATGTCCCAACAGGGGGATTTGAAACCTTTCCGTCTACCCCTGGTGAAAAAGACAAATTCCTGCTGAATCGGTAGGAAGTGGGTCAGATATGAACTACAGGTACATGATCTGATGCTCATGTTTTTTTACAAAAATCATTTTTATGTTCACAATATGCTATTTTATCAAATATCCAAAGCAAGTTTAGTGAGGCTCGGCCCCGAGCTAAGAATCTTCATGCCCGTCGTTCGAGAATTTTTGACGATAGTTTAAAACGGGAATAAAAAATTCAAAAATGATCCAAACAATGCGAAACCTTCGCGTGGTGTCATATTATGTGACATAGTTAGAAGGAAAAATATCAAACCTGCTATATTGATTATGTCTGAAAAAATCCTTCACAAAATGACCTATCTCATTCGAGGTTTCTTGGCTTTCGGGTCAAATGACCAATGTTATGGCTAGAATCAAGGCATAGTTTGTGATAATGTGCCTATATTGTGCATACATGTGCATCATGGGATGTCGAATAATGTTGCAGGAGGAAGTTTTCATTTTCGTCGTACCAAAAAGCCATTTTCCATTTTCTGAGCACAAAAATGGGGGAGTTTTGTGAAGCAACCATCAAATGGCTAATTCAAAATGCTACCACCACATTTTACAAAAATACTAGACCACCTTATATGGACAATGTCCCAACAGGGGGATCTGAAACCTTTCCGTCCACCCCTGGTGAAAAAGACAAATTCCTGCCGAATCGGTAGGAAGTGGGTCAGATATGAACTACATGTACATGATCCGATGCTCATGTTTTTTTACAAAAATCATTTTTAGGTTCACAATATTCTATTTTATCAAAGATCCAAAGCAAGTTTAGTGAGGCTCGGCCCCGAGCTAAGAATCTTTATGCCTGTCGTTCGAGAAAGTTTGACGATAGTTTAAAACGGACATAAAAAATTCAAAAACGATCCAAACAATGCGAAACCTTAGTATGGTGTTATATTATGTGACATAGTTATAAGGAAAAAAATCAAACCTGCTATATTCATCATGTCTGATAAAATCCTTCACAAAATGACCTATCTTATTCGAGGTTTCTTGGCTTTCGGGTCAAATGACCAATGTTATGGCTAGAATCAAGGCATAGTTTGTGATAATGTGCCTATATTGTGCATACATGTGCATCATGGGATGTCGAATAATGTTGCAGGAGGAAGTTTTCATTTTTGTCGCACCAAAAAGCCATTTTCCATTTTCCGAGCACAAAAATGGGGGAGTTTTGTGAAGCAACCATCAAATGGCTAATTCAAAATGCTACCACCATATTTTACAAAAATACTAGACCACCTTATATGGACAATGTCCCAACAGGGGGATTTGAAACCTTTCCTTCCACCCCTGGTGAAAAAGGAAAATTCTTGCCGAATCGATAGGAAGTGGGTCAGATATGAACTACAGGTACATGATCCGATGCTCATGTTTTTTTACAAAAATCATTTTTAGATTCACAATATGCTATTTTATCAAAGATCCAAAGCAAGTTTAGTGAGGCTCGGCCCCGAGCTAAGAATCTTCATGCCCGTCGTTCGAGAAAGTTTGACGATAGTTTAAAACGGGCATAAAAAATTCAAAAATGATCGAAACAATACAAAACCTTCGCGTGATGTCATATTATGTGACTTAGTTACAAGGAAAAATATCAAACCTGCTATATTGATTATGTCTGAAAAAGCTTCACAAAATGACCTATCTCATTCGAGGTTTCTTGGCTTTCAGGTCAAATGACCAATGTTATGGCTAGAATCAAGACATAGTTTGAGATAATATGTCTATATTTTGCATACATGTACATCATGGGATGGCGAACAATATTGTAGGAGGAAGTTTTCCTTTTCGTCGCACCAAAAAGTCATTTTCTTTTTTCCGAGCGCAAAAAAGGAGGATTTTGTGAAGCAACCACCAAATAGCTAATTCAAAAATGGGGGGTTTGTGATAAGTTGATATGGATATCATATTTAGATTCCTTTTATTTGTCTGATCAATTTAGACATATTTTTTTATCAAATTCCAATTTACGGATTTAAAGATATTAATTATTCCATATTAAATAGAAAATACAAAAAAGTAAAATTATTATATTTTTATTTGAATTCAATAGTATTTTTATTTGAATCAGTAATATTTTTACTTATTCACTGTTGTTTACTTAAATAAGTGTTTGTAGTTTCAAAAAATAAAAACATATGACATAATGATATAGGAGTTAATAAGATTGATATCATAGTATTGACAATTAGGTACAAATTTCTTCGCGGAAGCTGATTCGGAAGGAACTGAGAAGTTAAGCGTGCTGGAGTTGGAGTAGTGCTAGGATGGGTGACTGAGTAGGAAGTTTGTTCAAGACTGCAATTTGATCAAAGATTAACTATAATTAGTGTTAAAAATGTTCCAGGTGAGAGATTAACGATTCAAACAAAATTTAAAAAAGTTGAGAAAAAAATCAAAAAAATTTGATTTTTTTTGTTTTTTTATAACCTGCCGTTATTATGCCGACAGGGCTATGCCGAGGGTAAAGCCGTCGGCGTATGCTACGCCGACGGGCAAAAGTGCCTCCGCCGAGGAAGAGCTTTGCCGAGGAGGCTACACCAAGGGCAGCCGTCGGCGTAGCATACGCCGAGGTATTTTGGTCTACGCCGACGGCTTTTTGTCCTCGGCGTAGCGTGCCGTTCCTGTAGTGAGTATCTGTATCATCGGGACAACACCGGGCTCCCTACTCTGAACCGGACTCAAAGGTTTCGGATCATCAGAGGCGTTGCATCTGGATTACTCTACCTTCACGAGGAGTGGGAAAAGGTTGTTATTCATAGAGATGTCAAGGCTAGCAATGTGCTACTGGACGGGGAAATGAACGCTCGACTAGGTGATTTTGGTCTATCACGGCTGTATGACCATGGCATCGATCCCCAGAGCACGCATGTGGTTGGCACAATAGGATACCTAGCTCCTGAGCTTGCTTGCACCGGAAAAGTAACCCCTTTTATCGATGTGTTTGCATTTGGCATATTCATTCTTGAAGTCGTTTCTGGACAAAGGCCAATCGAGCAAGATATACGAGAAGAAAAGCCCATGTTAGTTGATCGGGTCCTTGAGCATTGGCACAATGAATCGCTCATTGAGATTGTGGATAGTAAACTCGCTGGTGACTATGATGTAAATGAAGTATACTTAGCACTCAAGGTAGGGCTATTATGCTCGCACCCATTCATGGATGCAAGACCTACCATGCGCCAAGCAATCCAGTACCTTGAAAGTGCGAGGACATCGCCGGAGCTGACACCAATACACCACAACGCCTTCGAGATGCTCTCCGTGATGCAAAGGGAAGGATTTGACCCGTACATCATGTCATATCATTCCTCCATAGCAGCATCCATCGTCTCCGCTGGAAGATGAATCGATGCCTAGGTCTATTTTCACCCTGGTAAGATCAGGGCCCTTGTTTGTGGAATCCTCCAATTTGCTCAGTAGATTTGCTAGTTCGTGTGGTTCTGTCAGTAAATTATCAAATACGTCTGCAAACGACTTGTTTCTTTCTGGATATGGGTTATGGGCAGGAAAGAAAAGAAAAGACTAGGGAGGGAACGAGATAAGATTTTATAGTGGAAAAACTATCAATCTTGTAAATTGTGGGATTTAACTCATTTGGAGTTATGAAATATATAATATTTGTGATTTTGTACACCTGCCTAGACTTTTAGGCGTCCTTCCTAAACATCTCCCAGCTCTTAGAGCAACTATAGCGGCGCTCCGTGTCGGAGTCGGCGACGTAGTCCCCCTCGACTACGTGCTCACCCTCGGACTCATCGCTCGACGACATGTAGGTGTTAGGTGAGGATGGCGGCGCGTCGGAGTCGGTGAGGAGGAAGCGGGCAGAGGTGTCGGAGTCGGAAGAGAGGGAGGGGGTCAGCAACAAAGAACACGAGCTTCCCGCCTCTGCATCGTTGCGCATGCGGTGGAGGAAGCGAGCTGTAGGCGAAGGGGCGCGCGGCTTGCGGCGACGCACCTTGCTCCGCGTCCTCCGCCTCATGCAGGAGAAGCCTCACCGGCACCGGCGCGGATCGCCGGATGTAGCGCAGGGACGTGCGCTTGCGCGCGCCGATGACAACGATGTGGCGCCGGCGCTCCGCCTCGTCAACTGCAGGGCCGATGGACACATCGGTGCGAGAGGATCCGCTACGGCCAACCTGGCCTCCCTCGACTTCGACTGTACGGTGGCAGGGCGCCATCTAGCAGTGGAGGTGCTCAATCTACACCTGTGACGGCGGATTGTGTGGTAGCGGAGGCAAATCACGTGGCGAAGCTAGGTGGAAAAGCGGTGGAGGAGGGGAAAGTGAACTCGGGTTACGACCTGGAGATGTTGTCGCGGACCCTAGATAAATGGGTGTGCGATGCACCTTCTTGGTTGCCCGAGAATATTTTACAGGCTAGGCCATGTTTACGGAGTTTATTCGGGTCAAAAAGGCCCAAAACCTAGAACTCGCTGAAGTTTCTCAGTTTATGCACGGATACGCTGTCTGCTAGAGTTGCTCTTAGGCCTCCGCATATAGTTATGATGATGCCTTACCACTCACCTTTGTGGTTTCCACACCATCTTCTAAATTATGTTCTCTATATAGAATGTTATGATGTTTATACAGAAAATATACAAATAAATTGAAGAGGGATATGGATAAAAAATTGATGCATGCCATGGTTTTTCCACATTTTCAAGAAAAATTATTCTTTGATTTTTGGTGGTGCATCTCGAGTACTTGTATCGATTTCCCGGGTGAAAACCCTAGTTATGGTCTTTATTTTTTGTTTCTAGCAAGCGCGGATTTCTAGATATTCCTTTGTTGAAGGCATTGTTTGGAGGTTTCCTGAACCTTCTGTGGGGCGAAACCCCATCATCTCACTTCGGTGGTAAGATCGTGGCGACGACGATGCTTGTGCATTATCTTTTCCTGGAGGCATCACTGTTGGAGAATATTTTTCACAGTCCTGAGTTTGTCATTGGTGGTGGTTATTGCCTATTGTTGAAAGTCGCTAATCAGTTGGTATGGCCCTTATTTTTCTGTGGTGCACCATTGATATCTAAATAAGCTCTTTACATCATGATGTTGCAAAGGATGGGTTTAATTGATATCCTCTTGATATATTCCCTTTAAAAAATATTCTTTCATTTAAAAAATAATAAAATATTACATAGTCATTTTGTAATGGTGCTTACAAAGCAAGTACACATTTCAAAGACGAATATAATCTGTACATACACTAAATGGTAGATCAAATAGAAATCAAGTGTACCTTTAGCTCTTACATTACCACATATCTAAAGAAAATACCACTACAAGAAATATAGTCATACATGAGCCTCCAAGTTGATCAACGAAAGGTCATAGTTTTCAATCTGTAATCTTTCTATGATCAAATACAACTTGTCAAAAGCTGAGCATCACGAGTTAAACACCATGAATTCTTTATTGAACTAGTCATAAACATCTATAACCAAAACAGATGATCACAGATTCTATGACCAACATTTTGGTCATGGGATATTTGGGTTGTCCATGGTGGATCTTTCCCTATCCCGCAGCTTCTTCTGGAAAAAGCCACTTTGGGCATGTCCCAACAAAATTTTATCGTGGAAAATCTATGACCAAATTAAATGGCCTTTAATCAGATTTAGCGATTTATTTTGGTGCTTTACATGGCCGGGCCCAACAATTCAACATATTTATATTATTATTTCTGTCAATTCTAGCCAACTACATGGGACCGTGGTCATTTTTGGTAAGTAATTTCACTTTTTATTTTTATTTAGAGAAGGTCTCACCGGTCAGCTAGGTCCCAAGTGTTAGATTTTTCTAATTAACTCATCCCACATGCTAGATTGGCCCAATTTTTAGAATTTTGTCATACATGGTCCTATCAATCAAATGAGACCAAATTGCCAGATTCAATTCAATAAAATGATTTCACCCGCGCGGTTTGGTTTGCCATATTTTGTCACCACATATCCAGTATTTCATAAAGAATATTTTAAATTGAGCTGAGAAGAAATGAAAATTTCAAATAGGAGCCTATAATATTCTATTACATCTACTATATTCTTTAAATTGGTCATCCCAGCTAATTATTCTTGACCATTACAACTACAATATAATTAGCTCTAAAATTATAAATAGTTCTCGTTATCGACCGAGCTTCGAACTTCTTTGAATTTCCTCAACCTGCCCTCCTGCAAAAGATAAGACAACACATTTTTAGAGTGCCAATATTACAATAGTAATTGTCAACAACGGACATATGCTAAGGTGAACAAAGCTACTGGAAAGGAATTAACACAATAAATTACTTGGAAAACTTATAAAAGAATATACAGTAGGTATAAACTATATCTATTTAACCAATGAACGTAAGAATAGTATCAGTTACTAATATTTATATGTAAACCAATTTCAACTGTCCATAAGAACATGTATAATCCCACAAAACGAACCTACTGTCAACATGTTAATTAGAAATACCATAGATTAAAAACATATCCTAACAACAATGCCAGGAATGTTATTAACAGAACATATTATTGTAAGTAGAAGCAAGAAATGCATGTTCACACCGATTCACCACATATTCCATTCTTGGGCAAGCACATAACAAAAACTATGCAGAAAGACTACAATGTAGTATGGCATGTTTACCTACAGATGTCCACTTTGAATATTTTTGAGCCACTGGAGCTACAGTATCAACATCCTTCTCACTTCTAGGTGAATGTCAAAAAAAACTCAAAGATAGAGAAGAGTCCAGTTTCGAACTTTTTATGTGTACAGAATGAAGATAGCAGTAGTTCCTATGAGAAAATACCTTTGATGTGCCAGTAACAAATTGAAGGAACTGAGCTTTGTCCTTGTTGCTAAAACCATTGATGTGCAAGAAATTATGAATGGTTGTAGCTAGAATACTGGGTATTTTACTTTAGGTCGTCCACTGAAACCAGGCATAAAATTATTACTGTAAATTACATGCAAGATCTAAAAAGATCATCACAACAGTGAATTAAATCTTCGACATAGTCATATATCAGAGTCTACTGATTAGAAATTCAAAATCTTTGTCGCTAAATATGGATATCAGCTAACAAGGATGAGTTTATTAAATCAAAAGTGGAAAAAAGTGTGTGCACACCCATGTCATTACTCATGAAGGCGTGGCAGATATATATATATACTATATATATGTAAGTCATGGAATATTTATTTTATCAATAAAAGTAACAAAAGTACTAGGAAAAAATACTTGAAGGGAAGCTCAAAGTCAGATAGAACTTGAAGCTACAAATCTAGTATAGGTTTAGTGAGGCACGAATCTTGGTGATGTTGCCAACGAGGTAGGGCAGCTGCTTGTTGAGCTTGATCCTCTTATGGTTCTCCTTTGTCTTGTCCTTGAAGTTCTCCAGCTCTAGGTTGGTCTGCTACAACTCATCCAACACTGACCACAAACAAGCAACATGGATCATTCGACCAACAACAGCATAGATCGCGATGCGAGAGGATACTATTTTATGGGGTTCTGAAAGGAAGAATGAAAAATACTAATAATGACTAGTATAATTACTAACACAAGCTTTTATACAAATACTACACCATTCAAGTTCATGGTAAGGATTAACAATACTAATAAATTATATATATATATCAATACCATGCTATAACAGCAAGCAAATAATGCAAGTACCATAGGTGAAATGACAACTAAAACACATATTATAGTTAAGAGACTATAGATCTGCATGTACCACATTAATAATGGTACTAATAGCTCATGAACTGACCAACTGCTAGCTATTATGCATAAATTGGCAATCATATTAGACTTTTTTAGTAATCACTAATACAGATAATAACATGAACCATATTGCTTGTATTCCCTTTCTACTAGACTAGATTCAGCATCAATACACCATTCCAAAACATTCAGCAAGAACTAATCTACCAACCATAGCATCACCATACTAGTACAAGGGAAAGAGCCTTGAATATTTGGTGAGACGACCATGCTTGTTAGGTCTCGAAAGCTCTAGAACCCATAGGAAGTAGACCAGCCCTCTTCGGTAGAAACATTGTGTGGATATTGCGCATGACTGCAACGTGACCAGGAGAGAGTGCACGGGAGAACAAAATGAGGGAATAGGAGATGAGACTAAATAGCACACATCATTTATATGCTGCTTGGATGTTCTGTACTGAGATGGGACTAAACATCGCACATCGTTTTTCCTAGCACGGGAGTTTATTATTGCCCTTTACTGTCAAATTAAATATTAATCATGATTTAATCAACATGGTTTAATTAAGTTTGTTTTGCAATCAATTTTAATTTGGGAGAGACTGTGGTAGGTCTACATTAAACAACAAAATGAAAAGAACAATCAACATGAATTAATTATGTTCATGTTGCAATCAAGTTTAATTAGAAAGAGACTATCAACACCCGTATTTTTAAGTCCAGATGCATGTTATGCCATACATCGCAATCCAGGATTACCATTTTTGCGAGACATAACAGAAGTGGTACCACAGTACATCATCCACTACAAACCATATTAAAGGTCTTACAAATAAAGGATCTCATGATCCAGTCTTAATACAATCAAAGCGGTGGAAAGTAAACATAGTAGGGCTCCATCTTCAGGGTCACAGGCTATGCTGACGATGGGAGATAATCCTAGTTGTCGTAGACCTCCTGCTGTCCATCTTTCGGGTAATCCTCCTCATAGCCTGGCCATGAAAATAGCCACGGACAAAGCCATGAGTACTCTTTAAGTACTCTCAAACTAACAGTAGCACAGGTAAGGTAAGATTTGTAGGAACCTTAAGCTCTAGTTTTGTTTGCAAAAAGCCAGGTTTATTTCATAAATCCTTAAGAGTAAAAGACCTAACTTTAGTTCTCTACATCACTTAAGTGGGAACTTAAGTTTCGTGTCCACAACTCCGTTGTGGTCAAGTCAAAGTCATGTTTCAAGTCACAGGTCATTTTTTAAATCACAAATCATTTTGAAAACATCTGACAATGGAACAGTATGGCTACTCCAACTGTCCATAACCGCGGACGCGGCTATTCGAATAGTTTGACACTTTGCAGAGATTGTATACTTTCACCACAAAATTCGATACATCCGTCAGGGATAACCCTGAATCATCATACTTAGTATGTGGACAATCAATCCTAACCTTTCAATTACACACCCTAGTATAGGCACCTCCCCTATGAGTTTGGCCTCCCAGCCATGGCCATCTGCCATCCTGGGCACTGCATAGGTGGACATTCATCACGAGGTAGCCTCAGCTCAACCTATTCCACAAGGGAACCCATACTAAGACATATAAAGTTCCAGTCAAGCCCTACCCAACTCAGGTATTATGGTTGTACGGTAAAACTGGAATGGTATCGCATCCGGACCCAACCATCAGTTTTTGTCAAAATCAAGGCTCATGCCTCAACCAGTTTCATCATCAATTCATTGTGTTTCATAACACATGTCAAAACATTTCAATAGAATGAATCATCATTCCAAGGTTTTCATAATCATTTTCACCAAGTGTTCCCATCTAAAGTGGTCAAGTTTTATTTTAGCACTAGCCACTAGTATTGAGGGTATCACTATTGAGGGGTGCTAACCAAATATAAGTATCCATGTCTAGTTCTAGGATCTTGATGGTATCCATCCTATTTTCCACTAGTCACAATTCATTAACCAAGTAAGAAACTATAGTAAAGGAAAGTAAAGCTTGGAGTAAAAACTGGGAGTGGTATAATTAGAGTTACATAACCAAGCATGCCTAATGCACCTGGTATAGGGGGCTTGCATAGATAGCATGCATAGTTCTAGCTTGCACTGGTAGCTTGCATAGTGGGCTTACCTTGCTAGTTGCAGTCGTTGAAGTTCTATTCTTCTTCCTCGAAGTACTCCTCCTCGTCGTAGCCCGGGTCAGTACAAGCGTCTAGAAATACATACAATATACACAATCACCAAACAATACTTAACTACTTCTATCTAGCTCACAAGGGCTCATATTAAATGATCTAGCATCATCTCAATCATCACATACAACAAGGGCATGTTCTTATTTATCTTATCTTAGAAAAGTAATATCTACTCACTAAGAACTACTTAAGATTTAATATTCTCCAACTAAAATAGTGGATCATGTTGACACATGTCATCACCACATATTCCAATACTTGGGAATGTGATTTAAAATGGTGGTCATGCATTATAAGATTTAATATTACTATTTAATAATATTTAAGTGAATCGAAATGCATATATATCATTCTTTTAATACTACACCCTATTTCATATCTGTAAAACCAAATCTTTTTACATATTCATATAGAGCATGGCCAATGTGATTTTTGAGAGTTGGAATCAACTCAAAAGCATTTATAGTTTATTTTATAAAAATGTTTCAAGCGGCAAAAGTCTTTGTCTTGTTATTTTTAGTATAAGTAATCTATAGTTTCAATTTGTTTGAATCCAATGGGAGTGACTAGATATTTTCAATACCTTTCTAGCAAAATTGGAATCATGCATTTTGAATCAGTACAACTCTTTGAATTGAATTTTGAATCTGCTGACAGAATAGGGTTTTAAACTAAATAGAAAAATTCCATTTGAATCTCTGGGCTCTGCGCGGAAAAAGAATTGGGCCAGCCCAACTACACAGCACTAGCGCAGCGGGCTACTAACATAACGGTCCCATGCGTCAGTGGCTCATCTAACCCAAAACGGTATCTAGCAAGCCTAGCCCTACGATTAGAACAGGATCCTACGGCTGAGGTTCATCGTCTATGTCGAACTGCTCCCGCGAGATACGAACCCTAACGCGGCGGCGGTGGGGGTTGCTGGGCACTCACCGGGACTCCAACTAAGGTCGGCGATAGGGTGAACGAAATGGTCGTCGACGGCAGGTCGATTGGCGGTCACGGCGGCTCCTGAGGTGGCTCTAATCGATGGCTGCCTTCCTCGATTGCAGCGGCAGACTCCGGCCAAATTCCGGCATCGTGGTGCTCGCCTTGCTCCAAGGAAAGGTCAATGAGGTTCCTGGGTGAGTGGGGAGTGGAATGGTGTGCAGAATGAGGTCAGGGGTGGCCTCTATTTATACACCAGCATCGGCGGCAGGGAGGCATGGTCAGGCTCCTCCGGCAACGTTGCTATAGGTCGAGCTAAGCATGGTGGAGGGCATGGGTCGATGCGGGGTACTACGATGATCGTCACACGCGTGATGGCACGGCAAGGGGAGGTCTCAGTCGGTCAGGCGACGTCGGCGCTCTGTTCTGGTACGCGGGTGTTTGTCACTTGCTACGGTGGTCACGGGACGCGCAGCGGTGAACCATCGTGTCTGGGAGGTCACTGGTGCCACGACGACTCTGGGTACGAGCAGAGAGAGTGAGGCACGGCGTGTGCACGCGAGGCGGCTGCAGCGCTCGGTCCTGCCTCGGCATGGTGGGGTGTTAAATGGGTGCGGCTGTCCTGGCTCCTCCTCGCCTCGCTGTTGGTCAAGGGGTGGACAGGGGGTGGCGGTGAGGTCAAGGCTATTCGCTAGGCGTCGTGGGAGAGGGTGGCGCGGCGCGCAGCAACTGTTTTGTTCTCGACCGGCATGGCTGGCTCGGTACGGGCGTGCCACTAGTGCAATGGTGGAGATGAGCCTCTCCACTGCATGGCCAAGGACTAGGAATGATCATGGGCAATATATGGAGTAGAATTGTGTACATTTGATGATTAATTGATAGATCAAAACAATGTATAGTGGTTGAGGTTGTACTCTGTCTGCCAGGTGTTCAACTTAATGGCCGCATGAATTCATCTGTTGAATTTTTGAAAGATTTTTGGTGAGTAATCTGAGTAATTGCTTAGCAGTCTATGGTTGCTAGGATTTGTCAAGTGGAAGTTGTTTGAGTGGTTTTTGAAAAGTGATGATCTAGGCATATGAACTTGATTCAATTTTGAAATGTCTCTTAAATAGATTTGAAAATAGTTTCTGCCATTTTGTAAAGTTTGCTTGGATTCACTTTTACTTGGTCTAGCAAGGGGTGAAAAGAATTCGAATTGTTTCTGTTAGATATATTTTACTAGAGACACCCAAAGTGGTCTATTGGATATGTTTGGCCAAAATGACCATATGTTCATATGTCTTATATTTGATTTTTCTTTTATTTGATTTTTCTTTAAAGTCATCTAGATGATGTAGTATTCATCTTTAAACTAATCCTTATCATTAGTAACAATCAATCATGGCAATTGCAAGCATTCATACACTAATGCAAATCACACATGCACTCATATAGATTTTAACAGTAAAAGTTTTTGTTAACCATAAACTTGGGTGATTAGAAATTGATAAGCTTGATTAATATTTTTGGGGTGTTACAAACCTTCCCCCCTTAAACATAATCTCATCCCGAGATTCAGGAATAACTAGGAACTAAAGAGATTGAGAAACTCAGTCCTAATATAATCTTCTCGCTCCCATGTGGCTTCTTCTTCGGTATGATTACTCCACTGGATCTTGAGAAACTTGATACTCCTGGTCCGGGTGGTTTGGAATGCTTCTTCCAAAATACGGATGGGCACTTCACGATAGGTTAGATCCTTATTGATATCTATGGCTCGGTGATCGATGTTCTTTAAGACTTTGGTCTTTTTCGGAACTTCTAGGTATTTGTGAAGTAACGAGATATGGAACACTGATGACCCACAAGTATAGGGGGTGTATCGCAGTATTTTCGAGGGAAGTGAAACCCAATTTATTGATTCGACACAAGGGGAGACAAATAATATTTATCAGCCTTAACAACTGAGTTATCGATTCAGCTGCACCTGGAAACAATCTTGCTCACAGCAGTTTATCAGTAGCAACAGTTTTGTAGTAGGAATAGTAAAGCAGCAACAGTAGTAAAGCAAAGACAGTAGTAACAAAAGCAGTAAACAGTGAGATTCGAGTGCGGTAGGCATAGGGATGGATGGACGGGCGTTGCATGTACAAGACAATTCACATGGCAATCAGAACAAAGGGAAATTGCAGATAAATGAGATAAAGCATCCAAGTACTAGACAATCCTAGGCATGTGTTCCATATATAGTCATACGTGCTCGTAATGAGAACTTGCACAATATCTTTTGTCCTGCCAGCCCGTTTGCACCGGGGCCTCTAGGGAACTACTGGCAATTAAGGTGCTCCTTTTAATAGAGCACCGGAGCAAAGCATTAAAACTCCGTGAACACATTTGATCCTCACATCAAAGCCTTTCCCTCCGGTTATCCTGATTTCTTTCACTTTGGGGCCATTGGTTTCGGACAACAACGTGTATATACAACTTGTAGATAAGACCATAAACAATACTATCATGATGAATCAATAACATGTTCAGATCTAAAATCATGACACTCGGGCCCTAGTGACAACCATTAAGCACAACAAGTCGCAACAAAGTCATAAAGCACTAATAAAAGATACTAGGCACCATGCCCTAACAATCTGATGCCATTACATGAATGATCTCATCCAATCCCTACCATCCCCATAGCCTACAGCGGGGGATTACTCACTCATAGATGGGGGAAACATGGATGGTCGATAGAGAAGCGATGATGATGATGATGATGGCGATGATCTCCTCCAATTCCCCGTCCCGACAAGGTGCCAGAACGGAGTTTCTGGTGCTGTTTCGTGGAATCTGTTGGTGGTGGCGGAGCGGAACTCCTTCTGGAAAAACGTCAAACCCCCCGAAGTTTTTAGGTCAGAAGGCTTCTTATAGGCGAAGAGGGAGACCAAGGGGGTGCCTGGTGCCACCACACCATACCCTGGCGCGACCAGGCCCAGCCTGCGCCTAGGGGTGGTGTGGCCAGCCCCTGGCCCTCCTCCGTCTCGTATTCTGGCTCCTGGAGTCTTATGGAAAATAGGCACTTTGGCTTTTGTCCCCGTCCAATTCCGAGAATATTCATTTTCTGACTTTCCTGGAACCAAAAACAGCAGAAAACGGGCAGCTGACACTGTGGCTCTTGTTAATAGGTTAGTCCAAGAAATCATATGAAAAGTACTCCAAAGTGTGGACAAAACACAAGAAAGTGGATAAAACCAAGCATGGAGCATCAAAAATTATAGATACATTTGCAATGTATCAACATCCCCAAGCTTAACTCCTGCTCGTCCTCGAGTAGGTAAGTGATAAAAAGAAGAATAATTTTTGAGGTGACATGCACCATCAAAGACTTGATCAAAGTTTTCATAAAACATTCAAAGTTGGGATCATAGTACTTCAATCATAACATGAAAGACAAAGTTCTAGCAATAAGACAAAGAAACTATGATGCAACATGAAAAGTCACAAACAAAAGATTCATGGATAACAATGCTTTGCAAGACGTTTGTTTGTTTCACATAAAGAAAGAATAGCATAGTGGCATTCAACTTGTCCCTCAATAGAGTAGCAAAACATAAATGCATAGGACACCTTCAAAGTTCATAAGAGGGACTAGATACAATAGTTTAAAACAAGCAATAACAAGTTATGCATCAATCAACTAGTCTTGGGAAAATGCACATAGAACTAAGAATGGCCACTATGCTCTCAAAGTAGTGCATAAAGATAGAAGGTGGAGACTCAATATAACGGTGGAAGAAAGGCCTTTTGTAAAAGGAAGTAGGGATTCAAGTCTCATAAAGAGCTTCCAAAAATTATGGTACTTATAGCTTTCAGCTCTCATTGCCCCTATCATAAGCATCTTTAAGGTGATTAAGGTTAAAGTGACACAACTAAGAGGATATGCTTGACAAGTTATAAACCGAAATCTCATGCCCCTTACTTACGAAGACCGATCCTCATGCTACTCAACTTTAGTCACGAGTAAGCTCTTGTCATTATAAGTATATGTGTATCATTAAGAACCGCCAACAGGGTACCCCTTGCACATGATACGGGAGCTTTCCCATAACCAAAATGACAAGGCAAGCAGACAATGAGCATCTCAGCGATCTTTTTATTTGCTATTTGCATAGGTTTTTATTGAGGATTCTTCATAGAGTGCTCATTATGGTGATGCTACAAGTTTCCACCATGATTAGGCATGGCTTAGGCTAGTGGCCCAGGCGTTTCTCTAACACACATACAAACTCCATGATCTTACAAGTTCCACTTTTATTTCACACCGTCGGGATCCGTAAGCAAAAGAACATGATATAAATGGGGTACAAAGTACAAGTGCAATGTTGAAAGCGTTCCCCATGAAACATGGTTCTGCTAATTTCAACTTATAAAGCGCAATCATATACGCAACAAAGAAGGACCCAATGGTTCAAGTTTATTAGGGGCAAAAAGTAAAGTGTGCCATCAAGTTCGTGAGAGCTTTACACTAGTTTTCTCATAACAAGTGAAAGGTAAACAAACACATGAATATACTTGGAATAGCATAAGCTAGTAGGTAGGTATGGTGGACTCTTTGAAATAACTTGGTTTAGGGAGTTGGATGCATGAGTAGAACTCATACTTTGTTGTGGAGGCTAGCAAAAGACTGGGAGCGACAAACTAAGAGAGCAATAATGGTCATAATCATGCAGAGCAACAAAACATCATTGATAAAAGCATAAAGTGATACTACAAGTTGAAAACTAAAGGATCATACAGGCTATGGTGACTTGAGATAGTCATAACATGGTGTGAGCATGCGCCAAGTCAACCCAAATAAAGCATCAAAGGAGAATACCACTATACTATGCTTTAATAAGCTAAAACAACGTATGATTCATCCAAGGCACATTAAGCAATCTCAATTGTTTATAACAAGCCAAGCTACAGCAAAGAATACTAAGCATAAAGCCAAAACAATATCAAGCATGGCATGACAAAGCATGGGCCACAGTCAAAAACAAGCTCTTTTTACCACATAAGTATGAACTTTCCTACTCTTTTCCAAACCAAACCAAACTATTTGCAAACCAAAGTATGAAAGAGGGGGTCCAACCAACTTATTCAGAAAACTAAGAAAACCAAGCAAACTAAAAACTAAAACAAAAATTAAAAAGAAGACGCTCCAAGAAAAACACAACTGTGCATGAAACAATAAAAATGAAGCGTTTGGAAGAAACCTAGGATTTTTATTGATGAAGAAGGGGATGCCTTAGGCATCCCCAAGCTTTGACGCTTGTACTTCTTGGATATTTATTGGGGTGACACGCGTGGCATCCCCAAGCTTGATCTTTAGTCCATCCTTTATCTCATTACTCATTCCTTCCATACAGCTGAAATTTTTTCCTTCATACAAAACTTCACACAATCTCATTAGCAACATTAGTGCACTTAAGATAAATAAGTCTCAAGGTTCAGTTCTAACACCAAATAAACTTCCATTAGAATACTAGCTACTATATCACTTCCCTCAAAAACCTCAATTCCCCAAAATAACTCGAGAAGGAACTAACAAGAAGCAAATGCAAAAAATGGCAGAAATCTGTCAAAACAGACCAGCAGGTAAAGACGAAATTTTTTGAAGACCTTCTGTTGCTCAAATCAAAAAGTGTTGAACCAACGAAAGTTAGATAACAACCTGGGGCAGAAGCACGAAAAGTTATAGCTCAATCCGACATACAGAGCTCGCTCACGAATGTTTACAGTGAAGAACAGAAATCTGTTTCGGGACAGCAACTTTCCCAACAATTACTTCTCTCTCATTAGAGGTTACTCTTGGCACAAACAGCAAATAAAAAGGATAAGGAGCGGTTATTACCGAAGTAATAACTTACAAGACTCATCTAAAACTTTTGGGTTATCTCCCAGTAAGTACTTTTCTTTAACGCCTTTAAGTTAGGCATAAGCAAAAACTAAAATGGATAGAATAGAAGTAAGCGGAGATAATCACGGTGAAAACATTGTTTTATTTAATGAAATCCTTTTGTTAACAAGGTTGATCAGGTCTTGATACCAAAAAAAGTTCATATGAGACAAAACTTTGTATTCCACTAATGATTATGTTACCTCAACCTTGATAGCAATGGTCCCAATCATGATAGTTTCAAATTTTTCTCTTGATATGGGACAATATCTTTCTCCAACTTGAATGCCCTCAACATGTTCAACTAAAATTCAAAACCATAAGTCCTATCAATCTTCTTGGGGAAATAGACAGTATGTTCCTTGTCATTAACATTGAAGGTCACCTTCCCTTGATTATAATTAATAACAGTTCCGGCAGTATTTAAGAAAAGGTCTTCCAAGAATAATAGACATAATATCATCTTCAAGCATAAAAGTTTGAGAGGATGCTCTCATAAGAAATATGAGTTGAAGTAAAAGAGAGCATCAAGAAGCAAATTCAAAACACATTTAAGTCTAACCCACTTCCTATGCATAGGAATCGTGTATGCAAATAAATTCACAAAGAACAAAGTGACAATCATAGGAAGATAAAACAAGAGTAACTTCAAAACTTTCAGCACATAGAGAGGTGTTTCAATAACATGAAAACTTTTACAACCATATTTTCCTCTCTCATAATAATTTTCAGTAGCCTCATGAATAAACTCAACAATATAACTATCACATAAAGAATGCTTTTCATGAACTACAAGCGCTAGAGCTCTTTCATAAACATTTTCAAAAGAATCCTCAGGAACATAACATTCATCCTCCTTTGGTAAGCATGGAGGACAATCAAATAATGTAAGGGATAAAGAGTTACTCTCATTAGAAGGTAGGCATGGGTAGCTAATCCATTCTTCCTCCTTTTGTTCATCACTCTCCTCCTCTTTTTCATCTAATGAGATTTCAGGTTCATCAATTTCTTCTTCCATAGGATCCTGCAAGGCACTAGTCTCTTCCATTTGTGGAAAACATCTATTCATATATTCAAGAATATAGCTGTTTTCTTCCTTGTAATTATCAAAGCAAAATTTAAGTATACCATAAACCTCAGACTTATAAGGTGAATCATCAATATTTTCAAGCAAACTAGCAAGTTCAAAAGCACCCTTCCAAGCAATAAATTCCTCAATTTGTTCCACATCATAAAAGTCATAATTTCCCTTAACATAAGAAGATATGCTAACATCATCATTATACTCACATTGAAAAGGGAGGTGTTTGTACCTCCTGCAACAACAAGATTTATAAAAGCAATAAGTAACATTATAAGTAGAGCACACGTTTCTAGCAATGGTATACAATCTATCAATTTGTTCCCATAAGTGTTTCCCTTTTTGTGACAAGCGGTGTTCCTTATAATAATCTTTTTGATCTTCCGTGCACCCACCTTGCCAATAAGATTCAGTTTCAAAGAAACCAACCATTCACATCAAGCATGATAAAGCAAGACAATAACAGACCAACGAAAATAACAACTAGAGTAGGAACCATTTTTTCATATTTTTGATAAAGGAACAAGCAAACAAGGAGAAAATAAACTTAGCTTGAACAATAGTGAATCCAAGTGGACTTGATAAATAAAGCTATGCTCCCCGGCAACGGCGCCAGAAAATAGTCTTGATGACCCATAAGTATAGGGGGTGTATCGCAGTATTTTCGAGGGAAGTGAAACCCAATTTATTGATTCGACACAAGGGGAGCCAAAGAATATTTATCAGCCTTAACAACTGAGTTGTCAATTCAGCTGCACCTGGAAACAATCTTGCTCACAACAGTTTATCAGTAGCAACAGTTTTGTAGTAGGAATAGTAAAGCAGCAGCAGTAGTAAAGCAAAGACAGTAGTAACAAATGTTGGAGATATGCCCAAGAGGCAATAATAAAAGTGATTATTATTATATCTTTGTGTTTATGATGAATGTTTACATCCCATGCTATAATTGTATTATTAGGAAACACTACTACTTGTGTGTTTTGTAAACATAAGAGAGTCCCTAGTAAGCCTCTTGTTGAACTAGCTTGTTGATTGATTGATGGTCATGGTTTCCTGATCATGGACATAAGGATGTGATTAATAACAAGGTTATATCATTAGCAGAATGATGTAATGGACACACACCCATAGTAAGCGTAGCATAAGATCAAGTCATTAAGTTCGTATTGCTGTAAGCTTTCAAATACATAGTAACCTAATCCTTCGACCATGAGGTTATGTTAATCACCATCACCGGATGGATACTTTGATGACATCAAACGCCGCTTCGTAACTGGATGGTTATAAAAGTGTCATTGGGTATTCTGAAAGTATGTGTTGAAGCGCATGAACCAAGATTGGGATTTGTCCATCCATATGATGGATAGATATGCTCTGGGCCCTCTCGGTGGAATGTCATCTAGTTAGCTTGCAAGCATGTGACTGGGTCACAAGGGATGACATATCACAGAACGAGTAAAGAGTACTTATTAGTAACGAGGTAGAACTAGGTATGGAGATGCCGACGATCAAACCTCGGATAAGTATAGTATCGCGTGACAAAGGGAATTGGTTTCATATGTAAATGGTTCAATCGATCACGAAGTCATCGTTGAGTATGTGGGAGCCATTATGGATCTCCAGGTCCCGCTGATGGTTATTGATAGGAGATGTGTCTCTGTCATCTCTACATATTCACGAACCGTAGGGTGACACACTTAAGGTTCAAAGTTGTTTTAAGTAGATATGGAATGTGTGTTGGAGACCGAATGTTGTTCGGAGTCTTGGAATGGATCCGGGACATCACGAGGAGATCCGGAATGGTCCGTAGAATAAGATTCATATATAGGGGATCATTTTCTGAGTTAGGAAATGTTCCGGAGTGTTTGTATGAGGATTCTAGAAGGTTTCAGAATGTTCCGGAAGGTTCTAGAAGATATCTTGGAGTTTGCTTGAAAATCAAGATAGGGATCAAGGAGTCCTGGTGGGTCAAGACAAGGAGTCGTGGGGGAGGACTCCTCCCCCCACTCCCCAACCCGCCGGCCATAGAGGAGGGGAGTCCTACTAGGACTCCCCCTCCCCAAGGCGCCCTCCCCCCTTAAATAGAAGGGCAGGGGCGCCCCCTCCTCTGCTGCTCTCATAACTCAAATCTCTGCCGCCTCTCTCCTCCACCCTTCTTCTGCACAGGCATAGGCGAAGCCCTGCAGAATTCTCTACTCCACCACCACCACCACACCGTCGTGCTGCTGGGATTCTGTGGAGAAGATCTACTACCTCCGCTACTCGCTGGAACGGGGAGAGGAAGGTCTGCTTCGACACCGCACATGTGACCGACTGCAGAAGCGCTGCCGAAACGCGGCGCCGGAAGGATCGTCTACTTGACCGACGACGGAAGCGCTGCTGGAACGCGACGCCGGAAGGATCGTCTACTTGACCGACGGCGGAAGCGCTGCCGGAACACGACGCCGGAAGGATCGTCCACACGATCTTGAGATCGGCAAGTGATCGACTACATCAACCACGAGATCTAATCTCGTTAACGCTTTCGGATCTACGAGGGTTAGTTCCTATCTATCTCGTTGCTCATGTCTAATAGATTAGATCTTGGCTTTTATCTACATTAGATCTGGGTTTTGTTCGTTCTTGCGGTAGAAATTTTTTGTTTTACATGCTATGAACCCTTCAGTGGTATCAGAGCCATATCTATGCGTTGATCTGTTGCACGAGTAGAACACAATGTTTTTGTGGGCGTTGATGCTTTTGTTGTCTGTGTCTTAGCGTGTACTTTGCATCTTGCGGCATGGTGGGATGAAGCGGCCCGGGCTAACATTACATGTCATCGCACATGAGACTTGCTCCACGCTTGACGTGCAACTTTCTTTGCACAAGTGGCTTTGCGGGTTTCTGTCTCTCCCACCATAGTTAAGATTCAATTTACAATGAGCATCTTGACAACACTTGTATCAACGTTGTGGTCCTTGTTCGTAGGTAAGATCGGTCTTATGCAAAAGCCCCAAACCACGTAAAACTTGCAAAGAAAATTAGAGGCGTCTAACTTGTTTTTGCAGGGGTTTTGTGATGTGATATGGCCAACATGTGATTGTGATTGTATTTGATGTATGCAATGATCCTTGTTGTAATATGGCAACCGGCAGGAGCCTAATGGTTGTCTTTAATTCTGTTAAGGCATGCGTGTCTATTCATCTTGTAATAGCTTTATTCCAAGTAGTTGTAATAGTTGCTGGTGATGATGGACAACCATGAAGCGGCGCCACTGACCTTGACGCAATGCTGGTGATGATGGAGATCATGTTCGTGCTTTGAAGATGGAGATCAAAGGCGCAAGAAGAAAAGGCCATATCATATCACACTAATTATGAATTGCCTGTGATGTTAATCCTTTATGCATCTTGTATTGCTTAGATCGCGACGATAGCATTATAAGATGATCCCTCTCACTAAATATCAAGTAATAAAGTGTTCCCCCTTAGTTGGCACCGTTGCTAAGACTCGTCGTTTCGAAGCATCTCGTGATGATCGGATGTGATAGATTCTACGTGTGCATACAACGGGTGCAAGCCAGATTTGCACATGCGGAAACTAAGGTTATCTTGACGAGCCTAGCATGTACAGACATGGTCTCGGAACACGGAATACCGAAAGGTAGAGCATGAGTCATATAAATGATATGATGAACATGAAGATTGTTCGCCGATGAAACTACATCTTCTCTCGTGAAGATCGGACTTGGTGTAGTGGACTTGGTTCATGTAATCACCAAGACAATGTGAGGGATGTTGTTTTTAGTGGGAGTTCACCTAGTTAACTTAAGTATTAAATTTGAACTCAATTTGTCATAAACTTAGTCTAAACTACTTGCAAATTGTTGTAGATTATGGCGACCCCCTCCATCAATTTCAATGCGTTCCTAGAGAAAGAAAAGCTTAAAAACAATGGAAGCAATTTCACGGACTGGTTCCGTGGACTGAAGATCGTCCTCAGGGCTGGTCAGTTGACCTATGTGCTCGATGCACCGCTAGGTGACCCACCTGCAGATAATGCCACCGATGACGAAAAGAATGTTTTCGCCACTCGGAAAAATCATTACTCCACAGTTCAGTGTGCCATCCTATACGGTTTAGAAGCGGAGTTCCAACAGCGTTTTGAGCACCACGACCCGTTCGAGATCATTAAGGAGCTCAAGCTAATTTTTGAGACTCGCGCGGCCATGGAGAGCTATGAGGCCTCCGAAAAGTTCTTTAACTGTAAGATGGAAGAAGGAAGCTCCGTTAGCGAGCACGTGCTCACCATGTCTGGGTACGCAAAGAAGCTCCAAGAGTTGGGAATATCGATTCCTAATGAATTGGGAATTCACCGTCTCCTTCAATCACTGCCACCAAGTTACAAGAACTTTGTGATGAACTACAACATGCACTGCATGAACAAGACATTGCCTGAACTGTCGTCCATGCTGAAAACTGCTGAAGTGGAGATAAATAAGGAGCACCAAGTGTTGATGGTCAATAAGACCACCAATTTCAAGAAAACGGGCAAGCCTAGGAACAAGGGCAACTTCAAGAAGGACGGCAAGAAAGCTGCCGCACCTGCTAAGAAGCCCAAGGCTGGTCCTAAGCCTGAAACTGACTGCTTCTACTGCAAGGGTGCTGGTCACTGGAAGCGTAAATGCCCCAAGTACCTGGCGGATCTGAAGAACGACAACATGAAGAAGAAAGGTATATTTGATATATGTGTTATAGATGTGTATCTTACTAGTAATCGTAGTAGTGCCTGGGTATTTGATACTGGTTCGGTTACTCATATTTGTAACTCGAAACAGGAGCTGCGGAATAAACGAAGACTGGCAAGAGACGAGGTGACGATGCGCGTTGGAAATGGCTCCAAGGTTGATGTGATCGCCGTCGGCACGCTCCCTCTACATCTACCTTCGGGATTAGTTTTAAATTTAAATAATTGTTATTTGGTGCCTGCGTTAAGCATGAACATTATATCTGGATCCTGTTTATTGCGAGACGGTTACTCTTTTAAGTCTGAGAATAAAGGTTGTTCGATTTATATGAGTAATATCTTTTATGGTAATGCACCTGAGATGAATGGTTTACTGAATCTCGATAGTAGTGATACACATGTTCACAACATAGATGCTAAACGAATAAAATTGAATGATAATTCTACATACATGTGGCACTGTCGTCTTGGTCACATTGGAGTGAAGCGTATGAAGAAACTCCATTCTGATGGACTTCTTGAATCACTTGATTTTGAATCACTTGAAAGATGCGAAGCATGTCTAATGTGAAAAATGACTAAGACTCTATTCTCTGGAATAATGGAGCGAGCTACAGACTTATTGGAAATAATACATACCGATGTGTGCGGTCCAATGAGTGTAGCATCGCGTGGTGGATATCGTTATGTTCTCACTTTCACGAATGACTTGAGTAGATATGGGTATGTCTACTTTATGAAACATAAGTCCGAAACTTTCGAGAAGTTTAAGGAATTTCAGAGTGAAGTGGAAAATCATCGTAACAAGAAGATTAAGTTTCTGTGTTCTGACCGCGGAGGTGAATATCTGAGTTATGAGTTTGGCATGCATTTAAAGAAATGTGGAATACTTTCACAGTTGACACCGCCGGGAACACCACAGCGTAATGGTGTGTCCGAACGTCGTAATCGAACTCTCTTAGATATGGTTCGGTCTATGATGTCTCTTACAGATTTACCGTTATCATTTTGGGGCTATGCATTAGAGACAGCCGCATTCACTTTAAATAGGGCACCATCTAAATCCGTTTAAACGACACCGTACGAATTGTGGTTTGGTAAGAAACCTAAGTTGTCGTTCCTTAAAGTTTGGGGTTGCGAAGCATATGTAAAGAAGTTACAACCTGATAAGCTAGAACCCAAAGCGGAGAAATGCGTCTTCATAGGATACCCTAAAGAAACAATTGGGTATACCTTCTATCATAGATCCGAAGGAAAAGTTTTTATTGCAAAGAATGGATCCTTTCTTGAGAAGGAGTTTCTCTCGAAAGAGGTGACTGGAAGGAAAGTAGAACTCGATGAGGTTATTGAACCTTCTCTCGGATTTGAGAGTAGCGCAGCACCGGAAGATGTTTTTGTGCCGCCTGCACCAATTGGAGAGGAAGCTAATGATAATGATCATGAAACTTCAAATGAAGTTACTGCTGAACCTCGCAGGTCAACGAGGGTTCGTACCACTCCTGATTGGTATGAATCTTCCTTGAACGTCATGTTGGTGGACAACGCTGATGACCCTGCGACATATGAAGAAGCTATGGTGAGCCCAGATTCCGACAAATGGCTAGAAGCCATGAAATCCGAAATGGGATCCATGTACGAAAACCAAGTGTGGACTTTGGTGGACTTACCGGATGGCCGTAAGGCTATCGAGAACAAATGGATTTTCAAGAGAAAAACAGATGCTGATGGTAATGTTACCGTCTATAAAGCTCGACTTGTCGTGAAAGGGTTCCGACAAATTCAAGGAGTTGACTATGATGAGACATTCTCACCAGTAGCGAAGCTAAAGTCTGTGATGCTTGAAAATCCTTCAACAAACTTGCGGTAATATCCGGCTAATACAAGAAATGTGTGGACTTCAGTTTGGGTGGTTGGGACTTTCCATTCTTCTACATCTTTAATCTTAGCGGGATTGACAGCAACTCCTCGTGTCGACAAGATATGGCCTAGGAATCCTACTTCCTTTAACCAGAATTCACATTTGCTAAAGTTGGCATACAACTAATGCTCCCTAAGGGTTTCAAGAATGGTTCTTAGGTGTAGCTGATGGTCTTCTTCTAATTTGGAGTAGATCATAATGTCATCGATAAAGACAACGACAAACTTATCCAAGAAGTTCATAAAAAACTTATTCATTAGGTTCATGAAATAAGCGGGGGCATTGGTTAATCCAAAATACATGACATTGTACTCATACAATCCATATCTGGTGGTGAAGGCAGTCTTTGGAATATCCGTTGCACGAATTTTTGAATTGATGATAACCAGTTCTAAGATCAATCTTAGTGAACACTCTGGCACTAGTCAGTTGATCAAACAAATCTTCTATCTTCAGAAGCGGGTACTTGTTCTTGATGGTGACGTTATTCAACTTCCGATAATCCATACACAAATGGTTGGCACCATCCTTCTTATCAACAAACAGAACATGTGATCTCCATGGCGATGCACTTGGTTGTATCAAACCTTTTCCTAGCATGTCATCAAGTTGCTTCTTCAGCTCCACTAGTTCATATGGGTTCATACTATATGGTCTCTGAGCTATGGGTCCAGTTCCAGGAATTAGTTCAATGATAAACTCGATATCCCGATCTGGGGGCATACACATCGGGGTATTCACAGACTACTCTAACTTGGTCAATGGTAGATTTGGCTAAACTCTTGTTGCACTTGAATTGACGGGGTAATGTCTCGGATACATGCTCTACTGATACTCCGGTGCTATTGGTCATGGTTATGGCTTTATTCGCATAGTCGATTAATCCTTGATGTTTCGACATCCAACCCATCCCTAGCACTACTTCCAAACCTTTGGTTCCAAGTACTATTAGATTGGCATAGAAGTATATCCCATGTATTCTGATAGGTACGGCCTTGCAAATTTTTCTAGCTTTGGTGGTCGAACCAGGTATTTGAAGTATTATAACATGCTTCAAATTTGTTGGTTGAATCTTACTAGTGCATGAAAATTCTTCTATAACAAACTAGTGCGATGCTCTAGAATCAAACAACACTCTTGCTAGAACTGAGTTAACATAAAACATACCCAACACGACATCTGGCGCTTCGTGGGCTTCTTCAACATTCATGTGGAATAGATGGCCATTACGGTTGTGCGGGTTTCCTGGGGCAAATCTCCTTCCAGGCTGGACACGGCATTGCTGTTAGGCAGGTGCAGTCACATTGGTTGCTGCAACAAGCTTCTTGGGGAACTCATTGGAGTAGTGACCCCTGACTCCGCATTCAAAGCAAGTAATCATTGACTTGTCTTTCTCTATGACAGGCACAACATTGCTTCCAGTCCTTGGGGCAGTATTGTTGTTGTTGTTGTTGGACTTCGGCGGTGCACGGTTGAAGTTATTGGAGTTTCCGGGGTTGTTGTTATGATTTCCTCTGGGCCTTGGGTTTCCTATGCTATGGTTGGGGTAGTTCGGACGGTTCATTGGTGGCCTATTGTTCCTTGGGGCATATCCTGCAGACGGGTTGGGGCGATACTTCGGCGTATGGTGGGGTCCTAGTTGGTGCATCATCCTACGCTTGCGGTTCTCACTGGCCTGGTTGATCTTGCCTTCCATCTGGATTGCAGAATCCACTAAGGCTTCAAGGTCATCAAAGGGGATATTGACTAACACCGTCTACATCGCATCGTGCAGACCATTCAAGAATCTCTCCTTCTTCTTGGCTTTAGTGTCAATCTCATCAGGGGCATACCTAGCTAGTGACAGAAACTTATCACGGTACTCAACCACAATCATCCTGCCTTGTTTCAAATCTCTGAACTCATCCCTCATCCTCTTGATCAGACCTGGGGGCACATGGGTCCTGCTGGACTTGAGCTTGAATTCTTCCCAAGTCATCATCTGACCTCCATTCATCGTACGGGTGCTATTCCACCAAGATCTTGCATAGTCGGACAGATAGTGGGTGGCAAAAAACACCTTCTCATTAGCATCAACTCCTGTGACGTCTAGGTTGTTTTCCATGATCTACAGCCAATCATCTGCATCTAAAGGCTCCTCGGACTTGCTAAACATAGGAGGATTTGTATTCTGGAAGCTCTTGAGCTTGGATCCGTGGTGATCTTGGTTACCATGGCCTTGATTATTGTAGGCCATCTGGGCTATCTGTTACAAAGTGGCTAGGTTGGCTTGACGTTCAGCTCTACCAGCTTCACGGTCAGAAACTAACATTTGCAGAATCTGCAGCATTGGGTCTTGAGATGAACTGCTTCCTCCGGGGTTTCCGCGAGTCATCTGAAGAGTGAGATAGATAATGAGACAAGAGGGAAATTTCTATGGTTTATGAGTTTGTTTCAAAAGCTTTAAACTTTGAGTATGACTTAGGTTTTGAAAACTAACAACTTCTTATCATTCATTCATTCCAAGCACACAATACAAACACACACCACAACTAGAAAACAAATTGTCTTAAGGACCATTCTCACAAGCTACAATGCAGTGGGACCGGGTACAACTCACACCTACGATAGTGCTCAGGTGCGACTAATCATTATCGGGGGTGTCGGGCTCCTCATCATCAATGAAGTCAGCATCATCCTCATCAGTGTTGTCCTCCATGGCAGCGTCCCCTAGGTAGTCATTGTCATCACTGAGGTAAAATTGAACATCCCCACAGATATCTTCACCTTCCTCCTCCTTCTCCTCCATTTGGATCTCCTGGTCATGGATGGTCTCCTCCAGGGTGGCTATCTTTTGACGAAGACGGGCGATGATGCGATCCTTTTTGTCGCGCTGGCGACAAAGAGACTTGCGCTCCCTGGCAAGCATGTCAAGAGTTTCCTTCCTTTCAACGGTTTCAGCATGGTTCTGGTTGGTGTAAGCACGGGCATTGTCTAACTCCTTTGGAGTCTCATGCAGCATGAAGGCCATGTGCTCCACATGATGCTTCAACTCTGGATGTGCTGGCATGGACAAAGGCTGTCCCGTAGAGTCACGTCTTGCATAGTGGGCAAAACCGGTGTCGATGATCTAGTTGATGTTTTGTGCACACAGACGTGCAAGAGCTTCTTGAATTTCCCTCGCTAATCCATATAGCCAGTTGTTGTCCCTTATGCTGAATTGAATCTTCTCGGAAAGAGGTGGCTCCATTTTTCCTCTCAGGTCGGCAACAATCAGCCATTGTAGCTCCCCTCTAGATTGGTCGTTGAGCTGCGCTCCGAAGAACTCTGGGTGCGGGCGTCCAATATACTCCGAAAGCTCGTCCAGATCCCTCTCAAAGATAAGATGCCCTCCATTTCCCAACTGGTAAAACTTGCTATATTTAACCTCCATCTACAAGCAATTAAGATGAGTAAGTTAGTGAAGTGATCAAGTGTGTCAAATTTTATGTAGAATTGTAAGAGTTTTGAGGAACAAGTGATCTCTTTTTGAAAGAATCTCAAGGATAAGAATGAGAATAGTTTTTTATAAATACTCACTTTCTTTGTTTTGAAACTAGGTTTTTCAGGCGTCCATTCTAACTAGGGTCTCCTATGGTCAGGAAGGCTCTGATACCAACTAGTCAACACCCGAATTTTTAAGTCCAGATGCCTATTATGCCATACATCGCAATCCAAAGATTACCATTTTTGCGAGACATAACAGAAGTAGTACCACAGTACATCATCCATTACAAACCATATTAAAGGTCTTACAAATAAAGGATCTCATGATCCAGTCTTAATACAATCAAAGCAGCGGAAAGTAAACGTAGTAGGGCTCCATCTTCAGGGTCACAGGCAATGCTGATGATGGGAGATGATCCTAGTTGTCGTAGACCTCCTACTGTCCATCTTCCGGGTAATCCTCCTCATAGTCTGGCCATGGGAATAACCAGGGACAAAGCCATGAGTACTCTTTAAGTACTCGCAAACTAACACTAGCATGGGTAAGGTAAAAGTTGTAGGAACCTTAAGCTCTAGTTTGTTTGCAAAAAGGCAGGTTTATTTCATAAAGCCTTAAGAGTAAAAGACCTAACTTTAGTTATCTACGTCACTTAAGTGGGAACTTAAGTTTCATGTCCACAACTCTGTTGTGGTCAAGTCAAAGTCATCTTTCAAGTCACAGGTCATTTTTCAAGTCACAAATCATTTTGAAAACATTTGACAACGAAACAGTATGGCCACTCCAACTGTCCATAACTGCGGACACGGCTATTTGAATAGTTTGACACTCTGTAGAGATTGTACACTTTCACCACAAAGTTCGATACATCCGTCAGGGATAACCCTGAATCATCATACTTAGTATGTGGATAATCCATCCTAACCTTTTAATTACACACCCTAGTATAGGCACCTACCCTATGAGTTTGGCCTCCCAGCCATGGCCATCTGCCATCCTGGGCACTACATAGGTGGACATTCATCACGAGGTAGCCTCAACTCGACCTCTTCTGCAAGGGAACCCATACTAAGACATATAAACTTCCAGTCAAGCCCTACCAAACTCAGGTATTATGGTTGTACGGTAAAATTGGAATGGTATCGCATCCGAACCCAACCATTAGTTTATGTCAAAGTCAAGGCTCATGCATCAACCAGTTTCATCATCAATCCATTGTATTTCATAACACATGTCAAAACATTTCAATAGAATGAATCTTCATTCCAAGGTTTTCATAATCATTTTCACCAAGTGTTCCCATCTAAAGTGGTCAAGTTTTATTTTAGCACTAGCCACTAGTATTGAGGGTATCACTATTGAGGGGTGCTAACCAAATATAAGTATCCATGTCTAGTTCTAGGATCTTGATGGTATCCATCCTATTTTCCACTAGTCACAATTCATTAACTAAGTAAGAAACTGTAGTAAAGGAAAAGTAAAGCTTGGAGTAAAAACTAGGAGTGGTATAATTAGAGTTGCATAACAAGCATGCCTAATGCATCTGGTATAGGGGGATTGCATAGATAGCATGCATAGTTCTAGCTTGCACTGATAGCTTACATAGTGGGTTTGCCTTGCTGGTTGCAGTCGTTGAAGTTCTCCTCTTCTTCCTCGAAGTACTCCTCCTCGTCGTAGCCCTGGTCAGTACTAGCGTCTAGAACTACATACAATGTACACAATCACCAAACAATACTTAAATACTTCTATCTAGCTCACCAGGGCTCATATTAGATGATCTAGCATCATATCAATCATCACATACAACAAGGGCACATTCTTATTTATCGTATCTTAGAAAAGTAATTTCTACTCATTGAGAACTACTTAAGATTTAATATTCTCCAACTAAAATAGTGGATCATGTTGACACATGTCATCACCACATATTCCAATACTTGGGAATGTGATTTAAAATGGTGGTCATGCATTACAAGATTTAATATTACTATTTAATAATATTTAAGTGACTAGAAATGCCTATATATCCTTCTTTTAATACTAAACCTTGTTTCATATCTGTAAAACCAAATCTTTTTACATATTCATATAGAGCATGGCTAATGTGATTTTTGAGAGTTGGAATCAACTCAAAAGCATTTATAGTTTATTTTATAAAAATGTTTGAAGTGGCAAAAGTCTCCGTCTTGTTATTTTTAGTATAAGTGATCTATAGTTTCAATTTATTTGAATCCAATGGGAGTGACTAGATATTTTCAATACCTTTCTAGCAAAATTGGAATCATGCATTTTTAATTAGTACAACTCTTTGAATTGAATTTTGAATCTGCTAACAGGATAGGGTTTTAAACTAAATAGCAAAATTCCATTTGAATCTCTAGGCTCTACGCGGGAAAAGAATTGGGCCGGCCCAACTGCACAGCGCTGGCACATCGGGCTACTGACAGAATGTTCCCACGCGTCAGTGGCTCATCTAACCTGAAACGGTATCTAACAATCCTAGCCCTACGATTAGAACAGGATCCTATGGCTGAGGTTTGTCGTCTCCGTCGAACTGCTCCGGCGAGATACGAACCCTAACGCGGCGGTGGGGGTTATTGGGGACTCATCGGGGCTCCAGCTAAGGTCGGCGAGGGGGCGAACAAAATGGTCATCAACGGCAGGTTGATTGGCGGCCACGACGGCTCTTGAGGTGGCTCTAATCGATGGCTTCCTTTTCGACTGTAGCGGCAGACTCTGGCCAAATTCTGGCATCGTGGTGCTCGCCTTGATCTAGGGAAAGGTCAGTGAGGTTCCTGGGTGAGTAGGGAGTGGAATGGTGTGCAGAATGAGGTCGGGGTGGCCTCTATTTATACACCAGCGTCGGCGGCAGGGCAGCATGGTCAGTCTCCTCCGGCGATGTTGTTACAGGTCGAGCTAAGCATGATGGAGGGCATGGGTCGATGCGGCTTACTACAGCGATCGTCACGCGTGTGACGGCACGGCAAGTGGTGGTCTCAGTCGGTCAGGAGACGTCGGCGCTCTGTTCGGGTACGCGGGTGTTTGTCACTTGGTACGGTGGTCATGGGGCACGCGGCGGTGAACCATCGTGTCTGGGAGGTCATTGGTGCCACGGCGACTGCGGGTACGAGCGGAGAGAGTGAGGCGTGGTGTGTGCATGCGAGACGGCTGCGGCGCTCCGTCGTGTGCTTGGCATGGTGGGGTGTTAAATGGGCGCGGCTGTCCTAGCTCCTCCTCGCCTCGCTGTTGGTCAAGGGGTGGACAAGTGGTGGCGGTGAGGTCACGGCTATTCGCTAGGTGTCGTGGGAGAGGGCGGCACGGCGCGCAGCAACTGTTTTGTTCTCGACCGGCATGGCTGGCTCGGTACGGGCGTGCCACTAGTGCAATGGTGGAGATGAGCCTCTCCACTGCATGGCCAAGGACTAGGAATGATCATGGGCAATATATGGAGTAGAATTGTGTACATTTGATGATCAATTGATAGATCAAAACAATGTATAGCGGTTGAGGTTGTACTCTGTCTGCCAGGTGTTCAACTTAATGGCCGCATGAATTCATCTGTTGAATTTTTGAAAGATTTTTGGTGAGTGATCTGAGTAATTGCTTAGCAGTCTATGGTTGCTAGGATTTGTCAAGTGGAAGTTTTTTGAGTGGTTTTTGAAAAGTGATGATCTAGGCATATGAACTTGATTCAATTTTGAAATGTCTCTTAAATAGATTTGAAAATAGTTTCTGCCATTTTGTAAAGTTTGCTTGGATTCACTTTTACTTGGTCTAGCAAGGGGTGAAAAGAATTCGAATTGTTTCTGTTAGATATATTTTACTAGAGACACCCAAAGTGGTCTATTGGATATGTTTGGCCAAAATAACCATATGTTCATATGTCTTATATTGATTTTGCTTTAAAGTCATCTAGATGATGTAGTATTCATCTTTAAACTAATCCTTATCATTAGTAACAATCAATCATGGCAATTGCAAGCATTCATACACTAATGCAAATCACACATGCACTCATATAGATTTTAATAGTAAAAGTTTTTGTTAACCATAAACTTGGGTGATTAGAAATTGATAAGCTTGATTAATATTTTTGCGGTGTTACAGTGACCCGTGGTAGGTTTACGTTAAACAATGAAATTAAATAATAGACAACAAGGTTTAATTCATAAGTTTTTTTTGCAATCGAGTATAATTAAGTTGAAATCAACTTTAAGTTGCAAAAATAACTTCTTTCATGGGTTCTACGGACTACCTAGCCTTAGGAAAGTGCACAAAAGAAGATATTAAGATAAGTCATTGACATTCGGTTTATAAGCCAATATAAACCACTATAAGCTAGCAAGGAGAGACTAAATATCTCATGACGTGTACATCGACAGCTAGAGAGACCTCAACTATTTTTGGGCTGGCCCATCAGGGGTATTACACTCAGGGTTTCACCTGTCAGTGAAGTGACAGCCAAATGGTCTTGGATCGACAAAAATGCTCCATTCATGTATACACGAGGTTGTGATAAACTAAGGAGACCAAAAGTGGTAATTAATTCGATCTATCGGCAAAACTGAGTAGTGCATGTCATAGTGGGTGATACATTGCTAACGTATCTATTATTTTTGATGTTCCATGCTTGGTTTTATCTACTTTCTTGTGTTTTGTTCTAACTTTGGAGTACTTTCTATACACTTTCTTGGACTAACCTATTAACAAGTGCCATAGTGCCAGTTGCCTGTTTTCTGCTATTTTTGGTTCCAGGAAAGTCAGCAAATGAATATTCTCGGAATTGGACCGGACAAAAGCCAAAGTTGATATTTTACCAGAAGACTCACGGAGCCAGAAGACGAGACGGAGAGGGGCCACAGGGTGGCCAAACCACCCCTAGGCACGGGTCCCCCTGGCCGCGCCAGGGCATGGTGTGGGCCCCCTGGCTGCCCACCGACCTTGCCTCTTCGCCTATAAGATGCCTCCCGATACAAAAACCCGAAATCGTCAAGCCTCCAGCCACGAAAAGTTCCGCAGCACCGCCGCCACCGAAGGGGAGATTCGGGTGACAGAAAGTCTCTATTCCGGCACCCTGCCGGGACGGGGAAGTGCCGCCGGAGCCATCTCCATCGATCTCCACCACCATCTCCATCGCCGTTGCTGATTCCCATGATGAGGAGGGAGTAGTTCTCTCTCGAGGCTAAGGGCTCTACCGGTAGCTATGTGTTCATCTCTCTCTCTCTATGCATGATCTTATTGAGATCATGAGCTTGTAATCTATAGATTTACCTTGCTACTCAAGTGCTTTAATAGATCTCTACTCTCCCCATGTGTGTGAAGTTGACAATGTGCACACCATGGTGGCACTTAGGCTAGAGATTACAAATACTTGTTATGAGTTATATTTGGAGTTGGATGTCTTTATGAAATTGTGGTGTTTGTTTGAACCATCTAGTGCTCAAGGTGACAGTGTGGGGTTATCGAGATGGGAAAGGCTTACTTTGAGGTGTGCTGTTATATCCCTACCATGGATTAGAGTGTCCAACCGGAGAGTAGTTCAGCGTGGTATCATGAAGAAGAATATATTTATATGAGAGTGTTCACTAGTGAAAGTATGATCCCTAGGCCTTGTTTCTAAGCACTGAAACACCGTTTGCTATTAGATCTATTACATGTTTGCTTGCTTCCATCTTTATTTCAGTTTTACGTTATTTCCATGCCATCAAGCTATTTTCTATCACCATTACCACTTATAATTATCTATACCACTTGTATTTCACTATCTCTTCACCGAACTAGTGCACCTATACACATGACAAGTGTATTGGGTGTGTTGGGGATAGAAGAGACTTCTTGTATCTTGATTGCAGGGTTGCTTGAGAGGGGATACCTTTGACCACTTCCTCCCTGAGTTCGATAAACCTTGGGTGATCCACTTAAGGGAAAACTTGTTGCTGTTCTACAAACCTCTGCACTTGGAGGCCCAACAACTGTCTACAAGAATATAAGTGTGTACACATTAGTGGGATACATAAATAGTTAGCCCTATATGTTAGGTCGTAGTTTTCCTTCTTACAAGGAGGAGTGTTATACAAAGGTTGAATGGCTATGCCAAAAAGAGATCAAACTAAATGTTACATAATACAAATGACCTTTTTATCCTTGAAGATCTCTAAGCTCCTTGGAATTGGTGGTCTCTCAAGCCTCCAAGTATCCTAGAGACTTTTGCTACCTCTGAGTACGACCGAGGTCAATGGTCAGATATTATAAGGCAATTTTCTGGGTGATTCTAGGACGGTTCGGTGTTACCGGAGCCCAAATAAAGCAGACATGGACATCTCTTCCTGTGAGCTTCTTCCCGCTCTCCTCATTCCCGAAGCACACATTGTCGCTCCCCTATCCCGCCCATCACCAGAAGAAAAAACTCCCCATGATGTCCCCTCCCCAGCCTCCCTCAATTAATCAATTCCTCTACACATCCGCGGATCTAGCCGCCATCACCGACGTACTCACCTTCGTACTATGTCGTTCAACCTCCTATACCGCATACGTTATACCCGCCACGTGTTCTGGCTGACCGCCTCAACTCTCTTCATTGATGATATGTGCTCATCAGCGATGTTAAAGGATATGTAAGCCATCAACAACATTGCTAGTGCGTCACAAGGCCTATGGACCCCATCGCTCCTCCAGGAACCTGTAATGCGCCTCGTCTCCTTTGATCTCAACCTGGCTGCTGATGATTCTTATTTCCCCTCTACTTCTCCCTCTCCATTATGCGCACATGGGTTAGTGGTGGGGAAGAAGGATTCCCCAAAACAACACAGGTTGATTCATTCGTTCAGACTTTACTCAGAGGCATATATATATGTGGATTGATTCCTCCTCGGAGTTCTCCCCTCCCGAGCGCTCTAGAGGCACCCCTTCCGAAACCCTAAACACCCACGATTTCCCGATCTCCTAGCTACCGCTACTGCTGGCTATGGTGGTGGTGGTGGTGCCCATCCCATCGAAGCGATGGTGGGCGGGGGAGGTTCTACTCGATGGTGATTCACGGGAGGAGGTGGGACGCTAGCGGAGGTCAAGGGCGGAGTGGTTGGTTCAGCCAGTTCCTAAATTTCTTCAGAGTTGTCTACATGAGGACTAGCGATGGTAATTTCAGTCTTTGTGGCAATGAGGAACTGGCTTGGTGATCTAGGACTAATAGCAATGACTTTTTGTGGGGAGACAACACAAGAGGAGTTCATAGTCTTACCTTGCATGGTGAAAATCCAAGGTTTGGCCTTAATTGGTTGTCTCTGACAATGACATTGTTAAAGGCATTGCTTTGTGAGCGAGCACTTTCTACAATGTGAAAACCTATGATCTTTGATCAGGCGACACCGGCGCTTGTGCACTTTGTCCTTCTTGAAGGCATCACTATTGAAGAGGTTGGAATTCTGGTGTTGTTTTGGTGGTGTTAGTGTCGTTGCTACAAGGAACTGATCATTGTAGCGGGACTTTTCTTTTTTATAATTTTCTTCCTTTTTTTAGGTTGTGTGCATCCGTAAGGCTGCTAGGGCATGTGTTGTTGCAGAGGCTATGTGTAATTGGTATCTTCGCAATTAATACATGCTCTTTGTCAAAAAAATGTGGATTGATTCAATGAGGCACCTCTCCTTTAGGCTTAAGTTACTTCCAATCCCAGGCTCATTTTCTCATCCATGGTTTCTCCCCTTCACTCTAATAACATCCGCATCTTGGTTCATTAGGTCACAATGTAGTTATTCTTATAGATATATACCATCTAAAGCAATAAGTTATTACAGGCTATTTGCAGTTGATCAAATATATGCACTCTTGAAAGTTATCAGAGTTAATGCTTGTTCACTTCTTCCTTTATATGTTATGTTCTCATTGTTGATTTTTTTATTGATAGAAAGTTGAAAATAAGACTGACTGCTTACTCCACACACTTAAGCTCAAAGTACATGGTATTTAAGCACTCTAAATTTTTTATTAAATATAAGAGGAATGGATTTAATATGACATTGACAGTATTGGAATATACATAATTTCATGAGTTTAATTCAGTTCTTATCTGCATTTCACAAAATTGAACTTCAGTCTTAAGTTACAAAGGAAGGTGCACCCCGACATAAGCATGTTTTTGTAAACTGTATCATATTGCGAAATTATTGTATGCGATTGAACTCTAGTGAACACATTTTCAATTTTGCAACATGTACATTTTGTTTGAAAGAGCAGAAGTATTGAATTAAATGGTTTCTGTGTATCTTGCATAAGTGGCTGATATTTTTTTTGTATGAACTTGATTGTATGGTAGTTCTCTGTTGATTGTAAAAGGTCTATGTTAATTGGTTTCGATCCGGCTACTGCAAAATTGTTGTTATGTGGATGTGCTTCTTAATATATAGGATTAGTAACTATGCGTTTATGTCACATCAGTTGTAATTATGACAGTGATTAGTTCCTTTTCAAGACATTTAAAATTCACCAGCTCTACACCATCGTAGTTCTTCTTTTTGTCTTTGTCCAATGCCATTAAGACCCCAACAGCTACATTTTTGAGATAAAGAACCACCTTTGAGGTATTTATGATGAATAGAAGTAATGTTTTACGGTATCTTATCTACCTACTTGTTTGTGGTACAATCCATAGTTTTTAAAATGTTTCTATTATCTTATCATTTTTATCTACTCCACGGAATTTATTTCCCTAGATCATTACACTGCTATTTCATGTAGAATATGACATCAAGCTAAGCAGAACATAAACATAGTTGTAGCTGCAAGTCAAGTATATTGGAACTTACAAGGTGATGTGTTGCCACTCTCATGTCCATGACCCTTCTCTAATGTTATTCTTGGTTCTACAAGGGAGCTTAGGCCCAGGTTAGCAGCTTAAAAAACAATCACACCTAGAATATCATGGCTTCACACTGGGATATCAGAGACTATTTAAAAATATCTTTCCAAAAAATCTATTTAGACTTATCATTTATGTGATATTCGTTTCAAGTGATGTTGTGGCACAAAAATTGCAAGCTGATGTTGTAACAATTTCCAATTTCCAAAATACATATTGTGATTGGTGTTAAGTCATTCCTCAAGCATGATCATGCCTACTCTAAGGACACATTTGTTACATATCTATATATGCATATGAATTCTTTCGGCTTAACTAAGATTATTTTCTGTAAAACTCAAGTGCTTAATTTCTTATCTCTTAGCTATGCCCCCTTGGTGTAGTATCATTACCTAGAGAAATTTATGTTCTCTAATGTGAACTTTGAACAAGATATGTGTTTTATACTGAAATCACAGTTGTTTAGGTTGTCATATAATAGTCTACAAATGTCAAAAATGTTCACTTTATTCATGTTTGTGAAAAAATTATCCAAGTTCTAGTGCTTTTATCTTTTACATGTTATGGACTGATGCATGTAAAATGCATACATGAACTTTGTAGTTTATTGACATGTATTCCCACATATTTGTAGCATATTTAATGTTATATCCATGTTTTATATTGACTTTTGGGGATTTACCAATGGTCCCCTTTATTTTGGTTATAACCCTACAAGATAGGAAAACCTTTTAGCTTTCAGGGACCTAAAGAAAGTCAAACGGACCAAGGATTTCTAGAGCGTAAATATTTCACCAAGGGAAGCATCTGGAGCTCTTGGATATCACTAGAAGGGCCAGGAGGGCCAAAAGGCACTTGGTGGCATGCCCGGCCCAATAGGACACGCCACCCCTTTCTTTGTCCTCGACTGTCGGATTTCCTTGATTCTTTCGCCCAGGGACTTGGCTTGACCTTAAAACCTCTATAAAAAGGTCCCCTAGAGCAGCCATCGGGAGAGCGCCGCACAACAGAGAAACACCAAAAAGGAGTCAGAAATAGCGAAGATTGGAGGGGGAAACTCTGGTGGAGCCACCGTCCGAGGGATCTCCACCTTCTCCAACATCTCCACCATCGTCATCATGATGAAGAGGGAGTAGTACGCCTATGGACTATGGGTTTGTGGCCATAGCTTGATGTATTTTTCTCTTGTTTTCCATAGATCTTAGTACTATTTGAGCTTCCCAACATGATTATGGTCATATATATAATTCCTATGTGGTGGATCTTGATTTGATGATTTGATATATGACATTGGAACCCATTATGTGTAAGATGTATTGATAGATACATATCATGTACCCCGTTCTTAAGTACTTGTTTTGATCCAACTTGTATGCAATATCCCGTGTGGGGAGAAGTGTGTATTATATGGAGTAGCATGGTGGTAGTGATTGGATAGTGTCAACAAAATCTATGATCTACTATGGTTTTTACCTTTGTTTTGCTGTCTCACCTGGGATTAAGTGAATTCATGTGCTATAATTATCTTGTGACAGCTAGATAATCTTGTTTGGTCAAGGTACCATATTTGTAATTCAAACATCATGTCATATTGCTTAAGGCTATAATCTGTGTAATGCTTAATTCAAGATTTTCTTGGAGTTTTCCCTATCTTGTAGAGTATAAGAGAGATGTATTGCATCATCTCTATGTTAGGACGTGATGCTCATATGAATGCTTATCAAATGCATGTTTAAGTTCCATTAATATTATTTCTCTGATGAATTGTTTATGTCCACTACAACTTAAAAAGAGAGTAGACAAGTGAACCCATGAACCCCGGTCCATTTTAAATCATAAGACAACAATTTTATCCCACTTTACATTTGCTCCAATATTTTAATCCGAAAATAAAAAATTACTTTCTTCATTTGCAATCACACAACAAAACCCAAAAACAATCAAATTATCACCATCATCATCTTGTTTGCTTCATTTACTTTACTGCACTTCATTTTTATTTTTATTTCATATTACAAATACGAAACCTTGTGCTTGAAAACCACGCGGTGGAGTTGGGGACACAAGATAGGAACTTTGCTTTATAGGTTGCTTGACCGGACAAGAATAATTAACTTCTCAACCAATTCCCCGAGAGTTTGGTAGTAACCCTCGAGTCACCCTTATGGGGAAAAGACGCTTGCTACAACACTCTGCACTTGGAGTCCCAACGAGTTAGTACACACGGAGTTGTTGTCATCAAGAAGATTTTTTGGTGCCGTTGCCGGGGAATTGCAAGAAGGATATCACAGTCACCCATCTTCATCAACTTGTGTAAACACCCAAGCTTGGGGAGGTTGCACTTTTGTGAGTTTCTCTTTCTCCTTTAGGTTTTTGAAGTAATTTTATTTGCCTTGTTTTTAGTCTTTTTTAGTTTTTTTTTAAATCACAAAAACACATAAAAATTAGTATAAATATCTTTCACTAGCAAATATGGGAGAAAGAACTACTAAACTTTGTGACTACACAAACACTCCTAATGATCAATTCATTGCGAGGCCTATTTCCACACGTGAAATAAATCCTGAAAGTTTTGAAGTAAGTCCTGGCATATTAAATCTCATTACTAGAGAACAATTTGGGGGAAGTGCTAGTGAGGATGCCTCTATGCATTTGCATGATTTCTGTGAAATTTGTGACATGCAAAAATTTAAAAATGTAGAAAACAATATTGTCGAACTTAAACAGTTCCCATTCTCACTTAGAGGCAAAGCTAAAGAATGGCTATTATCACTACCTACTGCTAGTATAAATTTGGGATGACCTCAAAGAAGCCTTCATTAAGAAATATTACCCACCTATTAAAATCCTACAAAACAGAAATAATATCTTATCATTTAGGCAAAATGACAATGAACATGTAGCAACAGCTTGGGAAAGAATGAGAAATATGCTTAGACCTTACCCATCACATGGAGTAAATGAATGGACAATATTACACTATTTTTACAATGGGTTAAATTATATGTCAAGAAGCATGATAGATTCTGCAGCAGGGGGATCCTTTATGAGTAAAACTGTATCTAAAACTAAAGTCATCTTAAAAGACATGCTCCATAACCATAGTCAATGGCATACTGAAAGAGCACCAAACCCACCTAAGAAATTAAACTCTCTTGAAGAAGTAGACCCCTTTTCCAATAAAATAGATGCCATACTTTTGTACATATCAAAACAAAGTAATGATAATGTTCCCCTACAAGAACTAGTTGGAAACCCAATGAAAATGAAGATGTCAATGATGACCCACAAGTATAGGGGGTGTATCGCAGTATTTTCGAGGGAAGTGAAACCCAATTTATTGATTCGACACAAGGGGAGCCAAAGAATATTTATAAATCTTAACAACTGAGTTGTTAATTCAGCTGCACCTAGAAACAATCTTGCTCACAGCAGTTTATCAGTCGCAACAGTTTTGTAGTAGGAATAGTAAAGTAGCAGCAGTAGTAAAGTAAAGACAACAGTAACAATAGCAGTAAATAGTAGGATTTGAGTGCGGTAGGCATAGGGATGGATGGACGGGCGTTACATGGACAAGACAATTCACATAGCAATCAGAACATAAGGAAATTGCAGATAAATAAGATAAAGCATCCAAGTACTAGATAATCCTAGGCATGTGTTCCACATATAGTCATATGTGCTCGCAATGAGAACTTGCACAACATCTTTTGTCCTGCTAGCCCGTATGCAGCGGGGCCTCAAGGGAACTACTGGCAATTAAGGTGCTCCTTTTAATAGAGCACCGGAGCAAAGCATTAACACTCCATGAACACATGTGATCCTCACATCAAAGCCATTCCCTCCAGTTATACCGATTTCTGTCACTTCGGGGCCATTGGTTCCGGACAACAATGTGTGTATACAACTTGCAGATAAGACCAAAAACAATACTATCATAATGAATCAATAACATGTTCAGATCTGAAATCATGGCACTCGGCCCCTATTGACAAGCATTAAGCATAACAAGTCGCAACAAAGTCATAAAGCACTAATAAAAGATACTAGACACATGCCCTAACAATCTGATGCCATTACATGAACGATCTCATCCAATCCCTACCATCCCCATAGCCTACAGCGGGGGATTACTCACTCATAGATGGGGGAAACATGGATGGTCGACGGAGAAGCAATGGTGATGATGATGGCAATGATCTCCTCCAATTCCCCGTCCCGGCAGGGTGCCATAACGGAGTTTCTGGTGCTGTTTCGTGGAATCTGGTGGTGGCGGCGGAGCATAACTCCTTCTGGAAAAACGTCGAACCCCCCTAAGCTTTTAGGTCAGAAGGCAACTTATAGGCAAAGAGGGAGACCGAGGGGCAGCCTAGGGCGGCCACATCATGCCCTGGCGCGGCCAGTCCCAACCTGCGCCTGGGGGGGTGCGGCCAAGCCCAGGCCCTCCCTCGTCTCGTATTCTGGCTCCGTGAGTCTTCCGGAAAAATAGGTACTTTGGCTTTTGTCCCGTCCAATTACGAGAATATTCATTTTGTGACTTTCCTTGAACCAAAAACAGCAGAAAACAGGCAGCTGGCATTGTGGCTCTTGTTAATAGGTTAGTCTAAGAAATCATATGAAAAGTACTCCAAAGTGTGGACAAAACACAAGAAAGTGGATAAAACCAAGCATGGGACATCAAAAATTATAGATAGATTTGCAATGTATCAGTCAACTATATAAGGAATTTTGGTAATAATGGCTATGGGAACAACTACAATAATTCTTATGGTAAGCTACCATATGTCCCTAATAAATACACTAGTGGTAATAATATCTCCAATGATTTAGAAAACACCATTAGAATGCTTATATCAAATCAAAAGGAACTTAATAAGGAGTTTATAGCTAAATTTGAAAGGCAATATGCTTTAAATGAAAAAGTTGATCTCTTAGCACAAGAAGTTATATCCATTAAAAATCTTATACAAGCCCAAAAGGATCATGAAGAAACTATTAATTATGTGCAAGAAGTAATAGACAAGTCTTGGGAGACCCTTAATTTGATGGAAGAAAAAGAAAGTGAATCACTTATGATAACCATTGATAAACAAATAGAACAAGTCAAAATGCTAAATGAAATAAAAGATCCACTCCTTGATCTTGATAAAAGTAGCTTGAGTGAACTCATTAAATTTTTACAGAAGTTTTCTAATGACCCACCCATTAATGTTCACCAAGCAGGTTTTGGCTCTTACATAGCCAACTATGTCATAAAAGAAAAGATAAAAAGATATAATAATGAAGCCATGAAACCACCAAAGCTTGGGGATTCTTGGCTCCCCAAGATATTAATCACTAATGTCAAGGAGACACACCATGTAATTCTAGATTTAGGATCTAGTGTCTTTGTTTTATCTAAAGAATTATCTGATCTACTAGAACTCAAAACTATGGAAAATGTTCAATAGATATTTTGCTTGCTGATGACTCAACTAAACATGCTTTAGAAAATGTAAATGATATTATGGTTGAGTTTCATATGACCTTTGTGCCTGTTAAATTTGTTATAATGGACATGGGGAGTAAAACTTCAACTACTATAATTTTTGGAAGACCTTTGTTGAGAACTACAGGTGTAGTGATTGACTCTAGGGAAGGAAATGTGAAGTTAAAATTTCCACACAAGAAGTGTATGGAACACTTCCCAAGAAATAAAGAGGTAGCACCAAGACACAAGCTACCACATGAATTCCACATCACTTGATTCAAGTAAGTAAGCCTAGCTATATGGCTATAAAGAAAGCGCTTTATGGGAGGCAACCCAGTTATTTATTTTTATGCATGCCTGTTGTATAAAAAGAGTTTTTGTTAGTGTATTTACTGTAGGTTAGTAATAAAGTATCAAGTGGAACCCATTTTGGATGCTAGGAAGTTGTAGCACACATGGAGTAGCAAATTCCTACGTAGAACTGTTTTAGCACAAGAATTTTATGATTTTTTATGTAACTCCGATTGCTTTCATATTTAAATAGTCATTGAAATTTTTCATCCTCTATATGAACAAAAATTGGCAAAAATTCCTGACATGTTTAAGTGGTCAGAATAAATTCTTTTTTTCTAATGCTATAAATCTGGACAGATTCTGCCTCCTATTGTTTGAGCCATTCTTTTGTATCCCAAAATTATTTCCCATGAATGTTTCTCCATGCTAGGAATGTTTATAACATTATATTCCTACTGGACATTTTAAAGAAAATCATTTTATTTGATATATATGGTAGCAACTATCACATTCTTGTATCACTATTGTCACCCCATAGAAAACGAAATAGGAGAAAGTTTTGTGTTGAAGTTTTTTGACAGGAAATGGAAGAACACCATACCAAGAGCCATCCAAGAATGTTGAAGATCATAAGATTGTGGTTGCCTAAGGCACCCCACTGTACCTACTAAAATCTCGGTTTGCAAACCTATAAAAATTGTTTTTTGAGTAACATAGAATTATCATAGAAAGTTGGAGCGTCTTGTCTAGTTTATTTTGTTTAAAATAATTGTGACCACCATGGTGAATGTCTTGCATGTTTATGAAAGAGCTACTAAAACAAATTAACCTATTATTAAATGACTTGATTAAGATAAGTATATGCCATGAAAAGAAAAAGGGAGTAAAAGCAAAAAAGCTGAAATTTAAGAGTTTACTAGCTCAAATACTTTTGTAAATGATAATTTGCTAGTGCCTTATTGAGTGACTACTTATGCTCATATACATAGATGATTAATGATAATGAGAATTATGTGAAAATAAATACTTAGTTCTACAAATCCTATGGAATATTAATAGATCTTTTTGCTAAAGTCGAAAATCAAATATTATTCTAGGTTACATCACTCATGTGTCCTGTTTAGCTTCCAAATAATACGACATATGGGCATGGTTGAACATAGAGAAGTTGGTTGTGGGGTGACCACGAACCTGATGGCACAAACAAAAGGGTAAATTTACCTAATGATAAATAAGTTATGCTTGACAAACTATGAGTTGATTGTTAGCCCAACCATGTTAACATGAAGAAATCTTTCAAACAATTAAGGGGAAGGTTTATGCATGACACTCCCTTGTTGATATCATGTCTTTTGGATGTGGATGCTTAACATTGTGAAATAAACGTGATAAAATCGAGAATATTATAGTATGTATATGTGTCAGAGGGAGCATTGGGCCACTAATCTAAGCCATGTTGAAAATTCCTAAAAGCCATTATGGTGGAAATTTACAGCATGAATATTCTACGAGGCATTCAAATAAAAGATATGCAAATAGTAAATAAAAAGATACTAAGATGTTTCATTTGTCGGTTTGTCTTGTCGTCTGAGTATGGATGTCTTCCTAGGGACCTTCGTGCAAAGGGGCAAGAGGTACCTCAGTGCACCTCATTTGGAATTGTATGCATATAATGATGAATTTCTTATGATCCAAACTTGATTAGCATGCGATAATGAATACTTGTGGTTAACGGATATGAGACATGCAACTTGTAGTGAGTCAAGCATACAAAGTATAGAAAGATGCTTATGATGGGGGTAAATGGAGCCAAATACCAATGATGTACTATAGCTTCACATGAACTTATTTGAAATATATATTGGAAGCTAAACAGGCTTATCCACATGTTTAATCCCTGCTTATATCTAAGTGCACCATATGGTATGTACTACTTTCTGTTTGTTGAGCATGTTTGTGGAGAGTAAGATATATCACTTTATAGATCACTTGCTTGCTGTTATTAATTGAAGACTGTACCTAGCAAAATTTTATGTGACAATGAAAATAAGCAAAGTCAACAAACTCCAAAGTCCGTGTTAGTTTTTATCACCTTTATGCTCGAGGACGCGCATAGGTTAACCTTGGGGATGTTGATGCATGAACTTTGTAGTTTATTGACATGTATTCCCACATATTTGCAACATATTTAATGTTATATCCATGTCTTATATTGATTTTTGGGGACTTACCAATGATCCCCTTTATTCTGGTTATAACCCTACGGGACAGGAAAACCCTGTTTTGTGTATTTTTAGCTTTCATGGACCTAAACAAAGTCAAATGGACCGGGGATTTTTAGAGCATAAATATTTCACCAAGGGAAGCATCTAGAGCGCTTGGATCTCACGAGAAGGGCCAAAAGGCACCAGGTGGTGTGCCCAGCCTAGTAGGGCGCGCCACCCCCTCTCTTTTTCCTCGACCGTCGGATGCCCTTGATTCTTTCGCCCACATACTTGGCTTGATCTAAAAAACCTCTATAAAAAGGCCCCGAGAGGAGCCATCGGGAGAGTGCCGCACAACAAAGAAACACCAAAAAATAGTTAGAACCAGTAAAATTGGAGAGGGAAACTCCGCCGGAGCCGCCGTCGGAGGGATCTCCACCTTCTCTAACATCTCCACCATCGTCATCATGATGAAGAGAGAGTAGTACATCACTGGACTATGGGTTTGAGATAGTAGCTTGATCTATTTTTCTTTTTTTTCATAGATCTTAGTATCATATGAGCTGCCCAACATTATTATTGTCATATATATAATTCCTATGTGGTGGATCTTGATTTGATGATTTGATATATGAGACTGGAACCCACTATGTGTAAGATTTATTGACAGATGCATATCATGTACCCCATTCTTAAGTACTTGTTTTGATCAAACTTGTATGCAAGAGCCCGTGTGGGGAGAAATGTATATTAGATGGAGTAACATGGTGGTAGTGATTAGATAGTGACAACAAAATCTATGATCTATGAAGGCTCAAAATATATTCGAGCTCGTTGGGTACCCCAAGAGGAAGGTATGATGAGCACAGCAGCAAGTTTTCCCTCAGTTATGAAACCAAGGTTATCGAACCAGTAGGAGCAAGGAAACAACTGCAAGGTGTTGCTAGCAACCTAGAATCCTGCACAACGCAACCACAGAACTTTGCCCCAACTTATAAGGAGGTTCTCAATCTCACCGGTTTCACTGAAAACAAAGGATTAAACGTATTGTGTGGAAGATAGTAATTGTTTGCAGAAAGTAAACAGTAAATAGTAAATAAATGGTAGATTGATGGTAAAAGAATGGACCAGGATGCATAGTTCACTAGAGGTGATTTTCCTTAAGATAGATGACATGTTGGGTGAACATATTACAGCGGGGCAATTAATAGACACCGAGAAAGCATACATGCATATACTAATCATCTTGACTCCTATGAGATTTGATTGGGCATTACAACATTATACATAGACCGTAATCCAACTGCATCTATGACTAATAATCCACCTTCAGGTTATCATCTGAACCCCCTCCAGTATTAAGTTGCAAGCAACAGATAATTGCATTAAGCAAAGTGTGTAAAGTAAACAATACAATTGTCCCATGGACAAAGGATTGTTGTTTTCTCCCTAGTAGCAACAACACATCTAGTACCTTAGAGATTCCTCTCACTTTCCCAGATTACTAGAGGCATGAACCCACTATCGAGCATAAATACTCCCTCTTGGAGTTGCTAGCATCTACTTGGCCAAGATAGCTACTAACAACGGAAAGCATGCAAGATCACAAATATCATAGACATGATAGAATCAATACTCAATGTAACATAGTATCTCAATATCCATCGAATCCCCGCAAACACAACATGTAGGATTACAAATAGATGATCTTGATCATGAACAGAGCTCACGAGATCTAAACATGATAGCACAAAGGAGGAGAACCAACCATCCAGCTACTACATGGACTCGTAGTCCAAGGATGAACTACTCAGGCATCACACCGGAGGCAGGCATGGTGATGAAGAAGGCCTCCAGGGTGATCTCTCCCCTCTAGAAGGGTGCCGGGAAGAGCTTCAGATCCCTCTCGATCTAGGGATGGAGATGGCGGTGGCTATAGATTCTTTCATGGAATTTTGATCAGGTCCTTAGGGTTTTCATCTCGGGAGGCTTTTATATGCGGAAGGGCAAGGTCAGTGGAGCACCAGGGGCCCCACACCCCCTGGTGGCACGCCCCCAGGCTGCACGGCCACCAGGTGTGGCCGCCCTGGTGCGCCACTTCGTCTCCCCTCCAGACTCTGTGTTGCTTCGGATAAAATATTGACTTTGGCTTTTCTCCGGTCCAATTCCGAGAATATTTCCTTACTAGGTTTTCCGAAACCAAAAATAGCAGAAAACAGGCAAATGGCACTGTGGCATCTTGTTAATAGGTTAGTTCCAGAAAATGTGTAAAAATACTCCAAAGTGTGGACAAAACATAAGAAAGTAGATATAAAACAAGCATGGAACATCAAAAATTATAGATACGTTTACGACGTATCAACATCCCCAAGCTTAACTCCTGCTCGTCCTCGAGTAGGTAAGTGATAAAAAAGAATAATTTTTGAGGTGACATGCACCATCACAATATTGATCAAGGTATTTGTAAAACATTGATAGCTGGGATCATAGTACTCTAACATAGACATGAAAGATATAGTTCTAACAATAAGACATAGCAACTATGTTGTAACATGAAAACGTAAAAACAAAAGATTCAAGAATAACAATGCTTTGAAATACGTTTGTTTGTTTCACATATAGAAAACATAATGAGAATGGTATTCAGCTTGTCCCTCATAGTGTAGCAAAACATAAATGCATAGGACACCTTCAAAGTTCATAAGGGTGACTAGATACATAGTTTAAGAACAAGTAATATCAAAGTTATGAATCAATCAACAAGTTTTGGGACAATGCACATTAAACTAAGAATGGCCACTATGCTCTCTTAATAGGTGCATAAAGATAGAAGATGGAGACTCAACATAAAAGTAAAAGAAAGGCCCTTCATAGAAGGAAGTAGGGATTCAAGTCTCATAAAGAGCTTCCAAAAATTATGGTACTTATTAGCTTTCAGCTTTCATTGCCCCTATCATAAGCATCTTTAGGTGATTAAGGTTAAAGTGAAAAAATATGTGGATATGCTTGACAAGTTATAAGCTGAAAACCTCATGCCCCTTGCTTACGAGTACCGTTCCTCGGGCTACTCAACTTTAGTCACAAGTAAGTTCTTGTCATTGTAAGTACATGTGTATCATAGAGAACCACCAACGGGGTACCCCTTTCTCGATGATATAGAAGCTTTCCCATATCAAAATGACAAGGCAAGCACACAATGAGCATCTCAGCAATCTTTTTGTATGCTATTTGCATAGGGTTTTCCCTTTTTCTTTTTTCTTTTTTTTTCTTCTCTTTTTTTTGATGCTTCATAGATTGCTCACTATGGTTATGTTGCACGTTTCCACCATGATTAGGCATGGCTTAGACTAGCCGCCCAGGCATTTCTCTAACACATATACACACTCCATGAGCCTTACAAGCTCCCATTTCATTTCACACCGCCGGGATCCATAAGCAAAAGAACATGATACCAACTAAATAAAGTGCAATGTTGAAAGCGTTCCCCATGATACATGGTTCTGCTAATTCACAACTTACAAAACACAAGCATATACGCAACATAGATGGGCACAATGGTTCAAGTTTATTAAGTGCAAGAAATTAAAGTGTGCCATCAAGTTCGTGAGAGCTTTAATCACTAATTTTCACATAACAAGTTTAATTTGGAAGGTAGATAAAAACATGAATATACTTGGAATAGCAACAATGCTAATAGGTAGGTATGGTGGACTCTTTGGAATAACTTGGTTTTATTTGGAGCTGGATGCATGAGTGGAACTCATACTTGGTACATGTGGAGGCTAGTAAAAGACTGGGAGCGACCAACTAAGAGAGCAATGATGGCCCTAATCATGCAAAGCGACAAAACATTATTAATTAAAGCATAAAGTGATATTACAAGTCGAAAAATAAATGATCATAGAGGCTATGGTGACTTGGTATAGTCTTAAAATGGTGTGAGCATCCGCCAAGTCAACCCAAATAAAGCATCAAAGGAGAATACCACAATATTATGCTTTTATATGCTAAAACAACGCATGATTCTTTTAAGGAACATTAAGCAATCTCAATTGTTTGTAACAAGTCATGCTACAACAATAATCACTAAGCATAAAGTCAAAGCAATATCAAGCATGACATGATAAATTCTAAGTCACAGTCAAAACAAGACTCCTTTGTACCACTTATAAGATGAACTTTCCTACTTTTTTCCAATCCAAATCAACTTATTTGAAACTATGTATGAATGTAGGGGTACAAACAATTTATTTAAGCAAACCAAGTAAACGAAAACTAAAAACAAAAACGAATATGCTCCAAGAACAACACAATTGTGCATGAAACAATAAAAATGAAGTGTTTGGAAGAAACCTGAGATTTTTATTGATGAAGAAGGGGATGCCTTGGGCATCCCCAAGATTTGACGCTTGTACTTCTTGAATATTTCTTGGGGTGACACGGATGGCATCCCCAAGCTTGAGGTTTTGTCCATACTTCATCTTATCACATTATTCCTCCCTACACTTTAAAATTTCCTTCATACAAAACTTCACACAATCTTCATTAGCAACATTAGTGTACTTAAGATAATAAGTCTTTAGGTTCAGTTTCAACACAAGTAAAACTTCCATTAAGATAAAAGATACTGTATCAATTCCTTTTAAAAGTTAAAGTGATCAAAGAGAAATCAAAGAGAAAAATATTAATAGGCAAATGCAAATAATGGTAGAAATCTGTCAAAACAGACCAATAGGTAAAAACCGATTTTTCCGAAGACCTTCTATTGCTCAAATAGAAAAGTGTTAAACTAAAGAAAGTTGGATAACAACCTGGGGTAGAAGCACAAAAAATTACAGCTCAATCCGACTTACAGAGATTTTTCACAAATTTTTACAGCGAAGCACAAAAATCTGTTTCGGAACAGCAACTTTCCCAAGCATTATTTCTCTCTTATTAGAGGTTATTCTTGGCACAAAAACCACACAAAAGGAGAAGGAGAGGTTATTACAGAGGCAATAACTTCCAAGACTCAACAAAAGAAAAAATTATTGACTAAGAATTTGGGTTATCTCCTAATAAGTGCTTTTCTTTAATGCCTTTGAGCTAGGCATAAGAAGCAAGAATCAAGTATTCTCAAATGAAGAAGCATTAAGATCAAATTTTGTTTTAATAGGAGAGGCAAAAGGAATCTTCTCTCTCTTCTTAGGGAAGTGGTCTATACCTTCCTTGAGTGGGAATTGATATTTAATGGTGCCTTCTTTCATATCAATAATGGCACCAATAGTTCTAAGAAAAGGTCTTCCCAACATAATAAGACAAAAACATTGCATTCAACATCCAAAACATAGAAATCAACGTGGACATAAGTATTGTTAACCATAATAAGAACATCATTAATACTCCCCATGAGTTTCTTTTTAGCATTATCATCAAGTTTGACATCTAAATAACAAACTTCCAATGGTGGTAAATCAAGCATTTCATAAATCTTTCTAGGCATAATAGAAACACTACTATCAAGATCACATAAATCTTTGAGATCAAATTCATTTATTTTCATATTAATGATGGGTTCTCAACCATATTCTAATTTCATAGGGATAGAAGCTTTATGTTTCATCTTTTCTTCTTTCATTTTTATGAGAGCATTAGTAATGTGTTTTGTAAAGGCCATATTCATAGCACTAGCATTAGGACTTTTAGCAAGATTTCGTAGAATATAATTACTTCAGAGATATTGCAACCATCAAGATCAAAATCATAATTACCATCCAAGGTAGTAGAGCCATTGCTTCCCATATTTTGAAGAATTTCAGCATTTTTATTGGAAAAGGTTCCATTGGTTTTGGGCATTGTTGCAAAAGGAATGGGGGCTTCATGTGGTTTGCTAGCATCAACATTAGTGGTGGTGATAGTACAAATACTACTATTTCTAGCAATTTCATCTTCTCTTTCCCACTTAGCATGCAATTCAGCTAACAGTCTAACATTTTCATCAATTCTAACTTGTATGGCATTAGTAGAAGCAAAGGGATTTTCTATGATTTCAGGTTTAGCAGCCATTTTATTAATCAAAGAGGATTGTGCTTCAAACAAAGATGATATATTTCTTTCAGCATTAGAAAGTTTTAATTGCAAACTAGGAATTTCCCTATTTAAATTCTCAAGTTGATGACTAATATTTTTTCAAAATAGTAGATTGTTCCTTCATGGTTTTAGTAAATAATTTATTCTGTTCATATTGCATTTGCATGAAGTTTTTAGTGGCTCTTTCAACTTCTAAAATTCTTTCTTCACTAGGCATTCCAGATTTACCATGATAACCATAAGTATTATTAGGAGGGTAAGGCCTATAATTGTTATTACCATAAGCATTGTTGCCAAAAATTTTATTCCTAATAAAGTTCACATCAACTTGCTCTTCATGAGCAACCACAGATGCTAAGGGAACATGATTTGGATCAATATGAGCTTTCCCATTAACAAGCATAGACATAATAATATTAATTTTATCACTCAAGGAGGAGGTTTTTTCAACAGAATTTACCTTCTTACCTTGTGGAGCTCTCTCAGTGTGCCATTCAGAATAGTTAACCATCATATTATCAAGAAGCTTTGTTGCAGCACCCAAAGTAATGGTCATAAAGGTACCTCCAGCAGCAGAATCCGGCAGATTTCTTGAAGAATAATTCAGTCCTGCATAAAAGGTTTGGATAATCATCCAAGCAGTCAGTCCATGAGTGGGAAAATTCTTTACCAAAGATTTCATTCTTTCCCAAGCTTGAGCAACATGTTCATTATCAGATTGTTTAAATTTCATTATTTCACTTCTCATAGATATAATCTTAGCAGGAGGATAGTATTTTCCAATGATAGCATCTTTGCATTTAGTCCAAGAATCAATACTATTTCTAGTTAGGGATATCAACCATTCTTTAGCTTTTCCTCTCAAAGAGAAAGGAAACAATTCAAGCTTAATAATAACTCCATCTATATCCCTATGTTTTTGCATCTCACAAAGTTCAACAAAGTTATTAAGGTGAGAAGCAACATCTTCAGTACCAACACCAGAGAATTGTTCTTTCATAACAATATTGAGCAAAGCAGGTTTAATTTCAAAGAAAGTAGCTTCAGGAACAGGTGGAGCAATAGGTGTGCACATGAAATCATTGTTGTTGGTGCTAGTGAAGTCACACAACTTAGTGTTTTCAAGAGTATTCATTTTTTGTGTTTTTAATAAAGGAAGCAAACCAGCACAACTAATTTTTTTGTGTTTTTGATAAAAGAAACACGCAACAAAAGCAGAAATAAACTAAGAAAAACAAAAAAACAAAGTAAAGAGATTGGTTATGAAGGACTCCCCTTGCGAAGTTGTCCTTGACTCCCCGGCAACGGCGCCAGAAAAAAGGCTTGATGGCTCAAAATATATTCGAGATCGTTGGGAACCCCAAGAGGAAGGTATGATGAGCACAACAACAAGTTTTCCCTCAGTTATGAAACCAAGGTTATCGAACCAGTAGGAGCAAGGAAACAACTGCAAGGTGTTGCTAGCACCTTGGAATCCTGCACAACACAACCATAGAACTTTTCCCCAACTTATAGTGAGGTTGTCAATCTCACCGGTTTTGCTGAAAACAAATAATTAAATGTATTGTGTGGAAGATAGTAATTTTTTGCAGAAAATAAACAGTAAACAGTAAATAAATGGTAGATTGATGGTAAAATAATGGACTAAGATCCATAGTTCATTAGAGATGATTCTCCTTAAGATAGATGACATGTTGGGTGAACAAATTACAGCGGGGCAATTAACAGACACCGAGAAAGCATACATGCATATACTAATCATATTGACTCCTATGCGATTTGATTGGCATTACAACATTATACATAGACCGTAATCCAACGGCATCTATGACTAATAATCCACCTTCAGGTTATCATCCGAACCCCCTCCAGTATTAAGTTGCAAGCAACAGATAATTGCATTAAGCAAAGTGTGTAAAGTAAACAATACGATTGTCCCATGGACAAAGGATTGCTGTTTTCTCCCTAGTAGGAACAGCACATCACCTTAGAGATTCCTGTCACTTCCCCGGATTAGTAGAGGCATGAACCCACTATCGAGCATAAATACTCCCTCTTGGAGTTGCTAGCATCTACTTGGCCAAGATAGCTACTAACAACGGAAAGCAGGCAAGATCACAAATAACATAGATATGATAGAATCAATAATCAATCTGAAATAGCATCTCAATATCCATCGGATCACCGCAAACACAACATGTAAGATTACAAATAGATGATCTTGATCCTGAACAGAGCTCACAAGATCTAAACATGATAGCACAAAGGAGGAGAACCAACCATCTAGCTACTACATGGACCCGTAGTCCAAGGATGAACTACTCACGCATCGCACCGGAGGCAGGCATGGTGATGAAGAAGGCCTCCAGGGTGATCTCTCCCCTCTAGAAGGGTGCCGGGAAGAGCTTCAGATCCCTCCTGATCTAGGGATGGAGATGGCGGCAGCTACAGACTCTTTCGTGGAATTTTGATCGGGTCCTTAGGGTTTTCGTCCTGGGAGGATTTTATAGGCGGAAGGGCAAGGTCGGTGGAGCACCAGGGGGCCCACACCCCTGGTGGCACGCCCCCCAGGCTGCGCGGGCACCAGGTGTGGCCGCCCTGGTGCACCACTCCGTCTCCCCTCCGAACTCTGTGTTGCTTCGGGTAAAATATTGACTTTGACTTTTGTCCGGTCCAATTCCGAGAATATTTCCTTACTAGCTTTTCTAAAACCAAAAACAGCAGAAAACAGGCAACTAGCACTGTGGCATCTTGTTAATAGGTTAGTTCCAGAAAATGTGTAAAAATACTCCAAAGTGTGGACAAAACATAAGAAAGTAGATATAAAACAAGCATGGAACATCAAAAATTATAGATACGTTTACGACGTATCAATCTAGTATAGTTTTTGCCTTTCTTTTGCTGTCTCACTAGGGATTAAGTGAATTCATGTTCTATAATTATCTCGTGATAGCTAGATAATCTTGTTTGGTCAATGTACATATTTGTAAATCAAACATAATGGCATATTGCTTAAGGCTATACTCTGTGTAATGCTCAATTCAATATTTTCTTGGAGTTTTCCCTATCTTATAGAGTATAAGAGATATGTGTTGCATCATATCTATGTTAGGATGTGATTCCCATATGAATGCTTATCAAACAGATGTTTAAGTTCTATTAATATTATGTCTCTGATGAATTGTTTATGTATACAAGTGAACCCATGAATCCTGGTCCATTTTAAATCATAAGAATCACCTTTCCAACACTTTTATCACACTTTACATTTGTTCCAATATTTTAATCCGAAAATACAAAAATACTTTCTTCATTTGCAATCACACAACAAAACCCAAAAACAACCAAACTATCACCATCATCATCTTATTTGTTTAGGTTACTTTACTGCACTTTATTTTTATTTTTATTTCATATTACTAAGACGAAACCTTGTTCTTGACAACCACACGGTGGAGTTGGGGACACAAGATAGGAATTTTACTTGCAGGTTGCTTGACAGGACAAGAAGAATTAACTTCTCAGCTGATTCCCCGAGAGTTCAATATTTACCCTCAAGTCACCCTTGTGGAGAAAAGATGCTTACTACCACACTCTTCACTTGGAGTCCCAACGAGTTGGTACACACGGAGTTGTTGCCATCATTGACCTCTTGATGCACTAATTGTATGATATTTCAGTTATTCCATATATACACTAGACTTTTCTCTGCACTCCTGGGGTGCGGTCGGTAGACATAACATGTAATGAGGCAAAACGGTTGCCAAAAGGGATGGATTAGAGTAACGAACAAAGTGAACATAATGCTTAACATCGCTATCGCACAAAAGACGTACCAGGGAGAACTTAGCAAAAGACGACGGACCATATACGTCCCCGCATACACATACAACTACATATAAATCTGAACTACTAAAAGCAGCCAAATAAAAAAATTGTGCTTCTTGGACACATGGTGGAATTAACGCTTTTTTATAATGCTAAAACCAATTATTTCATAGCTTTACACCAAAATATACAAAAGAAGAAGATGAACAGGGGCGTACGAATAAGATTAACAACTCTTAGGATTTGTTGCCGCGAGAGCAAGAAGAATGATGGCAATCTTCAAGTCTTGGTATGAAACTCCACATTGTTCGGATGCTGTCTCTGCCAGGCCGGTTAGCATCTCTTCCTCTCTACTCGTGTAGTCGCTAGTCTGTCGAGCGGACGGCTCATCCATAAGGACTGTCGAGGGAGCTCTCCATAGGAGTGAGGTGAAACATGATACGCGTCTCTTCCTCCGGGACAGTACCGTATTGATAGTAGCGACGAGTGTGTGTCGCCTCCTGCTGTAAACAGAGTGGAACCATGGGCTAAATGCATGCGCAGAAGCCAGCGAATGTTCTTGCACAACATCACGGCTAAGAGACGACCTTAGCATGGTAGACATCGAACAAAAAATGTATGGTGTTGTAGCGTAGAAAACATAAGAATGAAAACTGCTACGATCAAATAGTGTTGAGGAGAAGAGTGGATGAAAAAAGAGTGCCAACTTTTTCGGACAGAGATAGAAGTCGATGCCTAAATAAAGGATGAATGAAGGGTGAAGGAAAGAGCGAGCAGAGGAAAAGAGGCAATTTGTACGGTCGGACTATGGCAACGGGAAGAGCTGAAGAGCGAGCAGAGGAAGAGGGCCAACGGTTATAGTTGGACGATTGCAAGGGTAAGAGCGGAAGAAGCGGGTAGAGGAAAAGTTATAACTGTCACGGTCTGTGGATAGCGAGGTGAAGAGTACAGATAAGGAGTGACAACAGCACGCATGAGAAACCGCGCCGCGTGTACGTCTAGTTTTGCGACGAAATGACCCCACAGAGAGATAACATCATACAGACAATGTAACATGTCCACACGTTTTGTTGACTAAATAGACTAGGTAATGCGCGTATGAAGAGAATACGGTAATAGATAGAGATCATCCTAGGCTCTGGAATAGAGTATAAACATAGACAACATAAAAATTTCACATGAAAATACGCTAATCTGAATGAGATGGTTTATTTCACATATATGTATATAATTTTATTTACACACGGATGACGATACAATAAACACTTAAAAATAAAGTCTACTAATTCAAGTCTACGTCGTATTTCCATTACGCTTCTTAGCATTGTTGCTTTTTGGATCGAGCACTCTATTGTAGTTTTGTTGCTTGTTGTACGACACCATTAGACCGAAAAAACCTCATCAACATTTACGTGCATAACCTCTACAACGAACAAATTATCGTATCTTCGGCAAAAATCGACGCTGAAGTGTACAAAAACAAGAGGGAAGGATTGAACAACGAAACCATCCGAACGTAATAACCAACTCTAGAAAGCAAAAAAGATCTAAACCTATCGAGCGCTTACAAAGTCTAAACTGCAGATGTTGAGCCTGTACCCGAATCCTGATGGATGCCAAAGGAAAGCAGAAAGAAGAACATCAGCACGACAGAAAATACAGTAGTCTAAGACTCTAACGAACAAAATGGGAAAACGTACCTCGTCCGAGAACCGGCAATGAAGCACTCGAAATGCAGCAATACTGTGATAAAGCACTCGAAATCCAGTAAGATGTCACCTCCTGAAAGCACAGTAGGCAGAAACAACTGACATATAACCCCGAAGGCGACTCATGAAGAAAACAAAACTTACAGCCATCGATGGTGACGACGAACCACGACACAACGAAAAAAGGACGAATATGTGACGAAAGAGTGAGGTCATGCATTTGTTACGTAATAGGAAAGAGACTACAAATAGATTAAAGCAAAGACAACTTAACACGAAAAAAATGAGATAGCCAACGCTGGCGAATACACGTAGGCCTTCGCACCTAACTCTGTTCACACACAACATAACCGAGAAGTGTGAACCTGTTTCAGAGAAGAATGAAGAGGGCAAATGTTAGACAAAAAGAATGACGTAGTAGTAAAAACACGAAAGACGAAAATGCAGTAAAACACGATGTACCTATCGCGCACGACAACCTCAAGCATTTTGCATCCGAACCACGCGCACAATCATTAGAGCTCCCTCATCGAAGACAGGGCGCCATGGAAAAATATGTTGTACGAATAGAGGAAAAAAGCGTGAGAAATTTTTCTGAGAAAACAGAGGAGAGAGCGATGCCAGAGATAAGAAAGAGGATAGTTTACAAAGAACTAACAGGGTATGAGCTCCACCGCCGAAGAGGAAGAAGCATGGGAGGGCCATGGCGATGTGTATCGAAGAGCATGATAAAAGAGACGATGAAATTGATGCACAACTACCCAAGGAGAGAGGAAGAACGGAAAGTATGAAAGGATAATGAGGTATCTGAGTAAATATAGCCCCATCAGAAAGAGATAATATGGCTATCTTTCTGCAAAATAATGCGAACGTCTATAGGCTAGGCTGCCACCTCGAATATACGCCCACGAGAACACGTGTATCGGCTGCGATGAACCATTGACGTCTATAGCCTACGTTTCTAACTCGGCCCTCCGTAGTGAGGAATCACGTCCGTCTAGGGCATACAGTATCACACGCCGTGAGGGACCACAGACGACTATAGTCTACGATGTCATGTCGTCTCTGGATAGGCCCCACATATAGAGAAACTGTGGTTGGCATGGGATAAGCTCACGCCATCTCTGGACGGACCCCACAACCGCAAGAACTCGCGGGTGGTATGGGCTCACGGAACCACGCCGGCTCTCGACGAGCCACATGACCACGAGAGTCACCCGGTGCGTGCTCAGGCATATCGTGCCGAAAACGCCACTCATAGAGTGCGGTACTTCCCACGTACAAGGGACCCATGTCTCGTGGGAGGCCCACCGTCCGGCGACGCTGGATACGATGGCGCACGCGACACCGTCCGTGGTCTGAAATCTTTCGCCCTGGTCCGCTGTGGGTCCCACCTCATGGGATAGAAGGTCTCCGTTGTGACATCACCACATGTCCTTTTCTCCCTCCATCGCATGTTCAAAAAGAATCGGGATAACGTAGATAGTAGTTTGAGCCAAAACAATCAAGCGATATTATTTACTCCTTCTATTGGTCGATGATGTTTTTTGTGGTAAGCTTGTGGGTATTTGCAACATCGTTGATAGTTACTTCAGTTTTTTATTCTGAATTACGATATTGCATATGCCCATATTTTAATTCTGGTTTCTGAATTTCCGATCCTAACTGGCCCTTTTGATGTTCCCAAATCCTATATCAAAAAATCCACTCTAATCGATAAGTCCATCCAGCCTAACAAATCAAGAGAATTCACTAGTCATGATTGGACCTTCGCACATGGTGGACATGGCCCTTTACACACGAGCTACAAACCATTGCTGTGCAAAGGTGTGCGGTGAGCCTTTACTACGCAAACGGTTTCTGAACTCGTGTTCGAATGGACATATGATTGGATAAAGTCGATTGTGTGTGAAAGTGTCCCATTTCGCACACGAATTTTGTGTCGTTGTCGTGTGTGTTTATATAACATGGGAGACAGTTATAACATGTTGGTCGTGTAAATTTAGCTTTGTCTGTAGATAATGAATTTGATTTAATCGTCTACTTTTACAAAATAATGTAAACGATTTTTATATATTAACGGTGATGTGTACCAGCAATCCATGTAGCATCCAAAGCAGCACCAGCAACCCACGTAGCATTTCCTCAAAATACAATAGAAAATTTCAATTGTAGTTGATATTGTATATCATACACCACACATATACATGCATTTCTACATACATTTGATTGCTAGCTATACAAATGAACTTGTAGTTATACAAATGAGGTTTTCTTGGTTATGTTTTTGTCTCCACAATCTGCTACAGTCTTCTCAAGAATATGGCTCGTAGCCTCTGTTAAACTTCTAGCTTAGTGTTAAAAAAATTGGAGAGGATCTTGGAGTAGGTTTCAACATATATTCAATTGTGTCTGTCATGTTTATATAAGAAAAGGTAGTGAATCAGTGATGAATCAAATAGATCGATTACAAGTTTCCAGCGTAGATGCTTACTCTTTCGTTAGCACATGAGGATGATGCATTCGAGAAGAGAAGACTCTCGTGATCATGCCATGCTATATGAAAAATGGATACTTTTGTGATTTGAAAAAGGGTTACTTGACCATCTAGTACCTCACAGCAGCCACACCGCTTCAAGATAACATTTCCTATTGGTTACGTCTTCATCTATTTATTCTTAACAGATGCTAAGAATATGGTATAAGATCGGTAACTAACTCTTCCTATGAATTGTATTCAAAGTAATATCCCTACAAGAAAATGCTACCTAGAATTAAATATGTGAAACATGTAGCAAAATAGTAATGTAAACATATTTAAACATGTAACCTAGCTATAGATATAAAGCTAACTAAAAAATCTAGACATATAATGCTACTTAGATACAAAACATTACCCATGTGGAAATAAATTGATCTAATGAACATATTTGTACATCTGCCCAAAATAACACAATGAACTAGATCTAACTAACACATCTGTACATCTACCCAAAATAACACAATAAATATATCTACTTGATTTATATATTTGGCCCTCATAACACAATAAAAGTAGATCTAATTAACACATTTTTACATGGAATAGGCGCCATAACAATATTCTAACAAATTGAGAATTGCTAAGAATCAAGAGAGTAGATCCATATATAAGAAATACTTACACAAGCAAGAAATGAAAGCAAACCTCACACGAGTCCACTACGAATGTGTCGCCGGGGAGGAAGGGCCTCCGACCAGAAGCTAGAGGAAGGCTGTACCATCACAAAACTCTAATCCAAGTGATCAAGATCCAAATCATCAAATTTAGAGTTAACAAAAAAAATCATATTAAAATTATTAAAGCATTCATATGTGTGTGTATTTAAATTAGGAGTTGATTTGAATTGCCATGATTGAGTGATCCATTGATTGTAAAATGATTCTTAGGTGAAATAAACATCATATAGATCATTCCCAAAAAAATCCCAAAGAAAAACAAATCAAAATGAATAAAATAACCAAATGGTCATTTGTGCCAATCTAACTACCATGCCTAGTTTGGCTATTCCTAGAACTCAAAACCTAAAAGAAACAAATGTGGATCTTTGCACCCCTTGCTAGTACAAGTAGTGATGTACCAAGGCTCACTTTGTGATCTGCCAAAAACTTTCAAACACTAAATTTAAATTGCATTTGAAAATTGAATCTAGTGTAGGTATCTAGATCACACTTATTCAAAAACCACTCAAATGAACTCCATTTTCAAATCCCAAGAAACCACAGATGCTTAAGCATGTGACAAACAACTCCACCAAAAATAAGCCCAAAATTCAAATAAAACTCTCATGCGGCCATTGTGTCGAACAAGTGGCAGACAAGATTTCTCTTCCTAACTTATACTGTTTGTAGATCAATGCATTGTCGAGTTTTTAGCCCACATTTGGTTCCCTTGTTCCCCCTGAGTCCAACCAAGTCCTCACCGGCCTACCCCTAAGCCACAGCAGCAGTGCAGCGCCGCCACATTTTGGTCACCGCCGGCCAAACGTGGCCAAGGCGCCATAGACAACGCCGCGCCATTCCAGCACCACCACTAGCTCCGCCTAACCCTACCGCTCCTCCCTGCCCCTTCCCCAAGCCCAGCCATGCCCTGGACCACACCCCAGCACCGCCGCCCTTTCTCTCTGCGAGCGTGCCAGAGCGCGTTAGCCGCCAGCACGCCACAGACCACCCCTCGACCCAATACCGTGCACGCCGCTCCGCCTCGACCCCAGCACCCCGCCAGACACGGTCGTGCGCCGCGTCGAGCACCGCCTCTATCTCCTAGAGCGCGGGACACTCCTGACCAAACGCCACCGCCCCTAGCGTTCCCTTTAAGCCGTAGATGGCCGCCAGGAGGCAGGCCACCGTCCGCCTACGCCGCCCATGCCTCTAGCCGCCTGTATCAACGTCACCGACGAGCTCACCGTCGTGCCATTTGGTCCCCTCGTCGCCCTATAAAAGGAGCCCTCCCTAGCACAAACTCCTCACACCACTCCACTCCCCTCTCATCATTGATCCTTCCCCACCTCTCGCCGGAGCCGCTCGAGTCATAGTTCGGAGGAGTCCGCTGCAGAGGAGGAGAAGCTCCTGTTGATTCCTTCCACCGCAGCCCCTGCCGCGACCTCGCCTGAGCTCGCTGTCGTCCACCAGTTCATTTGCCCGCCTCGCCGTAGTAGCTGGAGCCCTGGTACGTCCCCGGTAGACCCCTGCAGGCCGTTTATGGTTCGGTCTCGCCCGCGACGAGTCCGTCGTCGACGATGACTGTGAGCCGTTGATCTCTGTTCTAATCGTAGCGCCCAGATTGCCCCGTAGCGTTTCGGGTTTTAAGTCTCGCTGACAAGCGGGACCAACCTGTCAGCCGCCCTCTACGCCGCCGAGCGCCACTTGGCCGGCCCGTTTTCTTTCCCGCGCTAGCCCGTGAATTCAAGTATAGATTTTTCTATTTTAGTTTGAACTCACTTCTGTCTCTTAGTTTAAAAATCAATTCAAGGAGATCTTCTAAACCAAATTGAGTGATTCAAATTTTGTTAGAAAGCTATTGAAATGATCTATCAAAGCCCGTTGGATTTAATTCATTTAGAGTTAGAGATCTCTCCTAGTAAAAATAACAAGACAGAAACATTTGCACATTCAAACATTTTTCTAAAAATCAACCATAATAGCTTTTGAGTTGATTCCAACTCTCAAAAATCACATTTAACAATACCTATATGAATATGTAATAATATTGAAGTTTGCATGCAGTGACTTTGGACTAGTACCAAAATAATGCTATATGGGCATTTCTAGTCACTTTAAATCATTAAATAATAAACTTAAGCTTAATTAAAATTTGACCCAACATTTAAATCACATTCCCATATGTTAGAATATGTGGTGAGGACATGTGTCTATATGATCCCATATTTTAATTGGTGAATATTAAATCTTAGTTATTTTTCGATGAGTAGAAATTACTTTTCTCAAATAAAAAGAATGAAACTAGTTAATAAAACTTTGTGATGCTTGTGATGATAATAGATCAGCAAATGTGTGCCTTAGAGTGCTAAGTATACTAGTTAAGTATTGTTTGGTGATTGTGTACTCCGTATGTATTTATAGACGATAGTACCAACCAAGCTTTCGAGGAGGAGGAGTGCTATCAAGAGGAGGAAGAAAACTTCAACCACTGCACCAACCAAGGCAAGCTATTGTTAGCAAGTTAGATGACTTAAGCAAGATGCATTAGGCATGCTTTGGTTATACCACTTTGACTAGTACCTATTCCAAGTTTACTTTCAAGCTTCTACTTTCTTTACTTTACCAAAGTCCCTTACTGGTTTTGAAGGTAGCATCAAAAGTATAAAACTTGACCTATCTAGATAACCTTAGATGTCATTCTATGGCATGAGATTGATCTTAGCCTCTCACCTTAGTGAACACTCTTAACTTAGTAGTTTAGAGCTAAACCAAAACTTGATTCACTTTAGATGGGAACACTTGGTAAAAAAAGAATTATGAAAACCTTGGAATGATGAGTCATTCTATTGAGATGTTTTGACATGTGTTGAGAATCACAAATGGTTTATGATGATGAAAATTTTAAGGCATGAGCCTTAACCCTTTAAAAAAACTGATGGTTGAATTCGGATGCGATACCATTCCAATTTTTCCGTACAACCACACTACCTGAATTGGGTAAGTCTTAGCCAGAAATTTATATGCATTAGTATTAGTTCCCTCACGGGAGAGGTTTGAGCTGAGGCTACCTCTCAATGTGGTCCATCTATGCAGTGCCCAAGATGACAGATGGTCATGGTTGGGAGGCCATGCTCATAGGAGAGGTGCTTATACTAGGGTGTGTAAAGGAAAGGTTATGTTTGATTATCTGCATACTAAGTATGACGATTCAGGGTTATCCCTGATAGATGTATCGAATCTTGTGGTGAAAGTGTACCACCTCTTCAAAGTGTAAAACTATTCGAATAGCCACGTCCGCGATTATGGACAGTTGGAGTGGCCATATTGTTTCGTTGTCAGATGTTTTCAAAATAACTTATGAAATGAATGATGAATCTTGACTTGAACACAACATGGTTGTGACTATGACACTAGCTTCCCAACTTAAGTGATTCTAGAACTTTATTTTATCTTTCTTTGTTTCTGAACTCAGCTTAGGTTTCAGACTTAACTTTATAGTAAAACTTAGAGTTAGCACCTTACACTAGAACTATACTACTTGTTTGTGGTAGTTTGCGAGTACTTAAAGAGTACTCATGGCTTTTATCCCTGGCTATTCCTATGGCCAGACTATGAAGGAGACTACCAAGATGATGGCCAGTAGGACGGCTATGATAACTAGGACTATCTACCTTCGGCGGCATTGCCTATGCCCCTGAAGATGGACCCCACCGCTACGCTTATTATTTATTCTCCTGCTTGTTGTATTAAGACTGGATCATGAGATCCTTATTTGTGTAAGACCTAATTTATGGTTTGTAATGGATGATGTACTGTGATATCCAATCTGTTATGTCTCGCAAAAATGGTAATCCTGGGATTGCGATGTATGACATAACATGCATCTGGGATTAAAAATCCGGGTGTTGACAACTTGGTATCAGAGCCATCCTAACCATAGGAGACCCTAGTTAGAATGGACGTCCGAACAAAAACTTAATTTCCAAACCAAAGTGAGTATTTATGAAAAACTATTTCCTCTCTTACCCTTGGGAATTCATTCTTTCTCAAAAATTCATGTTCCTCAAATTCTTACATTACTACCTAAAATTTGACACACTTGATCACTTCACTAACTTCCTCATCCTTAATTCTTGTAGATGGAGACTCAGTTCAGCAAGTTCTACCAGTTGGGCAATGGAGGCCAGCTGATCTTCGAGAGGGATTTGGATTCACTGTCGGAGTTACTGGGACGCCCACATCCGGAGTTTCTTGGAGCTCAACTTCCAGGACCCCCAGGAGGAGAGTTACAGTGGCTACTCACCGCTAATCTTCGAGGAAGCATAGAAGCACCAACGTCCAGGAGAATCTAGTTCTCCATAAGAGTGAACAACTGGCTAGATGGATTAGCCAGGGCAATGCATGAAGCTCTCGCACGTCTATGTGCCCTTAGTGTCAACCAAATCCAAGGAACCTGTTTTTCTCACTATGCAAGACGTGACTTCATGGGAATGCCGATGGAGATGCCCAGTCACCCGGAGTTGAAGCGTCAAGTGGAGAACCTTGACTTCCTGCTATACGATCGCTAGAAGGAATTGGACAATGCTAGGGAGTTTGTCAACCACAACCGTGCCATTACCGACCCGAAGCCCCAGACTTTCTCACTGCTAGTCAAGGACCGTCAGTCTCTTCGCCTCCAGCGTGAGAAGAAGGATCGCACCATCGCCCGTCTTCGCAGGAAGGTGGCCGACCTCGAGAAGACCGTCAAGGAGCAAGAAGCTTAGCTTGCAGCAAAGGAGGAAGAAGAGGAGGGTGAAGACATCCAGGGAGACATGGATTCTTACCTCAGCAATGACGATGACTTTCTGGAGGAGGATGCCGTGGACTTCTACAATGACGATGAGGACTTCGACTTCATCGATGATGAGTAGATGCACTAGAGCACTATCGTAGCATGAGATGTATCGGTGCCACTGTATCGTAGCTTGCAGAATGGTTCTTCAAACCATCTGTTTTCCCTTGTTGTTGTGGTGTGTGTGTGTGTTTGTATCGTGTGCTTGTTTGAGTAAATGAAATGAAGTTAGTTGCAAAACCTGAGTTAAACTCAAAGTTTTAGCTTTGAAACCAAAACCATGAACCTTAGAACTTTCCCTCTTACCCCTTTATCTACATCAATCTCCATATGACTCGTGGAAACCAAGGAGGGAGCAGCTCGTCCTAGGACCCAATGCTGCAGATCCTGCAGAATCTCATCGTAGACAGAGAAGCAAGCAGGACAGAGTGCCAAGCTAATCTAGCAACACTGCAACAGATCGCCCAGATGGCTCTCAACAACCAAGGGCATGGAAATCAGGATCATGAAGGATCCAAGCTAAAGAACTTCCAGAATACCAATCCCCCAATCTTTAGCACTTCAAAGAACCCATTAGATGCTGATGACTGGTTGTAGACAATGGAGAACAATTTGGAGGTAGCCAGAGTTGATGACAACGAGAAAGTTCTCTTTGCCACCCACTACTTGGCAGGAGATGCAAGAGCCTGGTGGAACAGCATCCGCTTGATGAACCATGGTCAAGTGATGACATGGGAAGCCTTCAAGATCAAGTTCAGCCACACTCACGTGCCGCAGGGCCTAGTCACCCGAATGAGGGATGAATTCCGAGAGTTGAAGCAAGGCATAATGACTGTGGTGGAGTACCATGACAGATTCCTGTCGCTTGCAAGATACGCCGCTGATGACATCAACACGGAGGCCAAGAAGAAGAAGAGATTCCTGAACGGACTGCATGATGAGATGCAGACTGTCCTCGTCAACATCCGCTTTGAGGATCTCAAAGAACTAGTCGACTCTGTCATTCATATGGAAGGGAAGATTAACCAGGTAAACGACAACCGCAAACGTCGTATGATGCAGCAATCTGGATCCAACAGTCACCAGAAGTACCGTCCCAACCCCTCACCAGGATATGCACCAAGGAACAACCGACCCCCAATGTCTCGCCCAAGCTACCCCAACCGTAGCGGAGGCAATGTGAAGTCCGGAGGAAACAACCACAACTCCAGCAACACCAACAATTTCAACCGTGCCCCTCCCAAGAACAACAACAACAACACTGCACCCAGAACTGGCAGCAATGTTGTGCCTGTCGCAGCAAAAGACAAGTCCCAGATAACTTGTTTCGAGTGTGGAGTGAAGGGTCACTATTCCAATGAGTGTCCCAAGAAGACTGCTGCCACTACCAATGTGAATGCCCCAGCTCAACGGCAGCGTCGTGTTCAACTAGGGAGAAGGTTTGCCCCAGGGAACCCTCACAACCGCAACGGTCGTCTCTTCCACATGAACACCGAGGAAGCCCAAGAAGCGCCAGATGTAGTGCTAGGTATGTTTTATGTCAACTCAGTTTTAGCAAGGGTATTGTTTGATTCGGGAGCATCGCATTCATTTGTCACCGAAGAATTTGCATGCACTAGTAAGATTCACCCAACCAACTTGAAGCATGTCATGATAGTTCAAATCCCCGGTTCAACTACAAAAGCTAGAAAATTTGCAAAGCTGTGCCTATCAGAATACATGGGATAGATTTTTATGCCAACCTAATCATACTCGGAACCAAAGGATTAGAAGCAGTACTAGGTATGGACTGGATGTCAAGGCAAAAAGGACTGATAGACTATGCTAAGAAAGCCATCACCATGACCAATAGCTCTAGATTCACAGTAGAGCATATATCTGAAACCTTACCTCGTCAATTCAAGTGCAACAAGAGTCTAGCCCTACCCACCATAGACCAACTCCGAGTACTCTGTGAATACCCCGACGTATTCCTAGATGAATTGCCAGGTATGCCCCTGGATAGGGATATTGAGTTCATTATCGAACTAATCCCCGGAACCGGACCCATAGCCCAGAGACCCTATAGCATGAACCCCTCAGAGTTAGTAGAATTGAAGAAGCAGTTGGATGCCATGTTAGCAATAGGCTTGATTCAACCAAGCGCATCGCCATGGAGATCACCAGTGTTATTCATCGATAAGAAAGATGGAGGCAACCGTTTGTGCACATATTACAGAAAGTTGAATGATGTCACCATCAAGAACAAGTACCCCTTGCCAAAGATAGAGGATCTATTTGATTAGTTGACTGGAGCCCAGGTATTCTCAAAGATTGATCTTAGTAATGGTTATCACCAACTTAAGATTCGTGCAACGGATATTCCGAAGACCGCCTTTACTACTTGCTATGGTTTATACGAGTATACGGTTATGTCTTTTGGATTAACCAATGCCCCTGCTTATTTCATGAATCTCATGAATAAGATCTTTATGAATTTCCTAGATAAGTTTGCAGTTGTGTTTATCGACGATATCCTTATCTACTCCAAGTCAGAAGAAGAGCATGAGCAACATCTGAGAATAATCCTAGAAACCCTGAGAGAGCATCGGTTATATGCCAAGTTCAGCAAGTGTGAGTTTTGGCTGAAAGAAGTAGGATTCCTAGGACATATTGTGTCTGCCGGAGGAGTCTCTGTTGATCCCACTAAGATCAAAGATGTCGAAGCATGGGAAGCCCCAACCACTCAAACCCAAGTCCGTGCATTTCTCGAATTAGCGGGATACTACCGCAAGTTCGTAGAAGGATTCTCTAGCATCGCCAGACCCATGACCCAATTGTTGAAGAAGGACACGAAGTTTGAATGGACCGACAAGTGTGAAGCCAGTTTCCAGGAGCTGAAGAAGAGATTGATATCAACCCCAATATTTATCATGTCGGACATCAAGAAGCCGTTTGATGTATATTGTGATGCATCCAAGATTGGTCTCGGATGTGTGTTGATGCAAGAAGGCAAAGTCATCATGTATCTATCTCGACAACTAAAGCAGCATGAGCAGAACTATCCGACCCATGATCTTGAATTAGCAGCCGTAGTTTTGGCATTGAAGACATGGCGTCATTATCTGATGGGTAATCGCTGTGAGATTTACTCACATCACAAGAGCTTGAAGTATATTTTCACTCAGAAAGAGCTGAATATGAGGCAAAGGAGATGGATAGAGTTAATCAAGGATTATGACCTTGACATTCACTATCACCCCGGCAAAGCCAATGTGGTAGCGGACGCTCTTCGCAGATTGCCGTGTAGGCTAAACACCATGATCAAGGAGAAGCAGCCAAGTTTGTATGAGGAGTTGGAGTAGTTTTGAACTGAGCTAGTTAGCAAAGGATTCTTAGCTAGCATTGAACTTCTACCCACTTTGATTAGCCAAATCAAGGAAGCCTAGAAGGGAAATGAAAGTATCGACGGAATCAAACATCGTATTGGTACAGGAAAGGTACCTGGATTCACTGAAGACGAAGAAGGAGTTCTGTGGTACAAAGGCCGTATCTGTGTGCCAGCAGATTCAGAACTGAAGCAAGTTATCATGCAAGAAGCTCATGATACTCTTTATTCTATCCACCCCGGAGGAACGAAGATGTATCAAGATTTGAAGGAGCAATTTTGGTGGCACAAGATGAAGAGAGAAATCGGGAGCTACATCGCCAAGTGTGACATCTGTCAAAGAGTCAAAGCAGAGCATCAAAGACCCGCGGGACTGTTGCAACCTTTGCAGATTCCGAAATGGAAATGGGATTCCGTCAGAATGGACTTTATCACCGGATTGCCTACTTCTAGTAGGGGAAATGACTCAATCTGGGTCATTGTTGATAGACTGTCCAAGGTAGCTCACTTTATACCCAGTTTACCTTGAGATTTTGGCAGAAAGTCTAGGAAGGATTAGGCACCAAGTTGAATTTCAGCACCGCTTATCACCCGCAAACTGATAGACAGACTGAGAGAGTCAACCAGATCCTAGAAGACATGTTGAGAGCTTGTGTGTTGCAGTACGGATCAAAATGGGAAGACTGCCTGCCTTTCATAGAATTCTCATATAACAACAGTTATCAAGCTAGCTTGCAAATGGCACCATTTGAGTTCCTATACGGAAGAAAGTGTCGTACCCCTTTGAATTGGTCGCAAGTAGGGGAGAGTAAGATCTTTGGACCCGACATTCTTCGAGAAGCCGAAGAAAAGGTGCACAAAGTCTGTGAGCACCTCAAGACCACCCAGTCAAGATAGAAGAGTTATGCTGACAAGAGAAGGAGAGACCTGACTTGTATTGTCGGGGATTTTTTATATCTCAAGGTTTCGCCATTGAAAGGAACCCAACGCTTTAGTCTGAAAGGAAAGTTAGCCCCTAGATATATCAGGCCCTTCAAGATTCTGAATCATCGGGGAGAAGTATCGTATCAACTGGAACTGCCAGAGGAGATGTTAGCTATCCACAATGTGTTCCATATCTCATTACTTCGCAAATGCCTGGAAGTGCCAGAGAAGACTGAATTTTTCAAGAACATCGATCACAGAGCTGTGGATATGACCAAGGACCTGATGTATCGTGAAGTGCCCATCCGTATCTTGGAGGAAGCCTACAGAACCACCAGGACCAGAAGTATCAAGTTTCTCAAGATTCAATGGAGTAACCATGCCGAAGAGGAAGCCACTTGGAAGCGAGAAGATTACATTAGGACAGAGTTCCCAGATCTCTTTAGTTCCTAGTTTTCTTTCGTAAATCTCGGGATGATATTTTGTTTAAGGGGGGAAGGTTTGTAACATCCCGAAACTCTTATCCAAGTGATCAAGATCCAAATCATCAAATTTAGATTTAACAAAAACTTTTCCAATTAAAATTATTAAAGCATTCATATGTGAGTGCATTTAAATTAGGAGTTGATTTGAATTGCCATGATTGAGTGATCCATTGATTGTAAAATGATTCTTAGGTGAAATAAACATCATCAAGATCATTCCCAAACAAATCCCAAAGAAAAACAAATCAAAATGAATAAAATAACCAAATGGTCATTTGTGCCATTTTAACTACCATGCCTACTTTGGCTATTCCTAGAAGTCAAAACCTAACAGAAACAAATGTGGATCTTTGCACCCCTTGCTACTACAAGTAGTGATGTACCAAGGCCCACTTTGTGATCTGCCAAAAACTTTCAAACACTAAATTTAAATTGCATTTGAAAATTGAATCTACTGTAGGTATCTAGATCACACTTATTCAAAAACCACTCAAATGAACTCCATTTTCAAATCCCAAGCAACCACAGATGCTTAAGCATGTGACAAACAACTCCACCAAAAATCAGCCCAAAATTCAAATAAAACTCTCATGCGGCCATTGTGTCGAACAGGTGGCAGGCAAGATTTCTCTGCCTAACTTATACTGTTTGTAGATCAATGCATTGTCAAGTTTTTCGCCCACATTTGGTTCCCCTGTTCCTCCTAAGTCCAACCAAGTCCTCACCGGCCTACCCCTAAGCCACAACAGTAGTGGAGCGCCGCCACATTTTGGTCACCGCCGGCCAAACGTGGGCAAGGTGCCACAGACAACGCCGCGCCGTTCCAGCACCACCACTAGCTCTGCCTAACCCTACCGCACCTCTCTTCCCCTTCCCCAAGCCCAGCCAGGCCCTGGACCACACCCCAGCAACGCCGCCCTTTCTCCATGCGAGCTCGCTAGAGCGCGCCAGAGCGCGTTAGCCGCCAGCATGCCACATACCACCCCTCGACCCAATACTGTGCACGTCGCTTCGCCTCGACCCCAGCACCCCGCCAGACACGGCCGTGCGCCGCGTCGAGCACCACCTCTATCTCCCAGAGAGCGGGACGCTCTCGACCAAACGCCACCACCCCTAGCGTTGCCTTTAAGGCATAGATGACCACCAGGAGGCAGGCCACCGTCCGCCTACGTCGCCCATGCCTCTAGCCGCCTGTACCAACGTCACCGATGAGCTCACCGTCGTGCCGTTCGGTCCCCTCGTCGCCCTATAAAAGGAGCCCTCCCCAGCACAAACTCCTCACACCACTCCACTCCCCTCTCATCACTGATCCTTCCCTACCTCTCTCCGGAGCCGCTCGAGCCATAGTTCGCCGGAATTGCGCCGCAGGAGCCCGCTGTAGAGGAGGAGAAGTTGCCGTTGATTTCGTCCACCATAGCCCCTACAGCAACCTCGCCTGAGCTCGCCATCGTCCACCAGTTTGTTTGCCCGCCTCGCCGCAGTAGCTGGAGCCCTGGTACGTCCCCGGTAGACACCCGCTGGCCGTTTATGGTTCGGTCTCGCCGGCGACGAGTCCGTCATCGACGACCACTATGAGTCGTCGATCTCTGTTCTAATCATAGCGCCCAGATTGCCTCGTACGTTTCGGGTTTTAAGTCTCATTGACAAGCGGGACCAACCTGTCAGCCGCCCTCTGTGCCGCTGAGCGCCACTGGGCCGGCCCGTTTTCTTTTCCGCGCTAGCCCGTGAATTCAAATGTAGATTTTTCTATTTTAGTTTGAACTCACTTATGTCCCTTAGTTTAAAAATCAATTCAAGGAGATTTACTGAACCAAATTGAGTGATTCAAATTTTGTTAGAAAGGTACTAAAAAGATCTATCCAAGCCCGTTGGATTTACTTCATTTAGAGTTAGAGATCTCTCCTAGTAAAAATAACAAGACAGAAGCATTTGCACATTCAAACATTTTTATAAAATCAACCATAATAGCTTTTGAGTTGATTCCAACTCTCAAAAATCACATTTAACAATACCTATCTGAATATGTAATCATATTGAGGTTTGCATGCAGTGACTTTGGACTAGTACCAAAAATAACGCTATATGGGAATTTCTAGTCACTTTAAATCATTAAATAATAAACTTAAGCTTAATTAAAATGTGACCCAACATTTAAATCACATTCCCATATGTTAGAATATGTGGTGAGGACATGTGTCCATATGATCCCATATTTTAATTGGTGAATATTAAATCGTAGTTATTTTTCAATGAGTAGAAATTACTTTTCTCAAATAAAAAGAATGAAACTAGTTAATAAAACTTTGTGATGCTTGTGATGATAATAGATCATCAAATGTGTGACTTAGAGTGCTAAGTAGACTAGTTAAGTATTGTTTGGTGATTGTGTACTCCGTATGTATTTATAGATGATAGTACCGACCAAGATTTCAAGGAGGAGGAGTGCTATCAAGAGGAGGAAAAAAACTTCAACCACTGCACCAACCAAGGCAAGCTATTGCTAGCAAGCTAGAATTAAGCTAGATGACTTAAGAAAGATGCATTTGGCATGCTTTGGTTATACCACTTTGACTAGTACCTATTCCAAGTTCACTTTCAAGCTTCTACTTTCTTTACTTTACCAAAGTCCCTTACTGGTTTTGAAGGTAGCATCTGATGGCTCAGTGTACGGCGCTAGAAAAGTGCTGGTGCGGTGTTGATGTAGAGCTCGTTGGGAACCCCAAGAGAAAGGTGTGATGAGCACAGCATCAAGTTTCCCTCAGTTATGAAACCAAGGTTTAATCGAACCAGTAGGAGCAAGGAGACACCCCAAAGGTGTTGCTAGCTGAGCCTTGGCAGGGCGCACTACCGGTGCTAGTAGCAATGTGGATACCTGCACAACACAACCACAGAACTTTGTCCCCAACTTGCGATGAGGTTGTTAATCTCATCGTGTTTTGCGGGAAACAAAGGATTAAACGTATCGAATGGAAGGAAGTAATAGTTTGCAGAAAGTAAACACAAAGCAGTAAACATTTTATAGATTGTATGTAAAAGACAAGGACCGGGATCCATAGTTCACTAGAGGTGGCTCTCCTTAAGATAGATAACATGCTGGGTGAACAAATTACAGTGGGGCAATTGACAAACACTAAGAAAGCAATACATGCATATACTAATCATCTTGACTCCTTTGAGACTTGATTGGGCATTACAACATTATACATAGACCGCCATCCAACTGCATCTATGACTAATAATCCACCTTCAGGTTATCATCCGAACCCCCTCCAGTATTAAGTTGCAAGCAACAGATTATTGCTTTACGAACTGCGTGTAATGTAAACAATACGATTGTTCTATGAACAAAGGATTGTTGTTTTCTCCCTAGTAGCAACAACACATCTAGTACCTTAGAGATTTCTGTCACTTCCCCAGATTACCAGAGGCATGAACCCACTATCGAGCATAAATACTAACTCTTGGAGTTGCTAGCATCTACTTGGCCAAGATAGCTACTAACAACGGAAAGCATGCAAGATCACAAATAACAAAGACATGATAGAATCAATAATCAATCTGAAATAGCATCTCAATATCCATCGGATCCCCACAAACACAACATGCAGAATTACAAATAGATGATCTTGATCATGAACGGAGCTCACAAGATCTAAACATGAAAGCACAAAGGAGGAGAACCAGCCATCTAGCTACTACATGGATCCATAGTCCAAAGATGAACTACTCATGCATCACACCGGAGGCTTGCATGGTGATGAAGAAGGCCTCTAGGGTGAACTCCCCTCTCCTGCAGGGTGCCAAGAAGAGCTTCAGATCCCTCCCGATCTAGGGATGGAGATGACGGCGGCTACAGAATCTTTCGTGGATTTTTGATCGGGTACTTAGGGTTTTCGTCCCGAGGGAAATATATAGACGGAAGGAGAGGCCGAGGGGGTGCCTGGGCTGACACACCACCCCCTGGCGCGGGCCAAGCCTGGCCACACGGCCAGGTGGTGTGGCCGCCCTCTGGCCCTTCACCGTCTCGTATTCTGGCATCTGATGACTTCCGGAAAAATAGGCACTTTGGCTTTTGTCCCGTTCAATATCGAGAATATTCATTTTGTGACTTTCCTGAAACCAAAAACAGTAGAAAACAGGCAGCTGGCACTGTGGCTCTTGTTAATAGGTTAGTCCAAGAAATCATATGAAAAGTACTCCAAAGTTGGAACAAAACACAAGAAAGTGGATAAAACCAAGCATGGAACATCAAAAATTATAGATACATTTGCAATGTATCAACATCCCCAAGCTTAACTCCTGCTCGTCCTCGAGTAGGTAAGTGATAAAAAGAAAGAATAATTTTTGAGGTGACATGCACCATCAAAGACTTGATCAAAGTATTTATAAAACACTCAAAGCTGGGATCATAGTACTTCAATCATAATATGAAAGACAAAGTTCTAGCAATAAGACAAAGAAACTATGATGCAACATGAAAAGGCACAAACAAAAGATTCATGAATAACAATGCTTTGCAAGACGTTTGTTTGTTTCACATAAAGAAAACATAGCATAATAGTATTCAGTTTCTCCCTCATAGAGTAGCAAATATAAATGCATAGGACACCTTCAAAGTTCATAAGAGTGACTAGATACAAATAGTTTAAAACAAGCAATATTAAGTTATGCATCAATCAACTAGTCTTGGGACAATGCACATGGAACTAAGAATGGCCACTATGCTCTCAAAGTAAGTGCATAAAGGTAGAAGGTGGAGACTCAATATAATCGTGGAAGAAAGGCCTTCATAAAAGAAAGTAGGGATTCAAGTCTCATAAAGAGCTTCCAAAAATTATGGTACTTAATAGCTTTCAGCTCTCATTGCCCCTATCATAAGCATCTTGAAGTGATTAAGGTTAAAGTGAACAAACTATGTACATGCTTGACGAAGTATAAGTTAGAAATCTCATGTCCCTTGTATACGAGGGTCGCTCCTCATGCTACTCAAGTTTAGTCACCGGTAAGTTCTTGTCATTGTAAGTATATGTGTATCATAGAGAACCGCCAACGGGGTACCCCTTGCCCGATGATACGGAAGAATCCCCATATCAAAATGACAAGGCAAGCAGACAACGAGCATCTCAGCAATCTTCTTATTTACCATGGGAATATGATGCTTTTTTCTCTCTTTCCTCTTTTCATAATCTCTTTTTTCTCTTTTCTCTTTTTTCTCACTATAGGACTCTTTTTTTATAAGAAGAATGCTTCATAGACAGCTCATTATGGTTACGCTGCAGGTTTCCACCATGTCAGCATGGATTAGACCAGTGGCCCAGGCGTTTCTAAAACACATATACATAACTCCATGGACTTACAAGCTCCCCTTTCATTTCACACCGACGACATCCATATACAAAAGAGCATGATATCAACTAGGTACAAGTACCAAGTGCAATGTTGAAAGCGTTCCCCATGAAAGCATGGTTCTGCTAATTCCCAACAAATAAGTGCAAGCATATACAACATAGACGACACAATGGTTCAAGTTTATTAAGGGCAAGAAAAGTAAAGTGTGCCATCAAGTTCGTGAGAGCTTTAATCACTAGTTTTCTCATAACAAGTTTAATTTGGAAGGTAAACAAAAGCATGAATATACTTGGAATAGCATAAGCTCGTAGGTAGGTATGGTGGACTCTTTGGAATAACTTGGCTTAGGGAGTTGGATGCATGAGTGGAACTCATACTTTGTTGTGGAGGCTAGCAAAAGACTGGGAGCGACAAACTAAGAGAGCAATAATGGCCATAATCATGCAGAGCGACAAAACATCATTGATCAAAGCATAAAGTGATACTACAAGTTGAAAACTAAAGGATCATAAAGGCTATGGTGACTTGAGATAGTCATAACATGGTGTGAGCATGCGCCAAGTCAACCCAAATAAAGCATCAAAGGAGAATACCACTATACTATGCTTTAATATGCTAAAACAACGCATGATTCATCCAAGGCACATTAAGAAATCTCAATTGTTTATAACAAGTCATGCTACATCAAAGAATACTAAGAATAAAGCCACAACAATATCAAGCATGGCATGACAAAGCATAGGCCACAGTCAAAAACGAGCTCTTTTCACCACATAAGCATGAACTTTCCTACTCTTTTCCAATCCAAACCAAATTATTTGAAAACCAATGTATGTAAGAGGGGGTCCAACCAATTTATTCAGTAAACTAAGAAAACCAAGCAAACGATAAACGAAAACGAAAACGAAAAAGAAGACGCTCCAAGAACAACACAACTGTGCATGAAACAATAAAAATGAAGCGTTTGGAAGAAACCTGGAATTTTTGTTGATGAAGAAGGGCATGCCTTGGGCCATCCCCAAGCTTTGATGCTTGTACTACTTGGATATTTCTTGGGGTGACACGCCTGGTATCCCCAAGCTTGAGCTTTAGTCCATCCTTCATATCGTGACTCATTCCTTCCATACACCTGAAAATTTTCCTTCATACAAAACTTCACACAATCTTTATTAGCAACATTAGTGCACTCAAGATAAATAAGTCTTAAGGTTCAGTTCTAACACCAAATAAAATTCCATTAGAACACTAGCTACTGCAGAACTTCCCTCAAAAAGCTCAATTCCCCAAAAGAACTCAAAAAGGAACCAACAAGAAGCAAATGCAGAAAATGGTAGAAATCTGTCAAAACAGACCAGCAGGTAAAGACGAATTTTTTCGAAGACCTTATATTGCTCAAATCAAAAAGTGTTGAACTAACGAAAGTTAGATAACAACCTGGGGCAGAAGCACAAAAATTCACGCCTCAAAAATACGTCCAGAGATTTTACACGAATGTTTACGGTGAAGCACAAAAATCTGTTTCGGGACAACAACTTTCCCAATCATTACTTCTCACTCATTAGAGGTTACTCTTGGCACAAAAAGCAAATAAAAAGGATAAGGAGAAGTTATTACTGAAGTAATAACTTCCAAGACTCATCTAAAACTTTTGGGTTATCTCCCAATAAGTACTTTTCTTTAACGCCTTTAAGTTAGGCATGATAATTTGAGGAGATGCTCACATAGGAAATATGAATTGAAGTAAAAGAGAGCACCAAGAAGAAAATTTCAAAACACATTTAAGTCTAACCCACTTCCTATGCATAGGAATCATATATGCAAATAAGTTCACAAAAACAAAGTGACAAGCATAGGAAGATAAAACGAGAGTAACTTCAAAACTTTCAGCAAATAGAGAGGTGTTCTAGTACCATGAAAACTTCTACAACCATATTTTCCTCTCTCATAATAATTTTCAGTAGCCTCATGAATAAACTCAACAATATAACTATCACATAAAGCATGTTTTTCGTGATCTACAAACACTAGAGCTTTATTATAAACATTTTCAAAAGAACACTCAGGAACATGACATTCGTCCTCCTTTGGTAAGCATGGGGGACAATCAAATAAGGTAAGGGGTAAAGAGTTACTCTCATTAGAAGGTAGGGATGGGTAGATCCATTCTTCCTCCTCTTGATCATCACTCTCCTCCTCTTTTCCATCCAATGAGCTTCCAGTTTCAGCAATTTCTTCTTCCATAGGTTCCTGCAATGCATTAGTCTCTTCCATTGGTGGAGAGCATCTATTAAGATATTCAAGAATATAGCCATTTTCTACCTTGTAATTATCAAAGAAAAATTTAAGTATATCATAAACCTCATATTTATAAGGTGAATCATCAGTATTTTCAAGCAAACTAGCAAGTTCAAATGCACCCTTCCAAGCAATAAATTCTTCAATTTGTTCCACATCATAAAAGTCATAATTCCCTTTAACATAAGAAGATATGGTAACATTATCATTATACTCACATTGAAAAGGGAGGTGTTTATACCTCCTACAGCAACAAGATTTATCAAAGCAATAAGTAACATTATAAGTAGAGCACACGTTTATAGCAATGGTATACAATTTATCAATTTGTTCCCATAAGTGTTTCCCTTTTTGTGACAAGCGGTGTTCCTTATAATAATATTTTTGTTCTTCCGTGAACCCACCTTGCCAATAAGATTCAGTTTCAAAGAAACCAACCATTGATACAAAGCATGATAAAGCAAGACAATAACAAACCAAAAACTATAGTAGGAATTAATTTTTTTGTGTTTTTTAATAAAGAAATCAAACTTCTTGAACTAATTTTTGTGTGTTTTTGATAAAGAAACAAGCAAACAAAACAAAAATAAACTAAGCAAAACAAAAATAACAAAGTAAAGAGATTGGTTATGAGGGACTCCCCTTGTGAAGATGTCCTTGACTCCCTGGCAATGGCGCCAGAAAAATGCTTGATGGCTCAGTGTACGGCGCCAGAAAAGTGATGGTGCGGTGTTGATGTAGAGCTTGTTCAGAACCCCAAGAGGAAGGTATGATGAGCACAGCAGCAAGTTTCCCTCAGTTATGAAACCAAGGTTTAATCGAACCAGTAGGAGCAAGGAGACACCCCAAAGGTGTTGCTAGCTGAGCCTTGGCAGGGTGCACTACCGGTGCTAGTAGCAACGTGAAGACCTGCACAACACAACCACAGAACTTTGTCCCCAACTTGCGATGAGGTTGTCAATCTCACCGTGTTTTGCGGAAAACGAAGGATTAAACGTATCGAATGGAAGGAAGTAATAGTTTGCAGAAAGTAAACACAAAGAAGTAAACAGTTTATAGATTGTATGTAAAAGACAAGGACCGAGATCCATAGTTCACTAGAGGTGGCTCTCCTTAAGATAGATAACATGCTGGGTGAACAAATTATAGTGAGGCAATTGACAAACACCGAGAAAGCAATACATGCATATACTAATCATCTTGACTCCTTTGAGACTTGATTGGGCATTACAACATTATACATAGACCGCCATCCAACTGCATCTATGACTAATAATCCACCTTCAGGTTATCATCCGAACCCCCTCCAGTATTAAGTTGCAAGCAACAGATTATTGCTTTACGAACTGCGTGTAATGTAAACAATACGATTGTTCTATGAACAAAGGATTGTTGTTTTCTCCCTAGTAGCAACAACACATCTAGTACCTTAGAGATTTCTGTCACTTCCCCAGATTACCAGAGGCATGAACCCACTATCGAGCATAAATACTAACTCTTGGAGTTGCTAGCATCTACTTGGCCAAGATAGCTACTAACAACGGAAAGCATGCAAGATCACAAATAACAAAGACATGATAGAATCAATAATCAATCTGAAATAGCATCTCAATATCCATCGGATCCCCACAAACACAACATGCAGAATTACAAATAGATGATCTTGATCATGAACGGATCTCACAAGATCTAAACATGAAAGCACAAAGGAGGAGAACCAGCCATCTAGCTACTACATGGATCCATAGTCCAAAGATGAACTACTCATGCATCACACCGGAGGCTTGCATGGTGATGAAGAAGGCCTCTAGGGTGAACTCCCCTCTCCTGCAGGGTGCCAGGAAGAGCTTCAGATCCCTCCCGATCTAGGGATGGAGATGACGGCGGCTACAGAATCTTTCGTGGATTTTTGATCGGGTACTTAGGGTTTTCGTCCCGAGGGAAATATATAGATGGAAGGAGAGGCCGAGGGGGTGCCTGGGCTGGCCACACCACCCCCTGGCGCGGGCCAAGCCTAGCCGCGTGGCCAGGTGGTGTGGCCGCCCTCTGGCCCTTCTCTGTCTCATATTCTGGCATCTGATGACTTCCGGAAAAATAGGCACTTTGGCTTTTGTCCCGTCCAATTTCGAGAATATTCATTCTCTGACTTTCCTGGAACCAAAAACAGCAGAAAACAGGCAGCTGGCACTGTGGCTCTTGTTAATAGGTTAGTCCAAGAAATCATATGAAAAGTACTCCAAAGTTGGAAGAAAACACAAGAAACTGGATAAAACCAAGCATGCAACATCAAAAATTATAGATACATTTGCAATGTATCAGCATCAAAAGTACAAAACTTGACCTATCTAGATAACCTTAGATGTCATTCTATGGCATGAGATTGATCTTAGCCTCTCACCTTAGTGAACACTCTTAACTTAGTACTTTAGAGCTAAACCAAAACTTGATTCACTTTAGATGGGAACACTTGGTAAAAAAATGAATTATGAAAACCTTGGAATGATGAGTCATTCTATTGAGATGTTTTGACATGTGTTGAGAAATATAAATGGTTTATAATGATGAAAATGTTGAGGCATGAGCCTTAACCCTTTTACAAAACTGATGGTTGGATTCGGATGCGATACCATTCCAATTTTTCCGTACAACCACACTACCTGAATTGGGTAAGGCTTAGCCAGAAATTTATATGCATTAGTGTTAGTTCCCTCGCGAGAGAGGTTTGAGCTGAGGCTACCTCTCAATGTTGTCCACCTATGCAGTGCCCAAGATGACATATGGTCATGGTTGGGAGGCCATGCTCATAGGAGAGGTTCTTATACTAGGGTGTGTAAAGGAAAGGTTATGTTTGATTATCTGCATACTAAGTATGATGATTCAGGGTTATCCCTGACAGATATATCGAATCTTGTGGTGAAAGTGTACCACCTCTGTAGAGTGTCAAACTATTCGAATAGCCGCGTCTGCGGTTATGGACAGTTGGAGTGGCCATATTGTTTTGTTGTCAGATGTTTTCAAAATAACTTATGAAATGAATGATGAATCTTGACTTGACCACGACAGGGTTGTGACTATGACACTAGCTTCCCAACTTAAGTGATTCTAGAACTTTATTTTATCTTTCTTTGTTTCTGAACTCAGCTTAGGTTTCAAACTTAACTTTATAGTTAAACTTAGAGTTAGCACCTTACACTAGAACTATACTACTTGTTAGTGGTAGTTTGCGAGTATTTAAAGAGTACTCATGGCTTTTGTCCCTGGCTATTCCTATGGCCAGACTATGAAGGAGAGTACCAAGATGATGGCCAGCAGGACGGCTATGATAACTAGGACTATCTGCCTTCGTCAGCATTGCCTGTGCCCCTGAAGATGGACCCCACCGCTACGCTTATTATTTATTCCGCTGCTTGTTATATTAAGACTGGATCACGAGATCCTTATTTGTGTAAGACCTTATTTATGGTTTGTAATGGATGATGTACTGTGATATCCAATATGTTATGTCTCGCAAAAATGGTAATCCTGGGATTGCGATGTATGACATAACAGGCATCTAGAATTAAAAATCCGGGTGTTGACAAAGGCATCCGGTCAGAAGCTAGCTTCCTCATCGTCGACCGGGTGAGTACCCAGGGGACCAAACATGTCCTAAAAGGGGGCGGTTGTAGAGTGGTGTGAGACAGGATAAGGCGTTGCTGATTCTTATTTATATGACAATGTTGGTAGGTTTGCATTTGTTGGTCCCTCATGGGCCACACTTATGCACACCGTATCTACTAGTAAATCGTATGCATTATTGGTGTGCATATGTTGGGCCTCCATGGGCCAAACTTATGCACACAATATCTACTGGTAAATCTTATGTGTTATTGATATTAATACGTTGGGGCTCGTATGGTCCACACTGACTTACATGGTGTTAATACTGAAATTGTGTGTGTTTTCAACGCATTCCAAACGTTTACTACCAAAAAATAATTGCATTGCAGGATCAATGCAAACAGGTATTGAATGTAAGTTTCCAAAATACTTCATTATTTCCTCAGTACATTTTAAGGCCCTTCACAAATTCATTAGGATTGTACATAATTGTATTTACTTGCACTTACTTAACCCTGAAAGTGCTACTACAACACCAATTATGATGACAACAACATCCAAAGCATAATGTATCTTATTTTCCATGGCACGGGTATATTTTTAAGATTCTTCATCTTCATATTATCTGCATCTACCTTTATATTCTGTCTAATGAGAATATCTGCCAAATACGGTTCCATCTTAATATTTTGTTCTTTAAACTTCTTCGCTTCTTTTCCGCTGCTTCTTCTTCTTCTCGACAACAATAGCCCTTCAGCACGTAGTTTTAAGTGGGCATGAAGATCCTCAGAGGCGCAATGGGAGATCTAGAATATTCAAACCTTAATCCGGATTTAGAACATAGCCCTAACTAAATATGCAAACCTCATCTGAATTTGCGGTGTCCCTGCTGTTAGGGCTGCCAGACTTCCTGACCACGCTCTCGGTAATCGATACCATGGCGACGGCCGATAGAACCTGTTCACAGGGATGCGGAAACAGATATCGACAGTAACGATTAGAAGTTTGGAAGAGGCGTACATATTCAAACAAGAAGGATAGGCGGGTATTTAAGTATCCGTGAGCATATCACACACGGTTTTTAGAAGAGAAATCATGTGAGAGTAATATAATGATTTCGTGTAAATCTCGTGTGCAATAAAAAGAATGTAAAGAGATCATTCAAAAATATAACTTCAGTTAAAATATAACTTCATTCAAATGTAACTTTATTACATAGGACGGGCCATTACAAGATCTCTACATTGAGACGATTCTTGATGTTGTTGTAGCCGACTAGGTTCCAGCACCTCCTAGCGATCTCAAAACCTAGGCGAGCATCCATCGTGCAATACCTAATTTTCTCGCAATCTGAAGGAGAGTTGGCCCACCTATCATGCTTTCCGGAATTCTTCGGCTTCTTCTATAGAGTTGTCTAAATGTAATAGTTGGCCATAGCAATCAAAGAAGGAAGATTGTTGGTTGTCGAGTTCCAAACCTCCCGCTGGAGGTTGCGCGCATCGAAAGTGGCAAGGCCGTATGATGCGAGCTTATGAAAATTACCTTAGGTCCTCCAGCACTCTGTCAGCATGGACGATTTGGAAAACAAGTACCACGGAGTCCATAGACATTTGTAGGAAGACGGTGTGCTACTGCTCCTCCGGTGAAATAACACAACACCCATTCCTCCTTCGCGCTGGCATGAACTTGTAGTCCAAGCCAACACACTTGAACGGTGAAGCATTGAGGAACTGATCTTTCACGTCATGGATCCACTTCTCCATCCTCCATGCACGGTTGGTGAAGGTCACCTTGAATAACATCTTTTAATCTTCGCAGAAGTAGATGCATGACCTTGGTAAGGGGGGGGCATTGGAGGCTTCGGTGTTCTTCGACTTTGCTGGATGAACTATTCATCGAGAGGAGAGGAGCGGTTGTGTGTGTTGATCTTTTCGCAATCTTAGGAATTTGTATTAGTTAGAGTCATGTGAACTCGTTTACGTATTTTGATCAGTGTGAACTCGATCCAAAATTTGAAATGTGGTCTGAATCAACAAAGTAATCAATGAATTTTTTCGATTGGCACCTTTCCTCGAAGTAAACCGTAATTAAGTTGGTTCCAACTTCGAATGACTGATGGGGTTAATCACACTATCATTCAACAATTCACACACGATATAAATGTTCAACCTATGTGGGATATGATGTATTGCCTATGTTTTTCCGTGAAAACCGTGTGCTTCCTTCTGAATTTTTTCATATTAACATGCATGAAAGGTTTTGGTGGTAAGATTTGTGAACGATTTGTCATGGGAATCAACCATAAAAATTAATGAAATAAAAGGAGTGGCGCGTCTTTGGAGAAAATTTACTCAATAACATTTCGATGAATCGCACATGATGGCATTCAATACAAGGAAACATGTAGAAAATATATATTCAATACATAGAAAAATAACAAATATTGTGTACGACCTAGCACTCGAGAACATTTTCCACCCTTGTTACAAATAGATAGAAAATACAATAACTAATTAAACTAAATTCCGTATCGACAGTCGCGCCTTTGTCGGAGCACGATGCCTCAGTATCGCCGGCGGGGCTCCTCTTAACCCTACGCCTTTTTGCTTTGGCTTGGGGTCTTGGAGACTGCAGTTTTTCAATCTACTGTCACTTGATACATCATATATGCCCACGCACGGTCGTTAGAAAGAGTCTCCAAGCCATCCATACGACGAGGCTCCGTGAATTCATGGTGAACCCATGCATCAATGGAGAACTCTAGCCAATGCCTAGTTTTTTTTGAATGGGTGCCAATGCCCAATGGGCACCTCCATTGACAACTCCACGATGGCAGCGGAGGAAGGAGCCATGGCTTCACCGGAGAGCAGGAGTACCGAAACGGCATGGGGTTGTACTCTGCCAGGTGGTTCACCGGAGGAGGGAAGTGCGCCTCCATTCGTTCTCTGTGCACGATCAGTGCTTCTTCTTGAGCAGTATCAGATTTGCGGCAGCGAGACATCGTTCCTTGAGTTTTTTCAACATTTTTTCCTAAATAGGAGGTATCGGCGACACTCATTTAATTTATAGACGGGGGTAAGGAAAAGTTGCAAAGCAACTAGATATTGACGCGGTAAAAGGACAAAGAAGTGGGACAGATCATACCCAGGTAGCATAAAGTAAGCTGTTTGGAAAAAGAAATAAACACACACACAAAAAAACATCACCAACGTTTAGGTTTAAAAGAAGCGGTTCTGTAGTGAGTCATTGCATGCGATAAATGACAGATTCATCTGACGATTCACTACGTACAAAACATGTACGTTATCTTTCCTATGGTCGTATAAAATATACCATGTGCGATGCCCCGCGCGGGGGTCTGCCTAGACCACGGGTAGACAGCCGAATGTTTTTCATGTCAGCGCTCCTCGGCATCACACATGAAAAGGTTTTTCTGTGTGCGAGAGGGCCTTAGTAGGCCCGATCTATACTAGTGATTAAGTACCACTAAGAAGATAATTTAGTTCAGAATAATCTACATGCATGTCCCAAAATGGTGACAGCGAATTAGGCAGTTGAGTAGGCATGGCTAGGAACTTTTTTAAAAAAGATCCAGCAACTGCGGGCTTTCAATTTCATTAGCAGGTAGAATATGTACATGTTCGCACTCGGAGAAAAGGAAGAAAAAGAAAAGAAATAAAAATGCTAACAAACCAGCCATCCTCGTGGCACTAATTTGTCACCCCTATGGGGCAACACCATGACCCCACCTCATAGGGCCACGGCAGCCACGCTTCCCGAGGCCACCGCCTCGGCGCACTTCCACCGTCTGGAGCCGCCGCTCCGGTATCCACCCCCAGGACCTCAGAGCCACCTCACATGACAACCGCAGACCCTTCGCACCGCGAGGCGAAGAGACTCCAAGGCGACGCGTCCAACAAAGTAACGACGTGCGTGCGTCGTCGTCGCCCGCTCCGGAGAGCATAGGTTTTCACCTGGAGAGACTTCGCACTTGTGCCGGTACAGGATCGTAGCTCCCAAACGACGCGATCAAGAAGGAACGACACCCTAGGGCGCCGCCGTCACCGGTACCTAAGTATAAGGCTTTCACCCGGAGTGTGATCTCGGCCACCAAACCCCACATAGGGGCCTAGGCTAGGGGGCAGCAAGCCGAGCACCGTGGCTCTGTTGCCTACCACCAAACCAGAACACATCTCCCGTCGATGTGCCAGTCCCCGAGGGCTAGACCCTCTGCTGATCCATGGACCCCGGCTTCCTTGCCGATACCATGGAGATCTAAACGTGATGGGTTCGTAGCATGGAAAACAAAAAAATTCTACCGCAAGAACGAACAAAACCTAGATCTAATCTAGATAAAAGCCAAGATCTAATCTATTAGACATGAGCAAAGAGATAGATAGGAACTAACCCTCGTAGATCCGAAAGCGTTAACGAGATTAGATCTCGTGGTTGATGTAGTCGATCACTTGCCGATCTCAAGATCGTGTGGACGATCCTTCCGGCAGCGCTTCCGCCGTCGGTCAAGTAGACGATCCTTCCGGCACCGCGTTTCGGCAGCGCTTCTGCAGTCGATCACACGTGTGGAGTCGAAACAGACCTTCCTCTCCCCGTTCCAGCGAGCAGCGGAGGTAGTAGATCTTCTCCACGGAATCCCAGCAGCACGATGGCGTGGTGGTGGTGGTGGAGTAGAGAATTCTGCAGGCCTTCGCCTATGCCTATGCAGAAGAAAGGTGGAGGAGAGAGGCGACAGAGATTGGAGTTATGGGAGCAGGGGAGGAGGGGGCGCCCCTGCCCTTCTATTTAAGGGGGGAGGGCGCCTTGGGGAGGGGGAGTCCTTGTAGGACTCCCCTCCTCTAGGCCGGCGGATTGGGGAGTGGGGGGAGGAGTCCTCCTCCCAAACAACTCCTTGTCTTGACCCACCAGGACTCCTTGATCCCTATCTTGATTTTCAAGCAAACTCCAAGATATCTTCTAGAACCTTCCGGAACATTCCGAAACCTTCTAGAATCCTCATACAAACACTCCGGAACATTTCCTAACTCAGAAAATGATCCCCTATATATAAATCTTATTCTCCGGACCATTCCGGATCTCCTCGTGATGTCCCAAATCCAATCCGAGACTCTGAACAACATTCGGTCTCCAACGCATATTCCATATCTACTTAAAACAACTTCGAACATTAAGTGTGTCACCCTACGGTTCGTGAATATGCAGACATGATAGAGACACATCTCCTATCAATAACCATCAGCGGGACCTAGAGATCCATAATGGCTCCCACATACTCAACGATGACTTCGCGATCGATTGAACCACTTACATACGAAACTAATTCCCTTTGTCTCGCGATACTATACTTATCCGAGGTTTGATCGTCGGTATCTCCATACCTAGTTCTACCTCGTTACTGATAAGTACTCTTTACTCGTTCCGTGATATGTCATCCCTTGTGACCTAGTCACATGCTTGCAAGCTAACTAGATGACATTCCACCGAGAGGGCCCAGAGTATATCTATCCGTCATATGGATGGACAAATCCCAATCTTGGTTCATGCGCTTCAACACATACTTTCAGAATACCCAATGACACTTTTATAACCACCCAGTTACGAAGAGGCGTTAGATGTCATCAAAGTATCCATCCGGTGATGGTGATTTAACATAACCTCATGGTCGAAGGATTAGGTTACTATGTATTTGAAAGCTTACAGCAATACGAACTTAATGACTTGATCTTATGCTACGCTTACTATGGGTGTGTGTCCATCACATCATTCTCCTAATGATATAACCTTGTTATTAATCACATCCTAATGTCCATGATCAGGAAACCATGATCATCAATTAATCAACAAGCTAGTTCAACAAGAGGCTTACTAGGGACTCTCTTATGTTTACAAAACACACAAGTATTAGTGTTTCCTAATGATACAATTATAGCATGGGATGTAAACATTCATCATAAACACAAAGATATAATAATAATCACTTTTATTATTGCCTCTTGGGCATATCTCCAACAGTCTCCCACTTGCACTAGAGTCAATAATCTAGATTACATAGTAATATACCGAACACCCATGGCGTTCTGGTGTTGGTCATGCTTTGCCCTAGGGAGAGGTTTAGTCAACGGATCCGCCACATTCAGATCAGTGTGTACTTTGCAAATCTTTATGTCACCATCTCGGACATACTCGCGAATAGCGTGGAAACGTAGCTTGATGTGCTTCAGCTTGCTATGTGACCTTGGCTCCTGTGCATTAGCTATGGCACCTGTGTTGTCACAGTAGATGGCCATCGGGTCCAACGCACTGGGAACCAAGCCAAGTTCAGTAATGAATTTCTTCATCCAAACGGCTTCTTGTGCAGCCTCCGAAGCAGCTATGTATTCCAATTCAGTTGAAGATTTCGCCACAACGCTTTGCTTCGCACTCCTCCAGCTCACTGCAGCACCATTCAAAATAAATACGTATCCCGACTGTGACTTTGAGTCATCCGGATCGGTGTTCCAACTAGCATCGGTGTAACCGTTTACAACAAGCTGTTCATCACCTCCATAAGAAAGAACCATATCCTTAGTCCTATTTAGGTACTTTAGGATATTTTTGACCGCTGTCCAGTGCTCCATTCTAGGATCACTTTGATATCTGCTAGTCAAACTAACAACATGTGCTATATCCGGTATTGTACACAACATGGCATACATGATAGAACCTATGGCCGAGGCATAGGGAATATTATTCATTTTCTCTCTATCTTCTGCCGTAGCTGGACTTTGAGTTTTACTCAAGGTCTTACCTGACAACATGGGCACGAACCCTTTCTTGCTATCTTCCATTCTAAACTTCTTTAGAACTTTGTCTAAGTATGTACTTTGTGAAAGCGCTATTAGGCGTCTTGATCTATCTCTATAAATCTTGATGCCTAGAATATATGCCGCTTCGCCAAGATCCTTCATTGAAAAACTATTATTCAAATAGGTTTTGACGCTATTAAGAAGTTCTATATCATTCCCAATCAACAATATGTCATCTACATATAGTACTAGGAATGCTACAGAGCTCCCACTCACTTTCTTGTAAATACAAGCTTCTCCATAAGTTTGTATAAATCCAAAGTTTTTGATTACTTTATCAAAACGTTGATTCCAACTCCGGGATGCTTGCTTCAGTCCATAAATGGAGCGCTGAAGCTTGCATACCTTGTCAGCATCTTTAGGATCGACAAAACCCTTAGGTTGTACCATATACAACTCTTCCTCAATGTCACCATTAAGGAACGTTGTTTTGACATCCATCTGCCAAATCTCATAATCGAAATGTGCAGCAATTGCTAACAAAATCCTCACAGACTTTAGCTTCGCTACTGGTGAGAAAGTCTCATCATAGTCAACTCCTTGAATTTGTCGGAACCCTTTCGCGACAAGTCGAGCTTTATAGACGGTAACATTACCATCAGCATCTGTTTTTCTCTTGAAAATCCATTTGTTCTCGACAGCCTTACGGCCATCCGGTAAGTCCACCAAAGTCCACACTTGGTTTTCGTACATGGATCCCATTTCGGATTTCATGGCTTCTAGCCATTTGTCGGAATATGGGCTCACCATAGCTTCTTCATACGTCGCAGGGTCATCAGCGTTGTCTACCAACATGACGTTCAAGGCAGAGTCATACCAATCAGGAGTGGTACGAACCCTCGTTGACCTACGAGGTTTAGCAGTAACTTCATTTGAAGTTTCATGATCATTATCATTAGCTTCCTCTCCAATTGGTGCAGGCGGCACAAAAACATCTTCCGGTGCTGCGCTACTCTCAAATCCGAGAGAAGGTTCAATAACCTCACCGAGTTCTACTTTCCTTCCAGTCACCTCTTTCGAGAGAAACTCCTTCTCAAGAAAGGATCCATTCTTTGCAACGAAAACTTTGTCTTCGGATCTATGATAGAAGGTATACCCAATTGTTTCTTTAGGGTATCCTATGAAGACGCATTTCTCCACTTTGGGTTCTAGCTTATCAGGTTGTAACTTCTTTACATATGCTTCGCAACCCCAAACTTTAAGGAACGACAACTTAGGTTTCTTACCAAACCACCAATCGTATGGTGTCGTTTCAACGGATTTAGATGGTGCCCTATTTAAAGTGAATGCGGCTGTCTCTAATGCATAGCCCCAAAATGATAGCGGTAAATCTGTAAGAGACATCATAGACCGAACCATATCTAAGAGAGTTCGATTACGACGTTCGGACACACCATTACACTGTGGTGTTCCCGGCGGTGTCAACTACGAAAGTATTCCACATTTCTTTAAATGCATGCTAAACTCATAACTCAGATATTCACCTCCGTGATCAGAACGCAGAAACTTAATCTTCTCGTTACGATGATTTTCCACTTCACTTTGAAATTCCTTAAACTTCTCGAAAGTTTCGGACTTATGTTTCATAAAGTAGACTAACCCATATCTACTCAAGTCATCCGTGAAAGTGAGAACATAACGATATCCACCACGCGATGCTACACTCATTGGGCCGCACACATCGATATGTATTATTTCCAATAAGTCTGTAGCTCGCTCCATTGTACCAGAGAATGGAGTCTTAGTCATTTTTCCCATTAGACATGCTTCGCATCTTTCAAGTGATTCAAAATCAAATGATTCAAGAAGTCCATCAGAATGGAGTTTCTTCATACGCTTCACTCCAATATGACCAAGACGACAGTGCCACATGTATGTAGAATTATCATTCAATTTTATTCGTTTAGCATCTATGTTGTGAACATGTGTATCACTACTATCGAGATTCAGTAAGAATAAACCATTCATCTCAGGTGCATTACCATAAAAGATATTACTCATATAAATCGAACAACCTTTATTCTCGGACTTAAAAGAGTAACCGTCTCGTAATAAACAGGATCTAGATATAATGTTCATGCTTAACGCAGGCACCAAATAACAATTATTTAAATTTAAAACTAATCCCGAAGGTAGATGTAGAGGGAGCGTGCCGACGGCGATCACATCAACCTTGGAGCCATTTCCAACGTGCATCGTCACCACGTCTCTTGCCAGTCTTCATTTATTCCGCAGCTCCTGTTTCGAGTTACAAATATGAGCAACCGAACCAGTATCAAATACCCAGGCACTACTACGATTACTAGTAAGATACACATCTATAACACATATATCAAATATACCTTTCTTCTTGATGTTGCCGTTCTTCAGATCCGCCAGGTACTTGGGGCATTTACGCTTCCAGTGACCAGCACCCTTGTAGTAGAAGCACTCAGTTTCAGGCTTACGACCAGCCTTGGGCTTCTTAGCAGGTGCGGCAGCTTTCTTGCCGTCCTTCTTGAAGTTGCCCTTGTTCTTAGGCTTGCCCTGTTTCTTGAAATTGGTGGTCTTATTGACCATCAACACTTGGTGCTCCTTCTTGATCTCCACTTCAGCAGTTTTCAGCATGGACGACAGTTCAGGCAACGTCTTGTTCATGCAGTGCATGTTGTAGTTCATCACAAAGTTCTTGTAACTTGGTGGCAGTGATTGAAGGAGACGGTGAATCCCCAATTCATTAGGAATCGATATTCCCAACTCTTGGAGCTTCTTAGCGTACCCAGACATGGTGAGCACGTGCTTGCTAACGGAGCTTCCCTCTTCCATCTTACAGTTAAAGAATTTCTCGGAGGCCTCATAGCTCTCCATGGCCGTGCGAGTCTCAAAAATTAGCCTGAGCTCCTTAATGATCTCGAACGGGTCGTGGTGCTCAAAACGCTGTTGGAGCTCCGCTTCTAAACCGTACAGGATGGCACACTGAACTGTGGAGTAATGATTCTTCCGAGTGGCGAAAACATTCTTTTTGTCATCGGTGGCATTGTCTGCAGGTGGGTCACCTAGCGGTGCATCGAGCACATAGGTCAACTGACCAGCCCTAAGGACGATCTTCAGTCCACGGAACCAGTCTGTGAAATTGCTTCCATTGTTTTTAAGCTTTTCTTTCTCTAGGAACGCATTGAAATTGATGGAGGGGGTCGCCATAATCTACAACAATTTGCAAGTAGTTTAGACTAAGTTTATGACAAATTGAGTTCAAATTTAATACTTAAGTTAACTAGGTGAAATCCCACTCAAAACAACATCCCTCACATTGTCTTAGTGATTACACGAACCAAGTCCACTACACCAAGTCCGATCTTCACGAGAGAAGATGTAGTTTCATCGGCGAACAATCTTCATGTTCATCATATCAATTATATGACTCATGCTCTACCTTTCGGTATTCCGTGTTCCGAGACCATGTCTGTACATGCTAGGCTCGTCAAGACAACCTTAGTTTCCGCATGTGCAAATCTGGCTTGCACCCGTTGTATGCACACGTAGAATCTATCACATCCGATCATCACGAGATGCTTCGAAACGACGAGTCTTAGCAACGGTGCCAACTAAGGGTGAACACTTTATTACTTGATATTTTAGTGAGAGGGATCATCTTATAATGCTACCGTCGCGATCTAAGCAATACAAGATGCATAAAGGATTAACATCACAGGCAATTCATAATTAGTGTGATATGATATGGCCTTTTCTTCTTGCGCCTTTGATCTCCATCTCCAAAGCACGAACATGATCTCCATCATCACCAGCATTGCATCAAGGTTAGTGGCGCTGCTTCATGGTTGTCCATCATCACCAGCAACAATTACAACTACTTGGAATAAAGCTATTACAAGATGAATAGACACGCAGGTCTTAACAAAATTAAAGACAACCATTAGGCTCCTGCCGGTTGCCATATTACAACAAGGATCATTGCATACATCAAATACAATCACAATCATATGTTGGCCATATCACATCACAAAACCCCTGCAAAACAAGTTAGACGCCTCTAATTTTTCTTTGCAAATTTTACGTGGTTTGGGGCTTTCGCATAAGACCGATCTTACCTACGAACAAGAACCACAACGTTGATACAAGTGTTGTCAAGATGCTCATTGTAAATTGAATCTTAACTATGGTGGGAGAGACAGACACCCGCAAAGCCACTTGTGCAAAGCAAGTTGCACGTCAAGCGTGGAGCAAGTCTCATGTGCGATGACATGTAATGTTAGCCCGAGCCGCTTCATCCCACCATGCCGCAAGATGCAAAGTACACGCTAAGACACCGACAACAAAAGCATCAACGCCCACAAAAACATTGTGTTCTACTCGTGCAACAGATCTACGCATAGATACGGCTCTGATACCACTGATGGGTTCGTAGCATGGAAAACAAAAAAATTCTACTGCAAGAACGAACAAAACCTAGATCTAATCTAGATAAAAGCCAAGATCTAATCTATTAGACATGAGCAACGAGATAGATAGGAACTAACCCTCGTAGATCCGAAAGCGTTAACGAGATTAGATCTCGTGGTTGATGTAGTCGATCACTTGCCGATCTCAAGATCGTGTGGACGATCCTTCCGGCGTCGCGTTCCGGCAGCGCTTCCGCCGTCGGTCAAGTAGACGATCCTTCCGGCGCCGCGTTTCGGCAGCGCTTCCGCAGTCGGTCACACGTGCGGAGTCGAAGCAGACCTTCCTCTCCCCGTTCCAGCGAGTAGCGGAGGTAGTAGATCTTCTCCACGGAATCCCAGCAGCACGACGGCATGGTGGTGGTGGTGGAGTAGAGAATTCTACAGGGCTTCGCCTATGCCTATGCAGAAGAAAGGTGGAGAAGAGAGGCAGCAGAGATTGGAGTTATGGGAGTAGGGGAGGAGGGGGCGCCCCTGCCCTTCTATTTAAGGGGGGGAGGGCGCCTTGGGGAGGGGGAGTCCTTGTAGGACTCCCCTCCTCTAGGCCGGCGGATTGGGGAGTGGGGGGAGGAGTCCTCCTCCCCCACGACTCCTTGTCTTGACCCACCAGGACTCCTTGATCCCTATCTTGACTTTCAAGCAAACTCCAAGATATCTTCTAGAACCTTCCGGAACATTCCGAAACCTTCTAGAATCCTCATACAAACACTCTGGAACATTTCCTAACTCAGAAAATGATCCCCTATATATGAATCTTCTTCTCCGGACCATTCTGGATCTCCTCGTGATGTCCCGAATCCAATCCGAGACTCCGAACAACATTCGGTCTCCAACACATATTCCATATCTACTTAAAACAACTTCGAACCTTAAGTGTGTCACCCTACGGTTCGTGAATATGCAGACATGATAGAGACACATCTCCTATCAATAACCATCAGCGGGACCTGGAGATCCATAATGGCTCCCACATACTCAACGATGACTTCGCGATCGATTGAACCACTTACATACGAAACTAATTCCCTTTGTCTCGCGATACTATACTTATCTGAGGTTTGATCGTCGGTATCTCCATACCTAGTTCTACCTCGTTACTGATAAGTACTCTTTACTCGTTCCGTGATATGTCATCCCTTGTGACCTAGTCACATGCTTGCAAGCTAACTAGATGACATTCCACCGAGAGGGCCCAGAGTATATATATCCGTCATATGGATGGACAAATCCCAATCTTGGTTCATGCGCTTCAACACATACTTTCAGAATACCCAATGACACTTTTATAACCACCCAGTTACGAAGCGGCGTTTGATGTCATCAAAGTATCCATCCGGTGATGATGATTTAACATAACCTCATGGTCGAAGGATTAGGTTACTATGTATTTGAAAGCTTACAGCAATACGAACTTAATGACTTGATCTTATACTACGCTTACTATGGGTGTGTGTCCATCACATCATTCTCCTAATGATATAACCTTGTTATTAATCACATCCTAATGTCCATGATCAGGAAACCATGATCATCAATTAATCAACAAGCTAGTTCAACAAGAGGCTTACTAGGGACTCTCTTATGTTTACAAAACACACAAGTATTAGTGTTTCCTAATAATACAATTATAGCATGGGATGTAAACATTCATCATAAAAACAAAGATATAATAATAATCACTTTTATTATTGCCTCTTGGGCATATCTCCAACAAAACGCAACCCTACTGATGTAGTAGCTGCAACAACCATACTGAAGCCGAAGATGCTGATCCGGGGACATCTCCCCGGCCTCCTCCCTACCGAGAGCACGCCAGACCATGGAAGGGCCAGCGAGCCCCGGCCAAGCGCAGCACTGCCACGACCGAACTGCTGCGCCGTCGACGCCTGCACAGACCAGTAGAACCATGCCGCCATCCTTACTGTACTACGCCGTGCTGCCAGCCTGAGACGTCAGGCCCGCTCGGGCGGGCCCAGATCGGGCCCGCATGGCCAAGCTCGAGGCCGCCCACCATGGTGCCCAACGCGACGCCAGAGCCACCGTTCGAAGACGCCGAGACCATCCGCCCAACGCTACAACCTGTCGCCCCGCGGCCGCCGGCGCGAGGTCCCCTGCTCGCCCGGAAGACCGCCTATGTCGGAGAAGAGGGCCCCGCCGCCGCCGCTCCGCACGGGCTTTGCCCAGCCGAAGCCACCGGCAGCGGCGAGGGGAGGAGGTGGAGGAGGGGGCCGGCGGCTGGTGGTGGTGGGTGCCGCCCGTGTCGTCCCTGGGGAGAGGACGATGCGAGCCATGGCTAGGAACTTATAAATCATAACGTGGATTAGCTTATTCGCAAAAAAAACGTGGATTAGCTAAATCATATGGGAAAAGGACTCGTGATAGTAGCTTCCTAGGCGGCACCTAAAACTAATATTTGCCTAGGAATTATTTTGTACTTCCCAAATCGCTATCGTAGGAGAGATATAACAATTTGTTATGTTACGTTGGTTGAATCCTTCTCGCAGAAATTGTATAGAATCTTGAAGAAGTCCATGCGAAATCTAATTGGGGCTTGGGTGTCCTGTTAGGGCATGTGCACCGTTTAGACACCGACTATCATAAAGCTGACCAGTGCGTCAGAGAGCAAGCAGAAAAATTGCTGTAGCGGTTAGCTCTCGTGATAGGACCCATGGTTCTAAGAAAAAAAGTCTTTTTCTACTCACAAGTATGCTGTTTGTGTCAGGTTGCTATGAGACTGATGAGTGGGCCGCCGCATCTTTTTATTCCCTTAGAGGTGATACTAGTAGATGACGGGCGGCGTGGGGCCTGCTCGTCTGCTGAAAATAATGATGGCGGTCTTAGGATTCCTGTCGCACCAAAACGAGGACCTACTCGTTGCTTGCCCTCTTTGATCTCGTCAGAGTGGCGAGTTCCGGAAGGCTTCGTCGGCGAACTCCTATGGACGAATAAAGCCTGGAGATGATTGGAAGGATTCAGTCGTGCGCATCCATATTTTACTTTGACTGTTTGGGTTCAGAAGAAGCGCTCCAAAGCTCTCTTGGTTGTTAATATCATGGGGAATGTTCTCGTTCCATAGTGCTGAGGGTGAATATCATGAACATCGAGATCTGAGAATTGACAATAATGGTTCGAGTCTAGGTGGTGATGAGAAATTGGCTTGGTGACTCATGACTTGGAGCAATGGCATGCAAGTGGGAGCGGCTGCACAGGAGAGGTTCACAGTCCTACCTTTCAGGATGAAAACCCAAGGCCTGCTGACAATGGCCTTGTTGAAGAATTGTTTTGAGAGCGTGGAATTTCTTTAGGATGAAAACCTAAGATTTATAATCGGACGATGACGGTGTTTCTGTATTGTTCCCTTCTTGCAGGCGTTGCTTTTAGAGAAGCTAGACTTCTAGTGCTTTCTTGGTGGTGGTAGTACCGCTGTTTCAACCAATGGATCACTGCTGCCGGACTTTTTTTTGTAATTTTTTTGTTGTTGTGTATATCCGTATGGCCGCTAGAGAAATGCGTTGTTGCAGAGGTTGGTATAATTGGTATCTTGTGATATTAATATGTGCTCATTTCAAAAAAAAAAGGTGATACTAGTACTAGACTCAACTCTTAGATTTTTCTTGCTAGACTAACCTTGTTCACCGTTTAGACTCAACTCTAAGAACCTTAGACACTACATTTTCCCCACGCTGCACACGCTGTTATGGAACCAAATATGCCGGGTAGCTTTGGTTCTTGTGTGCTAGAAAAAATGTAAGATCGTTTTTGTTTGTTGTAGAATCTTTTGAACCATAAGAAAAAAAATCTAGGTTAATTATCTTTTTTTGTGGGATTTTAGTTATCTATTGAATTGTTCAATTCCTTGCGCTATTCCACCATCGAAGTCTGTTATGCGATAAAATAGTATTTTGTCCACCGAAGCCTTCTGTGAGTTTACTTTTTCAGAAAATTGCTATGTGAAGATAACATAAATTCGTATATGACAATTCATGTGACATGTTTCAGGAATTGCCCCCCAAAATGTTTAGTGTGAGTCAAATCAATTAGTTTGCTTGCTAAAGCCTATTTAAAATCATCACTTGGGTTTTGAATACGAAAATTATTACTATCATTTTTCTTTTCATTCTATAAGTATGGTAATGTGAATAAGCCTAGACCATAACGAATACAAAATCATATATATTCCAACAAACGAGCACCCCAACCACAAAATTTAAATTCCACTAGCAGAGGACGGCGCGGCGGAGCGCGCTAGGTCTATCTAGTATTTCTCTGTGACAAGGATAATTTCATCTAAAGTTTTTTCACCAAGAGTTTCATCTAAATATTGATCGATAAATTTAAATTTTATATGCATTGGATTCATTTTAAAAATTAGTGTTTTATTGATTGCCTTCTTACTACTCCCTCCGTTTCATAATATAGAATGTTTTAGCTTTTGTGAAAATAAAGTATCTAGACGTCTTTTATGTGTAGATTCAGTCCGAACCTACACACCAAAATGCATTTTGATACATTCCTTCATAAAAGGTAAAGCATCTTATCTTTTGAAACGGAGGGAGTAGATAGTACAAACAATTATTACTGATGAACGATATTCCCATTTCTTCTAGCTTCTAGGAATGGTGTGTTTGTCATTGATCAGTTGTTCCATATTTACTGGCAAATGTCTTGTGTTGGATTACTAAAATTGTTATTAAGGGACTTTAGCCCCTCTATCCGTGTCTTGTGTTGTAGGAGGATGGGCCGTTAGGAAAAAGAAAAAGGAACCCGGAGCTTTGAAAACTTTGTGGCACTTGGTTTATGCCACTTGGATTGGGATGTAGTTGGAAATTAGGAGAACACAATATGTGAGTGCAGTGGCTTAAAACGAGAGTGTGCAAGGAGAGCAGAATATGGGATTGACCGGAAAAGTTCGTGATAAAGACGGGATGAAAGACAAGTCCTGCTGCTTGTTTTCTGCAGGTAATTAATGGCATCCGCTTGTCTTGAGTGGTCGTGGTAAGTTTCGGACCACTTTCCTTGAAATATTGTGGTCTCCTTTGAGAAAGCTGAAAACCCATATCTCATCCTTGTGACATGTGAACAGAGCTACGCTTTCAGATGTGAAACGTCCCCATATGGTCCAGGGAAGGCCGTACCTGACTTTGAGAAGTTCAGCCTCTCCATCCACCCAATGAAGGTGTGATGAACGGATTGGCCTATAAAGTATAAACTGCAATGTAATGAGGCAGCAACCGATAACTGCAAAGAACGGTGCACATCGATCTTACACACTTTTCTGTTCCACTTAGATCTAGTAGCAGCCTGTTAACAACTTCCAGGTCCAGGATATAGACATGGCTGCCAAGCGGCATCCGTGCATCCTTGTGTGCGTGTGCCTCATCCTCTCCCTTGGCCCAAACCATGGGGCTTTCTGCACCGCTGAGGCGCAGTCCTTCGTCTACTCCGGCTTCAACGGGGCTGATATCACCCTCGACGGCGTCGCCATGGTCCATCCAGACGGGCTCCTCCAGCTGACCAACATCTCCGATGTCATAGGCTACGCGTTCCACCGGGATCCCTTGCTTTTCCGCGAGTCCCCCAGCGGTGCGGCACGCTCCTTCTCGGTCTCTTTGGTGTTCGGCATCCAGTCAGAATTCGTCGAATCAACCGTCGATGGCATGACCTTCTTCGTCGCCGCCAGGAAGAACTTCTCCGGCACCTTCTCAGGCGGTTTTCTAGGCCTCTTCAACGACTCAACAAATGGCAGCCCCGACAACCACATCTTCGCGGTTGAGGTTGACATTTTCAAGAACGGGGAGTTCATGGACATGGACAGCAATCATATTGGCATCGACGTCAACAGCCTTTTCTCCATACAAGCTCACACCGCTGGCTTCTATGATGACGCCACTGGTATCTTCACCAACTTAACACTGAACAGTGGGGAACCAATGCAACTATGGGTAGAATATGATGCACAGACCACACAGGTCAATTCGACCTTGGCTCCCCTTGGTGTGGCCAAACCTCGGAAGCCATTGTTCTCAACCACCACCAACCTCTCCGACGTGCTCAAGCACCCATCTTATTTGGGTTTGTCAGGTTCTACTGGCCCAATCAACACACAATACTATGTGCTTGGTTGGAGCTTTAGCATAGATGGCCCGGCTCCATCCATCAACACCAGAAATTTGCCAAAGCTGCCACATGGTCATCGGAAGGCTCGTTCCAAGGTCCTAAAGGTTGTCCTTCCGATAGCCACTGCGGTGTTCATCGCCCTTGTGGGAACTATCATCTTCCTTATAGCAAGGAGGAGGCTGAGGTATGCCCAAGTACTTGACGATTGGGAGGTGGAGTTTGGGCCACATCGATTCTCATACAAGGACTTGTACCATGCTACTGAAGGATTCAAGGATCAACGCCTCCTAGGCGCAGGAGGGTTTGGGAAAGTGTACAAAGGAGTACTCTCAACATCCAAACTGGAAGTAGCCGTGAAGAAAGTACCCCATGAGTCAGGGCAAGGAATGAAGGAGTTCATCACGGAGGTCGTTAGTATTGGCCGCCTTCGACACCGCTACCTTGTGCAATTGCTTGGCTATTGTCGGCGTAAAGATGAGCTCATTCTGGTGTATGAGTACATGCCCAATGGAAGCCTTGATAAATATCTGCATTGTGAAGAGGATAAGCCCACACTAGATTGGACCCAGAGGTTTGGGATCGTAAAAGGGGTCGCGTGTGGCTTGTTATATCTACACGAGAAATGGGAGAAAATTGTCATACAAAGAGATATAAAAGCAAGTAATGTGCTCCTCGACAGTGAAATGAACGGGCACCTTGGTGATTTCGGTCTCTCCAAGTTATATGATCATGGTACCGTCCTAAAAACCACACATGTGGTCGGCACCATGGGTTACCTAGCCCCCGAGTTGCTAAGCATGGGCAAGGTTTCTCCTCTTACGGATGTGTTTGCCTTTGGCGCATTCCTTCTTGAGGTTGCATGTGGACAAAGGCCAATCAAGCAAGATTCGCAAGGTAAACAAGTCATGCTGGTCGATTGGGTACTTGAGAATTGGCAAAATGGGTCACTTATGCAAACTATGGATAAAAGGCTCCGAGGTAACTATGACAATGATGAGGCCAACATGGTGCTAAAGCTTGGTCTCTTATGCTTGCATCCATTGCCCACTGCAAGGCCTGCCATGAGACAAGTGACAGAGTACCTTGACGGATACACGTCACTACCCGAGTTGGCACCAACACATTTCAATGTGAACATGGTGTCCATGATGCAAATCAAAGAATTTCTCCCATCCATCATTTCAACAAGCATCGGCACGTTCTCCGGTCTCTCAGGAGGGAGATAATATGTTCACATAGGTGATGTATGATATACTTACGAACTAGCACCATGTATGAACAATTAGTAGGCTTGCACTAAATGCCACGGTGAATATATAGCAATCGAGTGTGTCACATGCACACATTGAATTTCTAGCCTTCAGGATTGCCATACAAAACCCAACCTTTTCTTTTTAGGTCTGTTTGAATTTCTAGCCTTCAGATGTAACTATTTGTACATAAAATATGATCACATGCCCACTCTACAGAGAAATGAAAGATAACACCGGGTGCTCCGTGCCCGCTTGGTCTTCTGGCATGTGCGTGTCTAGATCCTCGGGTTCAGTGGCGGGTTGGCACAGTCCTGCCTACGGCGCCAGCTGCTGAGCACCATGAAAGTGTCGGCGGTTGGCCAGGCGGAGATTGGCTGGATCCCACCATCCAGTCACATCCAGGATCTCGAATAAGGTGGTGGTCCCAGGGTTCGTCCTCCCACCGAGATGAAGACTGGCCGGATGCATGTCCTTATTGATCCGGTTGCAGTGGCGTGATCCGGAAGGCTCCGTCGGCGACCTCCATTGGGCAACACATGCCTAGAGATTGCTGGATCAGGAGATTCGTCGTGCACACCCGTATTTTACTCTAGCCATTTGGTTTCAGAGGGAGTGCTTCGAAGCTCTGCTGGCTGTTAATATCATGGGCATGTTCTCGTTCCATGGTGCTGGCGGAGAAGGTCATGGAAGTCGAGATCTGAGGACTAGCAATGATGGTTCGAAGCTTTGTGGCAATGAGGAATCACTTAGTGTTTCTTGACGTGGAGGAGAGGCTTGCAAGTGGGGGCGATTGCACAGGAGAAGTTCAAAGTCTTGCCTTTCAGGGTGAAAATCCAAGGTTTGGCCTTTATTGGTTGTGCCTGGCAATGGTCTTGTTGAAGGCATTATTTTGAGAGCGAGGAATTTCTCCAGGGTGAAAATCTAAGATCTATGATCGGACGACGACAATGCTTGTGCACTGTACTCTTCTTGGAGGCGTCGCTTTTGGAGAAGCTGGCCTTCTGATGTTGTCCTGGTGGTGTTAGTGATGCTGGTATAAGGAATAGATCATTATAGTGGTGCTTTTATTTTTGTAATTTCTCTTCCTTTTTTTTGGTTGTGTGCTTCCATATTTTCGCTAGGGTGATGTGTTGTTGCACAGGCTGGCTGTAATTGGTATCTTCGCGATATTAATATATACTCTTTATCGAAAAGCTTCTTCAAGCTAGCAACTCTAGATCTAATCGCCTGATCAGCCACCTTGTACTGTAAACCTCGCAAAGCAGCATATGGAATCCAGACATGCATGAGTAGGATTTTACACCGCACGATGTACTGGACCTGGGTAAACTCCTCGTGTCCCTCTATCGTTCTCGTTTGCTTGTCCCTCGCCGAGGTCGTCGAGGGTCCAAAGTTCGTGTGTTCAACCCCCTGTGTCTGATTCATCCTACTTTGGAGGTACCCTAGTTCGTTTGCAGGGGCCATCTCCGATACGAAGGAGAAATCTACTATGAAGCACCAGATCTATCAAGAGGAATTGAAGGAGTAGACTATGGAATGATTTATCATGCAGGAGACATCAAAGACGAAGCAAAGCCTTAGAGAGAGAGGCTAAAGTAGTTTAGTGTAGAACGTAGAATCTTACTTTTTTCGATAAAGAGCACTTTTATTAGACTCAAAAGTTTACGTCAAGGTGATACAATCAAGAGAGCCACACCTGACCTTTGCACATCAATAGCACACAGCTAAAACAACCAGGATAGGAGAGAGAAGCATCATTCTCATAGGCAAATCCTAGAATACATGAAACTATAAGAGACACCTATGGTGGAGGAGGTTCAATCCGCAAACTATGTTGCCACCCATGATGGGTAAAAACATCTTCCACCACTTGCTCCAACCGCGAACAAACCTCCATATATAGGGCGCGGTGTTCCGATTTTTGAAGAGTAGACCACTCCCGGAGTAAGTGTGCAGAATGATAAATTACCTGCATTGAGGAAGACATTTTAGCATCAAAAACCTTTTATTTCTACATAGCCACAGCGACCATAGTAATGCAATCGCTCCCACCCGTATATGTATCCTATTCTTGTTATCCATACCATGCAACCAGTTTTCAAAAACATTGGCTACTGAGCGTGGTGGATACAAGCTTGATGCTACTTGGATGGCTAACCATAAAGAACGCGCGAACTGACACTCAAAGAACAAATGTTTGATAGTTTCGTCATAATGGCAAAAACAACATTTTGTACTTCCTTGCCCGTTGCGTCTAACTAGATTATCCTTTCTCAGAATCACACCACGACGAAGATACCATGCAAAAAAAAATCTTCAATGGTATCTTTATTTTCCAGATGTGTTTGTGTTTATAAACTGGTATATCGGAATGTATTAATTCTCTGTACATAGAATAAACCAAAAACTTGGCATCCTCAGTCAAATTCCAACAAAATTCATCGTGCTCATATGTTAGTTGTATGATAGCTAAACGCTCCACGAGGCAAGATGTGCACCAACGAGATCTCGTCTAAAATTCACGTTTGGAGGAGATGTGCTTAACACCTCTGCGATTGTATCGCTCTTGTTACGTGCTATGTTATACAATGCTGGATATTGTTCCATTAGAGGTAAATTTTCTATCCAGAAATCCTCCCAAAATTTCTGAACCATCCTTAATAATAAGGAAAATCCAAAGCGGAAGAATGATTTCTTCACATGCATTAGACCAGCCCAAAAGTGTGAATCTTCTAGTTTCCAGTATATTTGGGATAAAGCTTTTGAGCCTATATATTTTCTTCTCAAGAGAGTTTGCCATACTCGGTCCTCAGTTAATAGCTTGAACCATTAGTATTAAGGCTAGTTAATTTGAGATTTGAGTTACCCGTGAATCCTTTATGGACCGAGAAGGACCTTGAAATTTTTGTACACTTTTGGTTTATAACAATAAGCATTGTTCGTCTTTTAAGGGTGTGTTTGGTAGACTGGGGCAACCTAGATATTCTGACCCCATCCCACATTTTGTTGTTTGTTAGGTCGGATCGGCTCCAATAAGCAATGCCCACCTCATGCAAAAAAGCCCCCTCAGCCCTGCCCAGTTGTGAAGCTGGAATCGAGCTTCGCTACCGGGCAGTGCTGAGTCCGTCCTACGCCAGCGCTCAGCCCGATAGGGGTCAACAGCCCGCACCCTCATTCTGCCCCTCCTCGCACGATGTGCAGCCCCTTCCTAACAGTGGCACCGTCCTCGTCTGAGCTCGCCCTTGTCGCCGTCCCCGTCTGAGCTCCACCGCCCTCGTCGCCGTCCCCGTCGAGATCCACCGCCCTCGTCGCCATTCCCGCCGAGATTCTGGTGGCTCACTGCAAGCATGTCGAGCTCTCGGCGGCGTGCGTCCTCGCCAGAGCTTGGTCTCCTGGCAGCGGGGAAGGAGCAGCTCGGTCTCCTGGCGGCGTATGCGCGCAGCGACGCCAGCGAAGGAGTGTGGCGGAGGCTCCTATCGCTGGAGAAGACCGGTGTCCTGGCCGCATCGGCTCGTCTCCCGACGGCGGCCCGTGGACGAGGAGCTCGACCCCAGTCTCCCGGCAGCGGCCCGTTGACAAGGAACTCAACCACAACCTCCTGGCGGCGTCCTATTGACGAGGAGCTCGACCGCGACCTCCCGGCGGCGACCCGGTGACGAGGAGCTCGACCTCCTGGAGCGTCGACGGTTGCTATCAAAGGACCTGATTGCTTTTCTTTTTTTAATCCTGGGACCCCGTTGCTTTTTAGTTTTGTATAGCTAGGCTCAACTGATCCGATCTACCAAACAAAATCTTAGCTGCGCTCATCTCAACTCACCCGACTTACCAAACACAACACAATAATGCAACTTGTATGAGGTCCACATAGATGTACTCAGCTTGTATGAGATAAGAAAGCATACCCAGGCTACCAAACACACCCTAAGTTTCTTGGGCTCGAGACTTGACTTGTTACTGTTCTCTCAGGCGACTAGTTTCCCGAATTTTGATCTTGTTCGTCTTCTCTGATATTGATATCATGGTAGAATTCTGCAACACGACGAACACATGGCAGCTTCCAACCATCAGCTTTAGTAAGACAAATCTGACTAGAGTGCTTACTCTTTCTACTAAGAAAAGGAAAGAAAATGATACCCAAAAGAACTAAGGGAAATCACGTCATCAGAACCAACCGAGGACTAGCGGGCTTTGAATAACCTCCATCTATCCATTATTAATTCTCTTCTGGAGAAAGATTCTTGCACTCAAGACTTGACTGGTCACTTTTTTCTCGGAAAATTTCTTTTGGTTTCTCTTTCAACCATGTAAGGTCAAAGAAATACTCCCTCCGATCCCAAAATAAGTTACTTCCTCCGACCCAAATTAGTTGACTTAGATTTGTCTAGATTCGAATATATCTAGACTTGTTTTAGTGCTAGATACCTCTGAATTTAGACAAAACCAAGTCAACTAATTTGGGTCGAAAGGAGTACTTGGTTTTGTCTAGATTCGATGTATCTATATACTAAAACGTGTCTAGATACATCCGAATCTAGGCAAACCTAAGTCACTTATTTTGGGACGGAGGGAGTAATAAACCTGATTTCGATGGGTTAGAATTCTCAACAGCGTAAACAATGGGCTACATCCTAGACCACTAGCTTTGATTTTTTTTTTAGAAGTTCTAGAAAAGAACTGGCTACTACTATAAAGCCATTCTACTAACAAGACAAGGAAAGAAAAGGAAGCTAAAGAAAAGAAAAACATATAATCAAACATCCATGTCAACAATAACAATACAACAGGAGCATTCTCTTTCTTTTTTGCAGGGAAGCAGGAGCATTCTCAAATCCCCTCGGCCATAATTTTACTCATTCTCTCAGGTAAAATGATTCCTGCACTTGAGATTTCACTTATCACTTTTACTCTTGCCAGCTCCTTGATGGAATTTTCAGAATAAACAGTGGATGATTGCCTAACAGCTGGCACCGACTTCAACTATGAAAAAAAAAAGCTCTGAAAATAATCCTGCTGATATATAACCTGAACCAGCTTTGCTCTTTCTGCCGAGACAAGGAAAAAGTTATTCCGAGACCTTACCTCCCACCATATAACCTACCAGAGCCAATAAGAAGCCATGATCTTAACGGAGTGGGCACAGACCTAATCAAGTTTGTGAGCCAGACATCTAGATGGACCAACCTATTTTCTTTCACGAAAACGCAAAGCCTTGCGTTTCGATTCATTGATAGTTTTGTACAAACATACAGGCTTTAGAAAAGAGCCACACCCAAGTTATAACTCAACCCACTAGACCTATGCCACGGCAGGGATCGAGGCTTTTAAGCCAATCGTGCCAGCCAAAGCCCAAGATCTTGCTTCGGGTCGAATTGTGTCGAGGAGACCACTGCAGTTGGGGCTTGCGTTGTTGAAGATGACCGGTGGGGCTTGCATTGTTGAAGATGACCGCGTTGCGGTGCTTCCATGTCGGCAGCATGACCAGCGATGAGGTTGCCTTGCGCATCGCGCGCGCGGGGGGGGGGGGGGGGGGGGGGGGGGTACATAGGAGCGCCATCTTCCACCAATCTACAAAGTCGTCCTTCTTATCATGCCATATCGTCCAAGAGAAAGGGCACCTTGTGAGAAGGTGCATCATGGTCTCTTTCGATTAGCCGCACAGTGGGCAGCATGGAGGGTGTTGAAGTCCCCTTCTCGCTAGCCTCTCCCCCGTCCAGCATCGATCTTGGCATGTCAGCCATACAAAGAACTTAATCCTTCATGATCTCGATAGCAAGGACCCCTGGAAGAGGAACTCGTAGCAAGATTTGGACAAATACTTTGCATATGTTGTCCACCTCCACAAGATAGTATCTGGCGCAAGCGAAAGCTAAACCTCCCACAGCACAGACCACAACTTTACATATTGCCATAGGGCCAACGAACTTAGCGTGCCCTGTATATCGGCAATCCAACGCCGCTCGATCAGAGCCTCTCTAACCGTGTGGCGCTTCTGAGCGCGCTCCAGGATCAGCGCGAAGAGGTCCGAAGCAAAATCCTCGATGGTCCTACCATCAGGCCACCTATCCACCCAGAATAGAGCTGTGTTACCGTCCCGCACCACCATCTTAGTGGAGGCGTCGAACACCTGCAGCTCGATCCTCGAGAAACGCATATCCACACCTTGCCAAGGCCTTTGCGGGTCCGTACGCATCCTCCAGAGCCAACGTGTCTGAGACTAATGGCCGTCCGAGCGAGGTCGGGGATCCCCAACCCTCCGTAGCTCAAAGGTCGACACACTTTGTCCCAGTTGATGTGGCAATGGCCGACATTCGCCTCCGCTCTCCCAGCCCAAAGGAATCCTCTTGCAATCCTCTCCACCCGTTTCAGGACCTTCTTATTAAGGCCTAGAACAATGATTTGGTGTAGAGGGATCGCCATGAGGACGGACTTGGCCAGGGCGAGCCGACCAGCCTTCGTCATCATGGAGGCTTTCCATGTTGGTTGGCGGTCTGCGATGCTGTCCACAGGGGGTTGGAGTGTTGATGCCGGTAACCGTCCAATCGATAGTGGGATCCCTAGGTATTTGATGAGGAAGGGTGCTAATTGGCACTCCATTACTGTCGAAGCATATAGGGCCTCAACCTCTGAACACGTGATTGGAGAAACTGAGCATTTAGCAAAGTTGGTATGTAGTCCCGATGCTTCCCCAAAGAGCGCCAGGATAGCGCGCACTGCGCGCAACTCCATCTCATCTGGATGGCAGAATATAACCATATCATCTGCATATAGCACGTACGTACCCAACCCACGGGGTGTAATAGGCTTCAACACCTCCAGCTCCTTGGCCTTAGCCAACAACTTGTTGAGCGTGTTGATGAACAACACGACATGGGCGACAAGGGATCCCCTGTCTCAGGCCCCGTCGATGCTAGATCGGGGGGCCTGGCTCGCCGTTGAGCATCAACCGTGTGCTTGCCATGGAAAGTAGGATTGCCACCAGCTCTCTGAACATGGGACCAAATCCCACCCCCTGAAGCACCTTGAACAGCAAAGGCCAGGAGAACGCGTCAAAGGCTCGTGCGATGTCCAATTTGAGCATGACTCTAAGTTCCTTTAGCCGAGTTTTTCCTCCCTCGCTATAATATACGGGCAAAGCATTTTGAATAATCAATCCATGGCTATGACAACGTTCGAATTTCTACATGACCATTGTGCTTGTATTCGTACTATCAGATATGGAGAAAAAAATTATACAGTGTGCCTTCTAAAAAAAATTAATAACTAATATTAACAACTGAAAATCTCATAGAAGTTAGCTGGTAGAAAATTAGTCCACAACTAACATTAACTGATCTCCACTCAGCAGTTCGCAAAATTTCCTTGTACTAGAAATAATCAAGCCTCATCGGCAGTGATAATTAAATCTCTTTGGTGGTCCTACCCTTATACTAAGGAATGCAATTCTGAACATTTTTCCGTACCTTGACTACCGATGAGCAAAGCATCTTTGAATAATAGATCCATGACAGAGGCACTGTGATGTTCAAACTACCTTATAAAATGTATGTGGTGTCAGCTTTGGAAAAAGAAGGTGGGCGCAACACGCCTCTAGAAAAAGGGAGGGATCATTTCAACTTAACTATTTTATTATACTCCTAATTAACTGATAAAATCACTATCAAAAGTACCAGAAGACTGTTAATTAATTTGATCTATACTAAGAATTAACAATGCTTTCTTTGCACTAGATAGTACTCCCTCCGTTTCAAAATATAAGATGTTTTAGTTTTGTGAAAGAAGTGTATCTAGACTTGTTTTAATGTCTAGGTTCACTCCAAATCTAGATGAACCTACACACTAAAAGAGGTCTAGGTACACTCCATTCACAAAGCTAAAACATCTTATATTTTGAAACGGAGGGAGTATTTTAGAAGTGGTAAAAACTCAATGAAGGGACCAACCCCCTGAAATCAACCATCAGATGAAGGAGTACATGATGTCCAAATAAAGAAAAAACATCATGAAACAGACCGTCAGTACTTAGCTGTTCTTTTATTTTGAAGTGACAACTTGTTTCTCGAACAGTCTGAACTGATAACCCAAAAGCTCCAGTTCTTCAGCACGCAGGTCGTTGAGCCCGACGCACCCATCTTTTGCTGGCATCAGAAACTTCTGCATTGTGAAATACTCATGCATGTTTTCCTGTGACTGTAATTGGCTCCAGAAATCAAGATTCATGCAGCAGATTGACAAGAACAGACATATGGGAACAGCATGCCTGATTTGCTAAAAGCACACCCTGTTTCAATTTTTTCCAAATACTACAAAAACTGGCACAACACCCACAATCATTTGGCCGTTTGTATTCTGACAATTAATTTAACCAGTGTCGAGCTATGAAAAGCCGTTGAATGTTAGTCACATAAGAGATAAGACCAGATTTTGAAATCAGGCGATTCATTCATTCATCAGCTTCGCAAAATTTCTTTTTTTTGGGTCTAAATTCCTGAAAAAAATACTCCCCTAATTAAAGGTGGCAGATTTACCAGTAATTTGGAACAGAGTACATTGGCCAATATACGGGCTTAAGTGAGCATAATGGCATACGTGGATGTATGCGAAATTGCAGTGGCATTTTTTCAAAGTTGAAGTATCGGTAGAATTTTCCAAATAGCCAGAATTGTAGTACTCATGGTAGTGGCACATACCTAATTAACACTGTTACTCTCTCCGATCCATAATAAGTGTCACTCATTTTGTACTAAGCTAGTACAAATTTTGTACAAAGTGGGCGACACTTATTATGGATCAGAGGTAGTGGCACATACCTAATTAACACTGTTACTCTCTCCGATCCATAATAAGTGTCATTCATTTTATACTAAGCTAGTACAAACTTTGTACAAAGTGGGCGACACTTATTATGGATCAGAGGGAGTATCAGAGATTTCTGCTATCTCTGCCTGTTCCCTCGAAGAATCATGAGTTTATGTATCCGAGACTCTGAATGTCTTCAAGCCTTCAATCCGAATAGTGAATCGTGTGAATGTGTGATGACTGTAGTGTGCATGTGTAAATGCAAGTTCAGATATGATCTAGCACATCAAAGAACACCCAGCCAGTATGGTTGAGTCAGCGCTTGTATATTCCAGAATCTACCTCAGACGCACACGATATATGGACAAGATTTGGTGTGTGACGCGAATGTTAACACACAGTCATAGACAGAAAACCCTGTGTGCGAAGTGAACTATCGTTAACGGTTTTCAGTATAGCGACTGATTGCGACATATAACATCGCACACGACGTTTTGAATATAACCGTGTGGGAATTTGTGGCCCATTAAGGTTCATCAGACATAACCCTACAATTAGGGCCCATCTATTGCGTGAATCCATCAATCTATCGTGTAGGTGTTACAGGTATAAGTCTGGACTTTAGTTTGTGATGTCATATATTGATCACGGTATGCTAAGTAAGACTAAATATACTTCCAACATAGTCAGATGCTTACATATGAATTCTTCCTCGAAATCTGAACTATACTGAGAAAACTCCAGTTCAGTCATCTCATGTCCAACTCAACCCATTACACTATTGCAGACCCAGCACAACATCTCCCATTGACCGCTCCCTTCGATCCTGCAGACTACAAAGCATCAAAAAGACGGATATAGATGCACGACTCCATAATCAGTCGATCAAAAACTTGCATGCTTAGTTCCATGCAGTCAAATGTAATATCGATTAAGTTGCTTAATGAATAGGGTGTGTGGTAGGAGCTATTGCATAACAAATACCTATCCCAAAAACATTAGACACAGTACAAGAGAAGCCTACATATTCACATTTTTGGAAGGACCTCAAAGTTAAAGATGAGTTCTTTAGCAAAGGATGTTTCAATGTTGGTGAGGATACAACAGTTAGATTTTGGGAGGATGCTTAGTTAGGTATGACACCATTAGCACAGTAATATCCATGTTTATATGACATTGTGCAAAGGAAAAAATGTTTCTACTGCTAATGTTTTGTCTTCGGTCCGCCTAATTGTAGGTTTTAGGAGGCAGCTAAATGGTAATAAGTGGAACGCATGGTTGCACCTATGCCAGCGTTTGATGAAGGTAACCTTAACAAATGAGCAGGATAAATCCATATGGAATTTCACAACTTCAGGAGAATTTTTAGTTAAGAGTATGTATGCATATTTAATAAATGGTCACACACTGTTCCTTCGAAAATATCTTTGGAGACTGAAAATCCCACTCAAGATTAAATGCTAGCCAAGGTTACGCGGAATGTGCCTTTCTGTGTGACTGAATGTGACTATAAAAGATCAAATCTAGTAATATGGCTATCGCTTGTTAGAGTTAATCTTGACATGTAATTGTTGGTCTGCATGTGTGCATGACCGCGTACGATTAGTGCATGCATTGGATGCTAGTGGCGTGGAGTTTGGCCAGGTCGTTGAGTTAGTTAGTGGGCTAGCTGGTTTAGTCGTGTATGAGCCGAGTCGTGTGCATCGTGGAGTGAGTGTAGGAGGTAGTAGGTATTCTCTTGTACTGCCTATTTAAGTCGAGTAAGGGAATGAAAATGAGGGCCGAGAAAAACCATGTAGTCTCTGTGTTAGCCAAGGTAGTGTTCTTGGCAAAGCCTAGTCTTCTTCCTTGGTCAGTGCGTGTGTGAGTTCTTGTGTGTTTCTGAGAGACAAAAGATTGCGAGTTGTGAGGTAGAAGAAGATCAGAGGGAGCTGTGAGGTGCAGCTCCGACATCGCTGTCAAGGGCTTCATCACAATTAAATTATGTCACACTCATGACACATAAAGCCCGCAATGCAAGATCAGGAATACATCGCAGCACTCAAAATATCGGTATCCCTGTCAAGGACTTGGTCACAACTTAATCTGGCCATAGAACATGTGTGCTCATATAGCCTAGGCGGCAAAGCAGGACTAAATCGCACCATTCAAAACATCAGTATCCATGTCAAGGACTTAGTCAAGACTTAATTTGGTCATATTCAAAGCACTTTGAGGCATATAGCGTAAGCAGGACTCAGTTTTGTCACACTCAGAACACTTGTGACGTATGGTGTGAACAATTTGGTTCCCTCCATTCTAGGTAATCACCTGCATTCACAACTTGAGACCGAATAGACTAGTCAGCTTCCGGGAGCAGTATGACGCCTGCCCCTTTCAGTCCACAGCTACATTAAATGATAAATGCTTACTTGTAGCTCAAGCCCCTGCCACATGCTTGGAATGAAGCTAGGTGTCAAGAGTCTCCGGTATTTCTTTTTTTAAACACAGCATGTCACAGTTGGTCCGCCAATGAACACTTAATAAGAAAAGGTAGAAAATCGGTCAGATGAGCATAAGCAGTCGGCAAAAATAATACTCCCTCCATCCTGAAAAGTATATGCAAATTTTTGGATGTCATCCAAATTTTGACAAATTTGCGACATCCTTTTCAGAACAGAGGGAGTAGGTAAAGTAAGTATTTGTCTCTCTCCCTCTTTCCTCGGACACTGTATTTTAGACGCTGCTTACTTTACATGGAATGGATAGGTTCAAGTGTACAAGTGAACTTTCACTCTTAATTTGGATGCTCTGCAGAAATGCAAATTGTTCAGTTGGTGCTTCTTGAAGACATGACCGAAGAGATAGGGAGTATCATTTTCCGTGTAATAATTTCTTGACGCATCCACACACCCAGATCAAGACACTTGTGGAAAAACTACACAAGGAGAACTCGAACAAGCAATACTAGGTAATAAATTGCCTAGCTAAAGTGATAGAGACCAACTGCTATTCTTAGTCGTACCATCACAGTTTTTATTTAACAGTTATTAAACATAATGTACTGTAGTACCTCTAACTAGATCTGCCAAGTGTGTCTGTTTACCTAGAACACAACAGGACCAAAATAAAAAACCAAAGAGTGTATAACCAAGAAAGGCAGCGGAAGAAACTGACCGCCTAGGATCTGTCCAGGAGCAGTTGGACGGCTGCATATGGTTCAGTTGTCTTTGTGAAGTGTAGTTTCCCGCAACTCTAGGCAGAAGAGAGCTCGAGGCAGGAAAAAAGTTTCTAATAAAAAACAATAACTAAATAAAATAAACAATTTCCTTAAAATGCACTGCAGCCTGCAGGTATTTATTCAGAGGATGCTTGTCATAAAACCTGACCGAATAAATCTCGTTTTCAGTATACTAATTACTTGACCAATTCATACTCCTAGACCACAATGCATGTATAAAAGTAGACAGGGCAGGACTCCTAACAAGCAAACCATGCCTACTGCCTAGGTAACAAATTATCCTGCACAAATATATAAGGGTGCATGATTCAGTACCCGTGAAGCTTATGTCCTTGCTTCCACATACGAGTTACTTATGCTCATGTGTGAGATGAATCCTTTGTCCTTGCTTCTACATCTCCTTGTCTTCATTATCCTTAATGTTTCAGCCCCTGCTACCAGTGAAGACCAATTTGTCTACTCCGGCTTCACTGGTGTTAACCTCTCCCTCGATGGTGTGGCCACGGTCACACCAAATGGCTTACTTGAGTTGACCAATGGAAGCCTACGGCTCAAAGGCCACGCTTTCCACCCAGCTCCATTCTGCTTCAGCAAGAGACCCAATGGGATCGTGCAGTCGTTTGCTGTCTCATACGTGTTTGCCATCTACTGTGACCAGCCTAACATCTGCGGCCATGGCATCGCGTTCCTCGTTGCCGCAAACAAGAACTTCTCAACCGCAATGCCGAGCCAGTACATGGGCCTCATCAACGACCACAACAATGGCGAAGCAACCAACCACTTCTTTGCTGTTGAGCTCGACACCAATCAAAATGACGTGTACAACGATATAAATGGTAACCATGTCGGGATCGACATCAATGGTCTCACATCTGTTGACTCCAGAAGCGCCGGCTACTATGAGGGTAAGGATGCTAACTTCCGTAATGTTACCCTTGCGAGCTATAAAGTGATGCAAGTGTGGCTGGAATACAACGGGGATAGCGGACAGATTAATGTGACCTTGGTTCCAGTGAACACGGTCAAACCCATCAAACCACTACTGTGTACAAACTACAACCTCTCAACAGTGATCACAGATTTGGCATACGTTGGCTTCTCATCATCAACAGGGTCATTCATCGCACGACATTATGTGCTTGGTTGGAGTTTTGGCATGAACAAGGCTGCTCCGTCCATTGACATAACCAGACTGCCCAAGCTACCCCGCGAAGGTCCGAAGCCACAGTCAAAAATCCTGGAAATCATACTGCCAATAGCCACTGCAACATTTGTTCTTGTCATCGGCACCATTGCTATTCTACTTATCCGAAGGAGATTAAGGTATGCTGAGGTACGGGAAGATTGGGAAATTGAATTCGGCCCACATAGATTCTCGTATAAGGATTTGTTCCATGCTACAGAAGGGTTTATAAACAAGAATTTACTAGGCATAGGAGGGTTTGGAAGGGTATATAAAGGAGTTCTTTCAGCAACCAAATTGGAGATTGCTGTGAAGAGAATCTCACATGATTCTAAGCAGGGCATGAAGGAATTTGTTGCAGAGGTTGTAAGCATAGGCCGTCTCCAGCACCGTAATCTTGTCAGCTTACATGGCTATTGCCGTCGTAAAGGTGAGCTTATTTTAGTATATGAATACATGTCTAATGGAAGTCTGGACAAGTACTTGTATGATCAAGAGAAGGCTACTCTGAGTTGGGCCCAAAGGTTCCGAATCATCAAAGGCATTGCATCTGGTTTGCTCTACCTCCATGAGGAGTGGGAGAAAGTTGTACTCCATCGAGACATCAAGCCAAGCAATGTGCTCCTGGATGATGAATTTAACTCGAGACTAGGTGATTTCGGTTTAGCAAGGTTATATGACCATGGCACTGACCCTCAAACCACACATGTCGTTGGCACCATTGGGTACCTAGCTCCTGAGCTAGCACGGACCAGCAAAGCAACCCCTCTTACTGATGTATTTTCCTTCGGCATGTTTGTTCTTGAAGTAACTTGTGGGCGAAAGCCTGTCGATCATAGTGCACAAGGCAATCAACTCATGTTGGTTGACTGGGTGCTTGATCGTTGGCACCAAGGACTTCTCATAGATGCAGTGGATACAAAGCTCCAAGGTGTCTACAATGATGATGAGGCATGCCTAGCTCTCAAGCTTGGATTACTGTGCTCACACCCTTTCATCAACTTAAGGCCCAACATGAGGCAGGTTATGCAGTATCTCGACAGAAACATGCCACTACCAGAGCTAAATGCGACACACATGTGCTTCAACCTTCTTTCCTTGATGCAGAACAAAAGTTTCAATCCAGAGGCCTTAACAACCTCATTGACAATGACGAACAGCAGAACAATATCTGATATCTCGGGAGGTAGATGACTAGCATGTTCCACCGATGTTGTTTAAGAGCAGCTTCTTGTTTTCCCTTGTACATGCACAATACGGAATTCTCCACTGGATGAATATACTTATATGAGTACTATAGTAATTGTTAGTCTGAAAATACTCCTTGTACATGTACACTTGTACGGAGTAGATGCAGTCAGATGTGCGGGAGCCCACAAAACTGTAGCTGTCCTTGGCTGGTCTGTAATGGTGTCTATAGCCATTATAAGAATAAGAGACCTCGAATGCGCATGTTCCCGGGAGCACCGCTACTTGCAGAAATGCAACTGTAAACCTTAGTAGTGAAAACACGTTTCACTTGCTCAAGTATACATATAGTTGTTGGAGGGATATGGTGACAGAGCGTTTAGTAACAATTACTGTTCTTACTAAGTACTCCTATAGATATATCTAAATTTTGATAAATTTTCGACATCTATTTTGAGACGGAGGGAGTACATCCAATTCACCGCCATGGGGAAGAGTCAGATAAATATCTTTAGAAACTAAGCCTACTGTTCTTACTAAGTAATACATCCTTTTTTTTTTGGGGAAAACGCAATGACATTACGTTTCTTTTCATTGCATAGAAGAGTTAGGAGTACAATCCACCGAGCCGGTGGGATTACAGAGTTTGGGAAGTTCCCTTATTACAAATGATTACTAAGTAGTACATCCTTGTCGGTGAGCGAAACCCAAATGGTGGTTTTTAACTTCTCTTGAACTTTTGGAGGCGTTTTGGACCTCGTCTTCACATGTATTGACTATTGATGGGTTTTGCACCCACCAGTGGTTAAACATCAGTGGAGACAGGCACCTAAAACTATGTATTGACTATTGATGGGTTTTGCACCCACCAGTGGTTAAACATCAGTGGAGACAAAAAAGCCACTACAGGCATCCCGCCTGTTACTGGTGAACAGGTGGTACAACCGGAATCAAAAAAGAAAGCTCGAGGGACAAGCCATGGACCTGTGGAGAGGAGCATCGCGTGACCGGCAAAGAGAACCTCGATCCTTCGCCCACCCCTCCGGTATGGCACGGTTTGAAGGGGATCAAGGTGCCATGAGGAAATAGACTAGGTGGGAAGGAGATTTAGACGAGAGAAAGATGATTCTCACTCTTGGAGTTCAATACAAAGAGATTTAATAATATCTATTTAAAAGATCTGTAGAACTCTACATGAAATAGATAACAAAGAGAAAAAATTGGTAACTAAGAAATAGGAAAACTATATGGTTACTTATCTCTACCAATTGAAATATTCAATAGCATGTTCTGTTTATTGCTGCGGGACGCAGAATGTTCTGACAAATATTGTTGATTGATTCCTGGTCAAGGAGGAAAAGAACAAAGCCATCATGAAAACAACAGAAAACAACTGATTTGTGGTGGCTAACCAGAGAAAGCACGGCATTTTGACACTTCCTACTGGTAACTTTTGATAGGTTTGTGGATTTGTCTGGTCATGCATAATGAATGTGAGAATCAATACAGCTGAGCTAAGTGCTTAATGCAGTAGCAGCAGGCAACTGCCAACTCAGGTTTGGTCCGATAGAACGAGTCTTCGGACTAGTCTGATGGTGATATTCCCTTCATGCTAGGTAAGCTTTACAGATCACATATCGAATGGCTCAGGAAGATACTAACCCTAGCATACACATCTCGCTTGGGCTGTGACTGTGTGCCTTTGTGCACCTATGATGCATAGGCCAAGAGTAAAAATTCTTCCATTAACTATACAGAACATCTCTAGTATGGGTCTCTAACTTTGAACTCGAGCTATGCAAGTTTTTTTCAGGAAACACTAAAATCCTTTATGTTGTAGTTATATCATAAAATTCAGAAAAAATTGGTGGCAACTATCATGTATACAGTGGAAGCTCCAGTGCTAAGCATAAACTTAGGGAATTAAGAACTTTTTTCACAAAAGAAAGTCTGCTGACTTGTAGACCGCCAAGTACTCTACAAGTTTCAATGAAAAAAAACGCAATTGGCAGATATCTATAAGCAGAAGGCAAGTAACAATGAAAACAGTGGAAACACATGAACTACCACATAATAGCTGCACGGTGTTTGTTCAAGACCTTGACGGAATACTTGGCACTTCTTACTTTATGTCAATAAATCAAGAGCTTGTTTTGATAAAACAAAAATGAACATCACTTTCTTAGTATAAAGCACCATCACTGTCAGACGATGATGCATGTGGAAGAAAAGGAGCAGGGAAGTAACTGACCTTGCGACAAATCAGTTTAAATAGCTTTAGAGTCTGATATCTGTAAGCGCAAAAGGGGCATGGCTTGTGTAGTGCTTCACGCTTGCATCTACTACGATTTCTTACAAGCTATACACTCATCTCTCACGAAGTTCTTCTTCTTTTGCTTCCTCCTTTGCTTTGGCCTTGACCTTGCATTCTTCTCCAGAACCGGTGATGGCAAACTCCTGTACCTTGGTTTTACTGGTGCTAGCCTCACCGTTGACAACGCTGCTACAATCACATCGAACGGACTCCTTGAGCTAACCAATGGCTCAATTAATTGCAAAGGCCATGCTTTCTACCCAATCCCATTGCACTTCCGCAAATCACACAATGATACTGTGCAGTCTTTCTCAGTTGCCTTCGTGTTTGCCATACGCTCTAGCTACCCCATCATGAGCCTACATGGTATGGCCTTCATCGTCGCTCCAAGCACAAATTTCTCAGATGCAGTGGCCAGCCAATACTTGGGTTTCATGAATTCCCAGAACAACGGCAACTTGAGCAACCATATCTTTGCTGTTGAGCTCGACACCATCCTAAACATCGAGTTTGACGACATCAACGACAACCATGTAGGCATCGACATCAACAACCTCCACTCTATACTGTCCTACCCTGCAGGCTACTATGATGATACTTATAGTAGCTTCCGAAACATGAGTCTTATTAGTGGTGACGCCATGCAAGTTTGGGTGGACTACAATGGACAAGCCAAGAAAATCAGTGTGACCATGGCTCCCCTCCAAATTGCGAAACCTATAAGGCCACTCATCTCAGCCTATTATGACCTCTCAACAGTGTTAAAAGAACCATCATACATCGGCTTCTCAGCATCAACAGGCGCAGCTGACTCACGGCACTATGTGCTTGGCTGGAGCTTCGGCATGAACAAAGCTGCTCCAGTGATAAATATTGCCCAGCTGCCAAAACTACCTCGTCAAGGCCCAAAGCATCAGTCAAAGCTCCTGGAAATCATTCTACCAATAGCCAGCGCAGCTATCATGATTGTTTTAGGTGCTGTGGTCATTTTACTTGTGAAGAGGCGAAAGAGGTATGCTGAGCTGAAAGAAGATTGGGAGGTCGAGTTTGGGGCACATCGGCTCCCATATAAGGATCTGCACCATGCCACAAAAGGGTTTCAGAACAATCACTTGCTTGGTGCAGGAGGGTTTGGGAAGGTGTACAAAGGAACACTTCCATCATCCAAACTAGAGGTCGCCGTGAAGAGGGTGTCCCATGAGTCGAGGCAGGGTATGAAGGAGTTTGTTGCTGAGATTGTTAGCATTGGCCACATCCGACATCGCAACCTCGTCCGGTTACTTGGCTATAGTAGGCGAAAAGGTGAACTTCTTCTAGTGTATGACTTCATGTCCAATGGTAGCCTTGATAAGTATCTGTACTGCGATGAGCACAAACCTACACTAGGTTGGGCTCAGAGGTTTTGGATAATCAAGGGTATCGCATCAGGTTTGTTCTACCTACATGAACAATGGGAGAAAGTTGTCATCCACCGTGACATTAAGGCAAGTAATGTGCTCCTGGATAGTGAAATGAATGGGCGTCTGGGTGATTTTGGCCTTGCAAGACTTTATGATCATGGATCTGACCTACAGACCACCCATGTCGTTGGCACCATGGGGTACCTAGCACCAGAATTAGTATCCACTGGTAAGGCATCTCCCCTCACAGATGTGTTTGCATTTGGCATTTTCCTTCTCGAGGTTACCTGTGGGCAAAGGCCTGTTGACAACAATGCACAAGGTAATCAACCAATATTAGTTGATTGGGTTCTTGAGCATTGGTGCAAAGGATCACTAACTGAGGCAGTAGACACTAGGCTACAAAGCGACTATAGTGCTGACGAGGCATGCATGGTGCTAAAGCTGGGCCTACTATGCTCACACCCATTTACCAATTTGAGGCCAAACATGCAGCAAATCATGAGGTACCTTGACGGCGACTTGCCACTACCGGAGTTAACACATACAGACATGAGCTACAGCATACTCTCTCTAATGCAGAATGAAGGGTTTGACCCATATGCACTGTCATATCCTTCATCAAAGGCAAGCATTGGAACGATATCCAGCATCTCAGGAGGAAGATGATATCCATCTTTTTTTATGTTATCATGTATAAGGTGCATTCCACACATTATATTCCATAAGTGTTTAGTATGACGTTGTGTAATATTGGGTCTTTCTTTATGCGAGTATAGTGTATTATTTCATAGTGCGGATTGTTTTACAGCTCTCATATTTATTATATACAGGGTAAGTCTTTATGTGAGAACAGTTTTGTAATGCTGGGGCTAAGTTGAAGTTTCGAGTTGCTTATGCATGGTGTTTACAGCTCACAAATATGTATACAGTTCTCTTTCTTTTAGTGGCCCATTTACACATTATTCAGTTGACGGATAAGGTTCTGCTACTCTTCTGCAGCTGGGTTCGCATATAAAGCACATAGCATAATATTCCCTCGTGAAAACCTGGACATCCCAGGCTAACTTACCCATTGCTCTCAAGCAGGCCCAGCCCAAGTCAGCACATTGTACGGCTTAGTATCTGCACTCCGGCACTTCTTAATGGAAAATAAAGGGCTACTGCAGAGCAAGTCTTTATTTGGAGGAATTAGTAGGACACAGTTTTGGATGGAAGTTAGAAATAAGATAATTCCATTTCAACCAGAATGCAGTCATTCTCCCTTAATCTTGCAACTTTACTTTTCAGCTTACCTTAACATTGTATATGTGAATATAACATCTAATTATCGGTGAAGCTACATAGAAATAAAGCTAACCTAAACATAAGTAAGGGACAGTATGACACATGCGGAAGAAAATACAGAGATAACATCCTCAAAGCTCAATGCAAAAGTAATGAACCAATCAGTGCATCCGGAAGCGTTGACATTACCATCATGTAGCAGAAATTGGCTGCTCGCAACGCTGGTGGATATCCACCAAGGCATCGCCAGGAAGCATGTGCATTACCATCATGTAGCTGAAACTAGCTGAGTGCCGCCATTCATCAAGGTGCTGCCACTTCTGCACTTGAGGCATTGAGAAGAGAACTGAATCCAATATCAAGCAATGAAGATGAAATAACAGGATCATCAAGCTAACTATAATTTTCTGAAACCAAAAGGATCAACTTTAGTTTTCCAAAATTGTGCAACATACAGCTCCAATACCCAAAATGGCTACTTTTTTTGTGAGAATCCCTATTAAGCATCATTTCTTGAGAGCCCCAACAGGTCTGATTCGGTGATTCTGGGACTTCTAAATTAGTGGGTGAACTTGCAGGCCATGCCAAAGCATGTATGTACATTAATCAATCAGGACATTGCTACGAAATTAAGAGATTTTCTGGTATCACTTGCTTGGATTTCAGTGAGTCATAGGTAACTCATGAATGCTGCATTATTAGTTCAGTATACTTGGTGTCATAGCAATGTTGTACATCTGAAATTTCTTCACATTTTTCTGCAATTCAGAATGTATTTTTAGAATGGAGTGCGGCCGAAACTAGCAGTGAATTTTATTTGCCCGCGAATTTGAGATCTATATTCTTGGCACACATGAAATTTAGTGTTTACCTTTGAGTTCAGCCATACGCCACCAGGTTACTGTCAGATCTCAGAAACCAATGCAGGTCATAAGTAATTTCCTTTTGTGTTTTGGCAAGCATACCGCGAACTAGAAATAGAGTGCGAAGCGTACTCACCGAGAATCCTGCGTCATCCGGAGGCGGGTCGGAGCCGGGGAATCGAGGTCGCCGGAGGAGGAGCCGCTCACCGCCTGCAGCCTCCACGAGCCCTCGGCCTAGGATTCTGTGAGGTTCCCGACGCTTCAGAACAACAGTGTCACCTTCTTCAGACAACGGAAGGCCAGGATGAGTTGACACCTCTTCGCAATGATCCAATGGTTCTCAGGCATCCTTCTGCTTAGAGTTGGGAATCTAGTTAATTTTGCACTTAAGCTGTAATAATCACACTTATGGTAATCTTGGATTAGCGTGGCTCCTCTGGGTACTCGATATAACCAGGGAGAGTGGGTGGCTGGACGGCATGCTAATGAAAACCCTAAATTTATTTGTCACTTTTTCCTTTATTATTCTTAGTTGTAGTAGACCCAAGCCTCGAGTGTTCATCTTGCCTACATATTCCTCTCGATTATCGTCAGCGATCTAGCGGGATCCTGACAAGGTGGTATCAAAGCGTCGATCTTGAGCTTTTTTCCACCCTTCCCTCCCTGTATCGCTGCCTACTGAGGTTACCAGATCTCTCGATTTGGCCGTAAAATCCCTCGCCTGTATGCCTTCAAGACGGAATCGCACTCATCATCGTGCGACCGTCGCCGCCTGGATGGGGACGGGGTGATTTACTCGCCTACCACCATGGACACCGAAGCTGAGGCGCAGTGCACGGAACAGAATCTGGCCAGAGACGTCCGCGCCCTCAACCGCCGCCTGGATCGCCACTAGAGCAACTCCAACGCTGCCTTGCACACGATTCAGGGTGAGATCTCAAAACTTGCCGATTTGATGATATCGATGCATGCAAGCTCTAATCACTCTGCTGATTTGTTCGCCGAGAATTCCGTCGGGATACCACCACCACCACCCCAAACTCCAGCTAAAAGCCCCACCTTTTCAACGCCACCACCACCATCAGCAAATCCTCTCTCACCAATTCCGGAAGTTTCAACTCCAAACCCAACACCACTCTCCACCGCGCCACCGCTAGCTCCACAGCTCGGTAAGCTCACGCCAGACAAGATGCCAGTACTAGGATATCCCCCAAATACCCAAACCAACCAGATTCAAACGGTTCCCCCAGTTTTCTCCTCACCACCACCGATTGTATCCACCCATCAAACTACTTCTTGTTGGATAATTAGGCACAATTTCCATGATTAATTCCAGATTATTAAACATGACAAAACCAGCTACTAGCACATGTAACTCGAACATACTAGATGTACTAAACAAACAAGATGAACGGAAACAAGCAGCAGTTAAACATGTACTCGTAGAACATGGTGAATAACCAGACAGCAGCACGTCGCATGTACCATTCGATTGCAGAAGTAGTCGCAGCAGTAACCTTGGGGAAGATTGATCGAAGCAGACGGCGGCGAAGACGACGATAGGAAGCACCGTCCGACTTGGATGGAAGACGACCCGTGATGAAGAACTCGAGCAGTCGCACAGAGCGCTTCCCAAAAATCTTATTCGCCCTCTCCCGTACATGATCGCAAAGGCGAGTGGTTCCGGAGACCTGCTCTCCCGTCTGCTGGTGCACGCCGGCAAGCGGGATAGAATAGGCTACGGTGGCGGCGCAAGCAGAAAGGTTGGCAAAATCCTAGATTGGATTCGGTGTGTTCTATGGTGGTAGCTGCGCACGCCTTTATATAGAGCGTCTCAGGAAACCCTAACGGAGGCAAACGTGGGTCGAGTCCACATTGCGCATGTTTGGGTCAGTTACAGTAGCCCACGATCCGGGAGCGACCCGAATTGGCTGATTGTTGATACGTCTGTCAAAACCTCACAAGTTTTTCCTGAGTAGCAAAAATAAAGCTCGGCTCGGTGAGATTCCCACAACCCGCGGCGCGCGCGCGTCGTGGCGAGACAGGCGGGCGGTGCGTGCGAGCGATGGCGTCATCAGAGGAGGAGCGCGAGTGTAGCTCTCTTATTGTCACTCACTTACAAAGTGGTGCAACACTCCACCTTATAAGCTGGTGTAACTCTCCTCCAACTTTCCATGTGGGACTAAATTTTAGCTCCCACTCCACTCCCATGTGAGCTGTCCTAAATATGGGCCCAAACACATGTGAGCTACCATCAAACATGGGCTTTGAGATTTAAGGGAAAATCTGAAATCTATATGGGCTTATTTGTATTGGTCCATTATTTCTAACAATACCCCCACCAGATCTCAAATGCCCATTTGAAGATTTGCCAATCCTTACTACTTGTTTATATACCAGTGTTTCAGCAGAGACTGTTAAGTTGAACTTCCGCCTAGAATCTTGAGCTACGTCTATCAGCAACTTGAACAACGGACGAACCTTGAATTGCAAGTTTGGTGCCAATAGATTTCACTCAAAATCATAACTAGTACCTGGCTGCCAGTAGCCTACCTCGCAGGTTGGAGCATATGCGTCATACTCCTTGTTCATGAGTTTACTAGAGACCACCCAAGTCTCATAGACCGTGACGTTTATAGTCGAGCTCATATAGGTGTGTTCTTTCAAGAATGCCCTGTAGGACGGCATCTTTGCTAGTTATAGCCAACAGAAACACATTAAGGCATGTTGCCAACCTGCCTTACAGTTTTGAGAGTCATGCATCTTCACCTAGAGAGGGTTACAAAAGTACTCTCCTCAGTAAAACCACTAGCTTGTTCTTCCCAGATCCTAATTCACGGGATCTCCGATCACATAGGTTGGGTTACCACTATGGTGTGACATCCATGGGTCTCAACCCCATCTCCCTCGATGCATTTTCTATCACAATTCGTGATAGTCCCTTTGTGAAGGGATCTGCCAGATTTTTATCTGGTTGAATATATGTAACAGTTATTACTCCGGAGTTTCTCAATTTCCTGACAGATTTCAAACGTCTCTTGACGTGTCTTGATGACTTTGCGTTATCCTTAGAATTGTTCACTTTGACAATAACAGTTTGGTTGTCATAATTCAAAAGGATTGCCGGCACAGGTTTTTCAACCACAAACAAGTCCATCAAGAGTTCACATAGCCATTCTGACTCAACAGTGGCTATGTCTAAAGTAGTAAGTTCTGCTTCCATAGTTGACCTCGTCAATATGGTCTGTCTACGAGATCTCCATGACACCGCGCCACCTCCAAGGGTAAACACATACCCGCTCGTGGCGTAGAGTTCATCAACATTAGAGATCCAGTTCGAATCACTATATCCTTCAAGCACAGCAGGGTGCCCTGAATAGTGAATCCCATAGCTCATTATACCACATAGATAGCGCATGACCCTTTCAAGTGCATGACAATGATCAATACCCGGGTTAGACATGAACTTACTCAACTTGCTCACAGCAAAAGAGATATCGGGTCTTGTAGTGCTTGCTAAGTACATGAGAGAACCAACAATTTGTGAATATTTCAACTGGTCTGTTGGTTCCTTCCTATTCTTTCACAAAGTCAAACTGGGATCATAAGGTGTTGGAGAAGTCTTGCCATCAATAAAGCCAAAACGGCTCAAGACCTTCTCGACATAATGAGATTATGTTAAAGTAATCCCATTCTTGTTCTTAATAAGCTTGATGTTCAGAATCACATCAGCCTCTCCCAGATCTTTCATGTCAAAACTCTTTGACAGGAAAGCCTTAACTTCATTTATTACATTCATGTTTGTACCAAAGATCAGAATATCATCCACGTACAAACATAGTATAACACTATCGCCCCCACCATAGCGATAGTACACACACCTATCAGCCTCATTGATGACAAAGCCAGCAGAAAGTAGGGTTATGTCAAACTTCTCATGCCATTGCTTAGGTGCTTGTTTCAGGCCATATAAAGATTTTAACAACTTGCACACCTTTGTCTTTTCACCTTTCACCACAAACCCATCCGGCTGATCCATATAGATCTCCTCTTCCAACTCTCCATTAAGGAAAGCTGTCTTCACATCCATTTTATGAACGAGAAGACCATAAGAGGCAGCCAGGGACAGTAGTACTCGAATGGTGGTCAGTCTAGCAATAGGTGAATAGGTGTCAAAGTAATCTTCGCCTTCTTTCTGTGTGTAGCCCTTTGCTACAAGTCGCGCCTTGTACTTCTCAATAGTACCATCAGGCCTTAGCTTCTTCTTGAACACCCACTTACATCCCACAGGTTTACAACCATAGGGACGTTCTAATAATTCCCAAGTCCCATTAGAAAGAATCGAGTCCATCTCATTTTGGATAGCTTCTTTCCAATCATCTGCATCAGGAGATGCATATGCCTCTGCAATGGATCTGGGAGTATCGTCCACAAGGTACACGATGAAATCATTACCAAAGGATTTTGCAATCCTCTGTCTCTTACTCCTTGTGGGAGGTTCATTCTCATCCTTCTCTAGGACTTCATCATGTGGTAGTTCAAAATTCTCAATAGATGCACTAGATTCAAGAAGTATTTCAGAAGAAATTCTAGCAGTGCTATGCATATCTTTCATAGAAAATATATTCTCAAAGAATGTTGCATCACAAGATTCCATTATAGTATCAACATGCATATTAGGAACCTTAGACTTAACCACTATAAATCTATAGCCTATACTCCGTGGAGCATATCCTAGAAAGATACAATCCACTATCTTAGGTCCAAGTTTGCGTTTCTTGGGAATCGGTATGTTGACCTTAGCCAAACACCCCCAAGTGCACAAATACGCAAGTGATGGTTTTCTCTGAGCCCACTCCTCATAAGGGGTCTTTTCTTTATTCTTGTTAGGAACTCTATTCAGGACATGACATGAAGTCAACAAAGCCTCCCCCCACCATGCCTTTGATAAACCAGCAGTGCCTAGCATGGAATTCACCAAGTCAGTCAGCGTGTGGTTTTTCCTCTTGGCAACCCCGTTTGATTGGGGTGAGTAGGGAGGTGTCCTCTCATGAATAATGCCATGTTCCTCACAAAACTTGTCAAAGATTTTGGGAAAATATTCACCACCATGATCCAACCTAAGTCGTTTGATCTTTCTCTCTAGTTGATTTTCAACTTCGGCTTTATAAACTTTAAAGTAGTCTAAAGCTTCATATTTAGTGTGCAACAAATAAACATAGTAGTATTTAGTCGCATCATCAATCAATGTCATGAAATATCTCTTTTCACCTTTTGTCAACGCACCATTCATATCGCATAGATCAGAATGTATGAGTTCTAGAGGTGCCAAGTTTCTCTCCTCGGCAGCTTTGTGAGGCTTTCGAGGTTGCTTTGATTGCACACAACTATGGCACTTAGAACCTTTGGCAATAGTGAAATTCAGAATTAAACTCATGCTGGACATCAGAGACATCAAACCAAAATTAATGTGACATAAACGAGAATGCCAAACACTGGTATCATCATTAACATCACCACAAATATGATTCACGGATTTATTACAAAACTCTGAAAGAGAGAAACGGAACAAGCCTCCAAACTCATAACCTTTACTGATAAATTGTCCATGTTTCGAAACAACGACTTTATTAGACTCTAACACAACCTTGAACCCATCTCTGCATAGAAGGGAGCCACTAACGAGATTCTTGTTCATAGTAGGGACATGCTGCACGATTTTTTCGGAAGTAAACTTCAGATCCACCGTGCCAACACCACGAATAGAAGCATATGATCCATTCCCCATTAGGACGAAAGAATCCCGTGCGACCTAATAAGAAGTGAACATAGAGATGTCAGCACACACATTAACATTAGCACCCGTATTAATCCACCAACATCGTGATTGAAACACTAAAAGAACAGTAAATAAATTACCATACCCATCTGTGTTGCTAGCGGTCACGACGTTGATAGTATTTCCACTTTTCCCTCTGCGATCTGCACGTTCTGGGCAGTCCTTGGAAAAGTGTTCGAGCTCTCCACAAGTAAAGCAGCCTAGCTCGGCCTTCTTCGGCTTCTTCTTCTTCTTGAAGGTTGTAGTCTTTTCAGGCTTGTTGAAGGAGGGCTTACAGTTCCCTTTGTTCTTGCCGAAGGTCCTCTTCTGCACCATGTTGGCGCTAGACTGACCGTCGCCTCCTTTCTCAGCGGTGTCCTTAGCCCGAACCTTCTCCTCAACATCAAGAGACGCTATCAGGTTTTCAACCGATATCTCTTGTCTCTTATGCTTGAGAGTTGTGACGAAGTTCCTCCATGAAGAAGGCAACTTTGCAATGATGCACCCAACCACAAACTTGTCGGGTAAGTTACACTTAAGGATTTCAAGCTCCTTGGCAAAGCACTGTATCTCATGAGCTTGTTCGACTATAGAACGGTTGTTAACCATCCTGTAATCATGAAAGCTCTCCATGATGTATAGTTCACTGCCAGCATCTGTTACATCGAACTTAGCGTTTAGTGCCTCCCAGAGCTCTTTTCCATCTTTGATGTGCATGTACACATCAAACAACTTGTTGTCAAGAACGCTCAGAACGCATCCCACAAAGGCAAGATTGGTTTCATTGAACTTGTTCTGATCTTGTTCAGATATAGTTCCTTCAGGTAACCCTCACTAGCCTCGAATACTTTCCAATTTTGCAGCCACATAGTGGTCTTATACTACCACCTCTTAAAATAAACACCGGTAAACTTTTTCGGCTTCATCGCATCAGCCAAGTGTCCCATGTTTATCTCAAAAAATTGCCTATAATAAGGTTTTTGGATTTTTGGATAATTTGGCACAATTTCCATGATTAATTCCAGAATATTAAACATGACAAAACCAGCTACTAGCACATGTAACGCGAACATACTAGATGTACTAAACAACAAGATGAACGGAAACAAGCAGCAGCTAAACATGTACTCGCAGAACATGGTGAATAACCAGACAGCAACACGTCGCACGTACCGTTCAATTGCAGAAGTAGTCGCATCAGTAACCTTGGGGAAGATTGATCGAAGCAGACGGCGGCGAAGATGAAGATAGGCAGCACCGCCCGACTTTGATGGAAGACGACCCGTGATGAAGAACTCGACCAGTCGCACATAGCGCTTCCCAAAAACCTTATTTGCCCTCTCCCGTACAGGATCGCAAAGGCGAGTGGTTCCGGAGACCTGCTCTCCCGTCCGCCGATGCATGCCGGCAAGCGGGATGGAATAGGCTACGGTGGCGGCGCAAGCAGAGAGGTTGGCAAAATCCTAGATTAGATTCGCTGTGTTCTATGGAGGTAGCTGCGCACGCCTTTATATAGATCATCTCAGGAAACCCTAGCAGAGGCAAACGTGGGCCGAGTCCATGTTGCGCATGTTTGGGTCGGTTACATTAGGCCACGATCCGGGAGGGACCCGAATTGGCTGACTGTTGACACGTATGTCAAAACCTCACAATTTTTTCCTGAGTAGCAAAAATAAAGCTCGGCTCGGTGAGATTCCCGCAACCTGCGGCGCGTGCACATCGTGACGAGACGGGCGGGCGGTGTGTGCGTGTGTGCGAGCGGCAACATCGGAGGAGGAGGAGCGCGCACGTAGCTCTCTTATTGTCACTCACTTACAAAGTGGTGCAACACTCCACCTTATAAGCTGGTGTAACTCTCCTCCAACTTTCCATGTGGGACTAAACTTTAGCTCCCACTCCACTCCCATGTGAGCTGCCCCAAACATGGGCCCAAACACATGTGAGCTGCTATCAAACATGGGCTTTGAGATTTAAGGGAAAATCTAAAATCTACATGGGCTTATTTGTATTGGCCCATTATTTCTAACACTTCTACGCCATCAAACTCACATCAATACCATCAGACCATGAACCCAGCAACAAACCACAACATTTATCTTCCACAATCACCACCGCCATACTTAGTTTCTCCTCCACAATTCCAAATCCCTTACTCAGCGGCGCCACCACCCTACTACCCTTATTATCATCCCCCTTTTCCTTCACCATACCAACCAATATACCCACCTTACTACCAGCCCAACCAACCTCAACCACCAACATCCAGTTCCCTCAGATGCGAGCAGAACGCTTTCCTGCTACAAACAACCCTCCCCACTAGCACAATCCAAACAGGGAACCCCATCTCCGAACACCCCACATCGAAGTACCTACCTTTCATGGCGAAACCCCATGAGCTTGGCTTCACGAATGCGAAGACATATTCAATCTAGTCAATATTCTTGAGATGGACAGAGTTAAGTGGGGTGTAGCACATATAAGAGGTCGGGCGAAAACATGGCTAAGAAGTTCAGGTTTCAACATGCAGACAGAATCTTGTCAGATTTCAGTCAGATTCTTCTAGCTCGATTCAGTGATACAGTGGCTCTGGATCCAATGGAACAACTCCAGTAATTAAGGCAGGTTACAGCAGTGAATGCATATATTACTGAGTATGAGATATGGATGCAACAAATGAAGAGGGAATGCTCTTATTTACCACAAGATTTCTTCGTGGATCGCTTTATGTCTGGACTTAAGGATACAATTAAGCACATTGTCCAAGTGTAAAAACCGAAAACTTCGTTATCTGCATATTGGTATGCTCACTTGTATGAAAAGGCTAGCATGTCTAGTATCAGGAAGCAACTTGGGGCACCAGTAGCTATCAGACCAATCCCCCCTCAATAGAATAGAGTATTACCAGCCAGAGAAGCTAGGAATAGAGCTCCCCTTGACAGGGCAAGAGAACCACGCAAGTGTTGGTACTGTCCTGATAATTGGACTCTAGGTCATCGTTGCCAAAACCTACAACGAGCTCTTAATGCGATGGAAATGTAGGGCAACGAGGAGGAAGAGGATGCACCTACTGCAATGGTGCAGCAAGAGGCTGAGTTACATATCCACCCACCTCCTGGTCCCGAAGTGCAAGATCAGGCAGGACTTGAACATGAGAAGTTGATGAACATCTCTGCCGCAGCATACACTGGGTCTCCTAGCAGTTCCACTATATCCTTGCTACTCAAGCTGAAGCATGCTACTACTATAGCATTGGCCGACACAGGTAGCACTAGTACATTCATGGACTCTACTTTTGCTCTAAAGCACCATATTCCTCTCTCTAGAGCCCAACAGAAATCAGTTAAGGTAGTAGGTGGTGGTACCTTGTCTTCCACAGTCATCGCACTTAATTGCCCATTTTCTATACAAGGACACCAATTCACCATATATTTTAGAATTTTGGACCTACAGGGATCTGACATTATTTTGGGAGTAAATTGGTTTAAATGCCACAATCCTATGATGTTTGAGTTCATTGCAAGATAGTTTTCCATTGGAGTTCATGGAGAAGTTATCACCTTCCAAGATCACTTGCTGTCCAAGAATAAACTGCTAATTAATTCAGAGGAATGCTGTGGGCCCCCCGGATTAATCCTTCGAGAATCCCTGTTATGCATACAACCACAATCCCATGATCAGTTAGTCGTGGCATATAATAGACACGTATCAAAGTAAACATCCAATACATAACGAATACGTGTCATACCTTATTTGCCTTTATGGCAACATCGATCAATCATCAGCGGAACTTCATTAAGCGTAGAGCCCGAGCCATGCCTTAACCTACAGGCAACTGACTGGGAGAACGTCCTAGCTCGCATAGTCATCAACTCCTCCTTCTTCTTAAAATCTGACCAAGTTAATAGCCAGGGGCAATGCCAGTGAGTACTTGGAATGTACTCACAAACCACCTGAAGAGAATAATAATAACAAGAGGATATGCAATATGGCTGTGGTAGTAGGAGGGCTCCAAAAGAGGTTTTTTTCTCAATTAGTTTCTCTTGTAGATATAGCATCTACATATCTTTGTTGAAAACTTTTGTAAAGCCTTTTTGGAAACCTTTTGAAAAGTTTTGTAAACACTAGGATTGGGGTACCCATTTGTTCTCGTCTTCAGGTCGTCCCACGACCAAACTCCTTTTTCCCCCTTTCGACCATTGCATGGTAAAAATCTTTCTCCTTTACGACCATCCCATGGTCAAAACATTTCCAAAGCCATTTCTTTTCCGAATCCTTTTTGAAAACAAAACCAGCACCGCTCTACAGCAACCTTCCCAACCGTCCATGACCACGAACACGGCTATTCAAATAGATTTACACTCTTCAGAGGTTGCACACTTTACCCACACCATCCGGGTACACTACCCTGATCTACACCGATCGTGGGTCGAGTAACTGATGAAGACTCTCCAGATGCCCACTCCAATATAAGTGCCTACCCTATGAGTGTTACTCCCCTCAAAACCGGGACGTCGGGTACCGAGGACCAACCGGAGCGCATTTTTCCACTTCCCAAGTGTGCGCTTTCAATGAGGGGATCATAGTAACGCGTGGAGGCCCGCAGACCCTTCGTTCCTTCTCCTGGTCGATGTTTTACATGGACCCTGCCAGAGAAGGCCCACCCTCTAGGGATTGTTATATCCCCCTGTAGTAGTTGCGAGGCAGCTTATACCAGAATAGCCAAACATCAAATCTAGCTCTATCCCATTCTAGAGTAATGTGGTTGCATAGGGTTAATTATTCTAGCAAAACTGCAAAGAACCAGGTGCGTTTTTGTAAACCTTTTTCCTCCATCTTTCCTTCAACATTTTGTAAAACAAAACCTTTTTCTTTCTCAACATCTCTTGGGAGGTCCCACCTCACCAAGGTTTTATCATAAAACTTTTGGTAAAACATTTTCGGGGGTCTTCCCATCCTCTAGTTTTGCTTCGGCTAAAATGGGGTCTCCAAAGGGGTATGGTGTAATACACCATCTATCATACTAGGGTTAAATAGGTGTCATCAAGAGGGTTGTACTTAATAGTACAAAATCATAATGGTTTGGAGAAGCGAAGCCACTACCAAGTAGAGATCATCATATAGTAAAACAATGCAGCTTCATAAAGTAGTAGATAAAACATGCATAAGTAAGATAGTAGGACAAGTATTATGAGTAAGAAGGTGGCTTGCCTGATGATCAGCAATATGGCAATATGTCCCTGGACTTCTTCTTAGAATACCTAGTAATACCAATAATAAGAACCTTCTTCTGATCTCCGATTTCACCGCAACTATCGTCGTCAAGATAGCACATGCAAGCAAACCAAACCACAATCAACACAAGGCATACAAACATCATTACAATACAGCAAACAAACATACCACACATTACTCAAATTAGTAGGTTTTGATAGATTGAGTGGGTTGTAAGTGGAATTACTTTAATTGCCCTTGTGGTCATTGTTTTATGAAGGGGATTTAGAACTAGGCTTGGGTTTGTATGATATAAATATGTAAAGATGATACCATAAGGTAGGTATTGACAAAATAAGGCCAACAAAAGTGGTTTCACTATTTTATCACTTTTCTTTAATTTCTTATGAAAATTCTAGTGATAAAAGCTCTAGTTTTAGGAAATAATTCACCAGAAATGTTCTGTATGTCCAGAAATTATTTACTTGGACGGTTAGGTAGAGTTTGATGTAATGAATAGCTGAGAGTTGGAATCACTCCAAAATAATTACCAGAATGCCCTCAGGAAATTCCCAAAGGCAGTTCTGGAGCTGTTTTGTCTTTTTGACCAGATTTATTTTACAGAAGGTTTCAGTACGATTGAAACTTCACGTGTTAGGTATTTCAAATACCTTTCTGTAGAAATTGGAATCAACCTTTTTGGAGTTGTGGAACTACTGCGATGATTTATCTAGTGATAACACTATGGACAGAAATGTTTAATTCATCAGAAATCCTCAGAAGCTCAATAAATCTTGATCTCCTGGATTTTGGTAGTATGGAGTGTACCACATCACAAAGAGTTGGAATGAGGTCAAAACAACTCATGGTTTGGTCTATGGAATTTTCTAAAGTCAAGACTAAGCTGTTTTTGCTATTTTGTCTACAGTAAATATAATGCTCCACTTGGCGTGAGTCCAAAGCCATGAGATAGGTATAGGTAATACCTACCAGGGGCAGTTGGTTTTACTACAATTTGAGTTGTAAAACTCACAGAAAGATTTTATTAGTGGAACTGGATGCCTCCGGGTGAATATTTTCCTAGGATTATCCTGGACCCTATTTGGGAAAACCACTAATGCTGCACGTTTAAGAATACATTCAGAAACCCTGGGAAATTTAGATCCATGAGAAAGGAGTTGGTTTAAATTTTCAATTTGATTTAAACTAAAGTACTAGAATTTAAATCTGGGCAAAAGAATAAAACACAGGGGGGTCACTAGGCTAGATCTACAGGGTCAAACAGGCCGGTGGGCAGATTCAGCCCGCCCGGGCTGCAGGGAGCACGCGGCTAGGCACGTTCAAACGCCGGTGCCGGGCCCACCCACCAGAGAGAGGGGAGCACAAAGGGATAAGGAGTGCTCTTCGCCGTTGGATTAAGTCGCGATGGACGGCGGTGGCTCTTCTTCCTTGCTGGGCCAGAGAAAATAGAGGGGAAACCCTAGCTCGCGACGGCGGGTTGCAGGGGCTCACCTAGCAAGCTCCCGGAGCTCGGGGAGAGGGCGGAGATGGAGCGGTCGACGACGGTGACCCAGTAGATGGGCGGCACGGTGGAGTTTGATGAAGGGTGGCGTCGCCTGTCTCTGCCACTGTGAGATCTGCTTCGATGCTCACCGGAGCTCACCGTGGGGGCTTCTTAAGGACCTGCAAGCCGTACAGGTAGGCCTGTTGGCGTTAGTGCTAGCTCCTAGGATGTTAATAGAGCCATCACAGAGGGTGGACGAGGGGGAGGGAGACCACCAGTTGGTTTTCTTGAGGGAGAACCGAAGGAGAGAGATCTTCTCCTCATGGGCGGTACGATGCAGGAGAGGAGCTCTAGATCTAGGGGAGGGTAGATCAGGGGCAGAGGGGTACGGGAAGCCACATGCAGGTGGAGAAGAGCTCGGGGAAGGGCACCTCAAGCTCGAGCTCATGAATGGCCGAGAACTTCCTTCTCTCCTTCTCTCGGGGAAAAGAGAGCAAGGAGCGGAAGTGGGGTAAAGGGGGGTGAAGGAGAGTGGGAGGAAGAAAATGAGCCGAGAGAGGGGCGCTGTGGTGGCCTTTGGCCTATTTAACTTGGGGTGGATTGGTTCATGATGGACAAGGTCCAAGAGAGGGCATGGAGGGGTGGTGCTCGAGGATAGGGAGAGGAGGGCGGTGGAGTGGTCGTGGTCTGGCCACCAGGGGTCAAGGTGGGGGCAGGGAGTGAGTGGGGTGGCTGCTACACATTTATTTCAAAGATATGGGCATATCTCTTTTTATCTCTCCTTCCAAGCACTAGTGGACATGGGGAACATTGCCCTTCTACAGGGGTGCTTGATCAGAGGAGGAGTGCTGGTTGCTGGGGAGTAGTTCTTGACAAGTTTTGAGATGGTTTTGATAAGGTTTATCTCTATGTTTTGAATAAGTTCAAAACATGGCCAAAATAGTGGTTATGAAGGAAGTCTAGAAACTTGTATTGGACATGATGAGTAAATGGTGCTGGGATCTAGAGGAGGTTAATACAATATTCTTGGATTTAATTGAGATTTTTCAAAGGATTTCAAGTCCACTTAAGATCATTTATTTAAATAGTGCAGAAATGGTTTTTAGGAATTTATTTGATATTTTTGAATTGGATAGGTGCAGTTTTTGAAGTGAGATGGTCCCAAAGGTGAATACACACTTAGGGGAATTTTCCCGAGATTTATTGAGGATTAAAAGTATTTAACACTATTATTATTCCATTTCTACCATTTAAGATAATAGGCAAAAAGAAATAATAAAGCTTCTCAAAAATATTTATTTTTGTGATGGGAAGATAGGGTATGATATATGAATCTCAATTGAGCCAAAATTTGGGGAAGTGCTTTGGCAAAAACTAAACTTTCCCTTGGGAAGGGAGTTTTGGAGATTTTGACTATTAAAGGAATTAAATAGATTTGGTCCATAATAAATATGGATAAAATTTGATAAATCTTGATGATCAAGGTCGATGATGTAGACAAGGTGTAATAAGCATTTGCAACCTTGGGATTGGAGAATCCAAGTTGATTTTGGTGAAAACTAGAGATTTAAGGATCTTGGGTAAGATTGTTTTCATGCCACCAAAACCCTTTTGGGTCTTGGAGCTCAAGGCTCCCCTTGGGGAATGGGATATATGGATGGATAGACCATGTTATGTAGATCACAATGGTGTAGAGGTTTGAGCTTGATCCTGCTTGAACTCACCAAGAATTGATTTCAAACTTTGGATAAAATAAGCCTGCCAAGGCAGATTATCAACTAGCCTTCAAAACCTTGTGGGTTTAAGAAGCACAAAGATTGTAACATCTCAAAACTTCAACCCAAGCTTATCAAGATCTAAATAATCAAATTTGGGGTTAACAAAAACTTTTACAAATTTAAAATGAAAGCATTCATATATGTGTGCATTTAAAATAGGAATTGTTTTGAATTGCCATGATTGTGTGATCCTTTGCTTGTAAAATGTTTCTTAGGTGATTTAAGTATCATCTACATCATCCCCAAACTTTTCCTAAAGAAAATCAAATAAAAAAGAATTAAAAAGGAGGAATGGTCATTTTGGCCATTTTAATCCACTACACTATTTTGAGTGTTCCTAGCACTCATTTCTTAACAGAAACAATTCTGGATCTTTGCACCCCTTGCTAGTACACATAATGAGGTACCAAGGCCCACCTTTGGATCTGCTAAAAACATTTTGTTAACTATTTTAATTGGCATTTGAAATTTGAATCCAATGCATATGCATAGATCACCCCTATTTCAAAAGCCATCTTTTTGAGATCCACTTTCAAAACCCTTGAAACCAGAGACTACCTAGCACTAGTGGAGATCACTCAAAAATTTTGAAATCAAAATTCAAAACCTTTTCTCTTTCGGCCATTTTGTCAAACACCTTGCTGGCAAAATCATTGTGGCCTAACTATTACTGTTTGGGCTGATATTGTCTAGCAATTTTGAAGTGCTTTGATCATCTTTGTCCCCCTCAAGCCTAACCAGACCCACACCAGCACACCCCTACCTCCTAGCTGCACTTCCATGCCATGCCGAGCACCAACTCGTCGGCCGACCGTGCACTTGCAGCATCATCCCTCTCCAGCTTCTCTTACCATGTCTAGCAAGTTTCCTGTGGTCCACCTCCACTGTCCAACCAGCCCCAGGCCAGAGACAGAGAGCAGAGCGGCCAGGAACTGCCGCGCCCGGAGCTGGTCGACCATGCCGTCGCTGCCCACAGCGCACGCTCTGTCCCCACTCGCATAGACCGCCCCTTGGCCACAGCCTGCGCCCACCGCTCCGCCATGACCTGGAGAACACCCCAGACACCCCCGCTGGCTGCCCAACGCCTCACAGCCACCGCTCGCCGTGGACACCGCCGCCTCTGCCGCCTAGAGCGCCACCTCGCCTAGACCGCATGCCACCGCCCCTACGGCCGCATTCACTTCCTAGAGCACCGCCAGGGGACCGCACGTCGATCGCCACCCTTAGCCATGCCTCTAGCCGGCCATAGCCATGTCGCCACCGTCGCCCGCCCATACCCTTCGGTCTCACCGTCGGGCCTATAAAAGGAGGCCTCCCCAGCCTCTTCTCTCCACACCACTCCAATCCCCTCACCTCACTGAACCTCACCCACCTCTAGCCGGAGCAAGGGGAGCAGCAGCTCGCCGGAATTAGAGCTGGAGCCGCCGCCTCTGGAGGAGAAGGGCGTCTGCGATTTAGGGCACCCCAAGCTCCGCCGCAACCACGCCTCGACTCGCCGTCGACCACCAGTTCTTTTGTCATCCTCGCCGACCTTGCTGGAGCCCTGGTACGTCCCCAGCAGACCCCCACCGAGCCGCTAGGGTTCGAGCTCGCCGACGACTTGTTCGTCGTCGACGATGACCCTCAGCCGTAGATTCCCCTTCTAATCCTACGGCCCACAGCGCACGTACCGTTTCGCGTGTTAAGACCCACTGACAAGCGGGACCCCCTGTTAGCTGAGCCCCGCGCCGCGGAGCGCCACTGGGCCGGCCCAAGTCTTTTCCCGTGCTAGCCCACCCGTTCAAATCTAGATTTTTCTTTTTAGTGAAATCTAGTTTCTGTCCACTATTTTAAAATTCAATTCTGGGAGTTTTACAAATACAAATTGCATGAAACTAATTTTCGCTGAAAGGTATGAAGATGATCTATCCAAGCCCGTTGGATTTAATTCAATTAGAGTTATAGATCTCTCCTAATAAAAATAATAAAACAGAAGCATTTGCAACTTGCAACATTTTTATAAAATCAACCAAGTTAGCTTTTGAGTTAATTCCAACTCTCAAAAATCACATTTCATCATATCTATCTAACTATGTAATAACATTAAGGTTTACATGCAGTGACTTTGGACTAGTACCAAAATAATGCTATATAGGAATTTCTAGTCACTTTAAATCATTAAATAATGAACTTAAACTAAAGTAATATTGATCCAAGCTTTAATTCTCATTCCCACATGTTAGGATATGTGGTGATGACATGTGTCAACATGATCCCATATTTTAAGTGGTGAATATTAAATCTTAGTTAATTTTTCAATGAGTAGAAATTACTTTTCTAAAATAAAAAGGATGAAACTATTGAATTAAACTTGTGATACTTGTGATGATAATAGATCATCAAATGTGTGTTTTAGAATGCCACTTAGCCTAGTTAAGTATTGTTTGGTGATTGTGTGCTCCGTATGTATTTATAGACGATAGTACCGACCAAGCTTTCGAGGAGGAGGAGTTCTACCAAGAAGAAGAAACCTTCAACCACTACACCAACCAAGGCAAGCCACCATTAATAGTGCAAGCTAACACTTGCAAGTTTAGTACTTAGCAAGTTAGGACCAAACTAGATGGTTTAGCAAAGATGCCTTAAGCATGCTTTGATCACACCCCTTTGACTAGTACTACCCCAAGTTCTATTTACAAGTTTTACTCCCTTTAGTTTACACCAAGTTCTTTACTTAGTTTGAAGGTAGCATAAAAAGTATAAAACTTGACCTATTTAGAACCCTTTAGATGTCATTCTATGGCATGAGATTGAACCCATCTTTTCCACCTTAGTGAACACTCTTAACTTAGTAGTTTAGAGTAGATCAAAAACTTGAGTCACTTTAGATGGGAACACTTGGTGAAAATGAATTATGACAACCTTGGAATGATGAGTCATTCTATTGAGATGTTTTTTGACATGTGTTGAGAAACACAAATGGTTGATGATGATGAAAATGTTGAGGCAGGAGTCTTAACCCTTTTATAAAACTGATGGTTGGATTCGGATGCGATACCGTTCCAAATTTACCGTACAACCACACTACCTGAATTGGGTAAGGCTTAGCTAGAAATTTATATGCATTAGTATTAGTTCCCTCATGGGAGAGGTCTGAGCTGAGGCTACCTCTCATGATGTCCACCTATGCAGTGCCCAAGATGACTGGTGGTCATGGTTGGGAGGCCATGCTCATGGGAGAGGTGCTTATACTAGGGTGTGTAAAGGGAAGGTTATGTTTGATTATCTGCATACTAAGTATGATGATTCAGGGTTATCCCTGACAGATGTATCGAATCTTGTGGTGAAAGTGTACCACCTATGTAGAGTGTCAAATTATTCGAATAGCCGCGTCCGCGATTATGGACAGTTGGAATGGCCATACTGTTTCGTTGTTAGATGTTTTCTAAATAACTTGATCTGAATGATGAATCTTGACTTGACCACAACAGGGTTGTGTTTATGACAATAGTTTCCCCAACTTAAGTGATTCTAGAACTTTACTTTATCTTTCTTTGCTTCTGAACTCAGCTTAGGTTTCAAACTTAACCTTATAGTTAAACATAGAGTTAGCACTTTAACTTAGAATTATAATAATTGTTAGTGGTAGTTTGCGAGTACTTAAAGAGTACTCATGGATTTTGTCCCTAGCTATTATCATGGCCAGACTATGGAGGAGACTATCAAGATGATGGCCAACAGGACGGCTATGATAACTAGGACTATCTGCCTTCGTCAGCTTTGCCTGTCCCCTGAAGATGGACCCCACCGCTACGCTTATCTTTTATTTCCGCTGCTTGTTGTATTAAGACTGGATCATGAGATCCTTATTTGTGTAAGACCTTATGTATGGTTTGTAATGGATGATGTACTGTGATATCCAATCCGTTATGTCTCGCAAAAATGGTAATCCTGGGATTGCGAGGTATGGCATAACGGGCATCTGGGATTAAAAATCTGGGTGTTGACAAAGATCGACTTGGAACAAGTGAAGTAGATATTGATATATCTATATGAGTAGAACACAACCATGCAAATATTTGGTCCAGAGAAGGTTGGATGATGGTGTGAGCTTCTATCAAAGTAGGCATGTTGACTAAATTTGTAGGAATAGTTATTTTCTGGCCTACAAAACCATCAAGAACAAGTGGGTTTGAGGATGATCTAACCAAGGGCAAGAGTGGGCCTTGGTAGTCCTTAGGATGGTTAACAAGTTGGTTCGAATGCATTTTAAAAAATGCACAAGGGTTGAGAAAAGGAGGCATTCAAAAAGGTGATTTTGAAACAGATTCCAGACTTAGCCAAATTTGGCTGATTTAGGGTTTTTGACTAGAATGTGGGTGGTGATGATTTTGATGGGATGCAAGGTACCAAGGCATCATCAAGTGGATGATGTTGAAGTATAGAAGGGGTAGAAAGGATCCATGCTTAAAATTGGTCTTCATTGACTTGGAAGATTCTAGAATTAGATCAATTCGGAGCTGATCTGGTTAAAGGTTTTAGATGATCACCTAGTAGCTAGGGATTTGATCATGCTTTGTAGTCGTGCTTAAGATTTGGTGATTTGGAAACATCTTGATCCTAGTAATGAGCTCCTAGAGTAGCTCATACTATCTCCTAAGCAGACAAATCAAGCCGCAGATCAAGGAAATTCATCTTACAAACAATTCAACTACTACTAGGGTTATCATCAAGCCTAGCTTGAGGTAAGGATGGGCAATTTTGAAAGGTTGGAGTTTGAATAAGGTAAGTGTCAACACCCGGATTTTTAATCCCAGATGCCTGTTATGTCATACATCGCAATCCCAGGATTACCATTTTTGCGAGACATACCAGATTGGATATCACAGTACATCATCCATTACAAACCATAAATAAGGTCTTACACAAATAAGGATCTCATGATCCAGTCTTAATACAACAAGCAGCGGAATAATACTTAAGTGTAGCGGTGGGGTCCATCTTCAGGGGGCACAGGCAATGCTGACGAAGGCAGATAGTCCTAGTTATCATAGCCGTCCTGCTGGCCATCATCTTGGTAGTCTCCTTCATAGTCTGGCCATGAGAATAGCCAGGGACAAAAGCCATGAGTACTCTTTAAGTACTCGCAAACTACCACTAACAAGTAGTATAGTTCTAATGTAATGTGCTAACTCTAAGTTTAACTATAAAGTTAAGTTTGAAACCTAAGCTGAGTTCAGAAACAAAGAAAGATCAAGTAAAAATTCTAGAATCACTTAAGTTGGGAAGCTAGTGTCATAGTCATAACCCTGTTGTGGTCAAGTCAAGATTCATCATTCATTTCATTAGTTATTTTGAAAACATCTGACAACGAAACAATATGGCCACTCCAACTGTCCATAACCGTGGACGTGGCTATTCGAATAGTTTGACACTCTGTAGAGGTGGTACACTTTCACCACAAGATTCGATACATCTGTCAGAGATAACCCTGAATCATCATACTTAGTATGCAGATAATCAAACATAACCTTTCCTTTACACACCCTAGTATAAGCACCTCCCCTATGAGCATGGCCTCCCAACCATGACCATTTGTCATTTTGGGCACTACATAGGTGGACAACATTGAGAGGTAGCCTCAGCTCAAACCTCTCCCGCGAGGGAACTAGTACTAATGCATATAAACTTCCGGCTAAGCCTTACCCAATTCAGGTATTTTGGTTGTATGGTAAATTTGGAATGGTATCGCATCCGAATCCAACCATCAGTTTTTATAAAAGGGCTAAGGCTCATGCCTCAACATTTTAATCATCATAAACCATTTTTGTTTCTCAACACATGTCAAAACATCTCAATAGAATGACTCATCATTCCAAGGTTTTCACAAGTCATTTTCACCCAGTATTCCCATCTAAAGTGACTCAAGTTTTGATCTAGCTCTAAGCTACTAAGTTAAGAGTGTTCACTAAGGTGGGATGCTAAGATCAATCTCATGCCATAGAATGACATCTAAGGTTATCTATATAGGTCAAGTTTTATACTCTTTATGCTACCTTCAAAACAAGTAAAGGACTTTAGTAAAGTAAGGAAGTGAAAGCTTGGAAATAAAACTTGGGGTAGGTAATAGTCAAAGGGGGTAAAACCAAAGCATGTCTAATGTCTTTGCTTGGGTTATCTAGATTGCAAGGGTTAGCTTGCATTGTTAATGGTGGCTTGCCTTGGTTGGTGCAGTGGTTGAAATTTTCTTCCTCCTCCTCTTGGTAGAACTCCTCCTCCTCGAAAGCTTGGTCGGTACTATCGTCTATAAACACATATGGAGTACACAATCACCAAAAAATGCTTAACTAGTCTACTTAGCAATCTAAGGCACACATTGGATGATCTATTATCATCACAAGGTTTTATTAACTAGTTTCATTATTTTTATTTAAGAAAGGTAATTTCTACTCATTGAAGATATCTAAGATTTAATATTATCCAGTTAGAATATGGGATCATATGGACACATGTCATCACCACATATTCTAACCTAAGGGAATGTGATTTAAGGGTTGGGTCATATTAATTTGGTTTAAGTTTAATATTTAATGATTTAAAGTGACTAGAAATGCCTATATAGCATTATTTTGGTACTAGTCCAAAGTCACTGCATGTAAACCTTAATATTATTACATATTCAGATAGGTATGGTTAATTGTGATTTTTGAGAGTTGGAATCAACTCAAAAGCTTATATGGTTGATTTTATAAAAATGTTTGAATGTGCACATGCTTCTGTCTTGTTATTTTTACTAGGGGAGATCTCTAACTCTTATTGAATTAAATCCAACATGCTTGGATATATCTTTTCATTAGCTTTCTAACAAAATTTGAATCACTCAATTTGGCTCAGTAGATCTTCTGGAATTGATTTTTAAACTAAGGGACAGAAGTGAGTTCAAACTAAAATAGAAAAATCTATATTTGAATCCACGGGCTAGCGCGGGAAAACTAACGGGCCGACCCAGTGGCACTCCACGGTGCGAATGACAACTGACAGGGGGGTCCCGTAGGTCAGCAATACATCAAACGCGAAGCGGTACGGGGCAACGTGGACCATGCGATTAAAAAGAAGATCTACGGCTGAGGATCGTCGTCCCGGGCGAACAGGTCGCCGACAAGGGCTAACCCTAGCGGCTCGGTGGGGGTGCAATGGGGGCATACCAGGGCTCCATCTACTGCAGCGATGGGGGCGATCGAACGTGCGGTCGATGGCGAGCTCAGGCGAGGTCGCGGCAGCTCCTGGGGTGGACGAAATTGATAGCGCCTTCTCCTCCTCTGCCAATGGCTCCGAGGCGGATCCAGGGTTTGTGCCAATGGCTCTAAACGACTAGGAACCCGAAAGTGTGACTGGGCTTGTCGATACCGCGAAAACATTCCACATCCTAAACAGTACAGGTGCTCCACGCACAATCTTAAATAAAGCAGTAAAGCATGGCATAAGTACAGAATAGTAATAAAGCCCCAAACTACTTGTGGCCCGCGGTGCAGTACTTTGAAATCAGGTAGTAAGCTGATGGAGGTGCCCACACACCCCACCTGTGGTTAGCGCGCTCGATCTCGGAACAGGTGTTAAGAACTCGGGTCCTTGGTGGACACAAGTGGGCGGTTAAAAACCAAATATTTACTATTACCCACCGGTGCCTCTGCATTATATCTACCAACAACATTAATTAATAAATTGTAATTAGAATCATGATCAGCTCCACCATTAAACATTTGCCAACCTCCCAACAACTGTGGAGCATCAATGACGTGAAGCAACACCTGAGCAAGCAACTACGACTCGCATGGCCAACTGTCTAACAAGCAACATGTAATAGGAGGTGTACAAGGCACTATAACGGCTGCAGGAATATAACTGGTATGAAACACTAAAGCATCGCGACACGGATAGCAATAGATCAACAGGAGGAAATAAAGACTATAAATGCAAAATAGGTAGAAGGGGAAGGGATGCTCGCCTGGGAAACACTGCCGAAGATTCATCCGGAGAGCTTGTCGGTACTCGCATCCACTCATCGGCCTAATCCGCCAAGAAGCAAACACTAGAAGAAACACCGGATGCAATATTTAATACTACGACAGAAGATCCGGCATGATTGTGATATGATGCATGACATGGCAAAGATGCAGTGCAATTAGTCAATATTAAGCGGAACCGGGGTCTCGACAATTAATTACACGGTTCAAGTTATTTAGAAACCCCACAATTTAAATGTTGTCTTAACAAGGCAAAACATGGCATCGGTTCGCTATGCAAATTTAAATGGAGTCCGGAATAAGACAAAAATATCCCGCATATAATCTCCATATTTAATTATGAGGTGAATCTACCAAGTACCGCCAAACAAATAAACATGTATGCAAGCATAACAATTCATATGCACAAGATATATGTCATTTATAAAATAAGGGTCTCGGGAAAAGGGTCACACATTGGGATCGAAGATCTTGGTGGTTCCGAGGGTTGGACGGGGGATCGGTCTTCCAGTACGGCCATCGGATCCATGACAGAGGGCTTGGTGATTCCAGAAAGGAGACCTTAGCATTCCAAGAGGTTCGGGGTCCGAAGGGATCGATCTTCAGGCCCGAGGTCAGGGTCTTGAGTGTCACCATGTGCATCCCTCGGACTCATCGGCATCGAGCCGATCTTGTCGGTATTTGCGAGGTACTCGTCCAACTCGACAAAAGGAGCATCGCCACCGATCCATCTTCACACGGTCTCCCTAACAAACATCACATCCCCATCTTCTCGTGATCAGAATCAAAACGCAACACATGGAGCAACCCCACTAGTACTAGAGGAAACCACCACAATAGCACCAAACACACCACATCAGCAGACACGAGTACGAGGATGAGGGACGGCAGGAGAGGGCGGTGCTCATGGTGATGCAAGAGCACGGCGAGGTGGCGGCAAGCGCCAAGCGGCGTTCTTTGGGGCTTGGGCTAGCGCAGCGGCATCAGAGAGAGAGGCCAGCGGCAGCAGCCCTAGCATGGGGGTCCTGCGATGGCGGCGCACAAGCGTGGCCACGGAGGCAGACGCGGCTAGAGGAGGGCGGCGCTGGTGGCGGGTCTGTGGGGAGGAGGCGGAGGAGCTCTGGTAAGGGGCTCGCCGCCAGGGCTTCGAGGAGCGGGCGCTCGTGAGGCAGACAAGAGGACAACGACGGGAGGAGCTTGAGGGCGAGGTCAGGGAGGCTTCCGGCGGCGACGGTGAGGCAGAGGGCCGGTCAGCGGCACTTGCGCCGGAGAAGAAGGCCCGCGAGGAGGCGGAGCATGGCGTCGCGAGCGGCGGCCGACAGCAGGCTTGGAGGGCCGGGCCCGGGTCATCGCGGAGGAGGACCATGACGGCGACGGTAGAGAGCCACGGGGCCGAGCGCGGCCAAGGCAAGGAACGGCGACCTCGGACACAGAGAGGGGAGGCTGTTGGCAGCGGAGCGACCTGGGGATCTGGTAGTGGCGAGGATCTATCAGGGGAGCGGGGCGAGGCTCGCGAACGGGAGGGGATCACGGGTCTGGGGCTCTGTGTGCGATGGGATAGTGAGGAAGAGATGGTCGTGGGGCATGCGAGGTGGGGCCAGGCACGGGGATCGGGGCACGAGAGGGGAGCGGGGCACGAGAGGGGAGCGGGGCGAGCTGGCGATTCGGTCGGGAGTGGGGCAAGCGGGGTCGAGTGGTGGGGCCAGGGGTAGTAGTCGGATAGAGAGAGAGGCGTGTAATAGGGTAGGTGGCTGGGAGCGTGTCAAGGCTGGGTGCGTTGCATGCACTGCGGCCGGGCGGGTCGGCGCGACGCGCATGAGTGTAGGGTTAGGTGCGGTGCCGGCAAGGTAGGATTAGGGGTGGGTTTGGGTAGAGGCTAGGGTTTCTGTGGGATGGTAGTTGGCTAGCTGTTGGGCTTTTGGGTGTTAGCGGCTAGCTGACTCCCCCACTAAAACAAAAATAAGTTTATTTATTTTATTTTAGAAAGAGTTGCGTAAATAGTTTTAGACAAATAAAGTATCCGGAAAAGACCGGGGTTTTAATTTGAAATAGAGAGGGGTATTTAGAAAACAAAGATAGGCTTTTCGAGAAATAGTTTTTAGGCAAACATATGCATGATGACATGACGATGCACACAATAAAAACAACACGCGATTTTCTAGGAGTGGTTTTAGCGGGGTGCTACAATTCGATGCCACTAACAATGGATCTCGCCCTCGAGATCCGCCTCATGGTACGGGAAAGAAGATCGACAATCGGATTCTTCATGCTTCGTGTAGATCCCCGCGACACCACTAACAAAGATTCTTGATCCATCTTGAAATCGGTGACACCACCAACAAGGTGTCGTTGCTCACATCGTCGAGAGAACACTCCGAAGGACAAATGACGAAGATAAAGGTATCACAATATAAGGCCACCTTTAACTTCTGTGAGTGGGGAGTATAAGTGCAATCTAATCCACTTCAATGTACGGGAGCGAATAGAATGAGTAGTCGGCATGAGGGCCAATCCATCACGCACCCAAACTATTACTCCGCATAATCAGTAGAAAAGCGTGCAACCATTCTCGGAATCAGACTGAAGATCTCGACAATCGAGGTTCAGAACAAAGGAGTGATGCAGGCTCTGCATCGGATCTGGCGTAGATGATGTCGTCGCGTCGGAAAACACCGGAAGGCACAAACAAGGAACAAAGAATGGTACCACAGATAAAGGATCACTCAGATAGCTTGAAGTCCGGAGGTAGAAACACCGTTGCCAAAGGAGGAAGCGAAACCCTGAAGGTACGACGGAACCCAACCACGAGAAATCCTAGACTTGAAGAAAGGTAAGAGAGCAGATTTAAAACTCGCAGAGGTAAGAGGAGAATAGCAGAGGGGTAAGGAGTAAAAGCAGACCTAATCATATCTATCCAACCGATTTTCCAAAATAGTTTTGACCCTCTACATCGGCCGTTAGCTATGTTATCCTACAGGCTGGACCAGTGGGGTATCGTATCTGCTGAGCTCTGATACCACTCTGTAACACCCTCAAATCGGCCATATGCAAGTTTTAGCCCTTTCCGCCAAACCTGCCTAGAAACGATTCAAGGACGCCTACCAGACACTTTCGTGCGGGTGGAAAATGAAGTAATACCATTACACAACAGTCCTCGATGGGACCCACAGAACAGATATATATACAACAGCGACTCAACGAGTCAAGAATACAGATATACAATACAAAGATCCAAATCACCTTGAAAACGTTACAGCGTCCGAGTACGGACAAGATGCAAATGGGGCTAAGAGCCCTGAAGAATAACCAATGGCGTCCATAACCCTGCCCAGGCCAAGCCGGCAGGGTAACCCTGCTAACGACGTCGAACTTAAACCTGCTAAAACAAAAGGGGTGCCGACAAAGGGAAAAGGAAAAAGAGGAGTGTCAGTACTGAGGCCAGTACATGGCGAGGCTAGAATTCGGCGGCTCTCGCCTACGTAGGTATGGTAGACTGAAGCGGCAGCGCAACAAGACTAAACAACCTATAGAGACTCTGTAATACTGGCGGCTATTAGAGAGAGATAAGAGAGACCTATTCGGATCCAACCTGACACTAACACCAAACATAGCCATCCTGGTATTCCCCCTCGAGACCAAACGAGGAAGTCAAGCCGAGGAAACTCACACGGTTGGCAGTTTTATTTAATCTTTCCATGGCAGTCATCCAACTTACTAGTCATCTCAGCTGTAAGTCAAATTATAACAGTAAAATTTAATTATAGTTGTCTATGATCGAGAAACTGTGCTCCAAGTCGTCCATAACCGCGGACACGGCTTTTCGAAAAGATTTAACCCTGCAGGGGTGCACCAAAGTATCCACACGCACTTTGACCCTTTTTGCCAGATCAATTAACATACACCCATCGGTATGTCGGTGGGCCCTAATTCATGACGTTTCCCTGACCCAAAGCAAGTACATGGGGGGCCACCCCACTAAGCTACCCGCAACAAAGTCGGCCGGCTCCGAGGCGGACCCAGGGTTTGTGCCAATGGCTGTAAACGACTGGGAACCCGAAAGTGTGACTGGCCTTGTCGATACTGCGAAAACATTCCACATCCTAAACAGTACAGGTGCTCCACGCACAATCTTAACTAAAGCAGTAAAGCATGGGATAAGTATAGAATAGTAATAAATCCCCAAACTACTTGTGGCCCTCGGTACAGTACTTTGAAATCAGGTAGTAAGCGATGGGGGTGCCCACACACCCCACCTGTGGTTAGCTCGCCCGATCTCGGAACAGGTGTCAAGAACTCGGGTCCTAGGTGGACACAAGTGGGCGGTTAAAAACCAAATATTTACTATTACCCACCGGTGCCTCTGCATTATATCTACCAACAACATTAATTAATAAACTGTAATTAGAATCATGATCAGCTCCACCATTAAACATTTGCCAACCTCCCAACAACTATGGAGCATCAACGACGCGAAGCAACACCTGAGCAAGCAACTACGACTCGCAGGGCCAACTGTCTAACAAGCAACATGTAATAGGAGGTGTCCAAGGCACTATAATGTCTACAGGAATATAACTGGTACGAAACACTAAAGCATCGCGACACGGATAGCAATAGATCAACAGGAGGAAATAAAGACTATAAATGCAAAATAGGTAGAAGGGGAAGGGATGCTCGCCTGGGAAACACTGCCGGAGATTCATTCAGAGAGGTTGTGGGTACTCGCATCCACTCATCGGCCTAATCCGCGAAGAAGCAAACACTAGAAGAAACACCGGATGCAATATTTAATACTACGACAGAAGATCCGGCATGATTGTGATATGATGCATGACATGGCAAAGATGCAGTGCAATTAGTCAATATTAAGCGGAACCGGGGTCTCGACAATTAATTACACGGTTCAAGTTATTTAGAAACTCCACAATTTAAATGTTGTCTTAACAAGGGAAAACATGGCATCGGTTCGCTATGCAAATTTAAATGGAGTCCGGAATAAGACAAAAATATCCCGCATATAATCTCCATATTTAATTATGAGGTGAATCTACCAAGTACCGCCAAACAAATAAACATGTATGCAAGCATGACAATTCATATGCACAAGATATATGTCATTTATAAAATAAGGGTCTCGGGAAAAGGGTCACACATCGGGATCGAAGATCTTGGTGGTTTCGAGGGTTTGACGGGGGATCGGTCTTCCGGTCTGGCCATCGGATCCATGACAGAGGGCTTGGCGATTCCAAAAGGAGACCTTAGCGTTCCGAGAGGTCCGGGGTGCGGTGGGATCGATCTTCAGGCCCGAGGTCGGGGTCTTGAGTGTCACCATGTGCATCCTTCAGACTCATCGGCATCGAGCCGATCTTGTCGGTCTTTGCGAGGTACTCGTCTAACTCGACAAAAGGAGCATCGCCACCGATCCATCTTAACACGGTCGCCCTAACAAACATCACATCCCATCTTCTCGCGATCAGAATCAAAACGCAACACATGGAGCAACCCCACTAGTACTAGAGGAAACCACCACAGTAACACCAAACACACCACATCAGCAGACACGGGTACGAGGATGCGGTTCGGCAGGAGAGGGCGGTGCTCATGTTGATGCAGGAGCACAGCAAGGTGGCGGCAAGCGCCAAGCGGCGCTCCTTGGGGCTTGGGCTAGCGCAGCAGCGTCAGAGAGAGAGAGGCCGGCGGCAGCGGCTCGAGCATGTGGGTCCTGCGACGGCGGCGCGCGAGCGTGGCCATGGAGGCAGACACGGTTGGAGGAGGGCGGCGCTGGTGGCGGGTCTGTGGGGAGGAGGCGGAGGAGCTCTGGTAAGGGGCTCGCCGCCAGGGCCTCGAGGAGCGGGCGCTCGCGAGGCAGACAAGAGGACAACGGCGGGAGGAGCTTGAGGGCGAGGTCAGGGAGGCTTCCGGCGGCGACAGTGAGGCAGAGGGCCTGTCAGCGGCACTTGCGCCGGAGAAGAAGGCCCGCGAGGAGGCGGAGCATGGCGTCGCGAGCGGTGGCCGACAGCGGGCTTGGAGGGCCGGGCCCAGGTCATCGCGGAGGAGGACCGTGACGGCGACGGTAGAGAGCCACGGGGCCAAGCGCGGCCAAGGCAAGGCGTGGCAATGTCGGACGCGGAGAGGGGAGGCTGCTGGCAGCGGAGCGACCTGGGGATCTGGTAGCGGCGAGGATCTATCAGGGGAGCGGGGCGGGGCTCGCGAATGGGAGGGGATCACAGGGCTGTGGCTCTGTGTGATATGGGATCGCGAGGAAGAGACGGTCGCAGGGCGTACGAGGTGGGGCTAGGCATGGGGATCGGGGCACGAGAGGGGAGCGGGGCGAGCTGGCGATTCGGTCGAGAGTGGGGCGAGCGGGGTCGAGTGGTGGGGCCAGGGGTAGTTGTCGGACAGAGAGAGAGGCATGTAAGAGGGTAGGTGGCTGGGAGCGTGTCAAGGCTGGGTGCGTTCGAGCGGGCGCGTTGCGTGCACTACGGCCGAGCGGGTCGGCGCGACGCGCACGAGTGTAGGGTTAGGTGCGGCGGCGACAAGGTAGGATTAGGCGTGGGTTTGGGTAGAGGCTAGGGTTTCTGTGGGGTGGTAGTTGGCTAGCTGGTGGGCTTTTGGGTGTTAGCGGCTGGCTGACTCCCCCACTAAAATAAAAATAAGTTTATTTATTTTATTTTAGAAAGAGTTGTGTAAATAGTTTTAGACAAATAAAGTATCCGGAAAAGACCGGGGTTTTAATTTGAAATAGAGAGGGGTATCTAGAAAACAAAGATAGGCTTTTCGAGAAATATTTTTTAGGCAAACATATGCATGATGACATGACAATGCACAAAATAAAAACAACACGCGATTTTCTAGGAATGGTTTTAGCGGGGTGCTACACCGCGGTGCACGACGACTGTGGGTCGCGCGGCAGTGCACGGTCATGTCTGGCGGGGTGCTGGGGTCGAGGCGGAGCGGCGTGCGGGATTTTATGTCAAGTGGCGGTCTGCTGCGTGCTGGCGACGATCGCGCTCTGGCGTGCTCTGGCGAGCTCACAGAGAGAATGGGCGGTGGCGCTGGGGTGTGGTCCAGGGCCTGGCTAGGCTTGGGGAAGGGGCAGGGAGGTGTGGTAGGGTTAGGCGGAGCTAGTGGTGGTGCTGGAACGGCACGGCGTGGTCTGTGGCGCATTCCCCTCTTCTGGCCAGCGGTTACCAAAAAGGGGCGGCGCTCCACTGCTGCTGCGGCTTAGGGGTAGGCTGGTGAGGGTCTAGTTGGTCTCAGGGGGGACAAGGGTGATCAATGCAGCTCTAATTGCTCGACAAGATTTGATCAAAACAATATAAGTTCGGCTTAGTTTGATTCTGCCTGCAAGGTGTTCGACATAATGGCCGCATGAAAAATTTATTTGAATTTTGGGCTGAATTTTGGTGGAGTGGTTGATCACATGCTTGAGCTTCTAGGTGTGCTTGGGTTTTGAAAATGGATGTCATTTGAGTGGTTTTTGAATAAGTGGGATCTTCTCATATGAACTACATTCAATTTTCAAATGCCATTTAAAATTACTGTTTGCAAGTTTTTGGTAGATCACAAAGTGGGCCTTGGTACATCATTACATGTACTAGCAAGGGGTGCAAAGATCCACATTTGTTTCTGTTAAGTTTTGAGTTCTAGGAATAGCCAAAGTAGGCATGTTGATTAAAATGGCACAAATGACCATTTGGTTATTTTATTCATTTTGATTTTTTTTTCTTTGGGATTCGTTTGGGAATGATCTAGATGATGTTTATTTCACCTAAGAATCATTTTACAATCAATGGATCACTTATTCATGGCAATTCAAAACAACTCCTATTTAAATGCACACACATATGAATGCTTTAATATTTTAAATGGAAAAGTTATTGTTAACTCTAAATTTTGATGATTTGGATCTTGATCACTTGGATTAGAGTTTTGGGATGTTACAAACCTTCCCCCCTTAAACAAAATCTCGTCCCGAGATTTACGAAAGAAAACTAGGAACTAAAGAGATCTGGGAACTCTGTCCTCATGTAATCTTCTCGCTCCCAAGTGGCTTCCTCTTCGGTATGGTTGCTCCATTGAATCTTGAGAAACTTGATACTCCTGGTTCTGGTGGTTCGGTAGGCTTCCTCCAAGATATGGATGGGCACTTCACGATACGTCAGGTCCTTGTTGATATCCACAGCTCTGTGATCGATGTTCTTGAAAACTTCAGTCTTCTCTGGCACTTCCAGGCATTTGCGAAGTAATGAGATATGGAACACATTGTGGATGGCTGACATCTCCTCCGGCACTTCCAGTTGATACGATACTTCTCCTCGACGGTTCAGAATCTTGAAGGGCCCGATATACCTAGGGGCTAACTTTCCTTTCAGACTAAAGCGTTGGGCTCCCTTCAATGGCGAAACCTTCAGATATACAAAATCTCTGACATTGAAAGCCAGGTCTCTCCTTCTCTTTTCAGCATAACTCTTCTGTCTAGATTGGGCGATCTTGAGGTGCTCACGGACTTTGTGCACCTTTTCTTCGGCTTCTCGCAGAATGTCGGGTCCAAAGATCTGCCTCTCTCCTACTTGCGACCAATTCAAAGGGGTGTGACTCTTTCTTCTGTATAGGAACTCAAATGCTGCCATCTGCAAACTAGCTTGATAACTGTTGTTATATGAGAATTCTACGAAAGGCAGACAGTCTTCGCATTTTGATCCGTACTCTAGCACACAAGCTCTTAACATATCCTCTAAGATTTGGTTGACTCTTTCAATCTGTCCATCAGTTTGTGGGTGATAAGCGGTGCTGAAGTTCAACTTGGTTCCTAATCCTTCCTAGACTTTCTGCCAAAATCTCGAGGTAAACTGGGTTCCTCGATCTGATACTATGGTCTTGGGGGTTCCATGCAGACTAACAATTCTAGCAATATACAACTCTGCTAGCTTCGAACTCTGATAGGTTGTCTTGACAGGTATAAAGTGAGCTACCTTGGACAGTCTATCAACAATGACCCAGATTGAGTCATTACGCCTACTAAAAGTAGGCAAACCGGTGATAAAGTCCATTCTGACGGAATACCATTTCCATTCCGGAATCTGTAATGGTTGCAACAGTCCTGCGGGTCTCTGATGCTCTACTTTGACTCTTTGGCAGACGTCACACTTGGTGATGTAGCTTCCGATTTCTCTCTTCATCTTGTGCCACCAAAATTGCTCTTTCAAATCTTGATACATCTTTGTTCATCCGGGTTGGATAGAATAAAGAGTATCATGAGCTTCCTGCATGATAACTTGCTTCAGCTCCGAATCTGCGGGCACACAGATACAGCCTTTCCTTCTTCGTCCTTAGTGAATCCAGGTACCTTTCCTGTACCAATACGACGTTTGATTCCGTCGATACTTTCATTTCCCTTCTGAGCTTCCTTGACCTAGCTAATCAAAGTGGGTTGAAGTTCAATGCTAGCTAAGAATCCTTTGCTAACGAGCTTAGTACTAAACTGCTCCAACTCTTCATACAAACTTGGTTGCTTCTCCTTGATCATGTTATTTAGCCTACACGACAATTTGCTAAGAGCATCCGCTACCATATTGGCTTTGCCGGGGTGATAGTGAATGTCAAGGTCATAATCCTTGATTAACTCTATCCATCTCCTTTGCCTCATATTCAGCTCCTTCTGAGTGAAAATATACTTCAAGCTTTTGTGATCTGAGTAAATCTCACAACGATTACCCATCAGATAATGATGCCATGTCTTCAATGCCAAAACTACGGCTGCTAACTCCAGATCATGAGTAGGGTAGTTCTGCTCATGCTGCTTTAGTTGTCGAGACAGATATGCAATGACTTTGCCTTCTTGCATCAATACACATCCGAGACCAATCTTGGATGCATCACATTACACATCAAACGGCTTCTTGATATCTGGCATGATCAATATTGGGGCAGAAATCAATCTTTTCTTCAGTTCTTGGAAACTGGCTTCACACTTGTCGGTCCATTCAAACTTCTTGTCCTTCTTCAGCAATTGGGTCATGGGTCTGGTGATGCTCGAGAATCCTTCGATGAACTTGCGGTAATATCTCGCCAATCTGAGAAATGCACGGACTTGGGTTTGAGTGGTTGGGGCTTCCCATGCTTCGACATCTCTGATCTTGGTGGGATCAACAGAGACTCCTCCGGCAGACACAATATGTCCTAGGAATCCTATTTCTTTCAGCCAAAACTCACACTTGCTGAACCTGGCATATAACCGATGTTCTCTCAGGGTTTCCAGGATGATTCTCAGATGTTGCGCATGCTCTTCTTCCGACTTAGAGTAGATAAGGATATCGTCAATAAACACAACGACAAACTTATCTAGGAAATTCATAAAGATCTTATTCATGAGATTCATGAAATAATCAGGGGCATTGGTTAATCCAAAAGACATAACCGTATACTCGTATAAACCGTAGCGAGTAGTAAAAGAGGTCTTCGGAATATCCTTTGCACGAATCTTAAGTTGGTGATAACCAGTCCAAAGATCAATCTTTGAGAACCACTGGCCTCCAGTCAACTGATCAAAAAGATCCTCTATCTTTGGCAAGGGGTACTTGATTTTGATGGTGACATCATTCAACTTCCTGTAATCTGTGCACAAACGGTTGCCTCCATCTTTCTTGTCGACGAATAACACTGGTGATCTCCATGGCGATGCGCTTGGTTGAATCAAGCATGTTGCTAACATGGCATCCAACTGCTTCTTCAACTCTACTAACTCTGAGGGGTTCATGCTATAGGGTCTCTGGGCTATGGGTCCGGTTCCGGGGATTAGTTTGATAATGAACTCAGTATCCCTATCCCGGGGCATACCTGACAATTCATCTGGGAATACATCGGGGTATTCACAGACTACTCTGACTTGGTCAATGGTGGGCAGGGCTAGACTCTTGTTGCACTTGAATTGACGGGGTAAGGTTTTAGATATATGCTCTACTATTACTCCAGAGCTACTGGTCATGGTGATGGCTTTCTTAGCACAGTCTATCAGTCCTTTATGCCTTGACATCCAGTCCATACCTAGTACTACTTCCAATCCTTTGGTTTCCAAGTACTATAAGGTTGGCATAAAAATATATCCCATGTATTCTGTAGGCACAACTTTGCAAATTTTTCTAGCTTTTGTAGTTGATCCGGGGATTTGAACTATCATGACATGCTTCAAGTTGGTTGGGTGGATCTTACTAGTGCATGCAAATTCTTTGGTGACAAATGAATGCGATGCTCCTGAATCAAACAATACTCTTGCTAAAAATGAGTTGACAAAAAACATACCCAACACTACATCTGGCGCTTCTTGGGCTTCCTCGGCGTTCATGTGGAAGAGACGGCCGTTGCGGTTGTGAGGGTTCCCTGGGGCAAATCTTCTCCCTGGTTTAACACGACGCTGCTGTTGAGTTGGGGCATTCACATTGGCAGTGGCGGCAGTCTTCTTGGGACACTCATTAGAATAGTGGCCCTTCACTCCACACTCAAAACAGGTGATCTGAGACTTGTCTTTAGCTACGACGGGCACAACATTGCTTCCAGTCCTGGGTGCAGTGTTGTTGTTGTTGTTATTGTGGTTGCTCTTGGGAGGGGCACGGTTGAAATTGATGGTGTTTTCGGGGTGATTATTGTTTCCACCGGACTTCACATTGCCTCCGCTACGGTTGGGGTAGCTGGGGCGAGACATTGGGGGTCGGTTGTTCCTTGGTGTATATCCTGGTGAGGGGTTGGGACGGTACTTCTGGTGACTACTGGATCTAGTTTGCTACATCATACGACGTTTGCGGTTGTCGTTTGCCTGGTTAATCTTCCCTTCCATCTTAATGGCAGAGTCGACTAGCTCTTCGAGATCCTCGAAGGGGATGTTGACAAGGACAGTCTTCATCTCATCATGCAGTCCGTTCAGGAATCTCTCCTTCTTCTTGGCCTCCGTATTGATCTCATCAGGTGCATATTTGGCAAGTGACAGGAATCTGTCACGGTACTCTACCACAGTCATTCTGTCTTGCTTCAAGTCGCGGAACTGATACATTGCAAATGTATCTATAATTTTTGATGCTGCATGCTTGGTTTTATCCACTTTCTTGTGTTTTGTCCACACTTTGGAGTACTTTTCATATGATTTCTTGGACTAACCTATTAAAAAGAGCCACAGTGCCAGTTGCCTGTTTTCCGCTATTTTGGTTCCAGGAAAGTCAGAAAATGAATATTCTCGGAATTGGACGGGACAAAAGCCAAAGTGCCTATTTTCCCAGAAGACTCCAGGAGCCAGAATACGAGACGGAGGAGGGCCAGGGGCTGGCCACACCCCCCCAGGCGCGGGCTGGGCCTGGCCGCGCCAGGGCATGGTGTGGTGGCCCTAGGCACCCCCTCGGTCTCCCTCTTCGCCTATAAGAAGCCTTTTGACCTAAAAACTCCGGGGGGGGGGGGGGTCAACGTTTTTCTAGAAGAAGTTCCGCAATGCCGCCGCCATGGAAGGGGAGATTCGGGGGACAGAAAGTCTCTGTTCCGGCACCCTGCCGAGACGGGGAAGTGCCCCCGGAGCCATCTCCATTGATCTCCACCATCATCTCCATCGACCATCCATGTTTCCCCCATCTATGAGTGAGTAATCCCCCGCTGTAGGCTATGGGGATGGTAGGGATTGGATGAGATCGTTCATGTAATGGCATCAGATTGTTAGGGCATGGTGCCTAGTATCTTTTATTAGTTCTTTATGACTTTGTTGCTACTTGTTGTGCTTAATGCTTGTCACTAGGGCCCGACTGCCATGATTTCAGACCTAAACTTGTTATTGATTCATTATGATAGTATTGTTTTTGGTCTTATCTACAAGTTGTATACACACATTGATGTCCGGAACCAATCGCCCCGAAGTGACAGAAATCGGGATAACCGGAAGGGAATGGCTTTGATGTGAGGATCACATGTGTTCATGGAGTGTTAATGCTTTGCTCTGGTGCTCTATTAAAAGGAGCACCTTAATTGCCAGTAGTTCCCTAGAGCCCCCGCTGCAAATGGGCTGGCAGGACAAAAGATGTTGTGCAGGTTCTCATTGCGAGCACGTATGACTATATATGGAACACATGCCTAGGATTGTCTAGTACTTGGATGCTTTATGTTATTTATCTGCAATTTCCCTATGTTCTGATTGCTATGTGAATTGTGTTGTCCATGTAACGCCCGTCCATCCATCCCTATGCCTACCGCACTCGAATCCCAATGTTTACTGCTATTGTTACTATTGTCTTTACTTTACTGCTGCTGCTACTTTACTATTCCTACTACAAAACTGTTGCTACTGATAAACTGTTGTGAGCAAGATTGTTTCCAGGTGCAGCTAAATTGACAACTCAGTTGTTAAGGCGTATAAATATTCTTTAGCTCCCCTTGTGTCGAATCAAGAAATTGGGTTTCACTTCCCTCGGAAATATTGCGATACATCCCCTATACTTGTGGGTCATCAGGAACTCATCCCTCATTTTGGTGACTAAGCCCTGTGGCACGTGGGTGCGGCTGATCTTGATTTTGAAGGCTTCCCATGTCATCACTTGACCATGGTTCATCAGGCGGATGCTGTTCCACCATGCTCTTGCATCTCCTGCCAAGTAGTGGGTGGCAAAGAGAACTTTCTCGTTGTCATCAACTCTGGCTACTTCTAGATTGTTCTCCATCGTCTGCAACCAGTCATCTGCATCTAATGGGTTCTCCGAAGTGCTAAAGATTGGGGGATTGGTATTCTGGAAGTTCTTCAGCTTGGATCCTTGATGGTCCTGATTTCCACGCCCTTGGTTGTCGAGAGCCATCTGGGCGATCTGCTGCAGTGTTGCTAGATTAGCTTGGCGCTCTTCCCTACTTGCTTCTCTGTCTGCGATGAGATTCTGCAAGATCTGCAACATTGGGTCTTGCGATGAGCTGCTCCCTCCTTGGTTTCCACGAGTCATCTGAAGATTGCGATAGATAAAGGGGTAAGAGGGAAAGTTCTAAGGTTCATGGTTTTGGTTTCAAGCTAAAACTTTGAGTTTGACTCATGTTTTGCAACTAACTTCATTTCATGCATTCAAACAAGCACACGATACAAACACACACACAGACACCACAACAAGGATAACAGATGGTTTTAAGAACCATTCTGCAAGCTACGATAAAGTGGGACCGATACATCTCATGCTACGATAGTGCTCTAGTGCATCTACTCATCGTCGATGAAGTCGGAGTCCTCATCGTTAGTGTAGAAGTCCACGACATCCTCCTCCAGAAAGTCATCATCATTGCTCAGGTAAGAATTCATATCTCCCTGGATGTCTTCACCCTCCTCTTCTTCCTCCTTTGCTGCTAGCTGAGCTTCTTGCTCCTTTACGGTCTTCTCGAGGTCGGCCACCTTCCTGCGAAGACGGGCGATGGTGCGATCCTTCTTCTCGCGCTGGAGGTGAAGAGACTGATGATCCTAGACAAGCAGTGAGAAAGTCTGGGCCTTCTAGTCGGCAATGGCACAGTTGTGGTTGGAGAACTCCCTAGCATTGTCCAATTCCTTCTGGCGATCATACAGCAGGAAGTCAAGGTTCTCCACTTGACGGTTCAGCTCCGGGTGACTTGGCATCTCCATCGGCATTCCCATGAAGTCACGCCTTGCATAGTGAGCAAAACGTGTTCCTTGGATTTGGTTGACACTAAGGGCACATAGACGTGCGAGAGCTTCATGCATTGCCCTGGCTAATCCATCTAGCCAGTTGTTCTCTCTGACGGAGAACTGGATTCTCCCGGATGTTGGTGCTTCTATGCTTCCTCGAAGATCAGCGGTGACTAACCACTGTAAATATCCTCCTAGGGGTCCTGGAAGTTGAGCTCCAAGAAACTCCGGATGCGGGCGTCCCAATAACTCAGACAGTGAATCCAGATCCCTCTCGAAGATCAGCTGGCCTCCATTGCCCAATTGGTAGAACTTTCTGAACTGAGTCTCCATCTACAAGAATTTAGGATGAGGAAGTTAGTGAAGTGATCAAGTGTGTCAAATTTTAGGTAGTAATGTAAGAATTTGAGGAACATGAATTTTTGAGAAAGAATGAATTCCCAAGGGTAAGAGAGGAAATAGTTTTTCATAAATACTCACTTTGGTTTTGAAATTAAGTTTTTGTTCAGACGTCCATTCTAACTAGGGTCTCCTATGGTTAGGATGGCTCTGATATCAACTTGTCAACACCCGGATTTTTAATCCCAGATGCCTGTTATGTCATACATCGCAATCCCAGGATTGCCATTTTTGCGAGACATAACAGATTGGATATCATAGTACATCATCCATTACAAACCATAAATAAGGTCTTACACAAATAAGGATCTCATGATCCAATCTTAATACAACAAGCAGCGGAATAATAAATAAGTGTAGCGGTGGGGTCCATCTTCAGGGGGCACAGGCAATGCTGATGAAGGCAGATAGTCCTAGTTATCACAGCCGTCCTGCTGGCCATCATCTTGGTAGTCTCCTTCATAGTCTGGCCATGAGAATAGCCAGGGACAAAAGCCATGAGTACTGTTTAAGTACTCGCAAACTACCACTAACAAGTAGTATAGTTCTAATGTAATGTGCTAACTCTAAGTTTAACTATAAAGTTAAGTTTGAAACCTAAGCTGAGTTTAGCAACAAAGAAAGATCAAGTAAAAATTCTAGAATCACTTAAGTTGGGAAGCTAGTGTCATAGTCACAACCCTGTTGTGGTCAAGTCAAGATTCATCATTCATTTCATAAGTTATTTTGAAAACATCTGACAACGAAACAGTATGGCCACTCCAACTGTCCATAACCGCGGACGCGGCTATTCGAATAGTTTGACACTCTGTAGAGGTGGTACACTTTCACCACAAGATTCGATACATCTGTCAGGGATAACCCTGAATCATCATACTTAGTATGCAGATAATCAAACGTAACCTTTCCTTTACACACCCTAGTATAAGCACCTCCCCTATGAGCATGGCCTCCCAACCATGACCATCTGTCATCTTGGGCACTGCATAGGTGGACAACATTGAGAGGTAGCCGCAGCTCAAACCTCTCCCGCGAGGGAACTAATACTAATGCATATAAACTTTCGATTAAGCCTTACCCAATTCAGGTATTGTGGTTGTATGGTAAATTTGGAATGGTATCGCATCCGAATCCAACCATCAGTTTTTATAAAAGGGCTAAGGATCATGCCTCAACATTTTCATCGTCATAAACCCTTTTTGTTTCTCAACACATGTCAAAACATCTCAATAGAATGACTCATCATTCCAAAGTTTTCACAAGTCATTTTCACCTAGTATTCCCATCTAAAGTGACTCAAGTTTTGATCGAGCTCTAAGATACTAAGTTAAGAGTGTTCACTAAGGTGGGATTCTAAGATCAATCTCATGCCATAGAATGACATCTAAGGTTATCTACATAGGTCAAGTTTTATACTCTTTATGCTACCTTCAAAACAAGTAAAGGACTTTGGTAAAGTAAGGAAGTAAAATCTTGGAAATAAAACTTGGGGTAGGTAATGGTCAAAGGGGGTAAAACCAAAGCATGTCTAATGTATTTGCTTGGGTTATCTAGATTTCAAGGGTTAGATTGCATTGTTAATGGTGGCTTGGCTTGGTTGGTGCAGTGGTTGAAGTTTTCTTCCTCCTCCTCTTGGTAGAACTCCTCCTCCTCGAAAGCTTGGTCGGTACTATCGTCTATAAATACATACGGAGTACACAATCACCAAACAATGCTTAACTAGTCTACTTAGCAATCTAAGGCACACATTGGATGATCTATTATCATCACAAGGTTTTATTAACTAGTTTCATTCTTTTTATTTAAGAAAAGTAATTTCTACACATTGAAGATATCTAAGATTTAATATTCTACACTTAGAATATGGGATCATATGGACACATGTCATCACCACATATTCTAACCTAAGGGAATGTGATTTAAGGGTTGGGTCATATTTACTTTGGTTTAAGTTTAATATTTAATGATTTAAAGTGACTAGAAATGCCTATATAGCATTATTTTGGTACTAGTCCAAAGTCACTGCATGTAAACCTTAATATTATTACATATTCAGATAGGTATGGTTAATTGTGATTTTCTAGAGTTTGAATCAACTCAAAAGCTAATATGGTTGATTTTATAAAAATGTTTGAATGTGCACATGCTTCTGTCTTGTTATTTTTACTAGGAGAGATATCTAACTCTAATTGAATTAAATCCAACGGGCTTTTCAGTATATTTCTAAAAAATTTCTAAATTTTTTTGAATCACTCAATTTGGCTCAATAGATGTTCTGGAATTGATTTTTAAACTAAGGGACATAAGTGAGTTCAAACTAAAATAGAAAAATCTATATTTGAATTCACGGGCTAGGATGGGAAAACTAACGGGCCGGCCCAGTGGCGCTCCGCGGTGCGAATGACAACTGACATGGGGGTCCCACAGGTCCGCGATACATCAAACACGAAACGGTACGGGGCAACATGGACCGGGCGATTAAAAAGAAGATCTACGGTTGAGGATCGTCATCCCCGGCGAATAGGTCGCCGGCGAGGGCTAACCCTAGCGGCTCGGTGGGGGTGCAATGGGGGCATACCAAGGCTCCATCTACTGCGGTGATGGGGGCGATTGAACGTGCGGTCGACGGCGAGGTCAGGCGAGGTTGCGACAGCTCCTAGGGTGGACGAAATCGACGACGCCTTCTCCTCCTCTGCAGCGGGCTCCTCTGGCGCAATTCCGGCGAACTATGGCTCGAGAGGCTCCAGCGAGAGGTGGGAAAGGATCAGTGAGGAGAGGGGAGTGGAGTGGTGTGAGGAGTTTGTGTTGGGGAGGGGTCCTTTTATAGGGCGACGAGGGGACCGAATGACACGACGGTGAGCTCGTCGGTGACGCTGATACAGGTGACTAGCGGCATGGGCGGCGTAGGTGGACGGTGGCCTGCCTCCTGGCGATGCTCTACGGTGTTAATCCATAGCTAGGGGCGGTGGCGTTTGGTCGGGAGCGTCCTGCGCTCTGGGAGACAGAGGCGGTGCTCGACGTGGCGCACGACGACTGTGGGTCGCGTGGCGGCGCACGGCCATGTCTGGCGGGGTGCTGGGGTCGAGGCGAAGCGGCGTGCGGGATTTTATGTCAAGTGGCGGTCTGCTGCGTGCTGGCGACGATCGCGCTCTTGCATGCTCTGGCGAGCTCACAAAGAGAATGGGCGGCGGCGCTGGGGTGTGGTCTAGGGCCTGGCTGGGCTTGGGAAGGGGCAGGGAGGTGCGGTAGGGTTAGGCGGAGCTAGTGGTGGTGCCGGAACGGCACAGCGTGGTTTGTGGCGGATTCCCCTCTTCTGGCCGGCGGTGACCAAAAAGGGGTGGCGCTCCACTGCTGCTACGGCTTAGGGGTAGGCCGGTGAGGGTCTGGTTGGTCTCAGGGGGACAAGGGTGATCAATGCAGCTCTAATTGCTCGACAAGATTTGATCAAAACAGTATAAGTTAGGCTCAGTTTGATTGTGCCTGCAAGGTGTTCGACACAATGGCCGCATGAAAATTTTATTTGAATTTTGGTGGAGTGGTTTTTGAATAAGTGGAGTCTTCTCATATGAACTACATTCAATTTTCAAATGCCATTTAAAATTAGTGTTCGCAAGTTTTTGGTAGATCACAAAGTGGGCCTTGGTACATCATTACATGTACTAGCAAGGGGTGCAAAGATCCACATTTGTTTTTTTAAGTTTTGAGTTCTAGGAATAGCCAAAGTAGGCATGTTGATTAAAATGGCACAAATGACCATTTGGTTATTTTATTCATTTTGATTTGTTTTTCTTTGGGATTGGATTGGGAATGATCTAGATGATGTTTATTTCACCTAAGAATCATTTTACAATCAATGGATCACTTAATCATGGCAATTCAAAACAACTCCTATTTTAATGCACACACATATGAATGCTTTAATATTTTAAATGGAAAAGTTTTTGTTAACTCTAAATTTTGATGATTTGGATCTTGATCACTTGGATTAGAGTTTTGGGATGTTATAGTAAGAATTCTTGGTATCCCTACCAAGAGTAGAATTCAAAAAATTTATACAAGGCTTTTTGGAAATCCTAGAGGTAAGAGTAGCTGAAGGTTTTGTCTTGAAAACATAAGGAGATTATAGTTCTCAATAGTTTGGTCAATAGAAGCTACTAAAATAGTTTTGGTTACCGAAGCATCTTGGCTCATGTTTGAATTGTCAGAACATTTGAGAGTATGTAGAATGAGCCAGGATAGTTTTGTTAACTAAGGTTGAGCTAAGGAGTATATCATCTGTGGCACATTTAGAGGCATAAGCATAGACAACAACAAGCAAACACTGCAACACTTAACAAGAAAAAGTTTTTGTTCCCCCTAATTTTTGCATTCTAGACAACTAATCATGATTGCTGAAATTGGAATGTTACTAATGCAGCAAACTAATAGCACAAGGATCTAAAGGTTACATGGTATTGCAATCTCCTAGGGACACCATTGATACAGACAACAATGAATTGCCACAAGTATCGAGGGTATTAGTGTGCTGTTGCACCAGTTTCAGGACATTTTCCAAAAACCTCGAGGATTGCCACCTCCAAGAGAGAATGACCATCAGATACCATTGGTGGAGGGAGATAAACCAGCAAACATTAGACCCTACTGTATGTCCCATAGTCAGAAAAATTCCATTGAAATGTTAATCAAAGAAATGTTGCAGAATCATCAAATCAGGCCTAGCAAATGCCCATACTCCTCTCCCATTATCTTGGTGAGGAAGAAGGATAAATCTTGGAGACTGTGTGTAGACTTCAGAGCCTTGAATGACTTGACCATCAAAAATAGGTTCCCCATTCTAGTAATTGAAGATTTACTTTATGAACTACATGGAGCAGTGGTTTTCTCCAAATTTGACTTGAGATCAGGTTATCACCAAATCAGGATGAACCCTACTGATATTCCAAAAACAGCCTTCTCAACACATCTAGGTCACTATGAGCATTTGGTCATGCCATTTGGGTTGTGCAATGCCCTAACAACCTTTCAAGAACTAATGAACAACATCTTCTCAAAGTTCCTCAGAAAATTTGTGTTAGTCTACTTTGATGATATTTTAATCTACGGCAAATCACTGGAAGATCATGAACAACATTTGAAAGCAGTTCTCACTATTTTCAGAGACCACTCTCTCAAGGAAAAACTATCCAAATGCAAATTTGAACAGTCACAGGTGGAGTACTTGGGACACATCATCTCTAGCAAGGAAGTGGCTACTGACCCATCCAAAATTTAGGACATTGTGCAATGGAAGATGCCTGAAAATATCAAGAAATTAAGACGATTTCTGGGTCTCACAGGGTACTACAGGAGGTTTATCCCTAAGTATGCACTGATATGCAAGCCACTTTATATTGAAAAAGAATTCCTTTCAATGGGGTCCTGAGCAACTAACTACTTTCAATGAACTAAAAACTATCATGTCCAATCCTCCACTACTTGCCTTGCCAGATTTTTCCATTCCCTTCCTCTTAGAAACTGATGTTTGTGCTACTAGGTTGGGAGTAGTGCTCATGCAAAATGCAAGACCCTTGGCTTATTTCAGCAAATGTTTAGGCAGTAACAATAGTACCAAATCTATCTATGAAAAGGAAGCAATGGCAATTATAGAGGCATTAAAAAATGGCGGCATTACTTCTTGGGAAACAAATTGGTCATTAAAACTGACCAGAGCATCTTAAAATACTTAGCTAGCCAGAGGCTGCTAGAAGGGATTCACTATTCAGTATAATAAGGGGACTGAAAACTGTGTGGCAGATGCTCTTTCTAGGAAATATCAACCTATGGAACAAATGAATTTGTTGAAGGACAATCAGGGGGCCTCCAATGCTACTTCTCTAGCAATCCTAGCTTGACAACAGAGATAACCAACTCTTACATTGGCGATAACAGCTGTACTAAGTTGCTCGAGGAGGTGATCATTGATAATTCTACTCATCCCTTGTACTCTGTCCAATCTGGAATCCTTAGATATAAAGTAAGAATCGTTATTGGAACCAACACTGACTTAAGGAACAAAATATTTGACTGCTTCCAAAGTTTAGCTATGGGTGGCCACTCAGGAATCAGAGTAACCTACCACAAAATTAAACAATCATTTTATTGGGCTAAAATTAGACAATTTGTGCAAGATGTTACTGCTTGCCCAATTTGTCAAATTTCCAAAATAGAGAAAGTGTAATACCTAGGGTTACTACAACCTCTACCCATTCCTAAAGCCAAGTGGTCTGAATAAGTATGGATTTTGTCGAAGGCTTGCCTAAATCCAATGGCAAGGATGTCATTTTGGTCGTTGTTGACAGATTAACCAAGTATGCACACTTCATCCCTATTTCCCATCCCTATACTGTCCAGAAGGTAGCTCATCTTGTCATGGATAATATCATTAAACTACATGGGCCCCCAACAGTCATTGTCACAGACAGAGATAGAATTTTTTTGAGCAAGCTTTGGCAAGCTTTTCAGCCTTGCAAGTGTCCTTGCATTTATCCACTGCTTATCACCCTGAGTCAGATGGCCAGACCGAAAGGGCCAACCAGTGCATGGAGAAATACTTGAGATGTATGGCGTTTGAACGACCCAAGAAATGGAGTAATTGGCTCTCCACAGAAGAATTCTGGTATAACATTAGCTACCATACTACTATTAAAATGACTCCATTTGAGGCATTGTATGAGTACCAACCACCTCTCCTTACTGATCAACCTACACCAAGGAGTTATCTGTGGAAGCTCAAGACGTTTTGACAGGAAGAGACTCAATAGTTTCAACCTTGCAACACCATTTGGCCCAGGCACAACAGAAAATGCAGAAGTACGCTGATAAACACAGGAGACCAAGAGAATTCCTTGTAGGGGACATGGTTTACCTAAAAATGCTTCCTCAATGCAAGTCTGCTCTTGGTAAAGGAAATCCACTGAAGTTAGCTTCCAAATGGTATGGACCTTCAAGATTCTTAAAATAGTGGGAATGTGAGCTTACAAGCTTCAGTTACCACTAGTCACCCTCTTGCACGACGTGTTTCATGTAAACCATCTGAAGAAACACATTGGTGATCGGGCCATCCCCAATCGCAACCTGCCTCTTGTCACTCCAGAAGGTAAGATCAAAGCAACTCATGTGGCACTTTTGTAGCATCGCCAGGTACCACGCAGCATCGGAGAATATTCTGTAGCTATTCCACAATGGCTCATTTAGTGGGAGGGCATGGTTCCAGAAGAAGCTACGTGGGAAGATGCAGCCTTCATTCAAGCGTCGTTTCCGGAATTCAAGCCTAGAGGTCTTGTCTTCCGGGGGGAGTAATGTCAGGATCCCGACGCTTCAGAACAACAGTGTCACTTTCTTTAGACAACGGAAGGCCAGGATGAGTTGACACCTCTTCGCAATGATCCAATGGTTCTCAGGCATCCTTCTGCTTAGAGTTGGGAATCTAGTTAATTTTGCACTTAAGCTGTAATAATCACACTTATGGTAATCTTGGATTAGCGTGGCTCCTCTAGGTACTTGATATAACCAGGGAGAGTGGGTGGATGTGCGGCATGCTAATGAAAACCCTAAATTTATTTGTCACTTTTCCCTTTATTGTTCTTAGTTGTAGTAGATCTGAGCCTCGAGTGCTCATCTTCCCTACCTATTCCTCTTGATTATCGTCAGCGATCTAGCGGGATCCTGACAGATTCTCCTATTCTAAAGTAGTGGCACAGCGCAAGGGGCGACGCCGGTGAGCGAGCGGGGGTAGTGCGTGGATTGCTAAGAGGAGACACCGACTGTAAGTTTTTCTTCCCGACCACAAACTACTAGCCTAGAGCATCTCCATACGTGCATAAGAGCAACTCTAACTTATGCCCAATAAACACTCACAGGACTATTCTTAGGCTACTAACGGCCGAAGCCGCACCTAATCGAAACCCTAAAAGTCCTTAGAGGACTATAAATATGATTCCGTGAACTAAAACCCACCCCTCCTCTCCCAAATTTAAGCGGCCGCCGAGTGAGGACTAAAATCCCCACTGCCCATCGCTTTTGCTCCAGCCGCTACCAAATCCATTGCAACCACCACTTCTGCACCGGAGATGGCCAGTCCTTCCCGCCGCTGCTCCCCACCTCCCATCCGCAACGCTAGCTGAGGTCGCGGCGGCTCATGTGGCCATTCCGTCGACCTCCCGCTACCTCCGCCACCGCATCCCCGCTACCATGGCGTCCGACAGCGAGAGTGGCCGAGCTCTGGTGGCTGAACCCGAAGCTCATGGTGGAGGAGGAGGAGGCGTTTGTGAAATACGTGGACTCGTCTTCATCAGCTTTGGTAGTGGCCTCGTCTTCATCAGCTCCAGTTATGGCGTCTTCGTTAGCTCCGGCAGCGGCCCCGGTCGTCATTGAGCTAGACAGCGACGAGGAGGACGAGTTCCCCGGCATCGTCCATGACGACGACACCGACAAGGAGATCGAGCGGTATTTAGGGACGAACTATGGATGAAGCCATGGCGGCGAGCTCAACGGTGGCCTCCTCGACAATGTCGTGTCGAAATCAAGGTGTTTTAGTTAAATTTCTCTAAAGTTTTAGTTAAATGTTTGAACTATGTATGAAATCGTTCAAAATCAGGATGAAATCGGTTTAAATTAGTTTGAAATTGGTTGAAATTGGTCACAATCTATCGAAATCAGGCCGAATTCAATTTGAAATCGATTATAGTCCTCTAAGTTATTGGGAATCGAATCTGGCGGCCACCGATTCGAGGACTCAAAATTTAAGTCCAGCATTTTCTCCATCTAAAAGTCCTCTAAGTTATTTTGGATCGGTTAGAGTTGCTCTAAATGACGTTTAGCCCGCCCCTCCCATCCACACACACACCAATTCTGTTTTGGGCCAGGCTAGCGAGGGAGCCGGATGGAGCTGAAAACACCGTGGGTCAGTCTTATCGGCGACACATGCACGGAAACTCTCTCATTATACATTTCCTCCCCCACGCCCACCACCCCTAGTTCCTCATCATCGCTACCACCCCTTGCCATCATCGGTCATTCCATCCACAAAAATACTCATGCAACCCCCGAAAATACTTCCCACGCCGTCCTGAGCCGCCTCTCCGTCCGCTTCGCCACCGCCATATTGGCTTCGCAGCATATAAAACAAAAATACATATGATGGGAACTATTATATGCCAAGATATATCTACTAGATACAAGCAACGGGTGGCTATACATCCATAGAGAACATACCCTTGAAGACCGACAAAATGTAATGAGATTCAACTCGTGGATGATGTAGTCGAACGCTTGCTGATCTCAAGATCGTGTGGAAGTCCTAGCGCCACAAATCAGCAGCGCATCCGTCCTCACACACACGTTTAGGCCACCGAACCACCTCCACCTCCTCGCTCCAGCGATGCAGTGGAAGCAGCAACTCCTTCTAGAAGAAATGCCACCGAGAACATGTATCTCGCTAATCTGAGACCATGGGGGAGTAATTCTAGAGAGATCCTTCATGAGGAGGTGCGAGTGAGAAGGAGTGAGAGGGGGGCTTTATATAGGAGAGGGGGGCTGCCCTCCTCCCATGGCCGGCGCCCATGGGGGGTGCCCCACCTCTTCCTCATTCATGTGGTGGAAGCTCCACTCACATAAATTGCCCCTCCATTTTCTCCACTAAAAAATCCCACTCATATGCATTAAATTTCCACCAAATTTAATGCAACTCTCATTTAATGAAACTCTTTTATTTATTTTATTCAGAATTTTTTTAATTACTTTAACTAACAAACATTCACATAAACCCCCTGCAATATTTCAATATCACATGCAGAACCAATTTCAGCAATTTCACCCGAAACAATTCCGGTGTCCATTGAAATAATTCCAGCGCTTTGCAATTCTTTCGTCTGAAACATATTTGCTCCAAATGGTGTTGGTTTCCCTTAAGTGTGTCACCCTACAGTTCGCGAATAATGCAAACATGATCGAGACCCTTCTTAGATCAATAATCAGAAGCAGGACTTGGTGATCCATACTGACTCCCACATATTCAACGATGACTTTTGTGATCGTGAGAACCTTTAACGCAAGTAACTTAATCCCTTTGTCTCATGATATATTACATGTCCGAGATTCGATCATCGGTATCTTTATACCTAGTTTGATCTCGTTACCGACATGCACTCTTTTCTTGTTCCCGTGATATAACATTCTAGTGATCAAATCACTTGCTTGCAAGCTATTCTTAATGTGATATCATCGAGAGGGCCTAAAGCATATCTATCCGTCATCGAGATGGAAAAATCCCACTCTTGATCCATGAGCCTCTACATAATACCTTCATAGCACTGAACCACCTTTATAGTCATCGTTTCACGGTGTGACGTTTTATGTTATCAAGATACTCTTCTAGTGTTAATGATTAACATGATCTCATGGTATAAGGACTAGGATTACTTCGTATGATGTTATAGCAATATAAACACAATGACTTTGATGGTAATGTTATACTTCGGATGAATGTTCATCACATCATTCCACAAATGTTGTGACCTCGTTATTAACGACATCCAATGTCCATGATCAGGAAACTTTGATCATCTTGTTAATGAACGAGCTAGTTTATAAGAGAGGCATAACTAGGAACTTTCTATTTGTTTATTAAACACACATGTATTAATGTTTCTGTATTAATAAAATTATAGCATGCAAAAGAAACATCTATCATATACTTGGAATACATATAATAACAACTTTATTATTGCCTCTCGGGGCATATTCCCTTCACGCCATTCCACCTCCTGGTAGCTCGATGCTCGACCCACAACCGCCCTACCCACTTGGTGTTAAGCAGTTTGCCAAAGGTGATGGATTCAGACGAGAAAGAGATGTTGGCCGCTCTGATGGATGATGAAGTCGACGTAGCTGCTGGCGCCAAAGACACCATTGGTGATGATGATCGTCTCATGATCCTCACTTCCCTCCTAGGCATGATCGTCGCTAATGATGAGAACACGTCGATTGTGGGTTAGAATCCTAGGAACCGCAAGAGAAAGATTAGGCAGAGGATTGAAGCCTACTGCATGATGTATGCCGACTTCTCACGAATGAACACGTAAAGTCGGTTGGGGCCCGCTTCATCAAGCATTGCTGCGGTATACACAAGTACACGTGGGAGGGTAACAACTAAAAGGTCAATGCCCACACGCTACATCTCATGTGTTCTACCCATACTATCAATACTATGCATAGATCTAGCTCTGATACCACTATAGGGGTTCACGTATGAAAACAATAAATTTTTACCCTGTGCCCCTGAACCCCCTTTGTTGCTAGGACCTATCTATTAGTAATGCAGTCACGGGAGGGGCTTTTAGAGAACTTACCCTTGAAGAATGAAAAACATTTTAAATGCTCAGGCGAGCGTGGTTGATGTAGATGAGCCAAAACCAACCTCAAGGTCGTGTTGAAGTCCTTGCGCTCCTGCGGCTCCAACGACTTCTAGTGCCTCAAGTGTGACACTGCAGGGAGTTACATGCATCCGGTGCCTGGCGATGACTCCCGCTTCCCCGATCTAGCAGCAGTTGCAGAAGTAGAGCTCCTGGATCCGAATCCCGCAGCGCGATGGTGCTCCGCGGTGAAGATGTCTCTCGTTTGCGCCGCGGGAGAGAGAGAGGGATCAATTGGAGGTCTCCCCAAAAGTGAGGAAACCTTTATTGAATAGTGTGTGTATTATTTAGTCAAAATACCCCACTATATATAGGGGAAATCCCACCTCCAAGCCAACTAGCTTAGCCACGTGGGACTAAACAAAAGAGGGAAGAGGGGGGCAACCGCCGGCCGGCCAAGGAGGCCCAAGTGGGCCCCACATGGGTGGACAAGGCCCAGCCAGCCATCCCCCCTCCTTTCTCCTTTGGTGGTTCCCTCTTGGGCCTTTCTCCCTCCTGATTTGGCCCAATAAGGTATTTTAACCCTTTAATTGATTTCTATTTTATTAAACAATTAGGAATAAATGATTAAATCAATATTTAACATTCATTCAGATATTATTCAATCTCTATGGCTATGGAACACCTTCCACCTCCACTCAGGACATCCTCTGGACTTACCAAAACCCTTCTAGTTTTCTCTCTTTCTATTCTTCGGTGATTCTACCGATCCTGTAAACACTCTCTAAGCATCACCAAGCCCTTAAGCATGATACCCCATGGTTCAGGAACACTCTAGACATGGTCGGGACACTCACGGACCAATGATCAATAGAGGGGCCTGGATGGCCATGTGACCCCTATGCATTCCACGAAATCTTTCGTTGTTTGAACCATGCCTGTCGTGTCTTATTCCTTTTGTCTCTCGATACTTGCATTGCCCGAGATATGATCAATGACATTACCATGTCGGGTTCAATCTCATTATCGACAAATGCTACTTGACTCATTTCGACAAGTGATATCCCTGTGATCAAATCACACGCTGCGCTGCTATTGAATATAACTTCTCCGAGTGGGCCCTCGAGTATCTTTCCGTCACGTGGATGGACAAATCCCGCTCTTGATGTATAATGCCTCAACTATTCCTCCGAATACCTGAACACACCTTTATGATCACTGTTTTACCAAGTGACGTTTGATGCTATCAAAGTACCCTCGGGAGACAGTGATTGATATAGCCTCATGGTCTAAGGAATAGTCTACTAGGTCTATTCTAATCATCGTAACTTGAACTTCATGACATGATCAGGTAAGAATATTTAGGTTGGATATTAGTTCATCATGTCATCCTCAGAATGAGGTGACTCCATTTCCAACTAGCATAAATGCCACATGATCAGGAAACCTTGATCATCTGTTGACGAATGAACCAGTGACTAGAGTTTCATCGAGAACCCCTGGTTGTTTATATATCACATGTGTATTGATGTTTCCTATCAATACAGTTATAGCATGATATAAAACTTAATCATAAACTTTATGAAATATGATAATAATCCTTATTACTATTTGTCTCTGGGGCATATTTCCAACATTCTAGGGATGCTTGGAAGCATCGACTGTATGCACTAGGCATGTAAGAACTTCCCATTTGCGCACCAAGGCATGTACAAAGGTCACAAGGGATCATGCAGTGTGGTGCTTGACGCTATGGAAGATCATGATCTATGGATTTGGCATGCTTTCTTTGGTATGGCAGGATCATACAATGGCATCAACGTGGTGCATTGTTCAAATGTGTTCGCCAAGCTTGTTGAAGGCGTTGTTCCTATGGTGGATTTTGAGATCAATGGTCACCACTACGACAAAGGATACTATCTAGCATATGATATATATCCTAGATGGTCTACATTTGTGAAGACAATTTTAAACCTGTCCTAGAGGAAAGAAAGTTGGTTTGTGACACTGCATGAGGCTTGCGGGAAGGATGTGGAGAGGATAGTCGGTGTGCTGCAAGCTGAATTTGCCATTGTCAGGTATCCTGCTCTTACCTGGTCGAAAGATCATATGTGGGAGGTCATGACTGCATGTGTGATCTTGCACAACATGATCATTAAGAGCGAGCGGGAGACTCTAGTGTTTGACATTGAACTATCGCGCCTCATCATGCAAGAAGAGAAGTGCTGCCACCACTAGCAGAAGCAGCACTGATTCATCACCGAGAAGGACGAGTGCGCAAGGGAGGCAAGGAAGAGCACCTTCTTGGAGGACGCGCAGGCTGAGGAGGAGTTCTTCACGGTAAGGAAGGAGGACACGAAGGCTGCTAGGGCGCAGAGGAGGGCACGCAAGGCAGAGATAATGGCCTTCATCCTCGCACAAAAAGCGGTCCATCGATGATCGACAACAATGCCGAACATTGCCTTGACCTCTTCTCATTGATCGAAGTCGAGACCTCAACGGATGATGAGGAGGACGACGACGAGTTCTAGTTTAGTTCAGGTTTTATTATCGAACTATTACTATGTTTATTATTGTGTTTGTCGGACTATTGAACTATATTTCTAGTATTTTATTTGATTTGTTTGATCTTTATTTCGTGCACAGTGGAGTCTTGAAAGAGAAAAAACAAGAGAAAAAGTATTATCAGGTATCTAACTCACCGTACCTTTGCTTGATGAATTTCTCAGCTGTGATCAAATAAGTTAGCTCCATTGCGTTTACCTATCCAACTCTGTAGTGCTTCAGGCGCTGCTCGTTAACAATCCAAGATGCAGAAGGGGCCAGACCTTTCAGTTTCACTGCCCCTAAGGGGTATGCTTCATCAACTTCGTATGGTCCTTCCCACTTGGATCTCAACTTGCCTGCAAAGATCTTTAGCCAAGAATTGTAGAGCAAAACTTTATCTCCAGATTGGAATTCCTTATTCTCTTTCTTCCTATCATGCCATATTTTGACTTTTTATTTAAATATTTTAGCATTTTCATAGGCCCCATTTAAGTTCATCTAGAGAATGAATGTCTAAGAGGTGTTTCTCTCATGCAGTATTAAAATCATAATTTAGAGCTTTAATAGCCCAATAAGTCTTATGTTCTAACTCTAAAGGAAGATGACAAGTTTTATTGTAGACCATCTTATATGGTGTCATCCCCATAGGATTCTTATATGCAGTGTAATATGCCCATAAAGTGTCATTCAACTTCATAGCCCAATCCTTCCTTGACTTGCGCACTGTCTTCTAGAGTATGAGTTTAATCTCTCGGTTTAAAAGCTCAACTTGCCCACGATGCTTGACGCCATACTTATGAAGAATTTCCTGAAAGTACCTTTCATAAAATGAGATCCACCATCAGCAATTAGAAATATAGGAACTCCAAACCTGGGAAAAATAATGTCCTTCATCATCTTGATGGAAGTGGTTGCATCTGCATGAGAAATGGGTATAGCTTCAACCCATTTAGTAACATAATCAACAAAAAAAAATATGAGTGTATCTGACATGGGTATGCCCCACGGGCACCTAGGTTTAGCCTATACGGTATAGCCCAAGAGAAGCCCATGGTGAACAGGGAGCCTAAGAAGGTTCGGGTGTCCCAAGTCCAAGGGGATGCGACTCCTTGGAGGACATGACAAAGTATTAGATAGAAAGTTTAACAGGAAAACCTTAATTTGTAACCAACTCGGCCTGCTATCCTGAGACCTAGATTCCCTATATAAAGGCTAGGAGGGGGCGTCGAGGAGGACAATCCAGAACCTAGTTCACTGTAGGGGTTCGTGCATGAAAATAATAAATTTTACCCTACGCCCCTGAACCCCTGTTGGAAGGACCTATCTATTAGTAATGCAGTAATGGGAGGGGATTTTCACGAACTTAACCCTGAAAACCAAAAAGTGTTGTCAATTCTCGGGAGAGCATGGTTGATGTAGATGAGCCGAAGCTGACCTCAAGGTAGTGATGAATTCCTGACGGCTCCTGTGGCTCCAAGGACTCCTAGTGCCCCAAGTGTTGCACCTCGTAGGGAGTTACACACATCTGGTGCCTAGCGATGACTCCTGCTTCCCCGATTCAGCAGCAGTTGCGGAAGTAGAGCTCCTAGATCTGAATCCCGCAGCGCGATGGTGCTCCGTGGTGAAAAAGTCTCCTGCTCATGCAATCTGGAGTTGGGACCACGGTCACGGGAGGGAGAGAGAATCAACTAGAGGTCTCCCCAAAAGAGAGGAAACCTTTTTAGTGATTATTGTGTATTTAATTTTCCAAAATACCTCTCTTTATATAGGGGAAACACCCCCCCCACACACACACATAGGCAATTGCCTTAGCCATGTGGGACTAAACAAAGGAGAAGGGAGAGGGGGAGCTTGTACAGCCGACCAAGGCCCTAGTAGGCCCCATGAGGGGTGCCCAAGGCCCAGCTGGCCACCCCCTCTCTCTCCTCCCTTTGGTCTTTTCCCTCATCGACCCTTTTCCCTCCGGATTTGGCCCATTAAAGTATTTGAGCCTTTTTAATTCTTTTTATTTTATTGAATAAATATAATTGAATGATTAAATCAATATTCAATATTCACTTACATATTATTCAATCCCCGTTGATGTGGAACTCATTCCCTCTCATTCCGGACATCCTTCGGATTCACCGAAACCCTTCCGATTTTCTCTCTTCTCTTTTCTTCAGTGATTCTATCGATCCTTAAACACTCTCTGAACATCATCAAGCCCTTAAGCGTGATACCCCATGGTTCGGGAACACTCCAGATATGATCAGGACACTCCCGCACCAATGATCAACAGAGGGACCTGGATGGCCATGTGACCCCTATGCATTCTACGAAACCTTTTATCATTTGAACCATGAACGTCGTGTCATATTCCTTTTGTCTCTTGATGCTTGCATTGTCCGAGATCTGATCAATGACATCACCATGTCATGTTCAATCTCCATGATCAAATCACGCTGTGCAGCTATTGGATATAACTTCTCCGAGTGGGCCCTCGAGTATCTTTCCGTCACGCGGATGGACGAATCCCACTCTTGACGCATATTGCCTCAACTGTTCCTATGAATACCTGAACACACATTTATGAACACCGTTTAACCGAGTGACGTTTGATGATATCGAAGTACCCTCGGATGACAGTGATTGATATGGCCTCACGGTCTAAGAAATAGTACACTAGGTCTATTCTAATCATCGTAACTTAAACTTCGTGACATGATTGGGTCATGATGCTTAGGTTTGGTATAGTTAATTATCTCATTCTCATAATGAGGTGACTCCATTTCCAGCTAGCATAAATGCCACATGATCAGGAAACCTTGATCATCTATTGACCAATGAACCAGTGACTAGAGTTTCACCGGGAACTCTTGGTTGTTTATATATCACACGTGTATTGATGCTTCCATTCAATAAAGTTATAGCATGATATAAAACTTAATCATAAACTTTATTAAATATGATAATAATCCTTATTAATATTTGTCTCTAGGACATATTTCCAACAGTCTCCCACTTGCACTAGAGTACAAATAAACTAGCTACATTTGTTCTTAATCATTGGCACCATATATCCTAGCACCTTTGAACATTCTTGCTCATGGAAGAGGTTGAGCCTTGGGTCTGTACTTTACAGTCCCAAATCCTTTGCAACTTACTAATGTCACCTTGATTGACATTAATACCTTATCATCACATGATAACATCTTTGTGTATGCATTGTAGTTATGGAAGCAGAATGCGGTCGATTTCTAGGAGCCAAGAGTTACTTTAGATTAGCCACTTCGAGCTTTCCCATGGGCACTGTGCCCTAAGACACACCTTCTACGTAAAGATGAACTAGTCTCACCATAACAATATACATCACTTTAGATGGTACCCTTATCTATTATTATAAATGTAATCATCGAAATACTAGTGCACCCTGTGCAACTTTCGATGTTTTTATCACCTCGCTTCCTATTTGACTTTAGTCCGTATTATCGATACATGAGTTTCCAATCTTCCAAGGTTAAAATATTCCCTTATAACATATTTGAGTATGAGTCATCCATTTGAGTATTTCCCCAACATATTTGAGTATGAGTCATCCATTTCTCCCACTCAAAATATGTTCCTACATATTTGAGTCTGAGACTTATATTGCTCCCACCCAAAATATGTTCCTGACATATTTGAGTTTGAGACTTATATTTCTCCCACTCAAAAATATGTCATTCACATATTGTTTTAGGAAGACTTTCATAGATCCCACTCAATTTTATGCAAATTGCATATCCTCTCACTATTTTGAATAACTTCAAAATCCTTTGATCAATTATCAAACTAATATATTTATTATGAGACACTAGTACTTGACTAGTATCAAATCCACTAGACTTTCAACATTTTTGAATCAAATTCGTTTGTGTTTGTCCAGTACATTATTCATGAAAAACAGTGCCTTTTCATTCACCTATTCCATCATGACCTTGCAGTAATTTGGAAAATTCAAGTAACACATTACTTGTAAGATATAGAAATAAATTTCTTTCTAATCTTAAGTGAATTTTGCCTCTAGGATTTCTCATAATTTTAGTTTACCATTATTTCCTTCATAGTTCGTAGGTATGTCATATTCCGGTAATATGACAAATGATTCACAAATGTCTCCATACAAGATGTGGAGTACACTTTGAATCCTACTTCATGTAGTGAGAGCACTAGTGGACAAAACACAATGATCGCTATCGTTGATTCTTTCCTTTATGAAGAGAATCATTCAGGAATGCTTTCTATTGTGCTTCTCAACACTCTGATGCAGGGTTTTGAATCCTCATCATGTTTTTCCCTATCTTCCATAAGCTTCACATTCGAGAACATAAACTTTTTCAAGAATGCACCAAAACTTTAAGCAATACTAATTTTTCCTTTCTTTTGGTTCTAGCCATGGCTTTCGTATTCAAAGTTTCCAATGAACATTCTACAAGGACTTATTCGCTATTGTTTTGGTAATATCAAATAACTCCAATACTTTCACGACGATCCATACAAGATATGGCGCCGACCTCAATTCATATGGTTCACTATATATACTAATCGAGTGTTTAGTATTTCTAACTAATGGTGTTTACACTTACACTACAATGATTTATTCGGCGCCATCTATTGACCCACTTGATATCAAATATCACATTGTGATGCTTTGCATTATAACGTATCAAAAATTCATTGCATTACACAATTTCTTATGCCAATTTTATAACGTAGAATTTCATTACTATTGATCAAATCATAGTAATTTGATTATTCATTTATTTTTAATACGCTTGGTTGATGAAATATTTTGATCATATCAAATAATTTCATGCTCATGTTTGCTTTGGTAAACTTCTTTACACAATTCAAACAATCATACAATGATAATCACCATTTTGTTAAAACACAATACATCGAATATGTATTCTCTTTTAATAATTCATCAAACACTCTGTATTCATGCAATACACGATGTTTAAGTTATATTGCCGAATTTAGGCATGATTCATATGTGACAAGTAATCAAATGACTTTCACATATTATTAACATAATGTTGGAGATATGCCCAGAAGGCAATAATAAAGTGGTTATAATTATATCTTTGTGTTTATGATAAATGTTTACATTCAACGCTATAATTGTGTTAATAGGAAACACTAATACTTGTGTGTTTTGTAAACATAAAAGTGTCCCTAGTAATCCTCTTATAAAGACTAGCTTGTTGATTAATAGATGATCATGGTTTCCTGATCATGGACATTGAATGCTATTAATGACAAAATCATATCATTAGGAGAATGATGTGATGGACACACACCCATAGTAAGCATAGCATAAGATCAAGTCATTAAGTTCATTTTGCTACAAGATTTGAAATACATAGTAACCTAATACTTCGGCCATGAGATCATGTTAATCACCATTACCGGATGAGTGCTTTGGTGACATCAAAGGCCGCTGATGACCCACAAGTATAGGGGATGTATCGCAATATTTCCGAGGGAAGTGAAACCCAATTTCTTGATTCGACACAAGGGGAGCTAAAGAATATTTATACGCCTTAACAACTGAGTTGTCAATTTAGCTGCACCTGGAAACAATCTTGCTCACAACAGTTTATCAGTAGCAACAGTTTTGTAGTAGGAATAGTAAAGTAGAGCAGCAGTAAAGTAAAGACAATAGTAACAATAGCAGTAAACAGTGGGATTCGAGTGCGGTAGGCATAGGGATGGATGGACGGGCGTTACATGGACAACACAATTCACATAGCAATCAGAACATAGGGAAATTGCAGATAAATAAGATAAAGCATCCAAGTACTAGACAATCCTAGGCATGTGTTCCATATATAGTCATACGTGCTCGCATTGAGAACTTGCACAACATCTTTTGTCCTGCCAGCCCGTTTGCAGCGGGACCTCAAGGGAACTACTGGCAATTAAGGTGCTCCTTTTAATAGAGCACCGAAGCAAAGCATTAACACTCCGTGAACACATGTGATCCTCACATCAAAGCCATTCCCTTCGGTTATCCCGATTGCTATCACTTCGGGGCCTTTAGTTCCAGACAACAATATGTGTATACAACTTGCAGGTAGGACCATAAACAATATCATAATGAATCAATAACATGTTCAGATCTAAAACCATGGCACTCGGGCCCTAGTGACAAGCATTAAGCATAACAAGTTGCAACAAAGTTAAAAAGCACTAATAATAGATACTAGGCACCATGGCCTAACAATCTGATGCCATTACATGAATGATCTCATCCAATCCCTACCATCCCCATAGCCTACAGCGGGGCTTTACTCACTCATAGATGGGGGAAACATGGATGGTGGATGGAGAAGCAATGGTGATGATGATGGCGATGATCTCCTCCAATTCCCCGTCCCAGCAGAGTGCCAGAATGGAGTTTCTGGTTCCGAATCGCGGAATCTGGTGGTGGCGGCGCATCGGAACTCTTTCTGGAAAAACGTCGACCCCCCTTGGTTTTTAGGTCAAGAGGCAACTTATAGGCAAAGAGGGAGGCCGAGGGGGTGACCGAGGCGGCCACACCACCCCCAGGCGCGGCCTGGCTTGGCCCGCACGGCCAGGTGGTGTGGGCCCCTCGTGGTCCTCCTCCGTCTCGTCTTCTGGCTCCGTGAGTCTTCTGGTGAAATAGGATTTTTGGCATATTTTCTAGGATTTTTCCTGATAGTTGATTTCTGCACAAAAACTAGACACCAAGGTAATTCTGCTGAAAACAACGTCAGTCCATGTTAGTTGTATCCGAATCACACAAGTTTAGAGGACAAACAATAGCAAAAGTGTTCGGGAAAGTAGATACGTTTTGGACGTATCAACTCCCCCAAGCTTAGCTTATTGCTTGTCCTCAAGCAATTCAGTTGAAAACTAAGTGCGATAAAAGAAACTTTCATGAACACATTTGCTTCATATGATATATATATTATCAGCATATGATCAACTACTTAAGCAATTCACAATAAAGAGTATGCAAATAAGATTACTTAATAATCATTGCAAGCTATGAAGAGATTCCAACTCAAAAATAGTAAGTAGCATGAAACATAGACATAAGAAACATTGCAATGCTCATAAAAAGGTATGATAGAGTGGTATCTCGCTTTCCTTTGATTGTAGAGCAAATGCCAAGGCACCTCTGAAGTTCAAGTGAACACTAGAAGTAAAGATGTCGAAGATACAAGCATCAAAATCATGACACAATTAATCAAGTTTTAAGACAAGCACATCACACTAAGAATGACAACTATGCTCTCAAGAAACTACTCATAGAATAGGTGGTGACTCAACAAGGGAATGAAAAGGTTTTGAAAAGTTTAAAAGGCTTGCAAATGCTGAAAGTATGGTACTCATTAGCTTTGAGCTCTCATTGCCCCTATCATAAGCATCTTTAAATGGTTAAGGTGAAAGTGAGGTCCAGTCTGAGTTATATGCTTGACAGACTATAAACTGGAAATCTCATGTCCCTTGAGTACGAGGGCCGCTCCTCATGCTACTCAACTTCAGTTACCGGTAAGTTCTTGTCATCGTAAATACATGTGTATCATAGAGAATCGCCAACGGGGTACCCCTTGCCCGATGATACGGAAGAATCCCCATATCAAAATGACAAGGAAAGTAGACAACGAGCATCTCAGCAATCTTCTTATTTACCATGGGAAAATGGTGCTTTTTTCTCTCTTTCCTCTTTTCTCATTTTTTTCTTTTTCTCTGTTTCTCAATATCTAACTCTTTTTTAATAAGAAGAATGCTTCATAGACAGCTCAGTATGGTTACGCTGCAGGTTTCCACCATGATTAGGCATGGATTAGACCGGCGGCCCAGGCATTTCTCTAACACACATACATAACTCCATGGACTTACAAGCTCCCCTTTTATTTCACACCGACGACATCCGTAAACAAAAGAGCATGATATCAACTAGGTATATATTTACAGGTGTTGAAAGTGTTCCTCGTGACAGCACGGTTTTGCTAATCCCCAGCCTATAATTTGCAAGCATATAACTTTCATGGACAGTCACAGTGGTTCAGGTTTATTAAGTGCAAGAAATAAAGTGTGTCATCAAGTTCGTGAGAGCTTTACTAACTAACTTTCTCATAACAGGCAAACATTTTATTCGGAAGAAAACAAGGCATACTGAATATGCACTGAAAAGCAAATGATGCTAATAGGTAGGTATGGTGGACACTTTTGGCAATATTGGTTTTGGGGAATTGGAAACACGAGTAGAGCTCATACTCAGTGCAAGTGAAGGCTAGCAATAGTAAGGGAGCGACAAACGAGAGAGCAATAACTGTCATAATCATGCTTCCAACAAAACATGACTAATCATGGCATGAAAGTGATTCAAGACCCCAGAGGCAAAATAATTCATCAAGGCTTAAATGATTATTGTTTCAGTCATATGCATGCATGAGCATGTGCCAAGTCAATTCAAGTGAAACATTCAGAGGAGGATACCACAGTGTCATACCAAGTTATGAATAGAGCAATGCAAGCAAACATTCATATGACATGCTACAAACTATTAGCAAGCTGGAGCTAATCATAAGAAAGCAAGATCTACTAAGCATCATAAATAACGTATGCCCTACATGAACATACTAAGCATTCCCACAATGATGAGTATATGTACAAAAATGAAACCAAATAGAGTCTGTTACCAGCCTCTTACCACACCTCAATTTGTTATTAATCCTCATTATTGTCCTTCACTTGTGTGGCTTGAATGATAACATAAACCAAATTCCACTAAGGACTGCTGAACCCTGCAACGAACTTCACAAAAACCAAAGAAGAACAACAGATATTTTAGGTGTTTTTGTTTTTTATAGGCAAGAACAAAAAGGAAGAACAAGCAAAGCCAAAATCTTTTTGGGTCTTTTTGTGTTTTAGAAAGCAAAAGTAAAGAAAGAACGAAAAATAAAAAGAGAACGAAGCATGTATATACAAAGTACCAACTAAACATGATATGGAGATGAGTGTGATGTTGGTGTACCTCCCCCAAGCTTAGGCTTTTGGCCTAAGTGGGTATCAACCCCAACGTGGGTAGGGGTTCCAAGCAGGCGGGTCATTGTAAGAATGATCGTGGTTAGGCCCTTGGGAAGAAGAAAAAGCTCCCCAATCATAGGTAGGCTGCTGATATGAAGACTCCCCCTCATTCGAGGGCTGGACCGAATCATCTGTAACCTCCCTTCCAGTATCCTGCTCCTGTGGGGAGAGCTCTCCCAAGTATGCATTGAGTTTTTCCTCGGTGAGTGACCATCCTACCCTGATATCAAGGTTAAACAAAACAGGTGCAAGAAAAAGAACAACTCGCTCGGACTTACTCCTTCTCCAACCAGCCTTGAGAAAAGTTATTTCATAAGACAAATCACTCAAATTATCCCAAGAAGAAACAAACTTGTGTTGTATCATGGAATTAAGGTCAAGCCTCTCTATGGGAAACTGTAGGTCTAGATGATGAGGCACTACACCATGCAAAGCTAATAAACGAGAGGCAATGAGGCCTCCACAAATTCCACCTTTCTTGTAGTTAGCAGCAAGACGGAAAGCTATCAAGGCACCCAAGTTATAAGTCCTATCTCATTTTAAAGCAGCTAATATAAATGCTAGATCATATGAGGATAACTTATTAGCAGTTTTCCTAGCGAGAACACACTTGGCAATAAAGTAAGCAAAGTAGCGAATAGACGGGAGATGAATGTTACGAATTTTCCCACTCTCCTTTGAGAAGATGCTCCCTTGGAAAATCTCTGCATACAAGTCCATGAGTGGTGTAGGTCGCTCTTTAATCCTTCCACACGATCCCCACTGAGGTACCTTAATAGCTGCACAAAGAGGAAGGTTGACAGCTATATTGTAAATTTTGTAGTGAACCATGGGGTTAGGCAAAGAGCAACTAAATCGAAAGTCCTGCACCACAAACATAGTTAGTTTTACAAATTGGTAAGGTTCATCTCCCACAAAATGCTCCAATCCTGCATTAGCAATTAAAGTATGCAAGTCCTAAGAAATCCCTGTAGCCCTCACGAATTCGGGGCATGGATAGATGGAAGGAAAAACTTCCTCCTCTCGGTGAACCTTCATAACCTCAGGCACCCTCAGTTCATGTTGGTTGAGTTGGTGTTCATTCATCTTCTATTCTGAAATTTAAACATCCATTATAAAAGTGATTGCAAAGTGAATACATAATGAAGGGAATTACTCATAGGGACTTGTCAGAGGCCTAAACATGCATCAAAACAATATCTCTAAGCATTGAACAAGCTTGCAAGCTCTCATAACATGTCACCTATAGCAGTAAAATACTCAAGATATAAACCACTAATCACAAATCTACTTGGACAAGCGGATGAGTCACATACCGGAGAACAAATGCTCCAAATTTCAGCAGCAAAGATTGGCTGAGTAAGGAGATCAAAAAATCGTGGACAAGAATAGCAAGAACGCGATTTCAAGCAATGAACTGATGTTTTCTCGAGAGAGAGAGAGAAAGCAGTGGCAAGTGAGAGAGTGAGTGGAGGGCTAGGGGTGGCCCACACCATGGCCAGGCGCGCCCCTGGGCTGGCCGCGCCACCAGGTGGTGTGCCTGCCTGGTGGGTCCCCCTGGTACTCTCTAGGCACTTCTTTGCCCCTTTTTTCACGTAAAAATTTAATATGAATTTTCTAGAATTTTTCGAGACACTTTATTTTTGAGCAATTTTCAGGTATAGATGAATGATTTTCTGACAAAAAGATTTTTTTGGAAAGATGCCAAAGCAAAACAAAACTAGAACTTCAGAAGTTCTAAGACACTCTAATATGCAAGCAACTAACAACAGAAAAGTAAACTAAGCAAAATCAAAAAATAAATGGCTAAAATAAAAGTAAGCAAAGATAATCATGGTGAAAACATTGTTTTTTTCATTAAAATCCCTTTGTTAACAAGGTTGATCAGGTCTTGTTACCAAAACAATTTTATATGAAACAAAACTTTGTATTTCACTAATGATTATGTTACCTCAACCTTGATAGCAATGGTCCCAATCATAATAGTTTCATATTTTTCTCGTGGTATCGGACAATATATTTCTCCAACTTGGATACCCTCAACATGTTCAATTGAATTTAAGCCATAAGTCCTATCAATCTTCTTGGGGAAATAGACAGTATGCTCCTTGCCATTAACATTAAAAGTCACCTTTCCTTTATTACAATTGATAACAGCTCCTACAGTATTAAGAAAAGGTCTCCCAAGAATAATAGACATATTGTCATCTTCAGGCATTTCAAGCACAACAAAATCAGTTAGCATCAAGCAATTATGAGCCACTTGAACAGGTACATCCTCACATATACCAATAGGAATAGTAGTAGATTTATTAGCCATTTGCAAAGATATATCAGTTGGTATTAGTTTTTCCAGTTGAAGTCTCTTATAGAGAGAAAAAGGCATAACACTAACTCCTGCTCCCAAATCACACAAAGTAGTTCTAACATAACTATTTTTAATAGAGCAAGGAATAGTTGGAATCCCTGGGTCTCCAAGTTTCTTAGGAACCTTACCATTAAAGGAATAATTAGCAAGCAAAGTAGAAATTTCTTCATTAGGTATCTTCCTTTTATTCGAAACAATATCCTTCATATACTTTGAATAAGGAGGCAATTTAATAGCATCAGTCAAAGGAATTTGCAAGAATAAAGGTTTCATCCACTCACAAAACTTGTTATAGTGTACATCTTCCTTTGACTTGTGTTTCTTATCAGGGAAAGGCATAGGTTTTTGGACCCAAGGCTCTCTTTCACTACCATGTTTCTTAGCAACAAAATCTTCTTTAGTGTATTTAGTATTCGTAGTGTGCCTTTCAGGTTCTTCTTCAACTTTTTCTTTATCAGGAGCATCAATTTCTTCATTACCACTTTCAGTTTTAGCATCAGAGACAGAGATACTATTAGGATCATTAGCGGGTTCAGAAGGTTCTACAATAGTTTTATGTTTCTTTTTTATTTTCATAGGTGTAGTGCCACTATTTTCAGCTTGCTGAGAATCCTGCTCAATTTCTTTTAGGATGCCCCTCAGGATATAGAGGATCCTGGGTAGCAGCACCACTTCTAGTTCTAATTTCATAAGAATGTTTTTCTTTAGCAGCATTAACTAGCAAGTCTTTTTGTACCTTAATAAGCTAATAAATTTGAGTTTGAACCATTTGAAAATGTTTAACAAGCATTTTAACATCATTAGAGGTTCTTTCCACAATATCTTTTAACTCAACAATAGCTCTAGAGTTTTCCATTAAATGATTTGGCACCCTTTTATTGAAATTATCTTGCTTAACAATAAAAACATCAAATTCTTCTAAGCATTGATCAGGAGGTTTAGAGTAAGGAATATCACCTTCAAAATGTTGGAGAGAGTGTACCTCAATAGTGGATGAGTGGGATATCAGCTTACATAATTCTTCTATAGGAGGTAAATTCTTGACGTCTACAGCTTTAATTCCCTTCTCCTTAAGACATTTGTTAGCTTCCTTCATCACTTCATCATTCAGTTCGATAACTCCCCTCTTCTTTGATGTTGGTATAGGCGCAGGGATAGTTGGTTTAGGTATAGTTGTCTCAGGTATTGGTTCAGGAGGAGTCCAATCTTCATAATTCTTGCTTATTTTAGCCATTAATTCCTCGGCTTCCTTGGGAGTCCTATTCCTGAAAACACAATCAGCACAACTATCTAGGTATGTCCTAGATTCTTCAGTTAGTCCATTATAAAATATGTCAAGAAGCTCATTCTTAGGTAATGGACATCCAGCCTATGCATGAATCAAAGCACAAAACCTTGACCATGATTCAGGCAATATCTCTTTTTCTCCCTTTTTAAAATCAAAAAGTTCCTGCAAAATATCATGTCTAGCACTAGGTGGAAAATATTTCTGAAGGAAGGTACTAATCAAACAATCAGGGTTATCAATAGATCCAGGAGGTAAATTATTAAACCAAGTTTTATCTTCTCCTTTCAGCGAAAAAGGGAAACTTTTAGCAACAAAGTAAGTGCGCATCTAATATCATCAGAAAACAGGCCACTCATGGTAGAAAGCTCAGTCATATGTGCTACCGCACTTTCATTCTTAGTTCCACAAAAAGGTTCTTTCTCAAAAATAGTTATGTAAGTTAAATCAAGAGAGAAATCATAATCCTTATCTTTAATGTTTATGGGAGATGCAGCAAACTTAGCATTAGGAGACAATTTGGGTTTTATAGTACGCCTCTCAAGGAGACTCTTAATAGCACTCCTATCATGGGTGTTTTGACATTCTTTAATAAATTCATCGGTCATCTCTATATCACCGTCTTCAATATCATAGCTTTCTCTAGACTCAGGTGAACTGACAGGTGTAGTAGCGTCTTCATTAGGAGTTACAATATTTCCAACTATAGTTCTAGCAATCGTAGCATCTAGGAAAGGACCTAATGAACCACTCTTATTAAGCACAGTAGAAGCAGCATCATAAGTATCAGAAGTTTCAGATTCAACAGTAGTAGCAGTATGTGTAGTATGTGTATGTGGTGGTGTAAGGAGCTTACTCATAACAGATGGTGAATCAAGAGCAACAAAGGTGTTCAGAACCGTACCTCTTCTTGTAGTGGATGGTAAAATAGGGACCTTGCCATCACGAGACTTACCCATGATGGATGGGTGGCAGCGAACAATAATGATTCCAAGTGAACATGATAAATAGAGCTATGCTCCCCGGCAACGGTGCCAGAAAATAGTCTTGATCACCCACAAGTATAGGGGGTGTATCGCAGTATTTTCGAGGGAAGTGAAACCCAATTTATTGATTCGACACAAGGGGAGCCAAAGAATATTTATAAGCCTTAACAACTGAGTTGTCAATTCAGCTGCACCTGGAAACAATCTTGCTCACAGCAGTTTATCAGTAGCAACAGTTTTGTAGTAGCAATAGTAAAGTAACAGCAGTAGTAAAAGTAAAGATAGTAGTAACAATAGCAGTAGATGATGCATTGCAAATGTATCTATAATTTTTGATGTTCCATGCTTGGTTTTATCCACTTTCTTGTGTTTTGTACACACTTTGGAGTACTTTTCATTTGATTTCTTGGACTTACCTATTAACAAGAGCCACAGTGCTAGTTGCCTGTTTTCTGCTGTTTTTGGTTCCATGAAAGTCAGAAAATGAATATTCTCGGAATTGGACGGGACAAAAGCCAAAGTGCCTATTTTTCCAGAAGACATCAAGTGCCAGAATACGAGACGGAGAGGGGCCAGGGGGCCACCACACCACCTGGCCGCGTGGCTAGGCCTGGCCCGCGCCAGGGGGTGGTGTGGCCGGTCCCGGCACCCCCTCGGCCTCTCCTTCCGACTATAAGATGCCCTCGGGATGTAAACCCTAAGTGCCTGATCAAAAATCCACGAAAGAGTATGTAGCCGCCGTCATCTCCATCCCTAGATCGGGAGGGATCTGAAGCTCTTCCCGGCACCCTGCCAGAGAGGGGAATTCACCCTGGAGGCCTTCTTCATCACCATGCAAGCCTCCGGTGTGATGCGTGAGTAGTTCATCCTTGGACTACAGATCCATGTAGTAGCTAGATGGCTGGTTTCTCCTCCTTTGTGCTTTCATGTCTAGATCTTCTGAGCTTCGTTCATGATTAAGATCATCTATTTGTAATTCATACATGTTGTGTTTGCTGGGATCCGATGGATATTGAGATGCTATTTCAGATTGATTATTGATTCTATCATGTCTTTGTTGTTTGTGATCTTGCATTCTTTCCGTTGTTAGTAGCTATCTTGGCCAAGTAGATGCTAGCAACTCCAAGAGTTAGTATTTATGCTCGATAGTGGGTTCATGCCGCTGGTAATCTGGGGAAGTGACATAAATCTCTAAGGTACTAGATGTGATGTTGCTACTAGGGAGAAAACAACGATCTTTTGTTCGTAGAACAATCATATTGTTTACTTTACACGTAGTTTGTAAAGCAATAATCTATTGCTTGCAACTTAATACTGGAGGGGGTTCGGATGATAACCTGAAGGTGGATTATTAGTCATAGATGCAGTTGGATGGCGGTCTATGTATAATGTTGTAATGCCCAATCAAGTCTCAAAGGAGTCAAGTTGATTAGTATATGCATGTATTGCTTTCTCGGTGTTTGTCAATTGCCCCGCTGTAATTTGTTCACCCAGCATGTTTTCTATCTAAGGAGAGCCACCTCTAGTGAACTATGGATCTCGGTCCTTGTCTTTTACATTCAATCTACAAACTGTTTACTGCTTTGTGTTTACTTTCTGCAAACTTTTACTTCTTTCCATTCGATACGTTTAATCCTTGGTATTCCGCAAAACACGGTGAGATTGACAACCTCATCGCAAGTTGGGGACAAAGTTCTGTGGTTGTGTTGTGCAGGTCTCCACGTTGTTACTAGCACTGGTAGTGCGCCCTGCCAAGGCTCAGCTAGTAACACCATTGGGGTGTTTCTTTGCTCGTACTGGTTCGATTAAACCTATGTTTAATAACTGAGGGAAACTTGCTGCTGTGGTCATCATAACTTCCTCTTGGGGTTCCCAATGAGCTCTACATCAACACCGCCATCAAGCATTTTTCTGGGCGCCGTGCATTGAGCCATCAGTAGATAGTAGGATTAAAGCGCGGTAGGCATAGGGATGGATGGATGGGCGTTGCATGGATAAGAAAATTCATATGGCAATCAAAACATAGGGCATTTACAGATAAATAGGATAAAGCATCCAAGTACTAAATAATCATAGGCATGTGTTCCATATATAGTCATACGTGCTCGCAATGAGAACTTGCACAACATATTTTATCCTACCAGCCTGTTTGCAGCGGGGCCTCAAGGGAACTACTGCAATTAAGGTGCTCCTTTTAATAGAGCACCAGAGCAAAGCATTAACACTCCGTGAACACATGTTATCCTCACATCAAAGCCATTCCCTCCGGTTATCCCGATTGTTGTCACTTCGGGGCCTTTGGTTTCGGACAACAATATGTGTATACAACTTGGAGGTAAAACCATAAACAATACTATCATAATGAATCAATAACATGTTCAGATCTGAAATCATGGCACTCGGGCTCTAGTGACAAGCATTAAGCATAACAAGTTGCAACAAAGTCAAAAAGCACTAATAATAGATACTAGGCACCATGCCCTAACAATCTGATGCCATTACATGAACGATCTCATCCAATCCCTACCATCCCCATAGCCTACAGCGGGGGATTACTCACTCATAAATGGGGGAAACATGGATGGTCGATGAAGAGGGAGGCCGAGGGGGTGACCGGGGTAGCCACACCACCCCCAGGCGTGGCCTGGCCTGGCCCGCGTGGCCAGGTGGTGTGGGCCCCTCGTGGTCCTCCTCCGTCTCGTCTTCTTGTGAAATAGGATTTTTGGCATATTTTCCGGGATTTTTCCTGATAGTTGATTTCTGCACAAAAACTAGACACCAAGGTAATTCTGCTAAAAACAGCGCCAATTCGTGTTAGTTGTATCCAAATCACACAAATTTAGAGGAAAAACAATAGCAAAAGTGTTCGGAAAAGTAGATACGTTTTGGACGTATCAACTGCTTAGTAACTGGGTGGTTATGAAGTTGGCATTAGTTATTCTGGAAGTATGTGTTGAAGCACATGGATCAAGAATGGGATTTGTCCATCCAAGTGACGTATAGATATGCTCTGGGCCCTCTCGGTGGAATGTCATCTAATTAGCTTGCAAGCATGTGACTAGGTCACAAGGGATGTCTAGCATGGAACAAGTAAAGAGTACTTATCGGTAACGAGGTAGAACTAGGTATGGAGATACCGATGATCGAACCTCAGATAAGGAGAGAATCACATGACAAAGGGAATCAGTGTCATATGTTAATGGTTCTTTCGATCACAAAGTCATCATTGAATATGTGGGAGCCATTATGGATCTCCAAGTCCCATTGTTGGTTATTGATCGGAGAAGTGTCTTGATCATGTATGCATAGTTCGTGAATCGTAGGGTGACACACTTAAGGTTCGATGTTGTTTAAGTAGATATGGAATATGAGTTGGAGACTGAATGTTGTTCGGAGTTTCAGATTGGATCCAGGACATCACGATGAGATCCAGAATGGTCCGGAGAATAAGATTCATATAATGGAAGTCGTTTTCCGGGGTTCGAAAAAGTTCCAGAGTTTTGTTTGGAGCTTCTAGAAGGTTTCTGAATGTTCCAGAAGGTTCCAAAGGAGATAAACTTGAAACCCAAGTTAATAGGGGATAAGACTTGGGGGTAAGGAAACTTGCCCCCTCCCCTCATGCGTCGGCCCCCTCTATATAAGGAGGGGAGGCACCACCCCTCCCCCTTGCCCCTTCCACCCAAAACCCTAGCCGCCACTCTCCTCCTCCTTTCACCTGTTGCGGCTTTGGCGAAGCCCTACAGGATTTCTCCTCCACCACCATCACCACGCTATTTGCTGCTAGGATTTCGAGGGGATCTACCACCTCCACTTCATGCTGGAACGGGGAGAGGAAGGTCTACATCGACCCGTACGTGTGACCGAGTGCGGAAGCACTGCCGGAACGCGGCACCGGAAGGATCGTCTACGTGACCTTGAGATCGACTACATCAACCACGAGATCCGATAGTTCTCAAGGCTTTGGGTCTACAAGGGTTCGTATAGATCTATCTCATTGCACTTATCTCGTAGATTAGATCTTGGCTTTTCCATACATTGGATCTTGGTTTTGTTCGTTCTTGTGGTAGAATTTTTTCTTTTCCCTGCTATGAAGCCAATAGTGGTATGAGAGCCGCGTCTATGCGTAGATCTATTTCACAAGTAGAACACAATGGTTTTGTGGGTGTTGATGCTTTTGTTGTTGATGTCTTCGTGCGTACTTTGCATCTTGCGGGATGGTGGGATGAAGCGGCTCGGGCTAACCTTACATGTCATCGCACATGAGACTTGCTCCACGCTTGACGTGCAACTTGCATTGCATAAGTGGCTTTGAGGGTGTCTGTCTCTCCCACCATAGTTAAGATCCCATTTACAATTTGCACCTGGCAACACTTGTATTAGCATTGTGGTTCTTGTTCGTAGGTAAGATCGGTTCTTATTTGAAAGCCCCAGGCCACATAAAACATGCAAAGAAAATTAGAGGCGTCTAACTTGTTTTTGCAGGGGCATGTGATGTGATATGGCCAAGATGTGATTGTGATTATATTTGATGTATGCAATGATCCTTATTGTAATATGGCAACCGACAGGAGCCTAATGGTTGTCTTTAATTTTGTTAAGACCTATCTATTCATCATGTAATAGCTTTATTCCAAGTAGTTGTAATAGTTGCTGTTAGTGATGGACAACCATGAAGCGGCGCCACTGACATTGACGCCACGCTGGTGATGATGGAGATCATGTCCGTGCTTTGGAGATGGAGATCAAAGGCACAAGAAGAAATGCCATATCATGTCACATATTATGAATTGCATGTGATGTTAATCCTTTTTGCATCTTTAATTGCTTAAATCGCGACGGTAGCATTATAAGATGATCCCTATCACTAATTATCAAGTAATAAAGTGTTCGTCCTTAGTAGGCACCGTTGCTAAGACTCGTCGTTTCTAAGCATCTCGTGATGATCGGATGTTATAGATTCTACGTGTGCATACAATGGGTGCAAGCCAAATGTGCACATGTGGATACTAAGGTTAACCTTGACGAGCCTAGCATGTGGAGACATGGTCTCGGAACACGGAATACCGAAATGTAAAGCATGAGTCATATGAATGATATGATGAACATGTTGATTGTTCGCCTTTCAAGCTACATCTTCTCTCATGAAGATCGGACTTGGTGTAGTGGAATTGATTCGTGTAATTACTAAGGCAACGCGAGGGATGTTGTTTTGAGTGGGAGTTCACCTAGTTAATTTAAGAATTAAATTTGAACTTAATTTGTCAGAAACTTAGTCTAAACTCTTTGCAAAATGTTGTAGATCATGGCGACCCCCTCCATCAAATTTAATGCATTCCTAGAGAAAGAAAAGCTGAAAAATAATGGAAGCAACTTCACGGACTGGTTCCGTGGATTGAGGATTGTCCTCAGCGCTGATTAGTTGACCTATGTGCTCTGCTAGGTGACCCACCTATAGAGGATGCTTCCGAGGATGTTAAAAATGTTTACCTCACTCGAAAGAACCACTACTCCATAGTTCAGTGTGCCATCCTATACGGTTTAGAATCAGAGCTTCAGAAGCGCTTTGAGCACCGCGACCCTTTTGATATAATCAATGAACTCAAAATGATATTTGAAACTCATGCGGCCATGGAATGCTATGAGGCCTCCGAGAAGTTCTTTAACTATAAGATGGAAGAGGGCAGCTCCGTTAACAAGCACGTGCTCCAAATGTCTAGGCACGCAAACAAGCTCCAAGATTTGGGAATAACGATTCCTAATACATTTGGGATTCATCGTGTCCTCCAATCACTTCCACCTACTTATAAGAACTTTGTGATGAACTACAATATGCACTGCATGAACAAGATGTTGCCTGAGCTCTTCTCAATGCGAAAAACTGCTGAAGTGGAGATAAAGAAAGAGCACCAAGTGTTGATGGTCAATAAGACCACCAATTTCAAGAAACAGGGCAAGCCTAAGAACAAGGGCAACTTCAAGAAGGACGGCAAGAAAGCTTACGCGCCCGCTAAGAAGCCCAAGGCTGGTCCTAAGTCTAACACTGAGTGCTTTTACTGCAAGGGTGAAGGTCTCTGGAAGCGCAACTACCCCAAGTACCTGGCAAATCTGAAGAACGGCAACATCAAGAAGAAAGGTATATTCGATATACATGTTATTGATGTGTATATTACTAGTAATCGTAGTAGTGCCTAGGTATTTGATACTGGTTCGGTTGCTCATATTTGTAACTCGAAGCAGGAGCTGTGGAATAAACGAAGACTGGCGAGATTCGAGGTGACGATGCACGTTGGAAATGGCTCCAAGGTTGATGTGATCGCTGTCGGCACACTCCCTCTTCATCTACCTTCGGGATTAGTTTTGAATTTGAATAATTGTTATTTGGTGTCTGTGTTGAGCATGAACATTATATATGGATCTTGTTTATTATGAGATGGTTATTCGTTTAAGTCTGAGAATAGTGGTTGTTCGATTTATATGAGTAATATCCTTTATGGTCATGCACCTGAGATGAATGGTTTATTCTTATTGAATCTCGATAGTAGTGATACACATGTTCACAACATAGATGCTAAATGAATAAAATTGAATGATAATACCACATACATGTGGCACTGTCGCCTTGGTCACATTGGAGTGAAACGCATGAAGAAACTCCATACCGATGGACTTCTTGAATCACTTGATTTTGAATCACTTGAAAGATGTGAAGCATGTCTAATAGGAAAAATGACTAAGACTCCATTCTCTGGGAAAATGGAGCGAGCTACAGACTTATTGGAAATAATAAATACCGATGTGTTCAGTCCAATGAGTGTAGCATCATGCGGTGGATATCGTTATGTTCTTAATTTTACGGATGACTTGAGTAGATATGGGTATATCTACTTTATGAAACATAAGTCCGAAACTTTCAAGAAGTTGAAGGAATTTCAAAGTGAAGTAGAAAATCAGCATAACAAGAAGATTAAGTTTCTGCGTTCTGGCCGTGGAGGTGAATATCTAAGTTACGAGTTTGGCATGCATTTAAAGAAATGCGGAATACTTTCATAATTGACACCGCCGGGAACACCACAGCATAATGGTGTGTCCGAATGTCGTAATCGAACTCTCTTAGATATGGTTTGGTCTATGATGCCTCTTACAGATTTACCATTATTGTTTTGGGGTTATGCATTAGAGACAACCGCATTCACTTTAAATAGGGCACCATCCAAATCCGTTGAAACGACACTGTATGAATTGTGGTTTTTTAAGAAATCTAAGTTGTTGTTCCTTAAAGTTTGGGGCTGCGAAGCTTATGTAAAGAAGTTATAGCCCGACAAGCTTGAACCCAATGCGGAAAAATGCATCTTCATAGGATACCCTAAAGAAACAATTGGGTATACCTTCTATCATAGATCCGAAGGCAAAGTTTTCGTTGCCAAGAATGGATCCTTTCTTGGAAAGGAGTTTCTCTCGAAAGAAGTGATTGGAAGGAAAGTAGAACTCGACGAGGTTGTTGAACCTTCCGTAGGAGTTGAGAGTAGCGCAGCACCGAAAGATGTTTTTGTGCCACCTGCACCAATAAGAGAGGAAGCTAATGATGGTGATCATGAAACTTCGAACAAAGTTGCTACTAAACCTCGCAGATTGATGAGGGTTCGTACCACTCCTGATTGGTATGACCCTATTTTGAATGCCATGTTGATGGACAACACAAACGACCCTGAGACGTATGTGTTGGGTTCACAACATAGAAAACAAAAAATTTCCTACAATGGGAACTATTATACGCCAAGATCTATCTACTAGATACAAGCAATGGGTGGATATACATCGTGGATGATGTAGTCGAACGCTTGCTGATCTCAAGATCGTGTGGAAGTCCTAGCGCTGCAAATCAGCGGCGCATCCGTCCTTGCACACACGTTCAGGCCACGGAACAACCTCCACATCCTCGATCCGGCGATACAGTTGAAGCAACAACTCCTTCCAGACGAAATGCCACCGGGAACATGTATGTCGCTAATCCGACACCACGGGGGAATAATTCCAGATGGGGAGATATATCCTTCACGAGCAGGTGTGAGGAAGAAGGAGTGAGAGGGGGGCCTTTTATAGGAGGAGGGGCTACCCCTCCCCATGGCCAGCGCCCCATGGGGGGTGACCCCTCACCTCCCCCGTTCATGTGGTGGTAACCCCCTCCACATAAATATGCCCCTTCACATTCTCTATTAAAGTCTCCACTTTAAATGCATTGAATTTCTCCAAATTTAATGCTCTCTCATTTAATAAAACTCTTTTATTAATTTTATTCAGAATTTTGTTAATCACCTTAATTAACAAACATTCACATAAAACCCCCTGCAACATTTCAATATCACATGCAGAACCAATTTCAGCAATTTCACCCGAAACAATTTCGGTGTCTATTGAAATAATTCCAGCGCTTTGCAATTCATTTGTCTAAAACATATTTGCTCCAAATGGTGTTGGTACCCCTTAAGTGTGTCAGCATACGGTTCACGAATAATGCAGACATGATCGAGACCCCTCTCAGATCAATAATCAGAAGCGGGACCTGGAGATCCATACTGACTCCCACACATTCAACAATGACTTTTTTGATCATGAGAACCTTTAATGCTAGTAACTAAATCCCTTTGTCTCGCGATATATTACATGCCCAAGATTCGATCATTGGTATCTCCATACCTAGTTTATCTTGTTGCCTACATGTACTCTTTTCTTGTTCCGTGATATAACATTCTAGTGATCACATCACTTGCTTGCAAGCTATCTTAATGTGATATCACTGAGAGGGCCCAGAGTATATATATCTGTCATCGGGATTGACAAATTCCACTCTTGATCCATGAGCCTCAACATAACACCTTCAGAATACCCCGAACCCATCTTTATAGTCACCCTGTTACGGTATGCCGTTTGATGTTATCAAAGTATTCTTCTAGTGTTAGCAATTAAAATGATCTCATTGTCTAAGGACTAGGATTACTTCGTATGATGCTATAGCAATATAATCATAATGACTGATACATTGCAAATGTATCTATAATTTTTTACGTTCCATGCTTGGTTTTATCTACTTTCTTGTGTTTTGTACACACTTTGGAGTACTTTTCATATGATTTCTTGGACTAACCTATTAACAAGAGCCATAGTGCCAGCTGCCTATTTTCTGCAGTTTTTGGTTCCAGGAAAGTCAGAAAATGAATATTCTTGGAATTGGACGGGACAAAACCAAAGTTATTATTTTACCGGGGGACACCTAGAGCCAGAATACGAGACGAAGAAGGGTCAGAGGGCGGCCACACTACCTGGCCACGCGGCCAGGCTTGGCCCATGCCAGGGGGTGGTGTGGCCAGCCCAGGCACCCCCTCGGCCTCTCCTTCCGCCTATAAGTTGCCTCCGATACAGAAACCCTAAGCACCCAATCAAAATTCCATGAAAGAGTCTGTAGCCACCGTCGTCTCTATCCCTAGATCGGGAGGGATCTTAAGCTCTTCCCGGCACCCTGCCGGAGAGGGGAATTCACCCTGGAGGCCTTCTTCATCATCATGCAAGCCTCCGGTGTGATGCGTGAGTAGTTCATCTCTGGACTACGGGTCCATGTAGTAGCTATATGGCTGGTTCTCCTCCTTTGTGCATTCATGTCTAGATCTTGTGAGCTCCGTTCATGATCAAGATCATCTATTTGTAAATTTGGATGTTGTGTTTGCGGGGATCTGATGGATATTGAGATGCTATTTCAGATTGATTATTGATTCTATCATGTCTATGTTATTTGTGATCTTGCATGCTTTCCATTGTTAGTAGCAATCTTGGCAAAGTAGATGCTAGCAACTCCAAGAGTTAGTATTTATGCTCGATAGTGGGTTCATGCCTCTGGTAATCTGGGGAAGTGACAGAAATCTCTAAGGTACTAGATGTGATGTTGCTACTAGGGATAAAACAACAATCCTTTGTTCATAGAACAATCGTATTGTTTACTTTACACGCAATTCGTAATGCAATTATCCGTTGCTTGCAACTTAATACTGGAGGGGGTTCGGATGATAACCTAAAGGTGGATTATTAGTCATAGATGCAGTTGGATGGCGGTCTATGTATAATGTTGTAATGCCCAATCAAGTCTCAAAGGAGTCAAGATGAGTAGTACATGCTTGTATGCTTTCTCGATGTTTGTCAATTGCCCGGCTGTAATTTGTTCACCCAACATGTTATCTATCTTAAGGAGAGCCACCTCTAGTGAACTATGGACCCTGGTCCTTTCTTTTACAATCAATCTACAAACTGTTACTACTTTGTGTTTACTTTCTGCAAACTATTACTTTCTTCCACTCGATACGTTTAATCCTTTGTTTTCAGCAAAACCGGTGAGATTGACAACCTCACCGCAAGTTGGGGGCAAAGTTCTGTGGTTGTGTTGTGCAGGTCTCCACGTTGCTACTAGCACCGGTAGTGCGCCCTGCCAAGGCTCAGCTAGGAACACCTTTGAGGTGTTTCCTTTCTCCTACTGGATTGATAACCTTGGTTTTGTACTGAGGGAAAACTTGCTGCTGTGCTCATCATACCTTCCTCTTGGGGTTCCCCAACGAGCTCGATATATTTTGGGTCATCAAGCATATTTTCTGGCACCGTTGCCAGGGAGTCAAGGACATCTTCACAAGGTGAGTCCCTCATAACCAATCTCTTTCCTTTGTTATTTTTGTTTTGCTTAGTTTACTTTTGCTTTGTTTGCTTGTTTCTTTATCAAAAACACAAAAAAATTAGTTCTACTAGTTTACTTTCTTTATTAAAAACACAAAAAATGACTACTCTTGAAAGCACTAAGTTGTGTGACTTCACTAGCACCAACAATAATGATTTCATGAGCACACCTATTGCTCCACATGTTCCCGAAGCTACTTTCTTTGAGATTAAACCTGCTATACTCAATCTTGTTATGAGAGAACAATTTTCTTGTATTGGTAATGAAGATGCTGCTTCCATCTAAATAACTTTATTGAACTTTGTGATATGCAAAAGCATAAGGATATAGATGGAGATATTATTAAGCTTAAATTGTTTCCTTTCTCTTTGAGAGGAAAAGCTAAGGAGTGGTTGAATTCCTTAAGTAGGAATAGTATTGATTCTTGGACTAAGTGCAAAGATGCTTTTATTGGAAAATACTATCCTCCTGCTAAGATTATATCTATGATAAGTGAAATAATGAAGTTTAAACAATCTGATAATGAACATGTTGCTCAAGCTTGGGAAAGAATGAAATCTTTGGTAAAGAATTGTCCCACTCATGGACTGACTCCTTGCATGATTATCCAAACCTTTTATTTAGGATTGAACTATTCTTCAAGAAATCTATTGGATTCTGCTGCTGGAGGTACCTTTATGACCATTACTTTGGGTGCTGCAACAAAGCTTCTGGATAATATGATGGTTAACTACTCCGAATGGCATACTGAAAGAGCTCCACAAGGTAAGAAGGTAAATTCTGTTGAGGAAACCTCCTCCTTGAGTGATAAGATTGATGTTATTATGTCTATGCTTGTTAATGGGAAAGCCCATATTGATCCAAATAATGTTCCCTTAGCCTCTTTGGTTGCTCAAGAAGAGCAAGTTGATGTGAACTTCATAAGAAATAATAATTTTAGCAACAATGCCTACAGGAATAATTTTGGTAGCAACAATTATAAGCCATATCCTCCCAACAATGGTAATGCTTATGGAAATTCCTACAACAACAATAGGAGTGCACCCTCTGAACTTGAAGTTATGCTTAAAGATTTTATTAGTAAACAAACTGCTTTCAATAAAACTATTGAGGAAAAACTCTCTAATGTTGTAAGAAATATAGCATCTTTGGCTGAAGCTCAATCTTCTTTGAATAAAATGGCCGCTAAACCTGAGACTATTGATAATCCTTTTGCATCTACTAACGCTATACAAGTAAGAATTGATGAAAATGTTAGACTATTAGCTGAATTACATGCTAAGTGGGAAAGGGAAGATGAAATTGCTAGAAACATTAGTGTTTCTACTGTCACTACCACTAGTGTTGAGGCTAGTAATAGCTCTACTACCTTAGATGATAATTATGATTTTGATCTTGATGATTGTAATATCTCTGAAGTTATTAAGTTCCTACAAAAGCTTGCTAAAAGTCCTAATGCTAGTGCTATGAACATGGCCTTTACAAAACACATTACTGATTCTCTCATAAAGATTAAAGAAGAAAAGATGAAACATAAAGCTTATATTCCTATAAAACAAGAAGATGGTTGGGAACCCATCATTAATATTAAAGTGAATGATTTTGATTTCAAAGCTTTATGTGATCTTGATAATAGTGTTTCTATTATCCCTAGAAGGATTTATGATAGTTTGATTTGCCACAACTTGAAGATTGTTATTTAAATGTCCCACTTGATGATAACGCTAAAAAGAAACTCATGGGGAGTATTAATGATGTTCTTATTATGGTTAACAATGCCTATGTCCCTGTTGATTTCTATGTTTTGGATGTTGAATGCAATGCTTCTTGTCATATTACTTTGGGAAGACCTTTTCTTAGAACTGTTGGTACCATTATTGATATGAAGGAAGGCACCATTAAATATCAACTCCCACTCAAGAAAGGTATAGAACACTTCCCTAAGAAGAGAGAGAAGATTTCTTTTGCCTCTCATATGAAAACAAAATTTGCTCTTAATGCTTCTTCATTTGAGAACACTTGATTCTTTTTCTTGCTTCTTATGCCTAACTTAAAGGCGTTAAAGAAAAGTACTTATTGGGAGATAACCCAAAAGTTTTAGATGAGTGTTGGAAGTTATTACTTCAGTAATAACCGCTCCTTATCTTTTTTATTTGCTTTTTGTGCCAAGAGTAACCTCTAATGAGAGAGAAGTAATGATTGGGAAAGTTGTTGTCTCGAAACATATTTCTGTGCTTCACCGTAAGCATTCGTGTAAAATCTCTGTACGTCCTTTTGAGGCGTGAATTTTTGTGCTTCTGACCCAGATTGTTATCTAACTTTCGTTAGTTGAGCACTTTTTTATTTGAGCTACAGAAGATCTTCGGAAAAATTCGTCTTTACCTGCTGGTGTGTTTTGACAGATTTGTGCCATTTTCTGCATTTGCTTCTTGTTGTTTTCTTTGTGAGTTATTTTGGGGAATTGAGCTTTTTGAGGGAAGTGCTACAGTAGCTAGTGTTTTATTGGAAGTTTTATTGGTGTTAAAACTGAACCAAAATACTTATTATCTTGAGTGCACTAATGTTGCTAATAAAGATTGTGTGAAGTTTTGTATGAAGGAAAAATTTCAGGTGTATGGAAGGAATGAGTAATGAGATGAAGGATGAACTAAATCTCAAGCTTGGGGATGCCACACGTGTCACTCCAAGAAATATCCAAGAAGTACAAGCGTCAAAGCTTGGGGATGCCCAAGGCATCCCCATCTTCATTAATAAAAATCCCAGGTTTCTTCCAAACGCTTCATTTTTATTGTTTCATGCACAGTTGTGTTGTTCTAGGAGCGTCTTCTTTTTCGTTTTTGTTTTGGTTTTCGTTTGCTTGGGTTGCTTAGTTTGCTGAATAAATTGGTTGGACCCCTCTTTCACACATTGGTTTTCAAATAGTTTGGTTTGGATTGGAAAAGAGTAGGGAAGTTCATGCTTAAGTGGTAAAGAGAGCTTGTTTTTGACTGTGGCCTATGCTCTGTCATGCCATGCTTGATAGTGTTTTGGCTTTATGCTTAGTATTCTTTGCTGTAGCATGACTTGTTATAAACAATTGATATTGCTTAATGTGCCTTGGAGAATCATGCGTTGTTTTAGCATATTAAAGCATAGTATTGTGGTATTCTCCTTTGATGCTTTATTTGGGTTGACTTGGCACATTCTCACACCATGTTATGACTATCCAAAGTCACCATAGCCTTTATGATCCTTTATTTTTCAACTTGTAGTATCACTTTATGCTTTGATCAATGATGTTTTGTCGCTCTGGATGATTATGGCCATTATTGCTCTCTTAGTTTGTCGCTCCCAGTCTTTTACTAGCCTCCGTAACCAAGTATGAGTTCCACTCATGCATCCAACTCCTTAAACCAAGTTATTCCAAAGAGTCCACCATACCTACCTACTAGCTTATGCTATTCCAAGTATATTCATGTTTTTATCTACCTTCCGAATTAAACTTGTTATGAGAAAACTAGTGATTAAAGCTCTCACGAACTTGATGGCACACTTTAATGTTTTGCATTTAATAAATTTGAACCATTGGCTCCTTCTTTGTTGCGTATATGCTTGCGCTTTATAAGTTGAAATTAGCGGAACGATGTATCATGGGGAACGCTTTCAACATTGCACTTGTACTTTGTACCCCGTTGATATCATGTTCTTTTGCTTATGGATCCCGGCGGTGTGAAATAAAAGTGGAACTTGTAAGATCATGGAGTTTGTATGTGTGTTAGAGAAATGCATGGGCTGCTAGCCTAATCCATGCCTAATCATGGTGGAAACTTGCAGCATCACCATAATGAACACTCTATGAAGCATCCTCAATAAAAACCTATGCAAATAGCAAATAAAAAGATCGTTGAGATGCTCATTGTCTGCTTGCCTTGTCATTTTGATTATGGGATAGCTCTTGTATCATGTGCAAGGGGTACCCTGTTGGCGGTTCTTTATGATACATATGTACTTACAATGACAAGAGCTTACTCGTGACTAAAGTTGAGTAGCATGAGGTTCGGTCTTCGTAAGTAAGGGGCATGAGATTTCGGTTTATATCTTGTCAAGCATATCCTCTTAGTTGTGTCACTTTAACCTTAATCACCTTCAAGATGCTTATGATAGGGCCAATGAGAGCTGAAAGCTAATAAGTACCATAATTTTTGGAAGCTCTTTATGAGACTTGAATCCCTACTTCCTTCTATGAAGGCCCTTCATTTACTTTTATGTTGAGTCCCCACCTTCTACCTTTATGCACCTACTTTGAGAGCATAGTGGCCATTCTTAGTTCTATGTGCATTGTCCCAAGACTTGTTGATTGATGCATAGCTTTGATATTGCTTGTTTTAAACTATTCGTATCTAGTCACTCTTATGAACTTTGAAGGTGTCCTATGCATTTATGTTTTACTACTCTATGAGTGACATGGGTATACCCTATAGGTACTCGAGCTTGGTATATACGGTCTAAATACGTACAGGCCCACGGTGTCACCAAGGCCCGGACGAAAGGACTCGAGTAACCTGCGGACTCTCGATTGCTTGAGAGACAAGAAGAAGCTAAAGATAGAAAGTTTGAAGGGGAAAACCCTAACTTGTAACCGACTCGACCTGCTACCCGGACCTAGCCTATCTATATAAAGGCTAGGAAGGGGCGGTGAAGAGGACACACGCAACCCTAGTTTCCACAACTGTCGCCAGATTGCATCTGCGCACCATTGTAACTTTCGACTCCTTTCGATAATTCCACGAGCAGACAAGCAGGAGTAGGGACCTCTACGAGGCCTGAACCTGGGTAAATCCTTTGTCCCCCGTGTGCTTGTTTGCTAGCCGATAGATGTCTCCAACACTCCCTCCTTCTCCAAAACCCAAGTCCATAAGAATGGGCATTGATGAGTTAAACCCTCATCAATTGGCACCGTCTGTGGGAATTGGGAGTGCTGATGTTGCGGCTTCTTCGGCCTCATCAACTGCGATCTACAACTCCGCAACAGTGGAGATTCGCCAGCTCTTCGGCGCCTTCGGCTTCATCGTCCACACGCCGGCCACCCGCCCGGCCTTCGAATCCGTGGGCGACGGGATTAGCCTGGCGATTGGGAGCTTCCGCTTCCAAGTTGGTCAGATGGGCACGCTTCGCATGCCTGATCAACCGACAGCACCGGCGATTGCCCCGGCATCATGGTTCCCTCCATTGATCGGCACCCTCAGCGAGTTCAATGCTCCGGTGGCAGTCGAGAACACGATCAGCGACAACAGTCGCGACTCCGATCTGAGCGATCTGGCCACAGAAGATGGAACCTACGGTTCCGAATCTGAAAGTTGTGGAAGCAGCAGCTTCCCCAATCACTTCATGTGCGCCGTCATTAACGCAGGCGACACCTCCGCCAATCGCGGTAATGGCGGTAACACTGGCAATGGTGGCAACGGCGTTAACGGCGCCAACGGGGGAGCAGTCGAACCTCCCAGCATAATCAATGAACAAACCGGCGTACGCGTCGTAATCAGGCTCAACGAGCAAGAGTGGGAGCATTGCCGCGAAGCCCTACGAGGTGCACCTCTACCCCTTGGGTCCCCGCAGGAACTACTGATGGGCTACCACTGGCTCCTAAAAGAAGAGTTCACGCGCCAGAAATAAGCAATCGCGCAACTTGAGGCACGTAAAAAGGCGGCGGACGAGTCGAGCCTTCGTCGCGCTGGGCTCTCCTCCTACGGAGGATCCTCCTCACGAGGCAACGAGTACATCGCCAAGAAGAGGCAGTCGCGAATGGCTCACCTCACCGAACAAGAGCGCATAGACGCCGTGAAAGTCCTCGACTTCGGCTCTATGACAGTCGACACGAGAGGCAACGTGGTCCCCAGGACGCCGCAGGCCACGGTGACAGCAGCCACCATGTACCTCCTCAACAACCAGCCACTGGCTGGAGATCCCTGAACCGCCATGTACCAATCTACGATCGCGGGTTCGGGGCTAATCGAGGCCGCCCTCGACAAGGAGCCGGTACCAGACCCAAAAAAGGGCAAAGCTCTAGCAAAACGCTACTCCTTGCCCTCATCCAGCGATGACAGTCACGACCTGTCTCGACGCCGTCGCTCACGGTGACAGGATCGCGACTACGATGCGTGCAACGACCTCACACAACGCAAGATCGACAAGTCAAGGGCACGACGTGCTCGGTCGACTGACTCGGAAGAGGAAGATGGGGAGCTCTGCGGCGCCAGATGCTTCAGCGGATCCATTAGGCAGAAGCGAATGCCTAAGGGGTTTAAACTTCCATCAGAAAATCCGAAGTTCGACGGTCTACAAGACCCTAAAATCTGGCTAGAGGATCACATCTCCTCCGTCAGGCTCCACGGAGGCAGTCGAAGTACGGCCATGCAATGTTTGCAGCTACAGCTGCAGGGCGCCGCCCGAGCATGGCTCAATAACCTCCCACGCAGATCCATTCGTAGTTGGGATGAGCTGGTTTACAGCTTCGTGCGCAACTTTAAGGGCACGTGCAAACGGCCCGCATCAATCGAAGAACTGAGATGTTGCTAGCAAAGATCTGGCGAATCGCTGCGGTCATACATCCAAAGGTGGTCCATCATCAAGAACTCCACGGAAAACATCTCGGAGGACCGCGCGATTGATGCATTCAATGATGGCGTCCACCGTCTAGAGCTCAGGGAGGAGCTGGGCCGCTCAAAGCCCTAGACGATCGAACACCTGATGGAGATCGCGAATTGGTGGGCTGATGGAGAAGATTCGGTGAAGAACCGCGCTCACTCCGACGAGGAGGCAGAACTCGAATGCAGACGCAACCACCGAGGCAAACGCCGCATGCGCATCTACGACGACCGTGATGACGTCAACATGGTCGCAGCCGGCTACAACGATAGACGCGACGACAACCGCAACAGCGGATACCGCAGTGGCGGATACCGCGACTCCGGGAAAACCATGCAAGTATGGCAACCCCGCACTCGCGACGAGGCACCGGCGACCTCCATCGAGGAAAAACTGTCCGGGCCATGCATGGTACACTTCTACATCGACAAGCATGACAGCAAGAGAAAGTCTAGCCACCTCCTCAAGGACTACCGCGAGTTCCTCAAGCTACACGAGGGATTGGTTCGAATGAACCGCAACGCAGTCGAAAGAGGCTACGGAGCCGCTCCAGGCGCCGTGGCACATGGCGCACTACCACCACCACCGGGGCCACCCCCGAACGGAGCTGCACCGGATCAGCACCATAGAGGAGAACTGTACCCACGGGCCATGGGTACCATGATGATCCAAAAGGGGCGCCCCTCCAACAGGGTGCAGAAAGCCATCACTCGCCAAGTCAACTTGGCCACGCACTCACCACCATCCACCACTGAGTACCTCAGTGGCAGTGAGTCATGCATCACCTTCGATAAACGCGACCACCCGCCTCAAGTACCTCACCCAGGTCATTGCCCCCTCGTACTCGAGGCACAAATTGGAGGCTTCGACATGAGTCGCGTCTTCATGGATGGCGAAAGCGGCATCAACCTCATATTCGAGAGTACCTTGCGAGCAATGAGGATCCCTCTAACCTACTTGGAGGCATCGGACACAACGTTCCACGGCATCGTCCCAGGGAAAGGCGTATACCCCCTGGGCAAAATTAACCTCGACGTCATATTCGGCACGCCAAAGAACTTCCGGCGCGAGCGCATTGATTTTGAGGTCGTCGACTGGCCCTCACAATACCACTGCATCCTCGGACGCGTCGCATTCGCTAGGTTCATGGCGGTACCCCACTACGCCTACCTGCAGATGAAAATGCCAGGTCCCAACGGCGTCATCACGATCAACGGGAGCTTTGAGCGATCTGATAGTTGCGACAGGGAATTCAACATAATCTCCTAGTCCTTCGGCATGCAGGAGGAGCTCGCACGATTGAAGGAAACGACAGACAACAGTCTGCCCCCCCTGAGTAGGCCAAGCTCACTTGATCTCTCCTTTGACTCATCTGTGCACACAAAGAAGGTGCAGGTCCATCCGACAGACCCTGCCAAAACGGCCCTCATCGCCAACAACCTGAGTCCCGCATAGGAACTCGCGCTCATCGAATTCCTCCGTGAGCACTAGGAAATTTTTGCCTGGTGTCCTGCGGACATGCCAGGAGTTCCCAGGGAATTCGCCGAGCACGCACTCAACGTCAACCCCGACGCAAGGTCAGTCAAGCAAACAATCAGGCGACCGTCTGAGCCACGAGCCCAGGCAGTTGGAATGGAGATCAACAGACTCCTCGAGGCCAAATTCATACGTGAGATCAAGGAAAGCACTTGGCTCGCCAATACGGTGCTGGTGCCAAAAAAGGACACGGATATCCTACGGATGTGCGTGGACTTCACTTCTTTAAACAAGCACTGCCCAAAAGATCACTTCCCGCTACTACGGATCGATCAAATCATCGACTCCACCGCTGGATGCGAGCGCCTCTGCTTCCTCGATGCCTACTCAGGCTATAACCAAATTCAAATGAAGGAGGAAGACCAGGAAAAGACCACGTTTACAATGCCCTTCGGTGTGTTCTGCTACAACACAATGCCCTTCGGGCTAAAAAACGCGGGAGCCACCTACCAGCGGTGCATGCAGGCTTGCCTCAAGGAGAAATTGGGTTGCAACATCCAAGTCTATGTCGACGACATAGTAATCAAAACCAAGGAGGAAGCCTCCCTAATCGACAACTTGCGCGAAGCATTCGCCAATCTCGATCACTACCGGATTAAGCTCAATCTGGACAAATGCGCCTTCGGCGTACCATCTGGGCAGCTGCTCGGGTATCTCATCTCCACGAGAGGGATTGAGGCAAACCCGAAAAAGATAAAGGCCATACTGGCAATGGAGAAGCCAAAGAACATAAGAGGCGTCCAGCAACTAGCCGGATGAATCGCGGCCCTCAGTCGATTTATCAGTCGAATGGGAGAAAAGGCACTACCCTTCTATCAGCTCCTCCGCAAAGCTGACAAATTCGAGTGGACCAAGGAAGCGCAAGAAGCATTCGAAGATCTCAAGTGCCTGTTATCCACCTCACCAGTACTAGTGACTCCACGAGAAAGGGAGCCACTACTGCTGTACATCTCCGCTACCAACCAAGTGGTTAGTACAGTGCTCGTCGTCGAGCGGGCCGAGGAAAAAAAGGTCCATGGTGTACAACGCCCGGTATACTACCTCAGCGAGGTCCTCACGTCAACAAAATAGCGGTACCCGCATTACCAGAAGCTGGCGTACGGCGTCTTCATGACCGCCCGGCGACTGCGCCATTACTTCCAAGAACACCCAATCGTGGTAGTCAGCGACGCCCCATTGGGACATATCCTTAATAACCCCGACGCCACGGGACGAGTCGCGCTTTGGGGAATCGAACTATCTCCACGAGACATCACATACGAAAAGCGCGACGCAATCAAGTTGCAAGTTCTCCCTGACTTCCTCGTGCATTGGATGGAAAACCAACTCCCGGACAAGCCAGATATGTCCTACCTCTGGACCATACACTTCGATGGATCCAAGCGGAAAGACGGAGCAGGAGCCGCTGTCATACTGACATCACCTCAAGGGGACAAGCTGAAATACATCCTGCGAATACAGTTCACAGCCTCAAATAACGAGGCTGAATATGAGGCCCTGTTGCACGGGATGAGGATGGCAAAAGCCTGCGGCGCAAAGAGGCTCATCATATATGGCGACTCCAAGCTGGTCGTCAACCAAACAATGCACGAGTGCGACACACTAAATGACAACATGATCGCATACCACGACCTCTACGATACACTTGAGGGAGACTTCGATGGTTGCGAGTTGCGACATGTAGGTCGCGAAAGCAACGAGGAGGCGAACGCACTCGCCAACATAGGCTCTACCTGCGCCCCCATACCACCTGGGGTATTTCTCGAGTGCATCTGCGAACGCTCCATCAAGCCAAAGGCCGCAGAGAAGAAAACAAGCGTAGCAACAGACTCAGGGGCTACGCCACCCAATGAGCCAATGGCACTCGATAAGTTGGAGCCAGACACAGGACTCGAAGGGCCAATGAGCGTCATGATGATCGAACAATCCTGGACGCAGCCGTACATTACATATATCCTCAGCAAGCGCCTACCGGACGACCCGAGAGATGCACGGCACATCGCGTGAAGCTCCAAGGCATTTGCCGTTATCAACGGCGAACTGTATAAACGCAGCATCACAGGCGTGTTACAACGATGCGTCTCCCTGGCCGATGGAAGAGCAGTCCTCCTCGACATACATGAAGGGACTTGCGGACACCACGCCGGCAGTCGCGCCCTCGTTGCCAAAGCTCTACGAGCTAGATTTTACTGGCCCACGGCCATGCGCGACGCCGAGGACATAGTCCAAAAGTGCAACGCTTGTCAGCGATTCGCGGACAAACCACACGCACCAGGCACAGAACTACGGCCTATTCCATTGGCCTGGCCCTTCGCACAATGGGGGCTCGACATGGTAGGCAAGCTGCCAAGGTCCTCGCAAGGAGGCTACATCTACCTTTTGGTTGCAGTCGACAAATTCACCAAGTGGATTGAAGCCATGCCAGTGACCAAGCAATCAGGTCACAGCGCGGTCAAGTTCTTCGAGTCCATCATCTACCGCTTCGGCGTGCCGCACAACATCATCACTAACAACGGGACGAACTTCACATCCAAAGAATTCCAAGAATTCTGCGGAAATCTGGGGATCAACATCAGTTATGCCTCAGTCGCGCATCCACAAACCAACGGTCAGGTGGAAAAAGAAAACGGACTTGTCTGCAGCGGCATCAAGAAACGACTCCTTCGACCACTCGAACAAGCCGCGGGTTGCTGGCCAGATGAGCTCCAATCCATACTTTGGAGCCTACGTACAACTCCAAACAATGCCACAGGCTACACGCCATTCTTTATGGTGCACGTAGCAGAAGCGGTACTACCCACCGAAGTAAGGTACAAGGCACCGCGCAAAGTCGCTTACAGTGAACAAGAGTCATCTCTTGCACTCGAAGACTCCGTAGACCTCCTCGACGAGGCAAGAGAAATCGCCACAGAAAGATCCACGATCTACCAGTAGAACCTGCGCAACTACCACAGTAGAAGGCTTCGCCCCAGATCCTTCGTCGAAGGTGACCTGGTCCTGCGACTGAAGCAGCAGGGGTATCTCATGTTCGAGTCCCCCTGGGAAGGACCGTACTTGATTACAGAAGTAATCCTAGGTGGCGCCTATCGCCTTCAAGACTTAGAGACAGGAGTCGCATACTCCAACCCTTGGAACGTCGCACAACTGCGACGCTTCTACCCCTAGCTGTTTTTACTTTTACATCACAAATAAGGCTACCCAGCCAAGGCTACTTAGCCACACATTGTACCTCGTACTGTTCTCCAAATAAATAAAAGCTAAGTGCCCCAAAGCTCCGTGTTTTCTTTTCACTTCTGTCAATTTTATACTCGGGGGTTGTGCCACCCTACATACATCTGTTCTTCGAACCAATAAACACGATATCCTGAGTAGCTGGCACATCAATCAAACCCCTTAATGAAAACCCAACCCAGCTGCAACGCACTTGGCAGGTTGACAAAGGGATGGCCAGGCTAACGAAAAGGACTCGCATGGTGCAACGCACCCCATGCTAGCAAAGCTGCTTATACACGTTTGACAATAAATTATCTATAACATATATATGAACCTTACAACACAAATACACTTATATGCAGGACACAAATCTGGTTACTGCTGCAACAGAAGAACATTGGTTTGTTCCTCGAAGAAGTCGACAATCTCCTCTGCTGGGCGGTCCACCGCTTGATAGTGCGGCACCATATTCCAAGCAGATCCGGCTGGCGGCGCTGGCAGACCGGAAGCTACGACGGCGACATCCACGTCAGGCCTGTGCAATCGCAGCATCGAGAGGGCAGTCTTGGCACCAGCCACTAACTGCTGCCTCACGCACTCACGAACCACGGACATATCTTGAAATTTGGCCAGGAGAGCCAACAGGTTTGCTGGAGTGTCATCCAACGGGAACATCGCCCGATAGATATTCTTCAAACGTGACTGCGACTTCTTCAGGAAGAGCAGCACTCACGAAGCGCGATCCTGCAGGATCGCCAATGCAGTCGCACGATCATGATCCACCCAGAAGTACCCACTCTCTTGAAGTTAGTCCTGTGTGAGACCATGAAGGCGGATGGCAATCCTATCCCTCTCCTCCTGCGGATGGCGTGCGCTAACAACTACACGAAGCAGCACCAACAGCATGAGTACAACGTACCACTGCAACTAACTACAAAGGAAAATATGAGGACGAGCAAACTAACACTTAAACTGGTCGCCCAGCTGCGTCACCTCGCCAAGCAGATATTGCTCGCGGGTGGCGGCTTTTTCTGCCTTTGACTTCCACACATCTGCGTTACCGCGGATCAGGGGCAACTCATGCTCCAGCTGCTTCACGTGGTCATGAAGTCGCGACAGCAAGGACAACTCCTCTACCCTGGAGCGCGGCGGTGCCACTGTCTCATCAAGAGATGGTGAGTCCTGGGTTCCCCCTACGGGATCACTCGATGTGCCCTACCACAAGTCAAGACAGAAGCAAATAAGGCGACCAAATTAACACAAAGGCAAGGGGAACAGGTGCATTCAGGATAAAGCATAAATATTCACAAGCACACTCGCCAGCAGGCATGTTCTTAGACCAAAAGGACAATTCATCATCTATTACAAAAGCTAACTATAGAGCAGCTGGCTTCTTCGACTTCGACGCCTTCGGGGGCTTCATCAAGTCTATGGCAGTATCAGACGCCACTGACTTTCCGCCTGCCCCTGAGGCCGAAGCTCTCGCCGCCTTCTTAGCGCGCTGGAGCTCCTCCGAATACTTGGCAATGGTATTAATCAAGGAATGGCCATATTTGGCACAGGCAGTCGCAAAGGGAGTGAAGACTACCTGCTGACCATCCGCGCCAACAGGCATCGTCTTCGACACCGCAGAGGGATCTATCTCGACTCCGTGGGCTTGCACCATATCGAGTGACATCGTCGCACCAGCCGCCCGGAGGGAGTTCTTGTAAGTAGTAGGCACACCCCCGGCGAGTGACTCCACCAGCTCGTCCATATTATCGACCTGCTCCGCCTTTCGCATCAACTCCTCCCGGAGGCGACTAAGGGCGACCTTGGCCTTGGACAATGTATCCTGGACGGCGGCGCTTCGGTCCTCGACCGCGGATACCGCGCCGGCCAAAGTGTCATCACGACGAAGGGCCTGCGGGTCAAAACTCAAGTCGCCAGCATCTACACCAAAAATACATGGATCAAATTTCTAGTGCCACCGGCAAAACTCTAGAAGCAGAGAGGAGCATCAATAAAATATCCACCAGTAAAGGTACCTGAGAGGGCCTTCGCGACTGAGAATAGTTGCTCCTCGAACAACTTTTCCCTGGCCGCAAAGGAGGCACGCAGATGCTCTTCGCGCTTCTGGGCATCATCACGAGCCGCGATTGCCTCATCGCGCCCCTTCACAGCTGCGGCCAATGTCTTCTCCAATGTTGCGACGTTGCGCAGTAAAGTGTTATGCTCAGCTACATGGCAGTCAATAACTGGCTATCAGTCGAATATACCAAAACAGAGAGAAGATGAAAAAGAATAAGCGTGGAAGCACTCACTTTCGACCACGCGGTGACGCGTCTCCAGCATCGCATGCTGGCGACCCATCGCCATAACCTGCTCCGCCACTTGCGTGGCTTCCTTTACAAGGAACTGTTGCACAAAACAAGAAATTAGAGAGGGCAGCAGAAGGCGTTGACTGCCACACTAAAAAAGAAGGAAAGATGTACTTACATGGTCCTCTTGCGACTCCGAGGAAGTTTGCTGAACCGTCATCCGAGCAACTATTCGATGCTCCCCTACGTGAGGAGAGCTCGAAGAATTGTGCCCAGAGTGGGCCGCCGCCAGAGGAGAAGGAGCGCGCTCGACCTCTACCTTGGCCCTTGAGGTTGCGACTCCCGATTCCTTCAAAAACTCGACGTCGCCAGAAGATGACGACGCCTCTTGACTGCAAGACAAAATTCGCATTGGGAAAAGGCAAACTCCAGGGCAAAGCCAGCAAGAAGAAAACAGAAAAGAATGAATGAACTCGCAAACTTACCAGTCAAACTTGTCAAGATCAAACGTGGCCTCCGCCGACTCCGACGAAGACTCCTTGGGCAGTCGCATCTTCTTGCGGGACGACGGTGCCACAACCCTCACAGGAACAGCTGGAATTGGCGACTCCGCACCAACAGCCGTGCCTCCTAGAGTCGAATGAGTTGACGCATCGGAATCCTCACTGCCCGAACGCTTGCGAGTATCCGGGCTCCCGGACTCGGGGGCTTCCTCTTCCACATCAGAAGGGACAGTCGACTCAGACTCGTCCTCTTCCAAAGCTTCGCGAGGAATAATACCCTTAGGAAAAGGAGGCATACAAGGAGACACCGCCCAATCCTGCATACAAATAGCAAAGATGAGCAAAAGGAGCAAGTAAGCAATAGAAAAGCAATTGCGAAAATAAGCTACTGCGTAGCACAGCTATACCTCAGGAGGAGGATTCGAAGCATCGAAAGGAGGAACGACTGGCTCATTCGGAAACACATCCTTTAATGTGTACTTCGTGACCAGTCGCACCCTCTTATCTACCTCACTCACGGACATGCCATCGGCAGACATGCGAGTGGCATCATGAACACCACCCCGTTGAAACATGGGATGGACTCTAGCCTGGAGAGGCTGGACGCGATGACACAGCCAAGTCCTGACAAGGGCGCAGCCTCCCTCTTCTGCGCCTATGCGACTCTCGAGGTCGCAGACGCGTTGATATAGGACGTCTGTCTCCGCGAGTTCGGAAGGCATGATCACGTTCTTCCAAGAACGCATCTTCTTGCAGGGAGTCGCGGGATCAAAAGGCGCGAGTACAAAATGCTCGTCCTTGGCCTTCTGGTCGCGAACATAAAACCATTTGTCCCTCCATCCCTGGACGGACTTGGAGAGCTTGATGTCGAAGTAGGTGGCGGACAGGTCGACATGGATTCCACAACCACCTACGTCGTAAACTAGAGAGCCATATGCGGACTGACGCTTCAGTTTAAATAAGCGCTTGAAAAGGCCAAAGTGCGGCTCGATTCCGAGCCAGCACTCGCAAAGAGTGATGAAGCAGGTGATGTGGAGAATTGAATTTGGGGACAGCTGATGGAGCTGGAGCCCGTAGAAACAAATGAGACTCCTAAGAAAGGGGTGGAGAGGCAAAGAAAGACTACAAATGACGAATGCAAGAAACATCACTCGAAAACCAGCGGGAGGCACATGAATGGTCTCACCGCTGGGGACGCGCGCATCGGCGACTGCTGCAGAAATAACTCTGTCTTGGCGAAGAAGACGGAGATCCGAAGCCTTGATGATAGAAGGACGCCATGCGCCATTGGTCACGCGGGTGCCCGCGACCTTCTTTTTCCCGCCGGCGGCGGCACTGGTGCCCGCAGCAGCGGAGCCACCTTTCTTCTTCGTCACGGCAATGGTGGCCGTGGATTCAGCGGCAGCGCCTCCTTTCTTCTTTCCCATTGCGTGGCAGCGATGAGAGCACAGGAAATAACTTGGAAACGAGTGAAGGTGGTCCAGAGTTGAGGAGGAGATGAGCGCAGGGGAAAAGCAGATGAGCAGCAGCAATGGTGATGGCAGTGAGGAAGAAAAGGGCGCAGATGGAAAATTACCGCCGCAGCATCGCTACTTAACCCTTAGGAGATGCAATCCAACGGCTCACAAAAAACCCTACTGGACGCATGGCACGCATCGGACTCGACACGTGGAGAAGAGGAAGCGCGAACCGTCCCTCCACTGCTCCCATTACGCGCGGAAATCGAGGAGGCACAGTTAATAATAAGATTACGCACGCCCAGTCAAATCAAAGTTAGAAAGTGGAACCCGCCGCTCGTCAAATCCCGTCAAAACCGCTCACGCGGGCAACTGAGGTCATGCATGCGTCAGCACTTACGTCATCAACAGCTACGCAGCGGAAAACTTCGACTACTTTAGTCCTTGCTGGAGTCTTCGACTCCACCAAGCACTCGGGGGCTACTCCCATAGGGAGCGCTGGTCGCGCACCCTATGATTTTCTTTTCTTATTGCAGGGATACAGGAAATCACAATCAAACCCAACCACTCGAAACACGATTCAACTATGGACGTGGGTTACTCCCATAGGGAGAGCCGGAAACAATTTCGACTGAAACAAGCAAGCAAAATACGACAGCAGTCGCAACCCAAGTTTTCGACTGAAACAAGAAACAAAGACGATAGCAGTCGCAAAATTTCTTTAGTCCCTGCCTAAGTCTTCGACTCAACCAGGCACTCGGGGCTACTCCCATAGGGAGCACTGGTCGCGCACCCTATGATTATTTGCACAAAAGCTGTGCGTTGATTACATCCACACTCGCAGATCATGGCGACACCGCCTCATAATTTTCCCTACAAAGAGACTACGTCTCCTGGGTCGCCCGAATCATCTCCGCGATGATATAATTCGGATGTCGCGCTTACAGCGTGAAGGTAAGACCTGAATAAAGGCCTGGCAACGCATTTAACTGTGCACTACCAGAAATATATTCGTGCCTGCAGGCACGATGAACATGCCTTGACGGACGCATCAAGTTCTCACACCCATATAACTGGAGTTCGACTCATGTAAGACCTCCGCAGCCTGAGTCGAATTACGCCAGCACTTTTCCGGATTCGAGTCCGGGGACTCGAGTTCGAGTAGATTGCGTTGTTTCACCCTAAGGTGGTTAACTGATACTGATACTTCGGCTACATCAGGCACGTATATCAACAATCCCTATGACATAAATGAAAGCAGTCAAAAAATGTACTCATTCAGGCACTCGAAGACTTCAAAAAGTACCCAGTCGAATCTACAATTCCACTGGATACTCGGGGGCTACTGACATGGGTATACCCTATAGGTACTCGAGCTTGGTATATACGGTCTAAATACGTACAGGCCCACGGTGTCGCCAAGGCCCGAACGAAAGGACTCGAGTAACCTGCGGACTCTCGATTTCTTGAGAGACAAGAAGAAGCTAAAGATAGAAAGTTTGAAGGGCAAAACCCTAACTTATAACCGACTCGACCTGCTACCTGAGACCTAGCCTATCTATATAAAGGCTAGGAGGGGGCGGCGAAGAGGACACACGCAACCCTGGTTTCCACAACTCTCGCCAGATTGCATCTGCGCACCATTGTAACTTTCGAATCCTTTCGATAATTCGACGAGCAGACAAGCAAGAGTAGGGACCTCTACGAGGCCTGAACCTGGGTAAATCCTTTGTCCCTTGTGTGCTTGTTTTCTAGCCGATAGATGTCTCCAGCACTCCCTCCTTCTCCAAAATCCAAGTCCATAACAATGGGCATTGATGAGTTAAACTCTCGTCAATGAGGGACAAGCTGAATGCTACTATGCTATGTTTTCTTTATGTGAAACAAACAAACGTCTTGCAAAGCATTGTTATTCATGAATCTTTTGTTTGTGTCTTTTCATGTTGCAACATAGTTTCTTTGTCTTATTGCTACAACTTTGTCTTTCATGTGATGATTGAAGTACTATGATCCTAGCTTTGAATGTTTTACAAATACTTTGATCAAGTTTATGATGGTGCATGTCACCTCAAAAATTATTCTTTCTTTTTATCACTTACCTACTCGAGGATGAGCAGGAGTTAAGCTTGGGGATGTTGATACATTGCAAATGTATCTATAATTTTTGATGTTCCATGCTTGGTTTTATCTACTTTATTGTGTTTTGTCCACACTTTGGATTACTTTTCATATGATTTCTTGGACTAACCTATTAACAAGAGCCACAGTGCCAGCTGCCTGTTTTCTGCTGTTTTTGGTTCCAGGAAAGTCAGAAAATGAATATTCTCGGAATTGGACGGGACAAAAGCCAAAGTTATTATTTTACCGGGGGACACCTGGAGCCAGAATACGAGACGCAGAAGGGCCAGAGGGCGGCCACACCACCTGGCCACGCAGCCAGGCTTGGCCCACGCTAGGGGGTGGTGTGGCCAGCCCAGGCACCCCCTCGGCCTCTCCTTCCGCCTATAAGTTGCCTCTGATACAGAAATCCTAAGAACCCGATCAAAATTCCACGAAAGAGTCTGTAGCCGCCGTCCTCTCTGTCCCTAGATCGGGAGGGATCTGAAGCTCTTCCCGGCACCCTGCCGGAGACGGGAATTCACCGTAGAGGCCTTCTTCATCATCATGCAAGCCTCCGGTGTGATGCGTGAGTAGTTCATCTCTGGACTACGGGTCCATGTAGTAGCTAGATGGCTGGTTCTCATCCTTTGTGCTTTCATGTCTAGATATTGTGAGCTCCCTTCATGATCAAGATCATCTATTTGTAATTCTGCATGTTGTGTTTGCGGGGATCCGATTGATATTGAGATGCTATTTCAGATTGATTATTGATTCTATCATGTCTTTGTTATTTGTGATCTTGCATGCTTTCCGTTGTTAGTAGCAATCTTGGCCAAGTAGATGCTAGCAACTCCAAGAGTTTGTATTTATGCTCGATAGTGGGTTCATGCCTCTGGTAATCTAGGGAAGTGACAGAAATCTCTAAGGTACTAGATGTGTTGTTGCTACTAGGGAGAAAACAACAATCCTTTGTTCATAGAATAATCATATTGTTTACTTTACACGCAATTCGTAATGCAATTATCTGTTGCTTGTAACTTAATACTGGAGGGGGTTCGGATGATAACCTGAAGGTGGATTATTAGTCATAGATGCAGTTGGATGGCGGTCTATGTATAATGTTGTAATGCCCAATCAAGTCTCAAAGGAGTCAAGATGAGTAGTATATGCTTATATGCTTTCTCGATGTTTGTCAATTGCCCCACTGTAATTTGTTCACCCAACATGTTATCTATCTTAAGGAGAGCCACCTCTAGTGAACTATGGACCCGGTCCTTTCTTTTACAATCAATCTACAAACTATTACTACTTTGTGTTTACTTTCTGCAAACTATTACTTTCTTCCACTCGATATGTTAAATCCTTTCTTTTCAGCAAAACCGGTGAGATTGACAACCTCATCGCAAGTTGGGGGCAAAGTTCTATAGTTGTGTTGTGCAGGTCTCCACGTTGCTACTAGCACCGGTAGTGCACCCTGCCAAGGCTCAGCTAGCAACACCTTTGGGGTGTTTCCTTGCTCCTATTGGATTGATAACCTTGGTTTCGTACTGAGGAGAACTTGCTGCTGTGCTCATCATACCTTCCTCTTGGGGTTCCCCGACGAGCTCGATATATTTTGGGCCATCAATGACTTTGATCGTAATGCTATACTTTGGATGAATGTTCATAACATCATTCACCAATGTTGTGACCTTGTTATTAACAACATGCAATGTCCATGATCAGGAAACCTTGATCATCCTGTTAATCAATGAGCTAGTTTATAGAGAGGCATAACTAGGAACTTTCTATTTGTTTATTGAACACACATGTATTAAGGTTTCCGTATTAATACAATTATAGCATGCAAAATAAACATCTATCATATACTTGGAATACATATAATAACAACTTTATTATTGCCTCTCAGGGCATATTCCCTTCAGTCTCCCACTTGCATTAGAGATAATAATCTAGTTCACATAGTGATAAATCTAACACCCATGGAGTTCTGGTGTTGATCATGTTTTGCCCTAGGGAGAACTTTAGTCAACGGATTCTACTACATTTAGGTCCATGTGTACTTTACAAATCTTTATATCTCCATCCTTGACATGCTCGCGGATGGAGTGAAACTAGCGCTTAATATGCTTGGAATTCTTGTGAGACCTTGGTTCTTTGGCATTGGCTATGGCTCCATTGTTGTCACAATAGATCACCATTGGGTCCAACGCACTAGGAATGACACCTAGTTTCGTTATGAACTCCTTCATCCAAACCGCTTCATGTGCCGCTTTTGAAGCAGCAACATATTTTGCCTCCATCGTTGATCTAGCAACCACAGGTTGTTTGGAACTCCTCCAACTAATTGTTGCTCCGTTCAAGAGAAATATGTATCCGGATTGAGACTTAGAGTCATCCGGATCGGTGTAAAAGCTAGCATCAACATAACACTTAGCAACCAGCTCTTCTTCACCTCCGTATATAAGAAACATATCCTTAGTTATTCTTAAGTACTTAAGGATATTCTTGACCAGTATCCAGTCTTCTAAACCTGGATCAGATTGGTACCTACTAGTCAAACTAATAGCATGTGCCACATCCGGTCTTGTACATAGCATGGCATACATTACAGAGCCTATGGATGAAGCATAGGGGATCTTATCCATTATCTCTCTTTCTTCCGCCGTAGCTGGACTTTGAGTCTTACTCAATGTCTTGCCTTGCAACATGGGTAAGAACCCCTTCTTACTTCCATCCATATTAAACTTCTTTAATATCTTATCAATGTATGTACTTTGCGATAGCCTAGTTAGGCGCCTTGATCTATATCTATAGATCTTAATGCCTAATATATATGACGCTTCACCAAGGTCCTTCATCGAAAATTTGCTGTTTAGATAACTTTTATCACTGTTTAAAATATCTACATCATTTCCAATCAATAATATGTCATCCACATATAATGTCAGAAATGCTACATTGCTCCCACTCACTTTCTTGTAAATACAAGCCTCTCCATAAGTTTGGACGAATCCAAACTCTTTGATCACCTCATCAAAGCGGAGATACCAACTCCGGGATGCTTGCTTCAGTCCATAGATGGATCGATGAAGCTTGCATACCTTATATGCATCCTTAGGATGGACGAAACCCTTAGGTTGTATCATATACAACTCTTCTTCAATATTACCATTGAGGAACTCTATTTTGACATCCATCTGCCATATTTTGTAATCGAAATATGCAGCAATTGCTAACATAATCCTAACCGACTGTAGCACCGCTATGGGAGAGAATGTCTCATCGTAGTCAACTCCTTGAATTTGTCGAAAACCCTTTGCAATAAGACGAGCTTTATAGATGGTCACATTACCATTAGAATCAGTTTTTCTTTTGAAAATCCATTTATTCTCAACGGCCTTTCGATCGTGAGGTAAGTCCACCAAGGTCCGAACTTAGCTTTCGTACATGGATTCCATCTCGGATTTCATGGCTTCTAGCCATTTGTTGGAATCCGGGCTCATCATCGCTTCTTCATATGTCGTAGGGTCATCTATTTCATCAACCATGAAATTCATAACATGATTTCCGTACAGTTCAGGAGCTGCACGTGTCTTGCTTGACCCGCGAGGTTTGGTAGTGTCGTATTTCGGAGTTTCATGATCATTATCATTAGTTCCCTCTTCATTCGTTGAAGTAAACTTCGGAACAATTTCCCGCGCTGCGCCACTCGCCGTATCATGAAGAGAAGGTTCAATAACCTCTTCGAGTTCTACCTTCTGACTACACACGCCTTTCGCGAGAAACTCTTTCTCTAGAAAGGATCCATTCTTGGCAACGAAAACCTTGCCCTCGGATCTCTGATAGAAGGAATACCCAATTGTTTCTTTAGGGTATCCTATGAAGATGCATTTTTCTGCTTTGGGTTCAAACTTATCAGGTTGAAGTTTCTTCACATAAACATCGCAACCCCAAACTTTAAGAAATGATAGCTTAGATTTGTTTCCAAACCACAATACATACGGTGTCTTTTCAACGGATTTAGATGGTGCCCGATTTAAAGTGAATACAGCGGTTTCAACTGCATAACCCCAAAATGACAGTGGCAAGACTGTCAGAGACATCATGGATCCAACCATATCCAATAAAGTACGATTACGATGTTCCGACACACCATTACATTGTGGTGTTCCGGCAGGCGTGAGTTGTGAAACTATTCCACAATATCTCGTGTGTGTGCTAAACTCTTAACTAAGATACTCTCCTCCACGATCAAATCGTAGAAATTTAATCTTTCTATTACGATGATTTTCCACTTCATTCTGAAATTCCTTGAACTTTTCAAAGGTTTCAGACTTGTGTTTCATCAAATAGATATACCCGTATCTACTGAAATCATTCATGAAAGTAAAAAAAATAACGATATCCACCTCACGTTGACACACTCATTGGACCACATACATCCGTATGTATGATTTCCAATAAATCTGTCGCCCGTTCCATTGAACCGGAAAATGGAGTTCTAGTCATCTTGCCCATAAGGCATGGCTCACATGTATCAAATGATTTAAAATCAAGTGATTCCAAAAGTCCATCAGAATGGAGTTTCTTCATGCGTTTAACGCCAATATGACCTAGACGGCAGTGCCACATATATGCAAATATATCATCATCAATTTTAATCCTTTTAGCATCAACATTATGAATATGTGTAACACTATTATTGAGATCCAACAGAAATAAACCATTCATCAAAGGTGCATGACCATAAAATATATCATTCATATAAATCGAACAACCATTGTTTTCAGATTTTAAAGGAATAACCACTTCGCATCAAACATGATCCGGATACAATGTTCATGCTCAGTGCAGGCACCAAATAACAATTATTTAGATTTATAACTAATCCCGACGATAGGTGGAGAGGCAGCGTTCCGACGGCGATCACATCAAATCTTGATCCATTGCCGACACACATCTTGACCTCACCCCTTGCTAGCTGTCGCTTGTTTCGCAGCCCCCGATTCAAATTACATATATTAGCAACCGATCCAGTATCAAATACCCAGGTGCTACTGGGAGTACTAGTCAAATACACATCAATAACATGTATATCACATATACCTTTGTTTGCCTTGTCGGCCTTCTTGTCTGCAAAATACGTGGGACATTTGTGATTCCAATGGCTAGTCCCCTTACAATAATAGCACTCGGTATCAGACTTAGGGACAACTCGGGATTTCTTTTCAGGCGCGGCAACAGATTTGCCGCCCTTCTTTCCCTTCTGTTTACCCTTCTTGTATTTCTTGAAACTGGTGGTCTTATTGATCATCAACACTTGATGTTCTTTCCTAATCTCCACTTCTGCAGTCTTAAGCATTGATAGAAGCTCGGGGAGAGACTTCTTCATGCCCTACATATTATAGTTCATCAAGAAGCTCTTGTAGCTAGGTGGAAGAGATTGGAGAACACGATGTATGCCTAAGTCAATGGGAATCGTTATTCCCAAAGATACAAGCATATCGGCATACCCAGACAATTTGAGTATGTGCTCACTAACGGAGCTGTTCTCTTCCATCATGTAGTTAAAGAACTTTTCAGAAGCATTATAACTCTCTACGGTAGCATGGGTATTGAAAATCATTTTCAATTCACCCATGGTATCAAAGGAATTGCTTTTTTCAAAACGCTTTCGAAGTTCCTACTCTAGCCCATATTGTATACTGCAATGAACTAAGTTGTGGTCCTCCTGACGAGTCAAATAGACGTTCTTTTCCTCGTCAGGGGCATCCGGAGCTGGTGGGGGGCCTAGCAGCACTTCTAGCACATCTTGCTTTTGTGCAGTAGTGAGGAGAATCCCCAAATTCATGGCCCAGTTGGTAAATTTTCTACCATTTGCCGCAAGTTTCTCTTTCTCCATGAACACATCGAAATAAAAAGCAGGTGGTTCCATCTACAATAGAATTTGTAAAGTTTAGACTAAGTTTATGATAGATCGAGTTTAACTAATCAGATCACGAATGAACCCCCACTCAAAAACAACATCCCTTGTGTCTTTTTGGTGATTACATGAACCAAACCCACTACACCAAGTCCGATCGTCACGTGAGTCGGTGTAGCTTCAAAGGCGAGCATCTATATGGGCATCATATCAACTATATGACTCATGCTTAACCTTTCAGTCTGTGTTCCAAGGCCATGTCTATACATGCTAGGCTCGCCAAGTAAGAACCTTAGTACTCCCATGTGTAAAACTGTCTTACACCCATTTATGATGGTGGATTCAAGTACACCCGATCATCACGTGATGTCTTGAAACGACGAAACATAGAATGGTGCATACTTAAGGAGAACACATTTTTATCTTGATATCTAAATGAGGGATCATCTTATAATGCTACTAAGACGCCAAACAAGCAATATAAGATGCAAGCATCAAATGTGTAAAGTGAAATGATATGGTTCGTACACTTGATCACTATCATGTGGATCGTGGTATGATCTTTATCATTCCTTTTTGTCTAAGTCCAAGGTCTATGGAACTTACATGTTAGGTGTGTTGCAAGAGTATCAACTATACATTAACTTACAACATTACCATATCATGACACCAACCCAGCAACGATCTAAACTAGATGCCTGTAATTTATCAATTGCAAGTTTTACGTGGCTTAGGACTTTCGGAGATAGAGCCGGTCTTACCTACGAACATGGAACAACAACGATGATAACCAAATTATTTGCAACTCGTTGTAAACCAGATATTGACTATAATAGGAGAGACAGACACCCGCTAGCCACTTATGCAAAACTAGTTGCATGTCAAGCGTGGAACGTGTCTCATGTGCGAGGACATGTAAAGTTAGTCCGGGACACTTCATCCCACTTTGCCACAAATATCCAAAATACATGAAAGAGGCAATAACATGATCATCATCGCCCACATACTCATATGTGTACTACTCGTGCAAAGCATGTACACATAGATTAGGCTCTGATACCACTGTTGGGTTTGCAGCATAGAAAACAAAAAAAATTCTACGATGGGAACTTTTATATGACAAGATCTATCTACTAGATACAAGAAATGGGTGGATATACATCCATAGAGAACATACCCTCATAGACCGACAAAGCTTCGTTAACAAGATGAAACTCATGGATGATGTAGTCGAATGCTTGCTGATCTCAAGATCGTGTGGAAGTCCTAGCACCACAAATCAGCAGCGCATCCGTCCTCGCACACATGTTCAGGCCATCGAACAACCTCCACCTCCTCGCTCCAGCGATGCAGCGGAAGTAGCAACTCCTTCCAAACGAAATGCCACCAGGAACATGTATCTCGCTAATCCGAGACCATGGGGGAATAATTCTAGAGGGGGAGAGAGATCTTTCACGAGGAGGTGTGAGGAAGGAGTGAGAGGGGGCCTTTTATAGGAGGAGGGGGTACCCCTCCCCATGGCTGGTTCCCCATGGGGGGTGTCCCCTCGCCTCCCCCGTTCATGTGGTGGTAAGCCCCTCCACATAAATATGCCCCTTTACATTCTCTATTAAAGTCTCCACTTTAAATGCATTGAATTTCTCCAAATTTAATGCTCTCTCTCATTTAATAAAAATCTTTTGTTAATTTTATTCAGATTTTTTTAAATTATTTTAATTAACAAACATTCACATAAAACCCCCTTCAACATTTCAATATCACATGCAGAACCAATTTCAGCAATTTCACCCGAAACAATTTCGGTGTCTATTGAAACAATTCCAGCGCTTTGAAATTCATTTGTCTGAAACATATTTGCTCCAAATGGTGTTGGTACCCCTTAAGTGTGTCACCCTACGGTTCGCAAATAATGCAGACATGATCGAGACCCCTCTCAGATCAATAATCCGAAGCGGGACTTGGAGATCCATACTAACTCCCACACATTCAACAATTACTTTTGTGATCGTTAGAACCATTAACACTAGTAATTAAATCCCTTTGTCTCGCAATATATTACATGTCTGATATTCGATCATCGGTTTCTCCATTCCTAGTTTGATCTTGTTGTCGACATGTACTCTTTTCGCATTCCCGTGATATAACATTCTAGTGATCACATCACTTGCTTGCAAGCTATCTTAATGTGATATCACCGAGAGGGCCCAGAGTATATCTATCTGTCATCGAGATTGAAAAATTCCACTCTTGATCCATGAGCCTCAACATAATACCTTTGGAATACCCGAACCCATCTTTATAGCCACCCTATTACGGTGTGACGTTTGATGTTATCAAAGTATTCTTTCGGTGTTAGCAATTAACATGATCTCATGGTCTAAGGATAAAGATTACTTCGTATGATGCTATAGCAATATAAACATATTGACTTTGATCATAATACTATACTTTGGATGAATGTTCATCACATCATTCACCAATGATGTGACCTCGTTATTAACAACATCCAATGTCCATGATCATGAAACCTTGATCATCCTGTTAATCAATGAGCTAGTTTACAGAGAGGCATAACTAGGAACTTTCTATTTGTTTATTGAACACACATGTATTAAGGTTTCCGTATTAATACAATTATGGCATGCAAAATAAACATCTATCATATACTTGGAATACATATAATAATAACTTTATTATTGCCTCTCAGGACATATTCCCTTCAGTATGAGGAAGCAATGATGAGCCCAGATTCCAACAAATGGCAAGAAGACGTGAAATCCAAAATTGGATCCATGTACGAAAACCAAGTGTGGAGTTTGGTGGACCTACCAGATGGTTGCAAGGCTGTCGAGAACAACTTGATCTTTAAAAAGAAAACAAACATTGATGGTAATGTTACTGTCTATAAAGCTCTACTTGTCGCGAAAGGGTTTCGACAATTTCTCACCGGTAGCGAAGCTAAGTTCTATGAGTATTTTGTTAGCAATCGCTACATTTTCGATTATGAGATTTGGTAGATGGATGTCAAAACGACGTTCCTTAATGGTGACATTGAGGAAGAGTTGTATATGGTACAACCCAAGGGTTTTGTCGATCCTGAAGATGCTGACAAAGTATGCAAACTTCAGCATTCCATTTATGGACTAAAGCAAGCATCCCGGAGCTGGAATCAACATTTTGATAAGGTGATCAAAAACTTTGGATTTATACAAACTTATGGAGAAGCTTGTATTTACAAGAAAGTGAGTGGTAGCTCTGTGGCATTCCTAGTACTGTATTTGGATGACATATTGTTGATTGGGAATGATATAGAACTTCTTGAAAGTGTCAAAGCCTATTTGAATAATAGTTTTTCAATGAAGGATCTTGTCAAAGCGGCATACATTTTAGGCATCAAGATTTATAGAGATAGATCAAGATGCTTAATAGCGCTTTCACAAAGTGCATACCAGGACAAGGTTATAAAAAGATTTAGAATGGAAGAAAGCAAGAAAGGGTTCTTGCCCATGTTGCCAGGTAAGACCTTGAGTAAGACTCAAAGTCCATCTATGGTAGAAGATAGAGAGAAGATGAGTAAAATCCCCTATGCCTCCTCGGCCATAGGTTCTATCATGTATGCCATGCTGTGTACAAGACCGGATATAGAACATGTTGTTAGTTTGACTAGCAGATATCAAAGTGATCCTGGAATGGAACACTGGACATCGGTCAAAAATATCCTAAAGTACCTGAAAAGGACTAAGGATGTGGTTATTTCTTATGGAGGTGATCAACGGCTTGTTTTAAACAGTTACACCGATGCTAGTTGGAACACAGATTCGGATGACTCTAAGTCACTGTCTGGATATGTATTTATTTTGAATGGTGCAGCAGTGAGCTGGTGGAGTGCCAAGCAAAGCGTTGTGGTGAAATCTTCAACTGAATCAGAATACATAGCTGCTTCGGAGGCTGCATAAGAAGCGATATGGATGAAGGAGTTCATTACTGAGCTTTGTGTGGTTCCTAGTGCGTTGGACCCGATGGCCATCTATTGTGACAACATGGGTGCCATAGCTAATGCATAGGAGCCAAGGTCACATAAGAAGCTGAAGCACATCAAGCTACATTTTCATACTATTCATGAGTATGTCCAAGATGGTGACATAAACATTTGCAAAGTACACACTGATCTGAATGTGGCAGATCTGATGACTAAACCTCTCCCTAGAGAAAAACATGACCAACACTAGAATGCCATGGGTGTTAGGTACATTACAATGTAATCTAGATTATTGACTCTAGTGCAAGTGGGAGGCTATTGGAGATATGCCCAATAGGCAATAATAAAGTGGTGTTTATGATAAATGTTTACATTCCATGCTATAATTGTATTAATAGGAAACACTAATACTTGTGTGTTTTGTAAACGTAAAAGAGTCCCTAGTAAGCCTCTTGTAAAGACTAGCTTGTTGATTGATAGATGATCATGGTTTCATGATCATGGACATTGGATGTTATTAATAACAAGATCATATCATTAGGAGAATGATGTTATGGACACACACCCATAGTAAGCATAACATAAGATCAAGTCATTAAGTTCGTTTTTCTACAAGCTTTCAAATACATAGTAACCTAATCCTTCGACCATGAGATCATGTTAATTACCATTACCGGATAAGTTCTTTGATGACATCAAATGCCGCTTCGTAACTGGGTCGTTATAAAGGTGGCATTAGGTATTCTAAAAGTATGGGTTGAAGCGCATGGATCAAGAATGGGATTTGTCCATCCAAGTGATGGATAGATATGCTCTAGGCCCTCTCGGTGGAATGTCATCTAATTAGCTTGCAAGCATGTGACTAGGTCACAAGGGATGTCATATCATAGAACAAGTAAATAGTACTTATCGGTAACAAGGTAGAACTAGGTATGCAGATACAAATGATCGAACCTCGGATAAGTAGAGTATCACGTGACAAAGGGAGTCAGTGTCGTATCTTAATGGTTCTTTCGATCACGAAGTCATTGTTGAATATGTGGGAGCCATTATGGATCTCCAGGTCCCGTTGTTTGTTAGTGATTGGAGAAGTGTCTCGGTCATGTCTGCATAGTTCGCGAACCGTATGGTGACACAATTAAGGTTCGATGTTGTTTAAGTAGATATGGAATATGAGTTGGAGACCGAATGTTGTTCGGAGTCTCGGATTGGATCCAGGACATCACGAGGATATCCGGAATGGTTTGGATAATAAGATTCATATAATGGAAGTCGTTTTCTGAGGTTTGAAAAAGTTCCGGAGTTTTGTTTGGAGCTTCTAGAAGGTTTCAGAATGTTCCAGAAGGTTCCAAAGGAGATAAACTTGAAACCCAAGTTAATAGGCGATAAGACTTGGGAAGGAAGGAAACTTCCCCCTCCCCTCATGCGCTGGACCTAGGGAGTGGGGCCTAAGGGGGAAACCCTAGGCCGCCCCCTCTATATAAGTAGGGGAGGCGCCACCCCTCCCCCTTGCCCCTTCCATCCAAAACCCTAGCCGCCACTCTCCTCCTCCTTTATCCTGATGTGGCTTAGGCAAAGCCCTACATGATTTATCCTCCACCACCATCACCACGCCGTCGTGCTTCTCGGATTCCAAGGGGATCTACCACCTCCTCTGACTGCTGGAATGGGGAGAGGAAGGTCTACATCGACATGTACGTGTGACCAAGTGCGGAAGCGCTGCCGGAACGCGGCGCTGGAAGGATCGTCTACGTGATCTCGAGATCGGAAAGTGATCGACTACATCAACCACGAGATCCGATATCGCTCAAGGCTTTGGATCTACAAGGGTTAGTACGGATCTATCTCGTTGCACTTATCTCGTAGATTAGATCTTGGCTTTTCCATAAATTGGATCTTGGTTTTGTTTGTTCTTGTGGTAGAATTTTTTTGTTTTCCCTGCTACGAATCCTACACATAACTCATGAATTTAAATAATGGTTTCATTCAAAATGAGTATATCATTAAGTTGGGTATTTTCAAGGCATTTTAATATTTTACAAATGTTCATGCATTATCAATTAGTTTCATAACAAGGATAATTCACACATAATCGAACAAGATATGAACACAAATAGAAATCATTCATAGAAGCAGAACAACTGTTTGTTACAAACTCATATGAATAACCATCTCACGAAGTGTGAGACACACTAAATAAGTTCACAATCTATCGATTACAATAATCATCCATAATTGATAAAATAAGTGATAAATGTTGAGGGAGAGTGTCGTTGGCCATCATCATCATGATCGCCATCAACACACAATGTCACCTCCTCTCCAGCAAGCAGCTCTCATGCAGATGGACATGTTTTCACCAAAACAGAATAAGTATCAAATACTTTAACACTACAATATGTCTTTGCAAGATTATAACATTTATAAAATTGTATATCAAATATATACCTTTGTCATTGATGACCTCTCTAGCAATGGTTTCAACCTTCACATTCCTCAAATGTGATATGAACTTGTGGAAATCCTATGTTTCCACATTGCCTCATGATGCAAGTCCTGGCATGTGCTTGGTAGCTTGGTTGTAGCGACCGCAACACCATGTCGTTTGCAAAAGAGCTTGTCAACTAGTTATCCAGGAAGTATGCAAGCCTCGTGTACGCATCATGCATGCGCTCCAAGTGGTCTTCAAGTGGAGAGTTCTCCTCCATCTTTATGGAGAGGAAATCTCCCATCAGCTCATTCTCCCATATGCGCACTTGTTCCATGAAATGTGACCTAATCTGTTCCATTACTGTATGAGGGTTAAGATTACCCTCGACTGGCCACAACTCATCCACCATTCTAAAGAGCATTGTCACTGATATGAAAGTGGACATCTCACAATGACAGTTGTGGTAATACCGCTACTCTGGGGTCTCATCGAAATAGGGCTGCTCTAAATCCATCTTGTAGAGTATGTAGTCAACCACGTCATTCTCGCTAAGGAGAACATGGAGACGTGCAACCCACATAGAAAAGTTTTATCCGTCTAGTTTGAGCTTTTCTCCTTCCATCCAATCGTCAACAGGGAAGGTGACATTGGGGAGAACCATTTTCTACATTTATAATTCTGAAAAGGAATTTAGACTAAGTTCATAATTAAATGAGTTAAATATAACTCCACTAAAAACACCTATCCCTAGAAGGGTTTTAGTGATTACACAATCCCTATTCACTACACAACCCTCGATCGTCACGGTCGGCGACATAGTTGCAAAGGTCAACGCCTAAACGTCGATCACATCATTCATGTGACTCGTGCTCGATCTAACGAACATCCGTGTTACGAGGACATGTCTACACATGCTAGGCTCGCCAACTCAACCTTAGTGTATTCGTTGTGCAACATGGCTTACACCCACTGTATGCAAACATATATATGTCTGAGACCTGATCGTCATGGCCTGCCTCATACCGAGGAACTTTCTTGGTGGTGCACACTAAGGGAGAACACTTTCATTGGTATTTTGATTAGGGATCATCTTATTAGGGGGAATGTTCGTTTGCGGTACCAAACTTGGTGGGTGAGCGCACCGCGGTACCCGAGTTGCCATCAATCGCGTGGAGGAGCCATAGTAGATTCGCCAATTGTCTAGAAGGGCCAAATGGGGGTGAATACAAATCTAACGGCCAAATGGTCATTTGAACCAGACGAAAAACGGTTGAACTCAAATACCGCCGTTAGGTCAACTCTTCTTGGCCCACCATGTCAGTATTCCTCGTTATCTTTTGCGGTCGTGGACTAGCTTACCCCTGCGTGGACCAGATCCCTGAGTGGACGAGATCTATTTCTTTGCTCTGCTCTTGTCTTCTCCCCTGCTCCCCTCCCCATAACATTTGCTCAACTCCGGCTGCTCGTCTCAGATTGGAGCTCGCACTTGCTCTAATTTGCGTCTCCGCCATGTCTGGTCAACCTCCCACGCCTCTAATCGAAGCTCACAACCGTCGCCGTTGCATCGTCCGCCGTATCGGAGCTTCGCGTCCCCAGACTAATATCTCGCCTCTGGCTAGTCCTTCTCGCACGGTGGAGCGCGTCCCGTCGGGCGATCCAGGACGGCCACCGGCCTCGGGAAGTTGCGTGCTGTCGCGCACCCCATGCATGGTAGCCCTGGCACATCAGTTCGACGACCACGCTCTCATGGCCACCATGTTGGGCGTCTGTCCCGCCGTGACGCCGGCAGAGTTGCTGTCGGCTTTCAGGTCTCGTTTTGGGATAAGACGAAATGAGGTCAACATTGAGGTATGCGCGCCGCCATTTGATTTTTTCATCCGGTTCGAGCACAGCTCAGGCACCGAGCGCATTCTGCATTCTTCCCGTTTCGAGTGCTGCAGGGAGAAAATGAGCTTCATGCGTTGGCATCGCGCCTGTGGGTGGGACGATCGCTTGGGGCAGCTTCGTTTTCTTCTCCAAACTCAGCTTTGACGGCCTCCCATTGGATGCTTGGGATCCGGAGGCCCTCAAGCAGGTTGTCAGTAGCCTTGTCGGCGAGCTGGTGGAAATCATGCCACCGAGCGACAGATGGGTCATCGAGGTAAAGGCGTGGCTGAAAGATCCTGACGCCGTTCCTAAGATGTACGAGGTGCAAATTCCAAGCAGGGCAGGGCGACAGCTTTGCTAGAAGCACCCGGTCATCATCCACCTGGAGGAGGTTCTGGACTCGGTACATGGCATTCAGGGCCCCGAAGAGGCTCCTAGAAAGTGCCCTCGTTGCCTGCAGTGTTGGCCTGGAAGGATCAATGGCACAGGACCGCCACCGTTTCGCGACGGGGCACACCGTTTCGGTGGGGGGACCGGGCTTGGACGAGCTGGTGGTTCTGATTTCCCTCGAGTGAAGACAGAGCTCTAGTGAATTGCCGTGGTATGTGTGGCTAATGAATTTGTAGTATGGAGAGCGTAGCAGGAAGTTAGCATCGACAAAAAATTGTAATAGTTTGAATTGATGTAGTACGTGTGTGTAATAGTTTGAAGTAGTATGTGTGTGTAATAGTTCGAATCGGTGTAGTGTGTGTGGGTAATGAATTTGATCTACTATGTGTGTAATAGTTTGAATCAATGTAGTTGAACACCGTGCTTTATAATTTCTGTGAATAACCAAGGACAACCTCATGAAAAGAGGGTTGTCTGGCAATGAGCAATGTCAATTTTGTGGATGCCAGAAAAATGTAGTCCATCTCCTCTTCAAGTACTCCCTCCATTTCAAACTATAAGATGCTTTAGCTTTGTGAATGGAGCGTATCTAGACATCTTTTTGTGATGGTGCTTTCAAAACCTAGATGAACCTACATACTAAAAGGGGACTAGATACACTTCATTCACAAAGCTAAAACGTCTTATATTTTGAAACGGAGGGAGTACAAGATAGCTACATTTGTAACACGTTGAACTGCAGGACCATTTTGCAGGCAACACAAGACAAAGGGAAAAATGGTTTACAACACAGACAGCAGACGCAAAATCTGTAGTCTGGGATAAAAAGATGCCAGTTAACTGGATTGAACCACGACTAGTAATTGAATGAAATAGGTACTTGATAGTATTTGCTTACAACAGTAGTACTTCCATACAAAAGGGTCTTATACCTGCACAAAAGTGGGCCAAATTTCCTACTAGTTTATAGAACAATTCGTCAGTATTTCATCTACAAAAGCCATTCTTCAGTCCGTACTTAACTATTCTACACTAAAGAAACTATAGATCTCCACCAGAAAAGTTGGCTGGCCAATTGCCTTGAGAGGACATAAGTTCTTTGATCATTTAACCCAAACTGATCTCATCGTCTTCCCGCCAAACTACAAGAAATCTGCATCGTTCATGCACGAGCGATTTGCATGCGCCAGTCCCGATTCAGTTGGACCATCCGCGCCGCCGCAACGATTTCTTCGAAACTGAAATTCGACATCTCCTTCTCGGGATTGTAGGTCCGTGTGAACTCGAATCTGAATTCTAGGGTTGAGCTGATGCCCGCCGCCGGCTCCGGCTGTCGAACAATCCAGCATGTTGAGTGTAGACGCTTGGTCACCACCACGGTACGGCCTTCAACGGTGCATAGGATGGAGCGTGTTTGCCGCAGACGGCGTGCTCCCAGCCTACCCTACTGAGGTAAGGTAGTCCGCGTCGAAGCGTGGACGCGAGAGATCGTAGACCTTGGCGCTGCCCTATTCGAGGGTGTGTACCCTCGGCAGCGACATGCTCTCATGAACGATTTGATACGTACCTTATTCCCACTTCCTAGAGCATGCCGTAATGTCACCGCGTGATTTCTCCACATCGCTCTCTTGGCCCTGCTTGCCGCATCTGGCGCTGACGACGGCGCAGTCGCCGCCGCGGCCGATTCGGCACATTCGGGGAAATCATCCACCTGGCAGGGCAATGGGAGACCGGCCTTGAAGTAGAGCTTCATGGCCTTCCTTAGAGGGGCTAAATACCCCAGTTTCGGCGGCTGTCGCGGCGACGGCGGTGGCTTAGGCGGGGCCATGTTACCCTAGTTGGTGCGGCGCGGAGGAGCTGCGCAAGGTGAACTGGGGTTAGTCAGAGAAGGGGAGTGAAAGACTGACAATAGGTTTGTACTACGGGCACGCGTGAAAATAACCATTTCACATTTCCTTAGAGGGTAATAATTCGACACTCGTTGCATTAACAGCTCAATCTTTATTTCCCTTCTCAGCATAAGAGTGTGAACGTATTAAAAAGATCGGTCGTGGCTATCCACCTCATCGGGCAATGTACCAGGACAGGTAGGAGACGGAACCGGGTTTCATTTTAGAAATGTTGACGACTGTGCCCTTATGTTTATACGATATTATTTATATGCCACCATGTACCGTCGAGTGTAGCAACACCATCAGAAACAGGGGATAACGACGTGGCGTGTTTTAGTTTTTTAAAGGGCATCAGAAACATGGGATGCCGACATGGCATGTTTTCTGACTGGCAGGCCCACCCCCTCCACCTTTGATGGCGCGCATCCCAGGTTCGAGGGGTGGTACCGCCCACCAACACATTATTGTGGAATTTTCCATGTGGGACCTGAATTCCGGCGCTAAGCTGATGCCCATGTCGAACACAGAGAATTATGAAAGAAGCTAGCAAATAATACGCATACTACTCATCGAAATAATATAAATACAGTACAAATTTCTACTTCGAAAAATAGACCTGAAAATGCTACCAAATAACCTAGGATGAATATAGGATTCATTCTCCCCTATATATTTCGTCGTCGTCGGGTAACGCGTGCTGCAACACATGTCCAGAGAACTCTCTCCGTCTGCATTGTGTTGCCAGTATCTCGTCCAGAGGGTAAGGCCTCGGTGTATGTTCCAGACTTGAACCTCATGATCGTATAGTCTGATAAAATTCCTGTAGTATATGCAACCGGGTTTGACTATGGGGTGTAACCTGGTGTCAATGGAGATAGACTGATTGTAACCAACAAAGAGGGCACGACTTCCAATGTCACCGACGGCCTCGAGAAAGCGGTTCTCCGTGTCCACCTGGTACAAAACCGGTTGCCCTTTGGCGAAATCCCCGTTCAACACAAGAAGCAGATCACCATTTCACTCCACAAGGTAAAATTTGTAAGTTCCACGTACCTGTTCAAAGACTGGGGCCGAAATTATTTTGGCCATCGTGACAGTGCTCGCGCGCTTCTCTAACTGGATGTTGGTCGACAAGATGTCTCCATTCTCAAGTAATGCATATACTTCCCCTTAGAATGCCGTCATGTAGACCAGAAGCATATCAGGAGGTGGCGAATGCAATCCTTCTCCAAATGATCCCTTGATTTGCCCCGTTGGGGTGCTCTCATTGGCCCATGCAATATGATCTAGATAATCAGTGCAAATGAACACCATCGTCGGGGACTTCGTCACGACGACAGATTGCAGAAGATCAGATGGTATGTGTGCTTGAAACTTAGTGTTAGACTTATGAGTGATTGGGTTCAGAAGCCGAATCTTGTACGGCTCAACCCTCTGAGCAAGCACGAGGACGCCACGAGAAACACCGACGAAGTAGAATCTTTTGGAAGAAGAGGGCATCAGTTAGCACTAAGATACTTATAATGGAAAATACCAATAAATATCGGATGTGAATGTGAACCTGCGATGGACGTCCATTAGATTTGTCCTGAAGCAACGACCAGTGGCAAGGTTGAGGAAGGTGAAGTCGCCAAGGTCTGGAAGTGTGTGATCTATCATGATCCAGTTGTTGAGATGGAATTCGGGCACCTTTAAAGTGCGGCGCCAATCGGTGCAGACTTCCCGACAAGCAGCATAGGTGTCGACGTACTCCTCTTTCTCCAGCAAATAGTCGGCGATCTTACGAAGTGGGTCGGCCGAGAGATCGGCCCAGTTCCTCTTCATCCGGCTACTGGCCATGGCTTACATGCGGGAATGTTTTGATCGAGGAAGAAAGAAGAACTACCACTGCGAGGAGAAGAAGAAGAGGATAACAAACGAGGGAGACGAAGCGGAACTGCCACTGCGAGGAGAAGATGAGACGGGAGAGAAGAAGCGGAACTGCCAATTCAAGTGTGGATCAACGGGCTTTTTTCGGAACTAGCGCGTCAACCAGCCATGCCCTGCATGCAAGTTTTGATCAAACAGACTGACATGTGGGACCTGCTAAAAATTTCGTTAAGTGCTCCCCGTGCATAGTGCGCTGACAGGTGGCATGTTTTCTGACAGGCGGGCCCGCCTCCTCCACCTACGACGGCGCGCGTCCCAGGTTTGAGGGCTGGTGCCGCCCACCAACACATTATTGTGCAATTTTCCATGCTTTGTTGCAACCAGCTCCGCTCCTCTCCTCTGCTCCTGCCGCCGCCACTCCGCTCAATCGTGCACCGCTCTCGTTTGTCCCCTTGGGCCGTCATCCTCCCACCCTCCCCTCCCTAACATGCCCTCCCCTCCCCTCCCTGTCCTGTCTCCTTGCCGCCGCCCACCGCCCAGGCGCGTCTAGAAACGAAAACCGAGAGTCGGCCATTAGGTTAGGGGCCCAACGACGCTGGTGATCCGGATCCCACTCGGAGATGGATCCTACGAGGCTTGAGAGCACGGATATGGGTCCTGTGCGGCTGGAGAGCACAGAATGTCCTTCAAGTCTGGAGAGCACAGAGGACAATGAAACGGGAGGAGAGGAAGCGGGGTGCAGAGCTTTGGAGGTACGGAGCCTGGAGAAGGTGTCGTGCGTCCACATTGAAAGGTAAGAACTATGATTCCTTATCTACATACCCCAATTAGCGTTTCTAGTCCCGTGGTGATGGCAAGGATATGTGTTGGTAAGCGCAGGACGTCTATACAGCTTGTCCTTGAGCATGATGCTTTGTCAAGCGAGCATGAAGGCACTGAAACGTGTGGCAGTGCGGATGATGATGAGAAAGCATATCCAGACGTGGTTGCTGACCCTGATAGGATGGAGAGTAGGGAATATTTGGTTGATTTGAACTTTGAGCCTAAGTATGGGACTGATGAGGAAGAGGAATGTGAAGATGTGGAAATGGGATGTAGATATGACGACGAAGACGTGGACAGGCCAGTGATACACTTTGACAGGGACAATCCTACAATTGATAAGGGGACTGTCTTTGATAATGTGGAGGACTGCAGATATGCAGTTGCAACCTATGCAATCAGAGTTGGGTTCAAATTTATCATTGAAAAGAGTGACCAAAAGAGATTTACGGTGCACTGTAGGGAAAATAATGTGTGTAAATAGAGATTACATGCATCTCCAATGCAGGGTGGACACCCATTTCAGGTTGCAATAGCTACATTTAGTTTCAGTCTTTCTCATATTTATTCTACTGATAACTAGCTCTGAATTATTTGGATTCTTATCAAATGCAGATCAAAGTAAACACGAAGGAACACAACTGCCCTAATACTTCTTTAAGTGGTAAAATTAGACCGGCGACTACCAAGTGGATTGCTGCTACTGTACTTGACTGGGTGAGGCAGGATCATAACATTGGACCAGCTGAACTCAGAGCAAAGATTAGCAAAAAGTTTAACATTCTGATTCCTTATCACAGAGGCTTTGATGGGAAGGAGATGGCTCTAGACTTCATTCAAGGCAAGTGGAATGGCAGTTTTCATATGTTGTATAATTTCAAAGCTCAGGTAGAGAAAACATCACCTGGTAGTGTTGTTGACATCGATTACGAGGTTATGAAAGGGAGGGAAAAGGTCTCGAGGGGGGTCAGGTATAAGCAGGCAGATAAGATATCTTTTAGGAGATGTTTTGTCTGCCTGAAGGCATGCTAGAAGGGGCTCCTAGACGGCTGCATGCCATACTTGGCAATAGGCGCAACTTCTTTAACAGGGAAGTTCAGGGGACATGTTGCTTCTACTTGTGCTTTGGACGCGCATAATTGGCTTCTACCCATATCTTATGCTGTTCTTAAGGGTGAATCAAATGAAAGCTGGACATGGTTCATGCAGAGACTATGGGAAGTAATTGGTCACCCTGAAGGCTTGGTGATACACACCGGTGCATCCGAGGGTCTTGAGAATGCTGTTGATGCTGTGTTTCCTGGGGTTGAGCATAGGGAATGCATGCGGCACCTCGCTACTAACTTCATGAAGAAGTTCAAAGGAAAGATCTTTGAAGAGGACTTGTGGCGATCAGCATACACATACATCCCAAGCACGCATGCTACTTACTTGCAGAACATGTATGTAGTGCCAAAGGTGAAAAAATACCTTGAGGAACATCACACCAAGCTATGGGCCAGAAGCAAGTTTGGTGAGTTAAGCAAGGTGGATTTTGTATGCAATAATTTGGCAGAGAGTTTCAATGATAAGATTTCTGGCATGAAGACACTTGGAATTGTTATTTTGTTGGATGCAATAAGACAATGCATAATGGTGAAGATATATTTAAGACAAAGAATTTGTGCAAGAAAAATTTTAGGCCATAAAATAGTTCCAAAGGTGGTTATGTTACTGAATGCAAGAACCAGGGCAATGAGAACGATAAAGATGAGGGTGGTCAGAAGTTCCAGAACATTGGCTGAGGTTTATGCAGAATACAAGCGTGGAAGTGAACGGAGGTACACTGTAGACATTGGAAACAAGATGTGTTCATGCAGGCAGTGGCAGATTACTGGTCTGCCATGTCACCATGCAATTTACTTCATCTTAAAGCTTAGAGGTAACGGAGCTGAAATAGAGAACTATGTCGACAACTATTTCTCCGTGGACAAGTTTGCTGCAACTTATGCAGAAAACATACCACCTATGGCCGATGAAAATGATTGGGAGATTGTCAATCCAGGGTTCAAAATTCAACCACCAGTTCTTAGGAGGCCACCTCGGAGGCCTAGAAAGCTAAGGATCGTAGCCTCCACCGATAAAGGTCCAAGGCTTGGTGCTAGGAAAAGGAAATGCGGACGTTGTGGCGGATTCGACCATATCAAGAGGTTGTGCAAAAACCCAGTTACACATGCTATTGTCCCTGCTCACACCCCGGTGGCAGAAAATGAGGCTTCTCAGCCAGAACTGGCAGAAGAGCAGCGCGAAGACGGTAATGAGCACTGGGAGGAAAACGTACTTAAGCAGCCAATTTATGAAGAAGTGGAGGTGCCGGCGAGAAAATGGTGTGAAAAGAAACAAAAGGGTAAGCGAAACGGGGAGGAAAGGGCAAATAATGGAGGTGTATTAGAATATGAAGAAGTTGCAGGGGTGACTGAGGATGTTCTTGAGGATCTTTCGGCTAACTGCAGGAGAAATAATAAATCCCTGCCAATTTCATCTTTGTACGATTCTCCGGATGAAAGGTAAGCTTAAAAATTGTTTTATTGCCATTTTATCATTTTTTTGTCCTCATCAACTGATGCTTAATGCAGCGTCGGCTAGCAGACTAATAAGAGGAGCAGAAAGATGTGGGCACAGTAACATCCTATGTTGAATTGTATCATTGAAACTAAACTAGCCAGGTCGTCTTTATTTATATCTGGCGCGTGCAACGTGTCTGTGATGGGGTCATGTGGACTAGATTACATTTAAAAAAAAATATTATTACATTATTTTTTACCTGCGTTTGGACGCGGCTACTAGTTCACATGTCCCTTGCATTCCGATCTCCTCTGGCGCACTCTAGAATTATGGCTGTGCCATCAAGTAGCAGAGTTAGCGTATTGTCCCATCAGGTGTGAACGCAATGACTTTCTTTGTTCAGAATTTGACGACTTTTGATTAGTTTGAAAGACAGAGAAAACTAAAACATGTATCTAGACATGTTTTGGGTATAGACACATTTATTAAATATCTAAAAAAACTAAGTCAGTTATATCTGGACAGGAGTAGTACACTATTACAACACACTCGATCCCTTCTCCTCAGGCGCAGACCAAATTACGGTTGTGCCATCAAGTGCTGGGAGCAGAGTCAGCGTATTGTCCCATCAGATATGCCAGGGAACACGCGAACTTTATTTTCAGGATCGGACGAGTTTCGATCGACTAGTTTCAAAGACAAAGACAACTAAAACATGGCCAAAATATATAGATTATGACGATAATCGACCATGAATTAGGTGACCCAGATCCAAAGAGCGCATTAAGATACAGTACATAGATTTAATTTATGCTTAAGTGGCCCTAATCGACTATGACGCTCCCGCAGTCTCCATCATTGACGATGTTGTCCGTGTCGCCACCAGCCTCCTACGCATCGGAATCGATGCCGACATTCCCGGCAGCGTTCCTCCTCCTCATGGATTCTTCATGGCGCGCTGCATCGATAACGGTGGAGGTCCTACGCCTAGGCACTGCCCAGAAGCGCTGCCTCCCTTCGGGGTTGCACAGATTCGGGTGGATCTCCCGCCGATGGGTTCCGCACAGCTCAATCAACGCAGCCCGCTCCTTCTTGAACAGCTTTCGCCAGTACGCGCTCATACGCGAGTACCGCACCATTGCCCTCTTCCGCTCCGACAGCTGGCGGCGGCGCTCCTCGATCTGCCTCGCCAACACGTTGTCGCGCAAGAGCGGCACGACAGGAACCCCAGCATAGCGGAGCTCGAAGCCGGCCGGAAGCCTCGCTAACGGCGTTGCGAGTATGTCGTAGTGGGCGAACATCTGAGCCTCGTGCAAGCTGAGTTTGGGCCTCTCCCTCTCCATGGCGATGAAGGAATACAATCTGATTTTCGGCCTCGAGGTTAAGGGGATAAAGGCAAGGACGTAGGCCCAACGTAGTTGCCACGGCCAATTACTTCGCAGAATAGACTTCTCGCGGATCGCCCTCACGAAGGACATCACTATCGTCCACGCACCCCGATCCAACGGCGCCTAACAATCGGGGATCGGGTCTTCTAGAAGCCCAGAGCGGTTGCTGGTTAGTTCTGCGTCCCGATTGTTTGTGGCCAACGGCGGTCGTTGAAAATAATAGACATTTCAATGACACTGGTGGATCCATGTGTGGTCTCTAAAGAGAACACACATCCAATGACTCAGGTTGTTGTTAGTAAAAAGAACACACATGCAATGACACTGGTGGATCCATATGTGGTATGTGAAAAGAACACGCATGCAATGACTCCAGTTGTTGTTAGTGAAAAGAACACACATGCAATGACACTGGTGGATCCATGTGTGATCTCTAAAGAGAACACACATTTCAATGACACTGGTGGATCCATAGGTGGTATGTGAAAAGAACACACATGCAAAATGACTTTGGTTGTTGTTACTAAAAAGAACACGCATGCAATGACTCTAGTGGATCCATGTGAAAAGAACACACATGTAATGACACTGGTGGATCCATAGGTGGTATGTGAAAATAACACACATTTCAATGACTCTGGTTGTTGTTACTAAAAAGAACATACATGCAATGACACTGGTGGATCCATGGGTGGATTGTGAAAAGAACACACATGCAATGACACTGGTAGATCCATAGGTGGTATGTGAAAAGAACACACATGCAAAATGACTTCTGTTGTTGTTACTAAAAAGAACACACATGCAATGACATTGGTGGATCCATGTGTGGTCTCTGTAGAGAACACACATTTCAATGACACTGGTGGATCCATATGTGGTATGTGAAAAGAACACACATGCAATGACTCTGGTTGTTGTTGTTGAAAAGAACACACATGTAATGACACTGGTGGATCCATAGGTGGTATGTGCAAAGAACACACATTTCAATGACTCTAGTTGATGTTACTAAAAGGAACACACGTGCAATGACACTAGTGGATCCATGGGTGGATTGTGAAAAGAACACACATGCAATGACACTGGTGGATCCATAGGTGGTATGTGAAAAGAACACACATGCAAAATGACTCTGGTTGTTGTTACTAAAAAGAACACACATGCAATGACACTGGTGGATCCATGTGTGGTCTTTGTAGAGAACACACATTTCAATGACACTGGTGGATCCATATGTGGTTTGTGAAAAGAACACACATGCAATGACTCTGGTTGTTGTTAGTGAAAAGAACACACATACAATGACACTGGTGGATCCATAGGTGGTATGTGCAAAGAACACACATTTCAATGACTCTGGTTGTTGTTACTAAAAAGAACACACATGCAAAGACACTAGTGGATCCATGGGTGGATTGTGAAAAGAACACACATGCAATGACACTGGTGGATCCATAGGTGGTATGTGAGAAGAACAGCCATGAAATGACCCTGGTTGTTGTTACTAAAAACAACACACATGCAATGACTCTGGTTGTTTTTAGTGAAAAGAACACACATGCAATGACACTGGTGGATCCATGTGTGGTCTCTAAAGAGAGCACACATTTCAATGACTCTGGTGGATCCATATGTGGTATGTGAAAACAACACACATGCAATGACTCTGGTTGTTGTTAGTGAAAAGAACACACATGCAATGACATTGGTGGATACATAGGTGGTATGTGAGAAGAACACACATTTCAATGACTCTTGTTGTTGTTAATAAAAAGAACACACATGCAATGACACTGGTGGATCCATGTGTGGATTGTGAGAAGAACAGCCATGAAATGACTCTGGTTGTTAGTAAAAAGAACACACATGCAATGACTCCAGTTGTTAGTGAAAAGAGCACACATTCAATGACTCTAGTTGTTGTTAGTGAAAAGAATTTACATGCAATGACACCGGTGGATCCATGTGTGGTCTCTGTAGAGAACACACATTTCAATGACACTGGTGGATCCATATGTGGTATTTGAAAAGAACACACATGCAATGACTCTGGTTGTTGTTACTAAAAAGAACACACATGCAATGACACTGGTGGATCCATAGGTGGATTATGAAATGAACACACATGCAATGACACTGGTGGATCCATAGGTGGTATGTGAGAAGAACACACATTTCAATGACTCTGGTTGTTGTTACTAAAAAGAACACACATGCAATAACACCGGTGGATCCATGTGTGGATTGTGAAAAGAGCACACATGCAATGACACTAGTGGATCCATAGGTGGTATGTGAGAAGAACAACCATGAAATGACTCTGGTTGTTTTAGTAAAAAGAACACACATGCAATGACTCCAGTTGTTGTTAGTGAAAAGAGCACACATGCAATGACTCCAATTGTTATTAGTGAAAAGAACATACATGCAATGACACCGGTGGATCCATGTGTGGTCTCTGTAGAGAACACACATTTCAATGACACTGGTGGATCCATATGTGGTATGTGAAAAGAACACACATGCAATGACTCTGGCTGTTGTTACTAAAAAGAACACACATGCAATGACACTGGTGGATTGATGTCTACGCACTTCTATTCTTGTAGACAGTTGTTTGGCCTCCAAGTGCAGAGGTTTGTAGAACAACAGCAGGTTTTCCCTTAAGTGGATCACCCAAGGTTTATCAAACTCAGGGAGGAAGTGGTCAAAGGTATTCCCTCTCAAGCAACCCTGCAATCAAGATACAAGAAGTCTCTTGTGTCCCCAACACACCTAATACACTTGCCAGGTGTATAGGTGCACTAGTTCGACGAAGAGATAGTAAAATACAAGTGGTATGGATATAAGATAATGGTAACGGTGATAGAAGATAGCTTGATTGTGTGAAAGAGACTAAAGGCAAACTGAAATAAAGAAGGAAACAAGAAAACATGTAACATATCTAGTAGCAAACGAAGTATCAATGCTTAGAAACAGGACCTAGGGATCATACTTTCACTAGTGAACACTCTCATATAAATATATTATCTTCATGATACTACTCTTAACTACTCTCCGGTTGAACACTCTAATCGATGGTAGGGCTATAACAACACACCTCAAAGTAAGCCTTTCCCATCTAGAAAACCCCACACTGTGACCTTGAGTACTAGATGAGTCCAACAAACACCACAATTTCATAAAGACATCCAACTCCAAATATAACTCATAACAAGTATTTGAGATCTCTAGCCTAAGTGCCACCATGGTGTGCACGCTGTCACTTTCACACACATGGGGAGAGCAGAGATCTATTAAAGCACTTGAGTAGCAAGGTAGATCTATAGATTCCAAGCTCATGATCTCAATAAGATCATGCATAGAGAGAGATGAACACATAGCTACCGGTAGAACCCTTAGCCTCGAGAGAGAACTACTCCCTCCTCATCATGGGAATCAGCAACAGTGATGGAGATGGTGGTGGAGATCGATGGAGATGGCTCCGGCGGCACTTCCCCGTCCCGGCAGGGTGCCAGAACTGAGACTTTCTGTCCCCCGAATCTCCCCTTCGGTGGCGGCGGCGCTGCGGAACTTTTTGTGGCTGTAGGCTTGACGTTTTAGGGTTTTGGTATCGGGAGGCTCTTATAGGCGAGAGGGGAGACCGAGGGGGTGCTAGGGGGCCCCACACCACCTGGTGGCGCGGGTAAGGCTAGCCCGCGCCTAGGAGGGTGTGGCCAGGCCCTGGCCCTCCTCCATCTCGTATTCTAGCTCCGTGAGTCTTCCGGTAAAATAGGAACTTTGGCTTTTGTCCCGTCCAATTCCGAGAATATTCATTTTTTGACTTCCTGGAACCAAAAACAGCAGAAAACAGGCAACTGGCACTGTGGCATCTTGTTAATAGGTTAGTCCAAGAAATCATATGAAAAGTACTCCAAAGTTGGAACAAAACACAAGAAAGTAGATAAAACCAAGCATGGAACATCAAAAATTATAGATACATTTGCAATGTATCAATATCCCCAAGCTTAACTCCTGCTCGTCCTCGAGTAGGTAAGTGATAAAAAGAAAGAATTTTTGAAGTGACATGCACCATCAAAGAGTTGATCAAAGTATTTGCAAAACATTCAAATTTGGGATCATAGTACTTCAATCATAACATGAAATACAAAGTTCTAGCAATAAGCAAAGAGACTATGATGCAACATGAAAAGGCACAAACAAAAGATTCATGAATAACAATGCTTTGCAATACGTTTGTTTGTTTCACATAAAGAAAACATAGCATAATAGTATTCAGCTTGTCCCTCAATAGAGTAGCAAATATAAATGCATAGGACACCTTCAAATTTCATAAGAGTGACTAGATACAATAGTTTAAAACAAGCAATAACAAGTTATGCATCAATCAACTAGTCTTGGGACAATGCACATAGAACTAAGAATGGCCACTATGATCTCAAAGTAGTGCATAGAGATAGAAGGTGGAGACTCAATATAATGGTGGAAGAAAGGCCTTTTGTAAAAGGAAGTAGGGATTCAAGTCTCATAAAGAGCTTCCAAAAATTATGATACTTAAAGCTTTTAGCTCTCATTACCCTTATCATAAGCATCTTGAAGGTGATTAAGGTTAAAGTGACACAACTAAGAGGATATGCTTGACAAGTTATAAACCGAAATCTCATGCCCCTTACTTACGAAGACCCATCCTCATGCTACTCAACTTTAGTCACGAGTAAGCTCTAGTCATTGTAAGTATATGTGTATCATTAAGAACCGCCAACGGGGTACCCCTTGCACATGATACGGGAGCTTTCCCATAATCAAAATGACAAGGCAAGCAGACAATGAGCATCTCAGCGATCTTTTTATTTGCTATTTGCATAGGTTTTTATTGAGGATGCTTCATAGAGTGCTCATTATGGTGATGCTGCAAGTTTCCACCATGATTAGGCATGGCTTAGGCTAGTGGCCCAGGCGTTTCTCTAACACACATACAAACTCCATGATCTTACCAGTTCCACTTTTATTTCACACCGCCGGGATCCATAAGAAAAAGAACATAATTTCAACGGGGTACAAAGTACAAGTGCAATGTTGAAAGCATTCCCCATGAAACATGGTTCTGCTAATTTCAACTTATAAAGCGCAAGCATATACGCAACAAAGAAGGAACCAATGGTTCAAGTTTATTAGAGGCAATAAAGTAAAGTGTGCCATCAAGTTCATGAGAGCTTTAATCACTAGTTTTCTCATAACAAGTGGAAGATAAACAAAGCATGAATATACTTGGAATAGCATAAGCTAGTAGGTAGGTATGGTGGACTCTTTGGAATAACTTGGCTTAGGGAGTTGGATGCATGAGTGGAACTCATACTTGGTGGTGGAGACTAGCAAAAGACTGGGAGCGACAAACTAAGAGAGCAATAATGGCCATAATCATGCAGAGCGACAAAACATCATTGATCAAAGCATAAAGTGATACTACAAGTTGAAAACTAAAGGATCATAAAGGCTATGGTGACTTGAGATATTCATAACATGGTGTGAGCATGCGCCAAGTCAACCCAAATAAAGCATCAAAGGAGAATGCCACTATATTATGCTTTAATATGCTAAAACAACGCATGATTCATCCATGGCACATTAAGCAATCTCAATTGTTTATAACAAGTCATGCTACAGCAAAGAATACTAAGCATAAAGCCAAAACAATCTCGAGCATGGCATGACAAAGCATAGGCCATAGTCAAAAACAAGCTCTTTTTACCACATAAGCATGAGCTTTCCTACTCTTTTCCAAACCAAACCAAACTAAGTGCAAACCAAAGGTATGAAAGAGGGGGTCCAACCAACTTATTCAGAAAACTAAGAAAACCAAGAAAACTAAAAACCAAAACAAAAACAAAAAAGAAGCCTCTTCAAGAAAACCACAACTGTGCATGAAACAATAAAAATGAAGCGTTTGGAAGAAACCTGGGATTTTTATTGATGAAGAAGGGGATGCCTTGGGCATCCCCAAGCTTTGACGCTTGTAATTCTTGGACATTTCTTGGGGTAACACGCGTGGCATCCCTAAGCTTAAGATTTAGTCCGTCCTTCAACTCATTACTCATTCCTTCCATACACCTGAAATTTGTTTTCATACAAAACTTCACACAATCTCATTAGCAACATTAGTGTACTCAAGATAAATAAGTCTTAACGTTCAGTTCTAACACCAAATAAACTTCCATTAGAACACTAGCTACTGTAGCACTTCCCTCAAAAAGCTCAATTCCCCAAAAGAATTCAAGAAGGAACCAACAAGAAGCAAATGCAAAAATGGCAGAAATCTGTCAAAACAGACCAGCAGGTAAAGACAAATTTTTTCGAAGACCTTCTGTTGCTCAAATCAAAACGTGTTGAACTAACGAAAGTTAGATAACAACCTAGGGCAAAATCGCAAAAACTTACAGCTCAATCCGACAAACAGAGCTCTCTCACGAATTTTTACAGTGAAGCACAGAAATCTATTTCGGTACAGCAACTTTTCCAATCATTACTTCTCTCTCATTAGAGGTTACTCTGGGCACAAAAAAGCAAATAAAAAGGATAAGGAGCGGTTATTACAGAGTTAATAACTTCCAAGACTCATCTAAAACTTTTGGGTTATCTCCTAATAAGTACTTCTCTTTAACGCCTTTAAGTTAGGCCTGATAGTTTGAGAAGATGCTCACATAAGAAATATGAATTGAAGTAAAAGAGGGCATCAAGAAGAAAATTCAAAGCACATTTAAGTCTAACCCACTTCCTATGCATAGGAATATTGTAAAGAAACAAGTCATGAAAGCACAAAGCAACAGGCATAGGAAAGCAAAAAAAGTGCAACTTCAAAAATTTCAACATAAAGAGGGGAAACTTAATATTGTTGAGACACATAAAACCATGTTTCCCTCTCTCATAATAACTTTCAGTAGCATCATGAATAAAATTAACAATATAACTATCACATAAAACATTCTTATCATGAGCCACATGCATAAAAGAATTAATACTCTCCACATAAACATAGTCATTCTTATTGATTGTAGTGGGAGCAAATTCAACAAAATAGCTATCATTATTATTTTCATCACCATAATCATCAAATATAGGAGGCATATTGTAATCATAATTAATTTTCTCCTCAATAGTAGGTGGACTGAAAATATCATAATCATCATTGTAATCATCATATATTGGAGGTTTTGTATCATCAAAGTAAATTTTCTCCTCCGTGCTTGGGGGACTAAAAAGATCAGGCTCATCAAAACTAGCTTCCCCAAGCTTAGACTTTTCCATAGCATTAGCACTCATGGTGTCCAAAGAATACATACTAACAACATTGCTATTAGCATGCAAATAAAGTTCCATGGGTTTTTAATTTTCTCTTCAAACACTTCATGTCCTAACTCAAGATAAATACTATAAAGCTCTCTAATTTTGTTGTTGTTTTCCATTAAGCCTAACTAGTGAAAACAAGAAACAAAAAGACAAAATTGCAGAATCTAAAGGAAATAACTTCGAGTACTCACACCAGAAAATAGGTGTTTCCGTGGGAGGTTCTTCTTCTTTAATCCTCTGGTGTGAATACCTTTTACCTTTCCTCCCCGGCAACGGCGCCAGAAAAGAGCTTGATGTCTACGCACTTCTATTCTTGTACACAGTTGTTGGGCCTCCAAGTGCAGAGGTTTGTAGAACAGCAGCAAGTTTTTCCTTAAGTGGATCACGCAAGGTTTATCGAACTCAGGGAGGAAGTGGTCAAAGGTATTCCCTCTCAAGCAACCCTGCAATCAAGATACAAGAAGTCTCTTGTGTCCCCAACACACCTAATACACTTGTCAGGAGTATAGGTGCACTAGTTCGGCGAAGAGATGGTAAAATACAAGTGGTATGGATATAAGATAATGGTAACAGTGATAGAAGATAGCTTGATGGCGTGAAAGAGACTAAAGGCAAACTGAAATAAAGAAGGAAACAAGCAAACATGTAACAGATCTAGTAGCAAACGAAGTATCAATGCTTAGAAACAATGCCTAGGGATCATACTTTCACTAGTGAACACTCTCATATAAATATATTATCTTCATGATACTAATCTTAACTACTCTCCGGTTGAACACTCTAATCTATGGTAGTGTTGGAGATATGCCCAAGAGGCAATAATAAAAGTGATTATTATTATATCTTTGTGTTTATGATGAATGTTTACATCCCATGCTATAATTGTATTATTAGGAAACACTAATACTTCTGTGTTTTGTAAACATATGAGAGTCCCTAGAAAGCCTCTTGTTGAACTAGCTTGTTGATTGATTGATGATCATGGTTTCCTGATCATGGACATAAGGATGTGATTAATAACAAGGTTATATCATTAGGAGAATGATGTAATGGACACACACCCATAGTAAGCGTAGCATAAGATCAAGTCATTAAGTTCGTATTGCTGTAAGCTTTCAAATACATAGTAACCTAATCCTTCGACCATGAGGTTATGTTAATCACCATTACCGGATGGATACTTTGATGACATCAAACGCCGCTTCGTAACTGGGTGGTTATAAAAGTGTCATTGGGTATTCTGAAAGTATGTGTTGAAGCGCATGAACCAAGATTGGGATTTGTCCATCCATATGACGGATAGATATGCTCTGGGCCCTCTCGATGGAATGTCATCTAGTTAGCTTGCAAGCATGTGACTAGGTCACAAGGGATGACATATCACGAAACGAGTAAAGAGTACTTATCAGTAACGAGGTAGAATGAGGTATGGAGATACCGACGATCAAACCTCGGATAAGTATAGTATCGCGAGACAAAGGGAATTGGTTTCGTATGTAAGTGGTTCAATCGATCACGAAGTCATCGTTGAGTATGTGGGAGCCATTATGGATCTCCAGGTCCCGCTGATGGTTATTGATAGGAGATGTATCTCTATCATGTCTGCATATTCACGAACCGTAGGGTGACACACTTAAGGTTCGAAGTTGTTTTAAGTAGATATGGAATATGCGTTGGAGACCGAATGTTGTTCGGAGTCTCGGATTGGATTCGGGACATCACGAGGAGATCCGGAATGGTCCGGAGAATAAGATTCATATATAGGGGATCATTTTCTGAGTTAGGAAATGTTCCGGAGTGTTTGTATGAGGATTCTAGAAGATTTCGGAATGTTCCGGAAGGTTCTAGAAGACATCTTTGAGTTTGCTTGAAAATCAAGATAGGGATCAAGGAGTCCTGGTGGGTCAAGACAAGGATTCGTGGGGGAGGAGGACTCCTCCCCCCACTCCCCAATCCGCCGGCCTAGAGGAGGGGAGTCCTACAAGGACTCCCCCTCCCCAAGGCGCCCTCCCCCCTTAAATAGAAGGGCAGGGGCGCCCCCTCCTCCCTTGCTCTCATAACTCCCAATCTCTGCCGCCTCTCTCCTCCACCTTTCTTCTGCATAGGCATAGGCGAAGCCCTGCAGAATTCTCTACTCCACCACCACCACCACGCCGTCGTGCTGCTGGGATTCCGTGGAGAAGATCTACTACCTCTGCTGCCCGCTGGAACGGGGAGAGGAAGGTCTACTTCGACTCCGCACGTGTGACCGACTGCGGAAGCGCTACCGAATCGCGGCGCCGGAAGGATCGTCTACTTGACCGACGGCGGAAGCGCTGCTGGAACGCGACGCCGGAAGGATCGTCTACTTGACCGACGGCGGAAGCGCTGCCGGAACGCGACGCCGGAAGGATCGTCCACACGATCTTGAGATCGGCAAGTGATCGACTACATCAACCACGAGATCTAATCTCGTTAACGCTTTCGGATCTACGAGGGTTAGTTCCTATCTATCTCGTTGCTCATGTCTAATAGATTAGATCTTGGCTTTTATCTAGATTAGATCTAGGTTTTGTTCGTTCTTGCGGTAGAAATTTTTTGTTTTCCATGCTACGAACCCATCAGTGGTATCAGAGGCGTATCTATGCATAGATCTGTTGCACGAGTAGAACACAATGTTTTTGTGGGCGTTGATGCTTTTGTTGTTGGTTTCTTAGCGTGTACTTTGCATCTTGCGGCATGGTGGGATGAAGCGGCTCGGGCTAACATTACATGTCATCGCACATGAGACTTGCTCCACACTTGACGTGCAACTTGCTTTGCACAAGTGGCTTTGTGGGTGTCTGTCTCTCCCACCATAGTTAAGATTCAACTTACCCTGAGCATCTTGACAACACTTGTATCAACGCTGTGGTAATTGTTCGTAGGTAAGATCGGTCTTGTGCGAAAGCCCCAAACCACGTAAAACATGCAAAGAAAATTAGAGGCGTCTAACTTGTTTTTGCAGGGGTTTTGTGATGTGATATGGCCAACATGTGATTGTGATTGTATTTGATGTATGCAATGATCCTTGTTGTAATATGGCAACCGGCAGGAGCCTAATGGTTGTCTTTAATTCTGTTAAGACCTGCGTGTCTATTCATCTTGTAATAGCTTTATTCCAAGTAGTTGTAATAGTTGCTGGTGATGATGGACAACCATGAAGCGGCGCCACTGACCTTGACGCAATGCTGGTGATGATGAAGATCATGTTCGTGCTTTGGAGATGGAGATCAAAGGCGCAAGAAGAAAAGGCCATATCATATCACACTAATTATGAATTGCCTCTGATGTTAATCCTTTATGCATCTTGTATTGCTTAGATCGTGACGGTAGCATTATAAGATGATCCCTCTCACTAAAATATCAAGTAATAAAGTGTTCACCCTTAGTTGGCACCGTTGCTAAGACTCGTCGTTTCGAAGCATCTCGTGATGATCGGATGTGATAGATTCTACGTGTGCATACAACGGGTGCAAGCCAGATTTGCACATGCGGAAACTAAGGTTATCTTGACGAGCCTAGCATGTACAGACATGGTCTCAGAACACGGAATACCGAAAGGTAGAGCATGAGTCATATAATTGATATGATGAACATGAAGATTGTTCGCCGATGAAACTACATCTTCTCTCGTGAAGATCGGACTTGGTGTAGTGGACTTTGTTCGTGTAATCACTAAGACAATGTGAGGGATGTTGTTTTGAGTGGGAGTTCACCTAGTTATTTTAAGAATTAAATTAGAACTCAATTTGTCATAAACTTAGTCTAAACTACTTGCAAATTTATGTAGATTATGGCGACCCCCCCATCAATTTCAATGCGTTCCTAGAGAAAGAAAAGCTTAAGAACAATGGAAGCAATTTCACGGACTGGTTGCCTGGACTGAAGATCGTCCTCAGGGCTTGTCAGTTGACCTATGTGCTCGATGCACCGCTAGGTGACCCACCTGCAGATAATGCCACCGATGACGAAAAGAATGTTTTCGCCACTCGGAAGAATCATTACTCCACAGTTCAGTGTGCCATCTTGTATGGTTTAGAAGCGGAGCTCCAATAGCGTTTTGAGCACCACGACCCGTTCGAGATCATTAAGGAGCTCAGGCTAATTTTTGAGACTAGCGCGGCCATGGAGAGCTATGAGGCCTCCAAGAAATTCTTTAACTGTAAGATGGAAGAGCGAAGCTCCGTTAGCGAGCACGTGCTCACCATATCTGGGTACGCTAAGAAGCTCTAAGAGTTGGGAATATCGATTCCTAATGAATTGGGGATTCACCTTCTCCTTCAATCACTGCCACCAAGTTACAAGAACTTTGTGATGAACTACAACATGCACTGCATGAACAAGACGTTGCCTGAACTGTCGTCCATGCTGAAAACTGCTGAAGTGGAGATCAAGAAGGAGCACCAAGTGTTGATGGTCAATAAGACCACCAATTTCAAGAAACAGGGCAAGCCTAAGAACAAGGGCAACTTCAAGAAGGACGGCAAGAAAGCTGCCGCACCTGCTAAGAAGCCCAAGGCTGGTCCTAAGCCTGAAACTGAGTGCTTCTACTGCAAGGGTGCTGGTCACTGGAAGCGTAAATGCCCCAAGTACCTGGCGGATCTGAAGAACGGCAACATCAAGAAGAAAGGTATATTTGATATATGTGTTATAGATGTGTATCTTACTAGTAATCGTAGTAGTGCCTAGGTATTTGATACTGGTTCGGTTGCTCATATTTGTAACTCGAAACAGGAGCTGCGGAATAAATGAAGACTGGCAAGAGACGTGGTGACGATGCACGTTGGAAATGGCTCCAAGGTTGATGTGATCGCCGTCGGCACGCTCCCTCTACATCTACCTTCGGGATTAGTTTTAAATTTAAATAATTGTTATTTGGTGCCTGCGTTAAGCATGAACATTATATCTAGATCCTGTTTATTACGAGACGGTTACTCTTTTAAGTCCGAGAATAAAGGTTGTTCGATTTATATGAGTAATATCTTTTATGGTAATGCACCTGAGATGAATGGTTTATTCTTACTGAATCTCGATAGTAGTGATACACATGTTCACAACATAGATGCTAAACGAATAAAATTGAATGATAATTCTACATACATGTGGCACTGTCGTCTTGGTCATATTGGAGTGAAGCGTATGAAGAAACTCCATTCTGATGGACTTCTTGAATCATTTGATTTTGAATCACTTGAAAGATGCGAAGCATGTCTAATGGGAAAAATGACTAAGACTCCATTCTCTGGTACAATGGAGCGAGCTACAGACTTATTGGAAATAATACATATCGATGTGTGCGGCCCAATGAGTGTAGCATCGCGTGGTGGATATCGTTATGTTCTCACTTTCACGGATGACTTGAGTAGATATGGGTTAGTCTACTTTATGAAACATAAGTCCGAAACTTTCGAGAAGTTTAAGGAATTTCAAAGTGAAGTGGAAAATCATCGTAACGAGAAGATTAAGTTTCTGCGTTCTGATCACGGAGGTGAATATCTGAGTTATGAGTTTAGCATGCATTTAAAGAAATGTGGAATACTTTCGTAGTTGACACCGCCGGGAACACCACAGTGTAATGGTGTGTCCGAACGTCGTAATCGAACTCTCTTAGATATGGTTCGGTCTATGATGTCTCTTACAGATTTACCGCTATCATTTTGGGGCTATGCATTAGAGACAGCCGCATTCACTTTAAATAGGGCACCATCTAAATCCGTTGAAACGACACCATACGATTGGTGGTTTGGTAAGAAACCTAAGTTGTCGTTCCTTAAAGTTTGGGGTTGCGAAGCATATGTAAAGAAGTTACAACCTGATAAGCTAGAACCCAAAGCGGAGAAATGCGTCTTCATAGGATACCCTAAAGAAACAATTGGGTATACCTTCTATCATAGATCCGAAGACAAAGTTTTCATTGCAAAGAATGGATCCTTTCTTGAGAAGGAGTTTCTCTCGAAAGAGGTGACTGGAAGGAAAGTAGAACTCGGTGAGGTTATTGAACCTTCTCTCGGATTTGAGAGTAGCGCAGCACCGGAAGATGTTTTTGTGCCGCCTGCACCAATTGGAGAGGAAGCTAATGATAATGATCATGAAACTTCAAATGAAGTTACTGCTAAACCTCGTAGGTCAACGAGGGTTCGTACCACTCCTGATTGGTATGACTCTGCCTTGAACGTCATGTTGGTAGACAACGCTGATGACCCTGCGACGTATGAAGAAGCTATGGTGAGCCCATATTCCGACAAATGGCTAGAAGCCATGAAATCCGAAATGGGATCCATGTACGAAAACCAAGTGTGGACTTTGGTGGACTTACCGGATGGCCGTAAGGCTGTCGAGAACAAATGGATTTTCAAGAGAAAAACAGATGCTGATGGTAATGTTACCGTCTATAAAGCTCGACTTGTCGCGAAAGGGTTCCGACAAATTCAAGGAGTTGACTATGATGAGACTTTCTCACCAGTAGCGAAGCTAAAGTCTGTGAGGATTTTGTTAGCAATTGCTGCACATTTCGATTATGAGATTTGGCAGATGGATGTCAAAACAACGTTCCTTAATGGTGACATTGAGGAAGAGTTGTATATGGTACAACCTAAGGGTTTTGTCGATCCTAAAGATGCTGACAAGGTATGCAAGCTTCAGCGCTCCATTTATGGACTGAAGCAAGCATCCCGGAGTTGGAATCAACGTTTTGATAAAGTAATCAAAAACTTTGGATTTATACAAACTTATGGAGAAGCTTGTATTTACAAGAAAGTGAGTGGGAGCTCTGTAGCATTCCTAGTACTATATGTAGATGACATTATGTTGATTGGGAATGATATAGAACTTCTTAATAGCGTCAAAACCTATTTGAATAATAGTTTTTCAATGAAGGATCTTGGCGAAGCGGCATATATTCTAGGCATCAAGATTTATAGAGATAGATCAAGACGCCTAATAGCGCTTTCACAAAGTACATACTTAGACAAAGTTCTAAAGAAGTTTAGAATGGAAGATAGCAAGAAAGGGTTCGTGCCCACGTTGTCAGGTAAGACCTTGAGTAAAACTCAAAGTCCAGCTACGGCAGAAGATAGAGAGAAAATGAATAATATTCCCTATGCCTCGGCCATAGGTTCTATCATGTATTCCATGCTGTGTACAAGACCGGATATAGCACATGCTGTTAGTTTGACTAGCAGATATCAAAGTGATCCTGGAATGGAGCACTGGACAGCGGTCAAGAATATCCTAAAGTACCTGAATAGGACTAAGGATATGGTTCTTTCTTATGGAGGTGATGAACAGCTTGTTGTAAACGGTTACACCGATGCTAGTTGGAACACCGATCCGGATGACTCGAAGTCACAATCGGGATACGCATTTATTTTCAATGGTGCTGCAGTGAGCTGGAGGAGTGCGAAGCAAAGCGTTGTGGCGAAATCTTCAACTGAATCGGAATACATAGCTGCTTCGGAGGCTGCACAAGAAGCCGTTTGGATGAAGGAATTCATTACTGAACTTGGCGTGGTTCCCAGTGTGTTGGACCCGCTGGCCATCTACTGTGACAACACAGGTGCCATAGCTAATGCACAGGAGCCAAGGTCACATAGCAAGCTGAAGCACATCAAGCTACGTTTCCACGCTATTCGCGAGTATGTCCGAGATGGTGACATAAAGATTTGCAAAGTACACACTGATCTGAATGTGGCGGATCCGTTGACTAAACCTCTCCCTAGGGAAAGCATGACCAACACCAGAACGCCATGGGTGTTCGGTATATTACCATGTAATCTAGATTATTGACTCTAGTGCAAGTGGGAGACTGTTGGAGATATGCCCAAGAGGCAATAATAAAAGTGATTATTATTATATCTTTGTGTTTATGATGAATGTTTACATCCCATGCTATAATTGTATTATTAGGAAACACTAATACTTCTGTGTTTTGTAAACATATGAGAGTCCCTAGAAAGCCTCTTGTTGAACTAGCTTGTTGATTGATTGATGATCATGGTTTCCTGATCATGGACATAAGGATGTGATTAATAACAAGGTTATATCATTAGGAGAATGATGTAATGGACACACACCCATAGTAAGCGTAGCATAAGATCAAGTCATTAAGTTCGTATTGCTGTAAGCTTTCAAATACATAGTAACCTAATCCTTCGACCATGAGGTTATGTTAATCACCATTACCGGATGGATACTTTGATGACATCAAACGCCGCTTCGTAACTGGGTGGTTATAAAAGTGTCATTGGGTATTCTGAAAGTATGTGTTGAAGCGCATGAACCAAGATTGGGATTTGTCCATCCATATGACGGATAGATATGCTCTGGGCCCTCTCGATGGAATGTCATCTAGTTAGCTTGCAAGCATGTGACTAGGTCACAAGGGATGACATATCACGAAACGAGTAAAGAGTACTTATCAGTAACGAGGTAGAATGAGGTATGGAGATACCGACGATCAAACCTCGGATAAGTATAGTATCGCGAGACAAAGGGAATTGGTTTCGTATGTAAGTGGTTCAATCGATCACGAAGTCATCGTTGAGTATGTGGGAGCCATTATGGATCTCCAGGTCCCGCTGATGGTTATTGATAGGAGATGTATCTCTATCATGTCTGCATATTCACGAACCGTAGGGTGACACACTTAAGGTTCGAAGTTGTTTTAAGTAGATATGGAATATGCGTTGGAGACCGAATGTTGTTCGGAGTCTCGGATTGGATTCGGGACATCACGAGGAGATCCGGAATGGTCCGGAGAATAAGATTCATATATAGGGGATCATTTTCTGAGTTAGGAAATGTTCGGGAGTGTTTGTATGAGGATTCTAGAAGGTTTCGGAATGTTCCAGAAGGTTCTAGAAGATATCTTGGAGTTTGCTTGAAAATCAAGATAGGGATCAAGGAGTCCTGGTGGGTCAAGACAAGGAGTCGTGGGGAAGGAGGACTCCTCCCCCCACTCCCCAATCCGCCGGCCTAGAGGAGGGGAGTCGTACAAGGACTCCTCCTCCCCAAGGCGCCCTCCCCCCTTAAATAGAAGGGCAGGGGCGCCCGCTCCTCCCTTGCTCTCATAACTCCCAATCTCTGCCGCCTCTCACCTCCACCTTTCTTCTGCATAGGCATAGGCGAAGCCCTGCAGAATTCTCTACTCCACCACCACCACCACGCCGTCGTGCTGCTGGGATTCCGTGGAGAAGATCTACTACCTCCGCTGCCCGCTGGAATGGGGAGAGGAAGGTCTACTTCGACTCCGCACGTGTGACCGACTGCGGAAGCGCTGCCGAATCGCGGCACCGGAAGGATCGTCTACTGGACCGACGGCGGAAGCGCTGCTGGAACGCGACGCCGGAAGGATCGTCTACTTGACTGACGGCGGAAGCGCTGCCGGAACGCGACGCCGGAAGGATCGTCCACACGATCTTGAGATCGCCAAGTGATCGACTACATCAACCATGAGATCTAATCTCGTTAACGCTTTCGGATCTACGAGGGTTAGTTCCTATCTATCTCGTTGCTCATGTCTAATAGATTAGATCTTGGCTTTTATCTAGATTAGATCTAGGTTTTGTTCGTTCTTGCGGTAGAAATTTTTTGTTTTCCATGCTACGAACCCATCAGGTAGGGCTATAACAACACACCTCAAAGTAAGCCTTTCCCGTCTAGAAAACCCCACACTGTCACCTTGAGTACTAGATGAGTCCAACAAACACCACAATTTCATAAAGACATCCAACTCCAAATATAACTCATAACAAGTATTTGAGATCTCTAGCCTAAGTGCCACCATGGTGTGCACCCTGTCACTTTCACACACATGGGGAGAGCAGAGATCTATTAAAGCACTTGATTAGCAAGGTAGATCTATAGATTCCAAGCTCATGATCTCAATAAGATCATGCATAGAGAGAGAGATGAACACATAGCAACCGGTAGAACCCTAAGCCTCGAGAGAGAACTACTCCCTCCTCATCATGGGAATCAGCAACGGTGATGGAGATGGTGGTGGAGATCGATGGATATGGCTCCGAGGGCACTTCCCCGTCCCGGCAGGGTGCCGGAACTGAGACTTTCTGTCCCCCGAATCTCCCCTTCGGTGGCGGTGGCGTTGCGGAACTTTTTGTGGTTGGAGGCTTGACGTTTTAGGGTTTTGGTATCGGGAGGCTCTTATAGGCGAGAGGGGAGACCGAGGGGGTGCCAGGGGGCCCCACACCACCTGGTGGCGCGGGTAAGGCTAGCCCGTGCCTAGGGGGGTGTGGCCAGGCCCTGGCCCTCCTCCATCTCGTATTCTGGCTCCGTGAGTCTTCTGGTAAAATAGGAACTTTGGCTTTTGTCCCGTCCAATTCCGAGAATATTCATTTTCTGACTTCCTGGAACCAAAAACAGCAGAAAACAGGCAACTGGCACTGTGGCATCTTGTTAATAGGTTAGTCCAAGAAATCATATGAAAAGTACTCCAAAGTTGGAACAAAACACAAGAAAGTAGATAAAACCAAGCATGGAACATCAAAAATTATAGATACATTTGCAATGTATCATGGATCCATGGGTGGATTATGAAATGAACACACATGCAATGACACTGGTGGATCCACATGTGGTATGTGAGAAGAACACACATTTCAATGACTCTGGTTGTTGTTACTAAAAAGAACACACATGCAATGACACCGGTGGATCCATGGGTGGATTGTGAAAAGAGCACACATGCAATGACACTGGTTGTTGTTACTAAAAAGAACACACATGCAATGACACTGGTGGATCCATGTGTGGATTGTGAAGTGAACACACATCCAATGACTCTAGTTGTTGTTAGTGAAAAGAACACACATGCAATGACTCCAGTTGTTGTTAGTGAAAAGAGAACACATGCAATGACTCCAGTTGTTGTTAGTGAAAAGAACACACATGCAATGACACCGGTAGATCCATGTGTGGTCTCTGTAGAGAACACACATTTCAATGACACTGGTGGATCCATATGTGGTATGTGAAAAGAACACACATGCAAAATGACTGTGGTTGTTGTTAGTGAAAAGAATACACATGCAATGACTCCATTTGTTGTTAGTGAAAAGAACATACATGCAATGACACTAGTGGATCCATGTGTGGTCTCTGAAGAGAGCACACATTTCAATGACTCTGGTTGTTATTAGTAAAAAGAACACACATGCAATGACTCCAGTTGTGGTTAGTGAAAAGAACACACATGCAATGACACCGGTGGATCCATGTGTGGAATGTGAAAAGAACATACATGCAATGACACGAGTGGATCCATAGGTGGTATGTGAAAGAACACACATGCAATGAGTCTGGTTGTTGTTAGTGAAAAGAATACACATGCAATGACTCTGGTTGTTGTTAGTGAAAAGAACACACATGCAATGACACTGGTGGATCCATAGGTGGTACGTGAAAGGAACACACATTTCAATGACTCTGGTTGTTGTTACCAAAAAGAACACACATGCAATGACACTGGTGGATCCATGGGTGGATTGTGAAAAGAACACACATGCAATGACACTGGTGGATCCATAGGTGGTATGTGAAAAGAGCACACATGCAATGACTCCAGTTGTTGTTAGTGAAAAGAGAACACATGCAATGACTCCAGTTGTTGTTAGTGAAAAGAACACACATGCAAAGACACCGGTAGATCCATGTGTGGTCTCTGTAGAGAACACACATTTCAATGACACTGGTGGATCCATATGTGGTATGTGAAAAGAACACACATGCAAAATGACTGTGGTTGTTGTTAGTGAAAAGAATACACATGCAATGACTCCATTTGTTGTTAGTGAAAAGAACATACATGCAATGACACTAGTGGATCCATGTGTGGTCTCTGAAGAGAGCACACATTTCAATGACTCTGGTTGTTATTAGTAAAAAGAACACACATGCAATGACTCCAGTTGTGGTTAGTGAAAAGAACACACATGCAATGACACCGGTGGATCCATGTGTGGAATGTGAAAAGAACATACATGCAATGACACGAGTGGATCCATAGGTGGTATGTGAAAGAACACACATGCAATGAGTCTGGTTGTTGTTAGTGAAAAGAATACACATGCAATGACTCTGGTTGTTGTTAGTGAAAAGAACACACATGCAATGACACTGGTGGATCCATAGGTGGTACGTGAAAGGAACACACATTTCAATGACTCTGGTTGTTGTTACCAAAAAGAACACACATGCAATGACACTGGTGGATCCATGGGTGGATTGTGAAAAGAACACACATGCAATGACACTGGTGGATCCATAGGTGGTATGTGAAAAGAGCACACATGCAATGACTCCAGTTGTTGTTAGTGAAAAGAACATACATGTAATGACACCGGTGGATCCATGTGTGGTCTCTGTAGAGAACACACATTTCAATGACACTGGTGGATCCATATGTGGTATGTGAAAAGAACACACATTCAAAATGACTCTGGTTGTCATTAGTGAAAAGAACACACATGCAATGACTCAAGTTGTTGTTAGTAAAAAGAACATACTTGTAATGACATTGGTGGATCCATGTGTGGTCTCTGAAAAGAGCACACATTTCAATGACTCTGGTTGTTGTTAGTAAAAAGAACACACAAGCAATGACTCTAGTTGTGGTTAATGAAAAGAACACACATGCAATGACAGCGGTGAATCAATGTGTGGATTGTGAAAAGAACATACATGCAATGACACTGGTGGATCCATAGGTGCTGTGAAAAGTACACACATGCAATGACTCTGGTTGTTGTTAGTGAAAAGAACACACATGCAATGACTCTGGTTGTTGTTAGTGAAAAGAACACACATGCAATGACATTGGTGGATCCATAGGTGGTATGTGAAAGGAACACACATTTCAATGACTCTGTTTGTTGTTACTAAAAATAACACACATGCAATGACACTGGTGGATCCATGGGTGGATTGTGAAAAGAACACACATGCAATGACATTGGTGGATCCATAGGTGTTATGTGAAAAGAGCACACATACAATGACTCGAGTTGTTGTTAGTGAAAAGAACATACACGCAATGACACCGGTGGATCCATGTGTGGTCTCTGTAGAGAACACACATTTCAATGACACTAGTGGATCCATATGTGGTATGTGAAACGAACACACATGCAAAATGACTTTGGTTGTTGTTAGTGAAAAGAACACAAATGCAATGACTCCAGTTGTTGTTAGTGAAAAGAACATACATGCAATGACACCGGTGGATCCATGTGTGGTCTCTGAACAGAGCACACATTTCAATGACTCTGGTTGTTGTTAGTAAAAAGAATACACATGCAATGATTCCAGTTGTGGTTAGTGAAAAGAACACACATGCAATGACACCGGTGGATCCATGTGTGGATTGTGAAAATAACATACATGCAATGACACTGGTGGATCCATAGGTGGTATGTGAAAAGAACACACATGCAATGACTCTGGTTGTTGTTAGTGAAAAGAACACACATGCAATGACTCTAGTTGTTGTTAGTGAAAAGAACACACATGCAATGACACTGGTGGATCCATAGGTGGTATGTGAAAGGAACACACATTTCAATGACTCTAGTTGTTGTTACTAAAAAGAACACACATGCAATGACACTGGTGGATCCATGGGTGGACTATGAAAAGAACACACATGCAATGACACTGGTGGATCCATAGGTGGTATGTGAAAACAACACACACGCAAAATGACTCTGGTTGTTGTTACTAAAAAGAACATACATGCAATGACACCGGTGGATCCATGTGTAGTCTCTATAGAGAACACACATTTCAATGACACTGGTGGATCCATATGTGGTATGTGAAAAGAACACACATGCAAAATGACTCTGGTTGTTTTTACTAAAAAGAACACACATGCAATGACTCTGGTAGTTGTTAGTGGAAAGAACACACATGCAACGACACTGGTGGATCCATAGGTGGTATGTGAAAAGAACACACATTTCAATGACTCTGGTTGTTGTTACTAAAAAGAATACACATGCAATGGCACTGGTGGATCCATGGGTTGATTGTGAAAAGAGCACACATGCAATGACACTGGTGGATCCATATGTGGTATGTGAAAAGAACAAACATGCAATGACTCTAGTTGTTGTTAGTGAAAAGAACACACATGCAATGACACTGGTGGATCCTTGTGTGGTCTCTGAAGAGAGCACACATTTCAATGACTCTGGTAGATCCATATGTGGTATGTGAAAAGAACACACATGCAATGACTCTGGTCGTTGTTAGTGAAAAGAACATACATGCAATGACATTGGTGGATCCATAGGTGGTATGTGAGAAGAACACACATTTCAATGACTCTTGTTGTTGTTACTAAAAAGAACACACATGCAATGACACTAGTGGATCCATAGGTGGTATGTGAGAAGAACGGCCATGAAATGACTCTGGTTGTTGTTACTAAAAAGAACACACATGCAATGACTCTGGTTGTTGTTAGTGAAAAGAACACACATGCAATGACATTAGTGGATCCATAGGTGGTATGTCAAAATAACACACATTTCAATGACTCTAGTTGTTGTTACTAAAAAGAACACATATGCAATGACACTGGTGGATCCATTGGTGGATTGTGAAAAGAACACACATGCAATGACACTGGTGGATCCATAGGTGGTATGTGCAAAGAACACACATGCAAAATGACTCTGGTTATTGTTAGTAAAAAGAACACACATGCAATGACACTGGTGGATCCATGTGTGGTCTCTGTAGAGAACACACATTTCAATGACACTGGTGTATCCATATGTGGTATGTGAAAAGAACACACATGCAATGACTATGGTTGTTGTTAGTGAAAAGAACACACATGCGATGACACAGGTGGATCCATAGGTCGTATGTGAAAAGAACACACATGCAAAATGCCTCTGGTTGTTGTTACTTAAAAGAACACACATGCAATGACACTGGTGGATCCATGCGTGGTCTCTATAGAGAACACACATTTCAATGACACTGGTGGATCCATATGTGGTATGTGAAAAGAACACACATGTCAATGACACTGGTGGATACATATGTGGTATGTTAAAAGAACACACATGCAATGACTCTGGTTGTTGTCAGTGAAAAGAACACACATGCAATGACACTGGTGGATCCATAGGTGGAATGTGAAAAGAACACACATGCAAAATGACTCTGGTTGTTGTTACTAAATAGAACACACATGCAATGACTCTGGTGGATCCATGTGAAAAGAACACACATGCAATGACACTGGTGGATCCATAGGTGGTATGTGAAAAGAACACACATTTCAATGACTCTGGTTGTTGTTTCTAAAAAGAACACACATGCAATGACACTGGTGGATCCATGGGTGGATTGTGAAAAGAACACACATGCAATAACACTAGTGGATCCATAGGTGGATTGTGAAAAAAACACACATGCAATGACTCAAGTTGTTGTTAGTGAAAAGAACACACCCGCAATGACACTGGTGGATCCATAGGTGGGTTGTGAAAAGAGCACACATGCAATGACACTGGTGGATCCCTATGTGGTATGTGAAAGGAACACACATGGAATGACTCTGGTTCTTGTTAGTAAAAAGAACACACATGCAATGACACTGGTGGACCAGAGGTGGATTGTGAAAAGAGCACAAATGCAATGACATTCGAATGGTACTGGTGGATCCATAGGCGGATTATGAAAAGAGATTTTCCTCTCTCTCTCTCTCTGTCACAAATCTCACAAAAGCCCAAACGTGTGGAGATCCCAAACATGTGCTCACTCTGGGTGCTATGCCCTGATTGGCTGACATAGATGTCACGCGGATCGTCTCCACCAACCGTTGATCCCATGTGATCCAACGGGCAGGATAACCCCTCCCTTCTCCACTTTTTTTATGCATGATCAATCCGTGCCACCTTTCTATCCATGCCACCGATACTAAACCCCCATAAACAAGTGAAAATCCATCTATATAACTAAAATAAATGATCATATTTCGAAGAAGCCATTGTCTTCGTCTTCCGGTTCGTCCTCGTCTTCGTCAACGCCATGGTCCCTGCCATCGCCGCCATCGGTGCCCTCCTCTGAAGACTCGACATCGCCCCCTTCCTCGAATAAGAGCGCTATCTCCTCGTCGGAGTCCTCCTCCTCCTCTTCGTAGTTCCACGGGTCCACGTCACTCTCCTCCGCTTCTGCGTCCAACTGATCGATGAACGCCTCCTCGTTGGCCGAGTCGGACTCGTCCAAATAGCTATCTCCTTTCTTCTTCCTAGTCTTCTTCTCGTTCCTCTTCTTGTCCGTAATCGCCGGTGCAACACGTGCCCCTGTCCTGGCTGCTACTCTACGCTCGTCCGATGCTGCAGGTACCCCACGCTCCTCCTGCACAGCCATACGAGCTTCGATGTCGCGGTGTCCTCGAGTGCCGATGTCGATGGATCCTGGTGCGGTCGGACACGACGTGCTGCCTCAGCAGGAGACTCGCGAGCGCGGACGATGCAGCGAGGAGCCGGGGACGCAGGACGGTCAGTGGACGGCTTGGACCTTCCATTGCCATGGCGAGGGGGCATCGTTCTCGAGGTAGTTGTTCCGAATGGTCGATGGCGGGTACACAGAGTGGGGTGCCGATCTGATCAAGGACGAGCAGCGGTTTCGTGTGTCGTGTCCACGCATGCATTTGTCGATTATCGAAAAAAGGAAGAAAGAAGTAATATCTCGCGTACTGAACATAATTTGATCACAACTAAAGTGGCACAGCGTATTCTAGACTCGTAAATATCCCGTGCGTGCCTGTCACGTGGAGTTCGACGGAGTTGGACGTGCCGACGTGATCGTGCAGCAGTTGCGCGCATCATTGCCCCATCAACACGTGACACACGCACGCGGGATGTGCGCGCCGATTCCCGTGACGACCACCCAGCTCGCACTCCCCTTATTATATACTGGATTTTGGGCGGCGCCGAAGACCATTGAAGTGTCCATCGCAATAAAGACAAGTCCCATCGATTCCCTACCCCTGCCTCCCTGGCTTCTTTGAGAAGGTAGACCGTACACGGTGGTCTTGTATAATAGTACTAGTACTACTGGACCAGGGCTTGTACTCTTACTCTTCTCCCACACTAATAATCACTATCTCCTTCCTCCTGCCTCCGCCACACTAACCCTGCAAGCCATGGCTCCATTGAGGAGGGGGAGAGGCCGGTCGACGATCCTCGCGGAGAAAAGGGAGAGAAATCGCCGCGAGGCACTTCTTGCTCTACTAGCCGCTCAAGCCCACCCTCTCATCGAGGCCCAATCTCCCCCGACAATGGCGCCGAATGTTCTAGCAGGCAAGGGCTCCTCCCGGTACGGTCTCCTTATTCTACTTCTTCTCCATCTCCCTCTCCATCATGATCTTAATCAGCTTCTTCTTGTTTTTCTTCTTCTTCTGGCTCTTCCTCTTCTATGTATTACAGGTTCGCCGTGGAGCCCGAATCCACCACAACGGAGGCGTTGCAGGACCCGTTCTGCCCCGTTCCATGACTCAGCGAGGTAGAAAATCTCCACGATGTTATTTCTCCGAGTTATGATGTGGATTTCTTAGATACTGTTCGCCCCACATTGGTTTTTCTTCTTCTTTTGCGAGTTGTATTTTTTTCATGAATATGACTGGATCTCTTGGTCTTTCCTTAATACCGTTGTTCATAGATTCACTATGGATTTTTTGTGATTAGGATTAGTTTATCGTGGTCATGAATAGATCTCTAGGTCCAGTTTTAACACTTCGACCAATAATTCAACGGGGATTTTTTTTGATCTGTATTAGTATTCACCTGGGACCTGGAGTGTAATTGTAGAATTCTTATTTCAATTAACATGAACGATGCAGCGATTGAAGGCCGAGTATCGTGAGAAGGTGGCCGCGATCATTTCCAAGATTGCCAACCAACATGAGCTTGCACGCTCCCGTACCCAAGCTAATGAGAGCCTACGCAAGCAATTATTTGTGCAGAAGGAGATCTCGCTAGATTTTGCACGTGACCACGTTAGGCTGTAGAAAGTGCTCGACCGTAACTTGATCAGACAAGAACAGGCCATCAATATAATCAACGAGCTCATGGAGGAGAAGAAGAATCTCGTGGAAAGGTGCATTCTCCTGCAGGATGAAGTCAGCGAGGCAATCAGAGGACGCATCGAGGAAACCAAGGCTACCATCCGAGCCTACCATGACAGGAACCATTGCCTGGATGCAGTCAAGGAGATGAAGGCGGACATGAGCAGAGGGATCACCGTACTCGAGGGTGTTCAGAAAGAGAACGAGGAGCTAAGGGCATGTCTAGAGGCGTATCAGAGCAAGGCCCAAGTCGGATTCCCGTTAGCGGGGACACAAATACCAGTTCGTCCTCCTCTCCTTTTGTAATGTTTAGGGTTCAGGGAGCAATGCCCATGTCTGCTTCCCATTATAGGGTGCAATAAGAATCCTAGGGCAACTCCTTATCTATCTGGACATGTGTTGGTGTTCATGTTCATGAATGGACACCATGTTCTCTTTCCATATGTATCTGGACATGGGTTTCTGCATTATGAGTTTGCCACTCTCCCACTACTATTTGGTGATATTGGGAAAACCCACAACACACTAAACTGCTGATAAATCTTATTTGTCTTCAAAATTGAAATTATGACAGTGTCACTAGTCGATTCATAAAATGTTGATTAGTCCTAGATTGCTTCTTCCTTGAAATTATGACAGTGCCACTAGTCGATTCAGTTAATTATGGAAACTAACTAGCTTGTCCTGGTGAACTGAACAAACCATATTATGTATTTTTGTTGCAGGGAAAGAGGCGAAAGATCGACCAGGACCTAGCGACCTGGCTAAATGACAAGATAGCAATCCAAAGGGAGAAGCGGAATTCCCAGAAACTGGCCTTTGACCAACTGCGCGCTGAATTCGTGGTCCTTTCTGACAAGTGCCAGAAACTGAAGGAGTTAAACGCCGACTGGGCGAAGCTACATAGTGAAGGTCGCGCCTCGGCTAGGAAGCAGACGGAGATCGTGAAACGGATCTTGAAGGAAAATCGTATGGCTACGGACAAAATTCTCCAATCCGTGATGGAGCGCTGGAACCTACAGCTGAAGCACGACATAGTACTGAACGAGCTGGCCAATCTTAGGGAGGAAAACAGGCAGCTCCGGGCCAGACTCGCTTTAACACAGCATATGTCTATTTAGTACTGAACTGCCTGGTTTATCCTCTGCAGTGGTGATTTTGTAAGAGTGAACTTAACTCTATGCACGATATGTGTGTTCGTCTAAAATTAGTTTGCTCGAGGATTGAGTTTGGCTTAGTTCGGAAAGCGCAACTGCAAGTCTTACAATTAACTAGTTTCAGGCATTGGTACAACATAAATTATTCATCTCGAATTTCCTTTATCCTCTATAGTTTGTCCTTGTTCATCCTCGCGCGCCTTCTTCAGTTCCTTCAACAGATCCGCAATGCAGTACTCTAGCTTCTTCTTGTCTTCCCTGAGCTGATCCCTCTCCTTTTCTGCATTATGAATCAGCAACCTGTGACTATCCTGAAGCTTCTTTGAAGTTCCAACAACCAAGCTCCCATCGATTCCGTCAGTTAGCTTGGACTGCAAATTCTCGATTTCTTGTTCCAGCTCCTTATTTCGTACCGATAGCTTGTAATTTTTTTCAGCTGCATCACTTACATCAGTAAATCTCCCCGACCTTTCCAACTCATACATCTCCCATAACCGTGCCAAACATTTCTTAAGTGCATCTGGCCACTCAAGATCCACCCACTCTACTACTTTACACACCGGGCCAACCTAAAAACACACACACTATAGTGTTATGAACATGCACGATACATTTTACTTCATGTCACAGTTGCACATAATGTAAACAAACCTGATTTGTACAACCCAAAACCCTTCTCCCAGTGTTACTGCCTTCGAATGCAACATATCTCCTCATTTTTAGCCCATGGTCACATGGCACTTCTCCATCGAGATCTAGGCCCTCCCATTCGGAGTCGTAGATCGTCCTTGGTGCCTATAGGTAAACGCAAAGCTGAAATCGAACATGATTGCATGCACATATGGAGCTCAGATCGAGAGATTTACCATTGGCTAACCCTAGCCCGAGAAAACAAAGGAACTCACATCATGGAAGGAATACTCGATGTCGGAGAGAAGGCTGTCGCTGCTCGACTGGTCGTCCTCGCCGTTCAAGGATAGCATGGCGAATGCGACAGCGACGGTGACGGTGTCGGCGAGAGAGAGAGAGAGAGAGAGAGAGAGAGAGAGAGAGAGAGAGAGAGAGAGAGAGAGAGAGAGAGAGAGAGCAAGCCTTCTACCGCTGCAATGATGGCTAAATTGGCATGTTACAATAGTTTAATGGATACCATGCCCTTTCCCTGGATTACTGTCTCCTGCCTGATATGGATTCTCTTCACACATTCTCATTTCAAATATTAAACCTACACTCCCTCCATCCCAATTTCATTGCCTAACGAAAACATACTAGTATATTACATCATCCAAAGAAACAAAATCATGTCAACTACAAGGTAATTATGCATCACTTCTTCAGTCATGGTTTCACAAAACATTACATTATAATCTCCCAACAAACATAACCACAACATGGTTTCACAAAACATCACATTACAATCTCTCAACAAACATAATCACAGAAACAAGTATATTACATCAACTCAAGAAACAAAATCATGTCGACTACAAGGTACTTACACATCACTTGTCTTGTCATGGTTTTGCAAAACATTACATTACAGTCTCTCAACAAACAAAATAACAGAAACAAGTACAGTACATCATCTAAAGAAACATAATCATGTCAACTACAATGTATTTATGCATCACTAGTCCAGTCATGGTTTCACAAAACATTACATTACAATGTCCCAACAAACATAATAACTGAAACAAGTATGGTACGTCATCTTAAGAAACATAATCATGTCAACTACAATGTACTTATGTCTTATTACAACAACGATGGTTTCAGTGGGTGACATGTCCGAAAATCTCAACAGCTCGCACAACATTATATCGCAATCTATCAACAAACATAATCATAGAAGCACGCTCTAAATGCAAGAACAGTCAATATTACAAATACAGGCAGGGGAACCCCGTGGTCCATATGACAAGCCCAGGGTAGCAGCTCTCATCATATCTCATCAACGTCGACCAACTCATTCTGTCCAGCCACTATAGGGGCATCTACATCCACTATAACTTGTTCAACAACATCAGAAATGGTACCAAGGAAGAACACCTTCCTGGTTCGCTTCTTTCACCGCATAATCTGCATAAGATCTTCAGTATCCAAAAAATCTATGAATTGCTGCTTCTTATGATGCCACCACCGGATTTTTGCCATCTGCTTAGGGCCAATACTGATTTCCTTACCGATCATCTCTCTCATTTCATCAAGAGTTATGTTTTTGGAATCGACAGTGATCTCCATAGTACATGACGAAACTGGCTTATTAACTCCCTCATCAAGTTTTGCCATGTATGAATCCACCTCTATGCGTATACTGAACTTATCTAGATCAACATCTATTGGTCCGTATTCTCTAGGATCAGCTGCATACATATCATCAATCATCGCTTCAACTTTCACCTTACGATCAGCTGCACAACACTCCCAAACCATCTGAAGCTCATGGGAGTGCTCAATTTGCTGATAGGTATCATTCATGTTGTGCCACACCAATTTTTTCCTCTGTCTAGAACCCCAGGTAGCGGCAAGCATATCTACTAGCTGCGAAACAGACACAACCTCTTTGCAATTCACAAGCAGATGCACATCTTGCCCGAACATAACCCTCTAGCAACCAAAATCAAGCTTTGTAGTGTACAGCCGAACATGAACTGTGAAATAATATAGGTACCTTGTATCAAAGTTGTGCCTAATTTGATTAAAAAGGGGAACATTTCAGTTCATTCGATTCTATTATGCCGTAACTAATCTACTTGCAAGATAAGGCACACATAAGAAAAATTCACCTCTCGCTCTTCTCCCGGGTTTTTTCTTCGAGATCTGAGTGCTGCATCCACCCACCGGAGCCGAACAATCCGCCGTCGGCCTTGCTTTTCTCTTCAACCCGCTGCTTGTAGGTACCTTGGGAGCAGAATCCTTGCTGGCCTCCTCGCTAACCGGGGCTGAAGACATCGCTGCAGCTACGCGTTGAGCCCCAGACTTGGGCCCCGATGGACCCTTTTCAGTCGGTGATGTAGCTACAACATTCGCCTTGCAAGACATGCTGGGCCGCGGCCGTCGGATTCAGTGTCGGGGGAGGGAGAAAAAAGGTCCTCCGCCGCCGGCAGATTTAGGGCCGGGGAAGGGAAGAAAAGGGACCACCGCCACCGCAGCAAGATTCAGTGTCCAGAGTTAGGAAAGTACAATAATGGATTTGCCCCTACAACACGTGCAGGGTGGCTAAGAAGAGTGACCGGCGAATGAGGGGGACAGCAGGAACTAGTGTAACGGAATATCCTGACTTAACGGGCGCGATTTGAAAATATTGGGTTTGGCCATCATTCACTCGAAAGACCCCTCTCAGCAATTGGCACCCCAAATTTTCAAATCGCGGTGATAAAAATCAACTTGGGTACCGTGTTGCCTGGCCACCCCAACTTTCGGGCCGCAAAATGATATTCTCCTTATTAGGCTACCGTCGAGTATGTAATACTAGCCCACAATAAGATATACAAACAATAAACATTGAACGTAAGAGAGATGCGATATGGTCCTTCTCACCGTGATCCCCATCCCGCGCCTCCGGATTCTGGCGCCAGGGTTTCGGCGCCGTAAGCACGGCACCAGGGTACCGGTGCCTTCCGGCGTGGTAGTCTATCACCTCCGTGACCATCCACTACTCCTTAGCAACATAAAGTAAGTACTTTACCTTTTCCACAACCATATCACATCACAACGCCCCCTACAAAACAAAGTTAGATGCCTCTACTTTATCTTTGCATGTTTTTACGTGGCTGATAGGGCTTTTGCACAAGAACCATTCTTACCTACGAGCTTTCACCACAACACTGATCAAGTACTTGTCTATACTACACCCCTTTCGGGGCCCTCCGTTGTAAATGGCAATACCAACTAATGTGAGAGAGATAGACACCCTGATGCGCTCGACTTTCGACGTAGAGCTCGTTGGGAACCCCAAGAGGAAGGCACGATGAATATAGCAGTAAGTCTTCCCTCAGTTATGAAACCAAGGTTTAATCGAACCAGTAGGAGCAAGGAAACACCCCAAAGGTGTTACTAGCTGAGCTTTGGCAGGGCGCACTACTGGTGCTAGTAGCAACGTGGAGACCTGCACAACACAACCACATAACTTTGTCCCCAACTTGCGATGAGGTTGTCAATCTCACCGTGTTTTGCGGAATACAAAGGATTAAACGTATCGAATGGAAATAAGTAAAAGTTTGCAGAAAGTAAACACAAAGCAGTAAACAGTTGTAGATTGTATGTAAAGAAAAAGGATCGGGATCCATAGTTCACTAGAGATGGCTCTCCTTAGATAAATAACATGCTGGGTGAACAAATTACAGCGGGGCAATTGACAAACACCGAGAAAGCAATACATGCATATACTAATCATCTTGACTCCTCTGAGACTTGATTGGGCATTACAACATAATACATAGACCGCCATCCAACTACATCTATGACTAATAATCCACCTTCAGGTTATCATCCGAACCCCCTCCAGTATTAAGTTGCAAGCAACAGATTATTGCTTTATGAACTGCGTGTAAAGTAAACAATACAATTGTTCTATGAACAAAGGATCGTTGTTTTCTCCCTAGTAGCAACAGCACATCTAGTACCTTAGATATTTCTGTCACTTCCCCAGATTACCAGAGGCATGAACCCACTATCGAGCATAAATACTAACTCTTGGAGTTGCTAGCATCTACTTGGCCAAGATAGCTACTAACAACGGAAAGCATGCAAGATCTCAAATAACAAAGACATGATAGAATCAATAATCAATCTGAAATAGCATCTCAATATCCATCGGATCCCCGCAAACACAACATGTATGAATTACAAATAGATGATCTTGATCATGAACGGAGCTCACAAGATCTAAACATGAAAACACAAAGGAGGAGAAACCAGCCATCTAGCTACTACATGGATACGTAGTCCAAGGATGAACTACTCACGCATCACACCGTAGGCTTGCATGGTGATGAAGAAGGCCGCTAGGGTGAATTCCCCTCTCTGGCAGGGTGCCGGGAAGAGCTTCAGATCCCTCCCGATCTAGGGACAGAGACGACGGCGGCTACAGACTCTTTCGTGGATTTTTGATCGGGTACTTAGGGTTTTCGTCCCGAGGGAAACTTATAGGCGGAAGGAGAGGCCGAGGGGGTGCCGGGAGCCACCACACCACCCCCTGGCGTGGGCCTAGCCTGGCCGTGCGGCCAGGTGGTGTGGCCGGCCCTTGGCCCCTCTCCGTCTCGTATTCTGGCACTTGATCAAAGTATTTGCAAAACATTCAAAGCTGGGATCATAGTACTTCAATCATAACATCAAAGACAAAGTTCTAGCAATAAGCAAAGAAACTAAGATGCAACATGAAAAGGCACAAACAAAAGATTCATGAATAACAATGCTTTGCAAGACGTTTGTTTGTTTCACATAAAGAAAACATAGCATACTAGTATTCAGCTTGTCTCTCAATAGAGTAGCAAATATAAATGCATAGGACACCTTCAAAGTTCATAAGAGTGAATAGATACAATAGTTTCAAACAGGCAATAACAAGTTATGCATCAATCAACTAGTCTTGGGACAATGCACATAGAACTAAGAATGGCCACTATGCTCTCAAAGTAGGTGCACAAAGATAGAAGGTGGAGACTCAATGTAATGGTGGAAGAAAAGCCTTTGTAAAAGGAAGTAGGGATTCAAGTCTCATAAAGAGCTTCCAAAAATTATGGTACTTGTAGCTTTCAGCTCTCATTGCCCCTATCATAAGCATCTTGAAGGTGATTAAGGTTAAAGTGACACAACTAAGAGGATATGCTTGACAAGTTATAAACCGAAATCTCATGCCCCTTACTTAGGAAGACCGATCCTCGTGCTACTCAACTTCAGTCACGAGTACGCTCTTGTCATTGTAAGTATATGTGTATCATTAAGAACCGCCAACGGGGTACCCCTTGCACATGATATGGGAGCGTTCCCATAATTAAAATGACAAGGCAAGCAGACAATGAGCATCTCAGCGATCTTTTTATTTGCTATTTGCATAGGTTTTTATTGAGGATGCTTCATAGAATGCTCACTATGGTGATGCTGCAAGTTTCCACCATGATTAGGCATGGCTTAGGCTAGCGGCCCAGGCGTTTCTCTAACACATATACAAACTCCATGATCTTACAAGTTCCACTTTTATTTCACACCGCCGGGATCCGTAAGCAAAAGAACATAATATCAACGGGGTACAAAGTACAAGTGCAATGTTGAAAGCGTTCCCCATGAAACATGGTTCTGCTAATTCAACTTATAAAGCACAAGCATATACGCAACAAAGAAGGACCCAATGGTTCAAGTTTATTAGAGGCAATAAAGTAAAGTGTGCCATCAAGTTCGTGAGAGCTTTAATCACTAGTTTTTTCATAACAAGTGGAAGGTAAACAAAAGCATGAATATACTTGGAATAGCATAAGCTAATAGGTATGTATGGTGGACTCTTTGGAATAACTTGGTTTAGGGAGTTGGATGCATGAGTGGAACTCATACTTGTTGTGGAGGCTAGCAAAAGACTAGGAGCGACAAACTAAGAGAGCAATAATGGCCATAATCATGCAGAGCGACAAAACATCATTGATCAAAGCGTAAAGTGATACTACAAGTTGAAAACTAAAGGATCATAAAGGCTATGGTAACTTTGGATAGTCATAACATGGTATGAGCATGCGCCAAGTCAACCCAAATAAAGCATCAAAGGAGAATACCACTATACTATGCTTTAATATGCTAAAACAACGCATGATTCATCCAAGGCACATTAAGCAATCTCAATTGTTTATAACAATTCATGCTAAAGCAAAGAATACTAAGCCTAAAGCCAAAACAATATCAAGCATGGCATGACAAAGCGTAGGCCACAGTCAAAAACGAGCTCTTTTTATGACAAAAGTATGAACTTTCCTACTCTTTTCCAAACCAAACCAAACTATTTGCAAACCAACGTATGAAAGAGGGGGTCCAACCAAATTATTCAGAAAACTAAGCAAACCAAGCAAACTAATAACCAAAACGAAAACGAGAAAGAAGACGCTCCAAGAAAAACACAACTGTGCATGAAACAATAAAAATAAAGCGTTTGGAAGAAACCTGGATTTTTATTGATGAAGAAGGGGATGCCTTGGGCAAGTACAAGCTTTGACGCTTTTACTTCTTGGATATTTCTTGGGGTGACACGCATGGCATCCCCAAGCTTGAGCTTTAGTCCATCCTTCATCTCATTACTCATTCCTTCCATACACCTGAAATTTTTCCTTCATACAATCTCATTAGCAACATTAGTGAACTTAAGATAAATAAGTCTCAAGGTTCAGTTCTAAAACTAAATAAACTTCTATTAAAACACTAGCTACTGTATCACTTCCCTCAAAAAGCTCAATTCCCCGAAGGAACTCAAGAAGGAACTAACAAGAAGCAAATGCAGAAAATGGCAGAAATCAGTCAAAACAGACCAGCAGGTAAAGACTAATTTTTTCGAAGACCTTCTGTTGCTCAAATCAAAAAGTGTTGAACTAACGAAAGTTAGGTAACAACCTGGGTCCAAAGCACAAACAATTAGAGCTCAATCCGATGTACAGAGCTCTCTCGGGAATTTTTAGGGTGAAGCACAGAAATCTGTTTCGGGACATCAACTTTCTCATTACTTCACTCTCATTAGAGGTTACTCTTGGCACAAAAAGAAAATAAAAAGGATAAGGAGAGGTTATTATAGAGGTAATAACTTCCAAGACTCAACTAAAACTCTTGGGTTATCTCCCAACAAGTACTTTTCTTTAACGCCTTTAAGTTAGGCATAAGAACCAAAGAAAGAATCAAGTGTTCTCAAATGAAGAAGCATTAAGACCAAATTTTGTTTTCATAGGAGAAGCAAAAGAAATATTTTCTCTATTTTTAGGGAAGTGTTCGATACCTTTCTTGAGTGGGAGTTGGTATTTAATGGTGCCTTCTTTCATATCAATGATGGCACCAACAGTTCTAAGAAAAGGTCTTCCCAAAGTAATAGGACAAGAAGCATTGTATTCAACATCCAAAACATAGAAATCAACGGGGACATAATAATCATTAACCATAATAAGAACATCATTAAGACTCCCCATGAGTTTCTTTTTAGCATATCATCAAGTGGGACATTCAAATAACAATCTTCAAGAGGAGGCAAATCAAGCATATCATAAATCCTTCTAGGCATAATAGAAACACTACTATCAAGATCACACAAAGCTTTGAAATCAAAGTCATTCACTTTCATATTAATGATGGGTTCCCAACCATCTTCTTGCTTTATAGGAATAGAAGCTTTATGTTTCATCTTTTCTTCTTTAATCTTTATGAGAGCATCAGTAATGTGTTTTGTAAAAGCCATGTTCATAGCACTAGCATTAGGACTTTTAGCAAGCTTTTGTAAGAACTTAATAACTTCAGAGGTATTGCAACCATCAAGATCAAAATCAACTTTATCATCTAAAGTAGTAGAACTATTACTAGCCTCAACACTAGTGGTGGTAATAGTAGAAACATTAATGTTTCTAGCAATTTCATCTTCTCTTTCCCACTTAGCATGTAATTCAGCTAATAGTCTAACATTTTCATCAATTCTTACTTGTATAGCATTAGTAGCTGCAAAGGGATTCTCATTAGTTTCAGGTTTAGCAGCCATTTTATTCAAAGTAGATTGAGCTTCAGCCAAATATGCTATATTTCTTTCAGGATTAGAGAGTTTTTCCTCAATAGTTTTATTGAAAACAGTTTGTTTACTAATAAACTCTTTAAGCATAACTTCAAGTTCAGAGGGAGCACTCTTATTATTGTTGTAAGAATTTCCATAAGCATTACCATTGTTGGGAGGATATGGCTTATAATTGTTGTTACCAAAATTGTTCCTATAAGCATTATTACCATAAGCATTGTTGCCAAAGTTGTTATTTCTTATGAAGTTCACATCAACTTGCTCTTCTTGAGCAACCAAAGAGGATAAAGGAACATTATTTGGATCAATATGGGCTTTCCCATTAACAAGCATAGACATAATTATATCAATCTTATCACTCAAGGAGGAGGTTTCCTCAACAGAATTTACCTTCTTACCTTGTGGAGCTCTCTCAGTATGCCATTCAGAATAATTAACCATCATATTATCCAATAGTTTTGTTGCAGCACCCAAAGTGATGGTCATAAATGTACCCCCAGCAGCTGAATCCAATAGGTTCCTTGAAGAATAGTTCAATCCTGCATAAAAAGTTTGGATGATCATCCAAGTAGACAGTCCATGAGTGGGACAATTCTTAACCAAAGATTTCATTCTTTCCCAAGCTTGAGCAACATGCTCATTATCAAGTTGTTTAAACTTCATTATTTCACTTCTCATGGATATAATCTTAGCAGGAGGATAGTATTTTGCAATAAAAGCATCTTTGCAGTTAGTCCAAGAATCAATACTATTCCTAGTTAAGGAATTCAACCATTCTTTAGCTTTTCCTCTCAAAGAGAAAGGAAACAATTTCAGCTTAATAATATCACCATCTATATCCCTATGCTTTTGCATCTCACAAAGTTCAACAAAGTTATTTAGATGGGAAGCAACATCTTCATTACCAATACCAGAAAATTGTTCTCTCATAACAAGATTGAGCAAAGCAGGTTTTATCTCAAAGAAAGTATTTTCAGCCATAGGTGGAGCAATAGGTGTGCTCATAAAATCATTGTTGTTGGTGCTAGTGAAGTCACACAACTTAGTGTTTTCAAGAGTAGTAATTTTTTTGGATTTTCGAATAAGAAAGCAAACAAGTAAAACTAATTTTTTTGTGTTTTTGAAGAACAAAACAAGCAAACAAAGCAAAAAGAAAACTAAGCAAAACAAAAACAACAAAGTAAAGAGATTGGTTATGAGGGACTCCCTTTGTGAAGATGTCCTTGACTCCCCGGCAACGGTACCAGAAAAACCTTGATGCGCTCGACTTTCGACGTAGAGCTCCTTGGGAACCCCAAGAGGAAGGCACGATGAATATAGCAGCAAGTCTTCCCTCAGTTATGAAACCAAGGTTTAATCGAACCAGTAGGAGCAAGGAAACACCCCAAAGGTGTTACTAGCTGAGCTTTGGCAGGACGCACTACCGGTGCTAGTAGCAATGTGGAGACCTGCACAACACAACCACAGAACTTTGTCCCCAACTTGCGATGAAGTTATCAATCTCACCATGTTTTGCGGAAAACAAAGGATTAAACGTATCTAATGGAAAGAAGTAAAAGTTTGCAAAAAGTAAACACAAAGAAGTAAACAGTTGTAGATTGTATGTAAAGAAAAAGGACCGGGATCCATAGTTCACTAGAGGTGGCTCTCCTTAGATAAATAACATGCTGGGTGAACAAATTACAGCGGGGCAATTGACAAACACCGAGAAAGCAATACAGGCATATACTAATCATCTTGACTCCTCTAAGACTTGATTGGACATTACAACATAATACATAGACCGCCATCCAACTACATCTATGACTAATAATCCACCTTCAGGTTATCATCCGAACCCCCTCTAGTATTAAGTTGCAAGCAACAGATTATTGCTTTACGAACTGCGTGTAAAGTAAACAATACAATTGTTCTATGAACAAAGGATCATTGTTTTCTCCCTAGTAGCAACATCACATCTAGTACCTTAGAGATTTCTGTCACTTCCCCAAATTACCAGAGGCATGAACCCACTATCGAGCATAAATACTAACTCTTGGAGTTGCTAGCATCTACTTGGCCAAGATAGCTACTAACAACGGAAAGCATGCAAGATCTCAAATAACAAAGACATGATAGAATCAATAATCAATCTAAAATAGCATCTCAATATCCATCGGATCCTCGCAAACACAACATGTATGAATTACAAATAGATGATCTTGATCATGAACGGAGCTCACAAGATCTAAACATGAAAGCACAAAGGAGGAGAAACCAGCCATCTGGCTACTACATGGATCCGTAGTCCAAGGATGAACTACTCACGCATCACACCGGAGGCTTGCATGGTGATGAAGAAGGCCTACAGGGTGAATTACCCTCTCCGGCAGGGTGTCGAGAAGAGCTTCAGATCCCCCCGATCTAGGGACAGAGACGACGGCGGCTACAAACTCTTTCGTGGATTTTTGATCGGGTAACTAGGGTTTTCGTCCCGAGGGCAACTTATAGGCGGAAGGAGAGGCCGAGGGGGTGCTGGGGTCGGCCAGACCACCCCCTGGCCTGGACCAAGCCTCGCCGCGCGGCCAGGTGGTGTGGCCGTCCCCTGGCCCCTCGCCGTCTCATATTCTGGCACTTGATCCCTTCCAGAAAAATAGGCACTTTGGCTTTTGTCCCGTCCAATTCTGAGAATATTCATTTTCTGACTTTCCTGGAACCAAAAACAGCAGAAAACAGGCAGCTGGCACTGTGGCTCTTGTTAATAGGTTAGTCCAAGAAATCATAATAAAAGTACTCCAAAGTTGGAACAAAACACAAGAAAGTGGATAAAACCAAGCATGGAACATCAAAAATTATGGATATATTTGCAATGTATCACACCCCCGAAAGCCACTTTATACGATACAAATCGTATGTCAAGAGTGGACCAGTCTCGCGAATGAACGCGTAAAGTCAGTTGAGGGCTGCTTCATCAAGCATTACTATGGTATACACAAGTACACGTGGGAGGGTAACAACTAAAAGATCAACGCCCACACGCTACATCTTGTGTGTTCTACCCGTACTAGCAATACTACGCATAGATCTAGCTCTGATACCACTGTAGGGTTCACGCATGAAAACAATGAATTTTACCCTACGCCCCTGAACCCCTATTGCCAGGACCTATATATTAGTAATGCAGCAATGGGAGGGGCTTTTCGCAAACTTTCCCTTGAAGACTGAAAAGCGTTGTCAATGCTCGGGAGAGCGTGGTTGATGTAGACAAGCCGAAGCCGACCTCAAGGTCGTGATGAAGTCCTGACAGCTCATGCGGCTCCAAAAACTCCTAGTGCCCCAAGTGTTGCACCTCGCAGGGAGTTACACACATCCGGTGCCTGGCGATGACTCCCGCTTTCCTGATCCAGCAGCAGTTGGAGAAGTAGAGCTCCTAGATCCGAATCCCGTAGCTCGATGGCGCTCCGTGGTGAAGAAGTCTCCTGCTCGCGCGATCCAGAGTTGGGACCACGGTCATAGGAGAGAGAGAGAGAATCAACTAGAGGTCTCCCCAAAAAAGAGAAAACCTTTTTATTGATTATTGTGTATTTAATTTGCCAAAATACCTCTCTTTATATAGGGGAAAACCCCCCACATAGGCAATTGCCTTAGCCATGTTGGACTAAACAAAGGATAAGGGAGAGGGGGAGCTTGGTCGGCCAGCCAAGGCCCTAGTGGGACCCACGCGAGGTGCCCAAGGCCCAGCCGGCCACCCCTCTCTCTCCTCCCTTTGGTCTTTTCCCTCATGGGCCCTTTTCCCTCCGGATTTGGCCCATTAAGGTATTTGACCCTTTTTAATTCTTTTTCTTTTATTGAATAAATATAATTGAATGATTAAATCAATATTCAATATTCACTTACATATTATTCAATCCCCGTTGATGTGGAACTCATTCCCTCGCATTCCGTACATCCTCCAGATTCACCGAAACCCTTCCGATTTTCTCTCTTCTCTTTTCTTTGGTGATTCTACCGATCCTTAAACACTCTCTGAACATCATCAATCCCTTGAGCGTGATACCCCACGGTTTGGGAACACTCCATACATGGTCCGGACACTCCCGCACCAATGATCAATAGAGGGACATGGATGGACATGTGACCCCTATGCATTCCACGAAACCTTTTGTCATTTGAACCATTAATGTCATGTCATATCCCATTTGTCTCTCGGTACTTGCATTGTTCGAGATCTCATCAATGACATCACCATGTCGTGTTCAATCTCGTTACCGACAAATGCTACTTGAATCGTTCTGACAAGTGATATCCCCATGATCAAATCACACGCTGCGCAGCTATTGGATATAACTTCTCCGAGTGGGTCCTCGAGTATCTTTCCATCACAAGGATGGAAAAATCCCGCTCTTGACGCATATTGCCTCAACTGTTCCTCTAAACACCTGAATGCACCTTTATGATCACCGTTTAACTGACTGAAGTTTGATGCTATCAAAGTACCCTCGAGTGACAGTGATTGATATGACCTCACGGTCTAAGAAATAGTACACTAGGTCTATTCTAATCCTCGTAGCTTGAACTTCGTGACATTATCGGGTCACGATGCTTAGGTTGGGTATAGTTCATCATATCATTCTCATAATGAGGTGACTCCATTTCCAACTGGCATAAATGCCACATGATCAGGAAACCTTGATCATATGTTGACCAATGAACCAATGAGTAGAGTTTAACTGGGAACTCCTAGTTGTTTATATATCACATGTGTATTGACGTTTCCATTCAATATAGTTATAGCATGATATAAAACTTAATCATAAACTTTATGAAATATGATAATAATCCTTATTACTATTTGTCTCTAGGGCATATTTCCTACATTCACTCACCGCCAAATTGCATTTGCGCACCCCTATACTTCTAGATTTCATCGATAACAAAGATCAGACAAGAAGGAGTAGGGTCCCTTCTAAGGACCTGAACCTGGGTAACCTGTGTGTCCCTGATGTGCTTGTTTGCTAGTCGATCGATGCCTCTGGCACTCCCTACTTCCTCAAACCCAAGTCCATCATCTATGGGCATTGACGACTCAACCCCTCGTCAATTGGCGCCAATTGTGGGAACTAGGAGTGTTCATGTTGCGGTTTTGATGGCCCCATCATCTGCAATCTACAACTCCGCCATGGTGGAGAACCTCCTCCTCTTTGGTACCTTTGACTTCACCATCCACTTGTCGGCAACTCGCCCGACCTTCGAATCTGTAGGTGACGGAATAGGCATGACGAGCGGGAGCTTACGCTTCCAGGTTGGCAAGATCGGCATGCTTCGCTTCCCCGACCACTCACCAACACCTTCGATTGCACCTACCTCGTGGTTCCCACCACTGATTGGCACCCTAAGCGAGCTCAAAGCGTCGGCATCATCCTATGACACGGACAACAACAACAGTTGCGAATCCGATCTGTGTGATATGAAATTGGAAGATGGCATCTACGGCTCCAGATCTGGGAGCTGTGGGAGCAACATCTTCCCCAACCACTACATGTGTGCCATCATCAACAACGGCAGAAGTGGCACTTAGGACAATGTCGGCACTACAGGCCACGTGCACAACGACAATGGCCCCACTAACGACACTCATGAACCCCTGCAACCTCCCAACCCAACCAACCCTGACGCCAACGGCGCAAGCAGGTCGGAGCACCAACAGATCCATCTCAACAAGGCCGAGTGTGCGAGAGTCAAGGAAGCCCTATAGGGCAACCCCTCCCAGCAGACGCATCACGCATCATGCTGATGGGATACCACTGGATGCTCATAAAGGAGTTCAATCGCCAATAGGCGGTGAACGCTGAACTTGCGAAACGAAAGAAGGCAACCGACGGGCGGCACTCTCCTCTGTCGGTGGATCCTCCTTGAAGGGAAATGGTGCAGCAGCTGCTGAAAGAGCTATCGAATCGACAACCTCGATGACAAGGACCGACAGGAGGCTACCAAGGCCCTCAACTTCTCGTTCATGTCGGTGGACTCATGGGGTTACATGATCCCGAAAACACCGCAAGCTGCGGTGATAACGGCTACGACATACCTTCTTACCAACCAACCACCAGCGGGAGATCCATGATCTGCTGTGCACCGGTCTACCATCGCTGGAGTCAGGTTGGTAGAAGCTGTGCTGGCTAAGGAGCCGACGCCAAAGCCGAAGAAATCAAAAGCAACATTCACGAGGCATTGCTCACCGTCCTCTAGTAAGGAAGACCATGATCTGTCATGGTGACACCGTGGCCCGCCACGAAGTAGCTGCAACTAAGATGTGTGTGACAAAATCACGCAGCACAAGGTCGACAAGATGCGCGCCAAGCGCGCCTACTCAACGGAGTTAGAGGACGATTAAATAGAGCTCTATGGTGCCAGCTACTTCAGCAGAACCATACGGCAAACTCGGATGCCAATAGGCTTCAAACTTCCTTCAGATAACCCAAAGTTTGACAAGCTCTAGGAGCCAAAAATTTGGCAGGATGATCACATGTCCTTAGTCAAGTTGCACGGCGGGAGCAAGAACACATCCATGCAGTGCCTCTAGTTGCAGCTGCAGGGCGTCACCCGAGCCTAGCTCAATAATTTACCTCGTGGTTCAATCCGCAGCTGGGAGGAGCTGGTCTACAGCTTTGTCCGCAACTTCAAGGGCACCTACAAGTGGCTCGCATCAATCAAAGGACTTTGTGCTTGTTGCTATAAGCCTAGCGAGTCCCTTCATTGTTACATCCAGTAATGTTCTACCATCAAGAAATCAGAAGAGGACATCTCTGAGGAGCACGCAATCGACGCGTTCAATGGCGGTGTACGCCGTCATGAGCTCAGGGATGAGCTGGGTCGCACCAAGCCCAAAACCATCGACCACTTGATGGATATCGCGAACCAGTGGGCGGGTGGCAAAGACTCGATAAACAACAACCACGTTCGCTTAGATGATGAAGACAAACTCGGCCGCATGCATGATCACCGATGGAAATGTTGGATGCACAGTTATGAACACCGTGAGGAGGTTGACATGGTCGCGGCTAGCTACGCCTACAAATGTGGCGATGGTAACCGCAACAACAGGTACCATAGCAGCAACTACCGTGACAGCGGAAAAAACCAGGCAAGGGTGGCAACGTCGCACCCACGATGAAGTAGCCGGCATACCCAATGCCATGGAGAGGCTGTCTGGACCCTCTAACATCCACTTCTACATCGACAAGCATGACGACAAGAAGATGGGAATGGCCCCATGAAATCCATTCCCCACACATCAAACAGTTCTATTATAAGGTCATAATTCATGGACATTTCTTGTCTTTTGCCTATATTACTCATACGTTGACAAACATCACAAGTCTTAACATAATTATGAGAATCTTTAAATAAAGTAGGCCAGTAGAATCCGGATAGCAACACCTTAGTAGCCGTACAGTCGCCAGCATGATGCTCTCAATAAGGACTATCATGGAAAGCTTTGAATATGGAATTCATCTGGTGATCGGGTACACACTCCTAATCATCCCATCAAGCCAATTCCTACATAAATAAGGATCATACCAAATGTAATATTTCAATCATTAAATAATTTCTTCCTCTGAATATAATTCGTTCCGTTTGGTTGAAACTTGCCTACATGGAAATTAGCATAATCTGCAAACCAAGGGTCATGTGATTCTAAGGTGGCAAGGTACTCCCTAGGCATAGATTCGTTAATAGGGATAGGATCATTATGCCTTCCATATGTGACAAGTGATCAGCTACTGGATTATATTTACCTCTTCTATCCACTATTTGTAAGTCATACTATTGTAATAACAGAACCCACTTAATCAAACATGGCTTAGCATCTTTCTTCGCTAAAAGATGTCTTAAAGCTTGGTGATCGGTGTGCACTATTACTTTGGAGTTTATAATGTAATGTATAAATTTATCATAGGCAAAACAATAGCTAGAAGTTCCTTCTTAGTTGTGGCATAATTCTTTTGATCTTCACTAAAAACATGAATATCATATTGAATAACATTTAAGTTTAGGCCTTCTCCTTGTCCAAGAACGGCCCCAATTGCATAGTCACTAGCATCGCGCATAATTTCAAATGGCTCATCCCACTTTGGTGGTTGAATAATAGGTGCAGATACTAGAGATTTTTTAAGTTGTTCAAAAGAGGTGACCCAACTATTGTCAAAAACAAAAGGAATATCTTTATTCAGCAAATAAGTCAAGGGTGCAGCCAATTTAGAAAATATTTAATAAAGCATCGGTAAAAGCCTGCGTGCCCAATAAAATTCTTTACTCCTTTTATGTCTTGAGGTATTGGTGATCTTTCTAAGGCAACAATGCTAGAATCGTCAACCTAAATATCTTTTTCAGAAACTTTGTGTCTGAAAACTATACCTTCTCCTACCATGAACCGGCAGCGCTCCCAATCGAGGACCAATTTGGTTTGCTTGCAACACTGCAATACTCTGTTAAAGTTCTAGAGACATTATTCGAAAGCAGTCCCGTAAACAACAAAGTCATCCATAAGAACTTCCATAGAGTTCTCAAGGAAATTGTTAAATATCTTTATGACACGTTCTTGACAAGTTGCAGTTGCATTACACAAACCAAACGGTATCAATCTATAAGCATAAGTACCATAAGAGCAAGTAAACATTGTCTTCTCTTGGCCTTCAGGTTGAATAGTAATTGGAGAATACCCTGAATAACCATCAAGAAAACAAAAATACGAGTTTCTAGTTATTATTTCTAAAATTTGCTCCATAAAAGGTATAGGTTTATGATCTTTCGTTGTCTCCCTGTTTAACTTTCTGAAATATATACACATTTTATACCCTGTTATGGTCCGTGTGGGGATTAGCTCATCCTCATTATTATTAATTATGGTTATGCATCCTTCTTTAGGTATGCAATGAGTTGGACTAACCCATTTACTATCAGAAATTGGGTTGATAATATCGGTGTCTAGCATGTGTATTACTTATTTTCTCACTACTTCTTTCCTTCTAGGATTTAGTATCTTTTGAGTGTCCACAAAAGGTTTAGTATCTGCAACCATAGGTATTTTGTGAGTAACTATGGAGGGATCTATTCCTTTTATATCACTAAGTGTATATCCAAAAGCTTCACATTGCTCGATGATTACTTCTAATAATTTCTTAGTTTCTTCAGTGGAAAGTTGATCATTAATGATTATACCTTGCCTGTCTATAAATTCATACCTTATCCCCAGTGGAAGGGGTTTTCATAACAATGGAGGTGGATCCTCATCTCCCTTCCTTTCCAGTTCTTCATATTCATTTTTAAGAAGATTTTATACTTCAAGCGTAGTATCAAGGATATTATCAAGATCTTCTTTTGCTTTATCATTTGGGATTGAGTCATTATTGGTTAAGCTTCTCTCCAATTCATCTTATGGGGTACGAAAGTAAATTTCTACCAACTCTTCAATAGTATTTTCTTCCTTTATCCCAGTTTTCTTTTCATACGACGGCTTCTTGAATTTATTGAAGTTAACTTTTAAATCCTCTTCTTCAAACTATAAGGACATAACCTCTTTCTTGTCATTAATATCAATGTTGGTATAATTGTAAATGGACTTCCCAAAATAATAGGAAGAAAAAATCTAATTTCATATAAATATAATGAAAGTCAATGGGATAGACAAATGCTCCTACTGAAACGCAAGTATTGCGAAGAATCCAGTGAGATCCTTACAAGGTTCTATTTGAGAGCATTATAGTTGCATTAGTAGGTTCAAGTTTTGGGTCATTAAGATAATATTGTAGTTCCTCACGGATAGAGTAAGGCATAATGTTTATGGAAAAACTTAGATCACAAACTCCTACATAAGTAGATTCGCCTAAACATAATGGGATTTTCTGATTATCTTCATACTTATTGTTGGGCTTCCCTTCAATTATTCTAGAGGACTCCCTACTTACCATCATTACTTCATTTTCAATGACTTCGGGATCTAGGAGTTCTTTCATTATAACAATATTCCTCCTGATAGTTCCCAAATCTCTGGTTAACTTCCCTATCCTCCCTGTACCTTCATTATCATGCTTTCCTCTTTTTGTTAGGATAGGTTCATCTTCAGCTAATAACCTCTTCTCTGCTCGTGTAGGCTTCTTCTTTGGAACAGTCTTCATGAGCTTTTCGTCACAAGGTTGCTTGTAACATTCCCACTCCTTCGGTATCTGCGAATGCTCAGCATATGTTTTAACAATTTGAACAATCATACAAGGACATAGGTTAAAGTTTCCAAGAAAAATTTCCCTAGTTTATCGGATGCTAGAAATTTTCTTAAATAGTCATATTCTATAGGAGTTTCTTCTTCATTAAGTTCAATACCATGATAGGCTTCTCCATTCTTACGAACCGTGTCTAGCAGGTTCCAGGCCTTTCCAACACTAATTTTAGTAAATGGTCCATAGAAAGGGAATCAAACTTATTTATATTATTTGTGCTTAGCCCTGCATAAAAGGTGTGTACTACTAGCCAAGGTGGGAAATCATGGCGAGAGCAACGATCAAGAAGTTCCCTAAACCTTAAATAGCCTTCATAAAGGCTTTCCCTAGGGCCACCTTTGAAATTAGTGATCATGCGTCTATCTCCAAGGGGTTTTGTCTTGAGAAAGAAATCAATTAAGAATAAAGAAGATAGCTTCTCCTAGGACTTAGTAATCTTTGTAGGACATTCAATATACTAAGACCGTGCTTTATCAATAAGGGTTTTACAAAAGAGAGTTGATTTAACCTCATCCTCTGTAAAGATATTAAGGCGCAAAGTCCCACATGTTTCTTCAAAGAACTCCACATGCTCGTATGGATCCTCCATATCATCCCTTGCAAACATTTTACAATGCAAAAGATCTAGTAGCATGGGGTTAATGTCATACCAATCAGGGTTGTTGGGTTTTAAATAAGCATCCATGTGTGGACCAGAATTCTTCATAGCTTTGAGCTAAATAATGTGTTGGTACTCACCCATGGTGTTTACTTGAAACTAGTAAACAACTTTAGTGAAAAAATTAATAAAATTTGAAACTAAGAACAAAGAACAAAAGCGCTTAGCTCCCCGGCAACCACAAAATAGCTTGATGACTACAAGTGCACAAATCAATTGTAGCTAGTTTCAAAATAAGAGTATCAAACCCACATATAAATATTTGGTTAAGGTCTTTATGCCCCTTGTCATTATATACCAAAGGATACTCGTAAGTTTCCTATGATCTCAAGTAAAGAGTTTTGTGTTTGTGTGCAAGAAAGTAATGAAAGCAAGTAAACAAACAAACAAATGTGTTGGAATTGGTGTTGGAACTCAATGAGGCTTAAATGTTCTTAGGGATGTAGGATACACCACTAGCATGTGCAAATTACTTATGATTAGGATAACCTATATCTTTTGTCATGATATGTGTGGTGAGAGTTCCATAATAAGATGTTCACCAACAAGTCTCTTGTGCAAGCCACTTCTAGGAGTCACGTGACGAGGTCGTCTCTAAATAACCACTATGATGCATGCGAGAAAGTCACTTCTACAGACCACCACAATTAAGGGTTTACCCATGGATATCGTTATGAGCTTAGTGAATCTCTCTTTATCCCCCTTTAATCATTTAGGTCATAATCCAATGCTTGCAGCCACAAAGTAGTACCGGACATACTCCCATACACATCCAAAGGGTAGTTCCCTCTCTTTAGTCCCGAACAAAAAGGGTTATGTGGTCGAATTCACATACCATCTAGAGAGAGAGAGATCTAACACAATATGATAGATAAAGTAAAGATCAAATACCAAAGTTATAGATCATCACCAAGATCTCGGACTCCAACATCATTACCGCCTTCTTCGAGGGAGTCAAGAATGTCCGGGTGAGGGAAAAGATCGGCATCCGTGGTGAGAACCTCACCATGGCTGCCGAGCTCTTCATCATGGTGGAAAAATGCACCAAGGCCGAGGCAGGTCGAATGTTCGGCCTTGCCGAGACAAAGACCATACCAAAATCCTAAAGTGCCTCCAAGAGCACGAGCAAGGATCCCAAGCGAAAGCCTACCGCGGTCCTCGCCGCTGAACCTGAGCGGAAGATTCCTTGCGTGGGTGACAAGGAAGGGGAGCATGAAGATCGCACATACTGCATCTTCCACAAGAAACATGGGCACCCCACCGACGACCGTTATGAGCTCAAGAGGCTTTGCGACCAGCGTAGCAATCAAAGTAAGGAGAGACATGGCAGTGAGTGTGGCAATAGGCGCAGTGGAAACCAAGGAGGGGGACGCTGGAAAAACAACCATGGTGACCAAGGTGCCCACCAAATGGGTCATCAAGTACTGTGCAACAGTGTCCCCACGCTCTAGAGAAGGGCCAGGCCAAGGAGAACACTAGGGGCTACCAGGAGCTGAGGGGCTCCATAGCCTGCATCCTCGGTGGCTCCCAGGCCCCGGCATCTAATATGCACTTCAAGCAGCTCACTGCGAGGTCACCACCGCTCGGCCCGGGATCCCGTCCCCAACGCTCAAGTGGTCGTAGTGTGCCATCACTTTCAATGCCGAAGACCACCCCCGTCTCCACCAGGACTCTGGGTACTCTTCCCATGATCTTCACCCCCACCATCAACAACATCGTAGTTGCCAAGACCCTCATTGATAGCGGTGCGGGCCTGAACATGATCTCCACAAAAACATTCGCCAAGCTGCAAGTACCGTACGACCGGCTGATGCCAATGATGCCATTCTCTAGGGTCACCAAAGGCACCACCATACCCATTGGGCAGGTGCGCCTCTCCATCACGTTCGGGTCTCGCGACAACTATTGGACTAAACTCATCAACTTTGATGTGGCTCACTTCAGCCTCCCTTACAACGCCATCCTGGGCTACCCCTCTCTAGCCAAGTTCATGGCGGCCACCCACCATGCCTACAACATCGTCAAGATGCTGGTAGGCAATGGCGGGGTCATCATCATCCGTTGCGATGAAAGGAAAGCCCTGTGCTCCCTCGAGCATGCCTACAAAACAGTGACCACTGCCTACCCGAAGGACGTGGATGCCCTTGATGACATCAGGGGCACATCAAGGAAGAAGCAGATGATGGCCCAAGAGAACTCCCTAGCGAAAAGGGCGGCCGTCGCCTTGTACCCTTCTGAGGAGGGTCTTATCGCGGCCGTCGCTCATAGCCACGGGAAGTCCTCGGGGCAGCCCCAACTCACCCTCGCTAGTGTCGGAGAAACTCGCAAGGGTGGAACTGATGCGAGGGATCCCGACTTCCCTGTGGACTGTGCCCAATGCGTGTACAACATCAACCACCTCCATGACAGCGCTTGAGGGACGCTGAACAGGTGTCCCCGGTCGTGATACACTAACCAACTAACTTAACCTATAGCGCTCAATCAAATGAAGTTTTGATTTCCCATATGGAGAAAAAGCTACCTTCAATCCACAGTGCCATCTTTCTCTTAAAATGACATTAGTTATGATTTCTTCAAGATCGAGATCATCTAAGACCTATGTCTGATCCCATCCAATAGCAGGTTTAGTGAGCACCACAGACCAATCCACCTACTTTGATAGCAAGCCCATGCGTCAGGAAGGCTGACAAGCCCATCCATGCAATGCCATCAGCTACCCGGATTTTTTGAAGGTGACTCTCGAAACTCTCATCCTTTGTAGCCTTATTTCTTGTAAGACCATGTGCGGATCACGGCGGCATTGTAATAAGCTTGGACTTCTCTGGTGGTTTTTTCGGATTTTGTGCCTAGCGCTAGTTCTGCCATCTGCTTCTCTTTCAGGAAAACATTTTCAAAAGCTGTGCACAGATGAAGTTCCTCGATAGGTGCTAGGCGAGTGGGGGGATAGGAATGGTATCCATCGCCGGGTCTCCCCTATTAACCCTAGGGCCTAAAGTGTCAAGCTATGAACTTACGGACTACCTCCAGCGATAAGTCACCTCACCCACAGTTCTTGGTGCTTGAGACCCTCGTGCGACACATGTAGGGAACCTTAGCAGTGCATGTTTTTGCCCTACGATCTTCTCCTTGGCAGGCTTACGAGGTGGATTGTGAGGGAACTCCCCCTTTAGCGGCCAAAATTCATGCTAGACCTATGGCCTCCTCCTCGAGGGACCAATAGGATAAACATTTTCCTACGGTCTTCTCCTCGAGAGGCTTACTGGGTGGCTCATGAGGGTACTCCCCCTCTAGCGGCCAAACTTCATGCTAGACCTGCGACCTCCTCCTCAAGGGACCAATAGGATAAACATTTTCCCTACGATCTTCTCCTCAAGAGGCTTACAGGGTGGCTCGTGAGGGTACTCCCCCTCCAGCGGCCAAACTTCATGCTAGACCTATGGCCTCCTCCTCGAGGGTCCAATGGGACAAGCATTTTCCCTATGGTCTTATCATCGAGAGGCTTACGGGGTGGCTCGTGAGGATACTCCCCCTCCAGTGGCCACTCCCTATCAACCCTAGGGCCTAAAGTGTAGAGCTCTGAACTTATAGACTAGCTCCAGAAATAAGTCATCTCACCCATGGTTCCTGGAGCCATATACCCTTCCGTAACACATGTATGGGATAACAGCAGTGCACATTTGCCCTACGGTCACCTCCTCGAGGGGCCAACAGGATAAGCGTTCGCCCTACGGTCTTCTCCTCAAGAGGCTTACGGGGCGGATCGCGAGGGAACCCCCTCCCACGGCTTAAACTTTAGCTACACGCGCACTCCCCTTCCTTTTCAGTGGAACCTATGCGGCCAGCGCCAGCCACGCGTTCCCCTCTCCGGGAGACACCTTGTGGAGCTAGGCCCTGCTAAGCGGGCAAGGATTCACGCGAAGCCCTCTATTGCACACACCGGAGGACCCGCAAGGGGAAAAGGGTCGTAAGGGTAACACCTCTCAATGGTTGAGACCTAAGCACGTGTATTGATCCTCCTACGAACTCTAGAGCGAGTGAGGCGACTTGCATTTCTGGACACCGTTGTCACAGGGGCTGGCGGAATGCCCCTTCAGGCGGCCTCACAGGGTGCTATCTGCGCTCGACTCCGACGCGCTAGTGACGGCGTACCTACTTCCAGGAGGACTACATAGGCCGAGGAGCCATCCGTGCGAAACCGTACGAGCCCCACAGCCTCCCACGCTCAGAGCTCGCGAGTACGGGCATGAAGGGCCACCGCTTGCTAAGAGGACCTCGCCAGCATGGTACCTACCGATTTCCTCCCTAGGGAGTCCACGGAACGAGCGCAGGACTTACAGGACTCTTCGCAAAAGCACCTATAGAGCGGGGCACGCAAGGCCTATGTCCGCCCCCTCCATAGGCATTGGGAAAGTGGCAAGCACAACGTAGGGAGCACGAGATAGCCTACGAGGAAGGCCGCCTCTTCAAGCACCCCCAGCTGCAGTAAATTCCCTGCGACGGGGTCCGAAGCCACTAGCGCCCCTCCGCACACGATGCCATTTTTCCTCCCTAGCGGAGAGTGGCCCCTCGAGGCTTCCCAGGGAATGACCTGACAAGGAGGGGCAGGGCCTCATGGACCACATTGACTTTGTAACTCTAGCAAGCGACACACACTATGCTTCCTCGCTATCGCCTGGGGCAGCCTTACCCAAGGCCGATGCCTCTTCATGATACATAGAAAGAAAGAGTAAACATGAGGATCCGCTAGAAGATGTGCACTATAGTCATGCTTACAAAACAAAAGGCTAGGAGCACTACTACGTGGAAACTCTCATGAGACATGCGCAATGCCCCTGGTGGCGCGTCCCCAACCACAACAAGAGAGCCACCTACATGCTCCAGAGGTGGCGGGGGTGGTCCACACGGCATAGCAGCGGGTCAAACACTGAACCGAGAAGCCCTCCTTGCCCAGGTAGCAAAACCGTAGCATAGATCTGCGTGTGATGCGATGGTCGGTGATGAAGCGCTCCCAGCCGGTGGTGAGATACATCTCCCCAAGTGTAGGGGCATCTACGGTCACGCTCTAGAGATCGTCGCCGCCGGAGTGGTTCATCTGCATGTTCCCTGGCATGTTGCCCATGAGTCCGAGGGGGAAGCGCATGGGCAACCTCACCTTCGTGGCCCAGTCCGCGTCCTAGAGGATGAGGACAAAATCGATAACGTGTTCGGGCTCACCGCCGTTCTCGATCTTGATCACGACCGCCGAAGGAGGAGGCAGGGGACCACTGCAGGCTCCGAGCCGCCACCTCGTCCTCCATCGTCCCCGCCGTGTTGATGCCGGGCGCTGCCGCGGGGGTGACCCCAGCTGCGTTTCACCGAGGCCTCTCCTCTAACCTCTTCGGAGACACTAGAAGAAGAAGCGATGGCCTGACCAGAGCTAGAGCCAAAACCCCACGCCTCGCATGGACGCTTACGTGTGGACGCCCACGCACGCGTTTCACCAGCGGAGCTGCATCGGCCTCCGGCATCACTGCTTTTCCCTTCTCGGTGGCGGTGGGTCGCTTGGACTCCATGTAGAGGGCCGGGGTTTTGGGGCTTTCTAGAGCGCAGGCGGAAGGAGAAAGGAGATGACAAGGTGGCATCAGAGAGAAGGCACCTCCTCCGCGCCCCCATTTAACGGTGCTGGGATGACACGACACCTCGGGCATGCGGCATCAACTGCTAGTCTGCCCCACGAGCCATCAAATCGTGGGGAGCGGTTCTCAAGGCAGGGCAGATCCAACTACATCCCATAGCCCTAGGGACTCCACCGTTTTGCGTGCACGATGGAGATGCACACTGAAGCAATTCCATGTCAACCAGAGTAGCAGCGTGACCCACTGTCCGATTGTCCCCTTGCCCCTTCCTGCCCTCGAAGAGACTCATGCGCGACAGCGCCCGGGGGCTATTGTCGGAGTCCTAGCACTTGGGGTACCATGACCCTATGGCCTGGGCCCACCGCCTGAGCCGTGAACCCTCTAGACGTAGAGGCATCCGGTGGAAGCAGCCTCAGTAGGGGAACCCATGGAGCCACCCCACAGATGCCTTGGCTGGGTCCTCCTACCGAGATCCGCTACGCGAGGTGGGAATCTGGCTTGCTCGGGTCCCCACCTAGCCTCGGATGCTCCAGTGCGTGCCCTGGGGGCATGTTCATAATCTCACAGCAATAGGAAGGAATAGGACAAAGCATGGTAGGAGGATCCACGGTAGCATGGACCGCTTTGGTAAAGAGAGGTCGGTTCGCCCTTCTGGTGCAAAAGCACCACGAACGTCATCGACACCAGCAGAGTTGTCCCTTGCCATTTTGGTGCAAGGGGGACAAGGGTGGTGTCGATAGTGAAGGACGGTGCAAGGAGCCCCAGCTTTACGAAGGATCATAGGGTGGCCCGAATCATTAGACTGACTCCATGTAAAGTGTTCTTGTAGACCAAGACTTCAACGGGCGTGAATGTGGTGACCCTTCCCGCCCATGAACAGGGGGAAGAGGCCCGGCGCCCCTATATAAGGAGATCTTCTTGTACCTTAGAATAGTCGATCCTAGAGATCTGAAACCCTAGACATTGATCCACCATTGTACCCTCGCGAAACACCGCGAGTAATACAACAAAGCAGGAGTAGGGGCTTTACCTCCTCACGAGGGTCCCAAACCAAGGGGGAAAACCCGTGTCAACCTCTTTGTCGTGCTTGTACGTCGTTGTTACCGCCGCCATTGAGAAGATCAGAACGCGTGTTCAACCCCCTCGTGAACTCAGGGCTTGTTGGACCCCTTGTTCCTTCACGAGACACTTTCTCCGACACATACTACAGAGGAGGCAGAGTACTATAATACTAGTACCAGAATGCTTTTTTGTTCTATCCCTATTTATTCATTCATTAGTAGCGTACAAGCCTATTTTGAGGTCTAAGTTTGATTGTTGATTTGACCAACTAGGGCACAAGATTCTCAAAACACAGGAATAGGAAAATCATAGGATTGGAGTTGTACGACCTCTTGTATCCTGCAGGAATAGAAAACTACAGGAATTTGGATCAAGTACCATGAGTTTGAATCATACGAAAAACAAAAAAATTCTAACATGAGGTTGGAGTGGTTGGGTTTTTTTCTACAAAATAGAGAGCAAAGGAATCCTTTGAAGAAATTCCTAATGATTGTAATCCTTTGAATCAAACGACTAACATAGGAATATTTCCTAAGGGACAAAATCCTTCAAAATTCCTTTGAATCAAATGAGCCCCTAGTATCTTATGTAAGTACTCAGAGAATGCACGAATCGTGATGCAAATATGAAAGTATTGAAGTTGAATGATCCCTAACTTGATTCCCTCTACTAAGAACTATGCATGTTCCTTGCACGTGAGACTCACGTAATAGAAGTATGACATATCATCCACATAAAATTATAATAGGTAAAACTCTTATAAATTTGAGCCACATCTATAAAGTATGAGTGTATATTTGCATCATGTACTTTATATCATGTAGAAATATATATTTATTAGCTAACTAATACTTGAAAATTGGGTAACATGGTCTATATAAATGAACGGAGAAGATTTTAGAATAACGGAGAAGTGTGTTGTGAGGTTTATTCATAGCATTCATTATGATGAATATTGAATTGATGCACTATCCAATTATCCCAAGAGTCCAAATTGATGGAAAGGACTAGGAAATGTATTATATTTTGACACTCCCCGTCATGTCTAGGTTGTGAACTGTTTTTCTTCACGAGCTTAGGACGTGGATTTAGGGTATACGTAGATATTTATTTTAAGACGCGTTGGCTAGGATTTGAACTCATAACCTCTGGCTATGATACCATATTTAATTCATGCACTAGCCAATTATTCGAAAAGTTCAAACTGATGGAAAGGACAAGGCATTGTATTATATTCTAACAATAAAGACTATTAGAATCTTCTAAAGTCTAGAATGGAAAAGAAGATCCAACGGTTGGCAAAGTTGGTTTTCGAGCCTTGATCCAACGGTCAATATTCAAATTTATTCGAACACTTTATAGTGGTAAGTAAGACAAGACAAAGATAGATATGAAGTACCATGAATGGTCGATATTTTGGATAACCTTCACCTCCCAATGTTTAGGAAGAAGGTGAAAATTTTAAAACCGAGAAAGTTCGAAATGCTACACTAATACTTTTTGCCGCCAAGGCCCAAAATGGATCATTCTTATATATGTTTGAAAACATGGTTGTGACATTCATATCCATATTTTTCAGACTTTCTTTACCGAAAAGAACAATGTCATCATCACTCAGAAAATCAAGAATGTTCTTTTCTGGTAGTTGGAAACTCCCACCGACTGTATTGTTTATTACAAGAAGATGCACCCATCAATCTACGAAAAGAAATTTAATTCAAAAACAGTTTATCGCGCTTACTTGTAGTTCAAGTTTGACCTAATTGGATTAAATCAACATAAAGTTATTTTAGCACATGAAGTTAGCTATGAACCTTGAAAAATTGTAAACACTTGTGAATTAAAAGAAAGCATGGTCCACTTTGTCTGGTAATTGGGGTCATGGCATTTTCTTCTATCTTTGGTAGGTCCTGTAGGAGCGAGGTGCTTTACTTAACACAGTCAGTGGAAGTACAAGTTAGATCAAGGACCTCATAAAAATGAAAATTACATCCAAGTTCATACATTTAGCACAAGGACCATGAAATTAAGCAAGGAAAAGCAGTCGGGTCCAACTCCTTCTCAACCAAGCAGCCAAGAGCCATACTTTTCGTACTATTACTACTTTCTTAACAAAATAAAATAGTGTGATGCTCACTTTTGCTAGAGCTTGTTGATAAAGTGCATCAAATGCGACAGGACGTATTAAGTATTGTATCCCTTGTACAACGGTCAATGCTAAAAGTTATTCCTACATTGTATATATAGTGTATATGGTAAGGTAAGACAAGATAAATATGAGTTAAGAATTACTGCGGATGGCCGATCTTTTGAATAACCTTTCCTCTTGATGTTTGAGGAGCAACTGAAAATTTCAAAACCGATAGAGTTGAAAATGATATGGCTCCTTCCTATATATATATGTGTGTGTGTGTGTGTGTGTGTGTGAAAGCTTGGCTTGTGGCCTTGAGATCCATATTCTCCGGATGTTCTTTATAGAAAAGAATAATCTTTTCATCACTCGAAAAATTATGAATGTTCTTTCCTAATAGTTGGAAACTCCCACCAGTGGCATTGTTATCTACAAGAAGATGCACACTTCTACATTCGAAAATACATTTAATTCAAGAGTAGTATATCATGCTTACTTGTAGTTTGAGTTTGACCTAATTTGGTTAAATCGACATAAAGTTATTTAAGTGTGCAAAGTTAGCTAGGAAGCTTGAAAAAGCCTAAAAGATTGGGAATTGTAAGAAAGTATGGTCCATGTAATGCCCTAGCATTTAGGGCTATAGAAGAGAGTTTGTGCATTTGCATTCATGCATAAGAAAATTGGGTAATTTTTTCACAAATTAAAATCCTAGAGAGATCAGAGTTTCTTTCACTAGGTTGAGATTAGATTTAGCTCATTCTCGTCATTTCTATAAATTTTGACATGATTTCTAGGAACTCTGTGTGATTTGGGGAGAATAATTTAAATTCATATTTAAATCTAAAATTACTTTTGAAATGATTCAGAATAAAAGTATTTAGTAAATTAAATCTTAAAGTAGATTTTAAATACACAATGTGAAGTATTAAGTATTATATTATAGAACAAAGATACAAATAAAATAAATTGAAAACATTACAAGTAAATGTCCATATAGAAAATAAGTAAAAATTCTTATTATTTTTCTTTATTCTATATTACAGACATGAACAAGTAAGAAGTTTATACAAAGAAACAATTATATGAAAATAAAAGTAAGATTTCTATAGTATTATTTAAGCTCACGTACGTTTGTCGCCTCCCTCTAGATTTCCGTATGCCCTTAAATGATGTTTTTGCCCCTAGGATTTCCGAAATATTACAGTTAGTGCCACCGATGAGTCAAAGAGATAGTGTCCTTTTTCTCTGTATTTCTCCGTATGTTCCGCCGGCTCCCCCGCCCCCAAGAATCCCCATGTGCGCCTCCGAGAGGGGCGCCTCCCAACCTTCGCCAGCTACCTGTGTTGCACCACAACTACCCCACCACCAGAATCCCCATGTCACCGCTGCTTCCGTTGCCACAAGACATGCATACCAAACCAACCATGTTATATTTTCCCATCTATTGTTCCTGTGCGCCGATGCGGATCCACGTTCGATTCTGGCGATGCCAGCACAGTTTGATTCTGCGCACCCGAAGCATACTTAGGGCACGTAGAATGCTAGAGAAGGCATGCCTTCTCTTAACTATTCACATCATTTAGAGAAGACACAATATATAACTTGTACAATGCATTATCCATTATTGCTATCTCCAGCAACTAATAAAAATTAACTATTTTTAGTAAGAAATTGATTGGCTAAGGGAAGACATATGGTACACTGGAGAAAATAGTCTTCTCTTATTTTTAAGAGATCATCCCTTAGCTAAGGAAAAGCAACCTTCTCTTTCTTACTTCTCTCTCCTTTAACTAAATAAAAACCCAACATGGCAAGCATAGAGGACGTCTGATGTCACCGCATTGTAAGTGCCCTGTCATCTATTGTCGTCTCAACTCTCAATTGTAATCCAAGTCGTGCCGTGAGGGAATCCGCCCAGTCTCACCCATCAGCGGAGCAGAGATGAGTGGTGGTGACGCGAGGAGGGTTTTGGAGGATTGGAAATTGGAAGCTCGAAGTAATCAAGTATGGCGACTCCCTCACGACGCCCTCAAGCTCCAGGAGAGGCTTAACGCTGAACGGAAAGACGGCCGAGTCCAGGATCTCGTCTAGTCGCTGTAGTACCCGCCGACCTACACCTCGGCAAGCGACGCATCGACCACAACTTGCTCGTGCCGGAGTCCAGCCCCGAGGGCCTCGTTGCCGAGCTCTACTGCACGGAGTGGGGCGGGGACATCACCTTCCACGGTCCGCGCCAGGCCGTGCTCTAGCCCATCCTCTCGCTCCGGGACATCGGGTTTGGCGCATGAAGCTACGTCGAGGGGCTCAAGGCCACCATGGTCGAGGTGGCCTCGATGTACAGCATCAAGGCTCGGCCAAGGGGCTCCTCCACCGAGCACCGGCTTGTGGGTCGGGGACGGGAAGATTGGGGCCATCGGGGTCAGGATCTCGTTCGGGTTCACCTTCCATGGCCTGGCATTCAGTATCGACCTTGATTTGGGGTACTTCAAGCACATCGTGCCCTGCGGCATTGCCAACAAGGAGGTCACGTCCCTGCGGAGGGAGTCGGCGGTGGAACTCCCTCCTGACGAGGTGATCCATGATTAGCTCGTGCAAAGCTTGGCAACAACCTTCTGTTTCAGTGATGTTCAAGTCAAGTCAAGGATCATTTAGAGTGTGCAGAAATGATTTACTCTTAGCATTACCCCATATCTCCGTACGTCAATTTTGAGATTGCTTACCCATATGTGCCACGTGGTAGAGATGATTTACTCAGCTGCAACTGTGCAACAATGATGTGCATTTTACTCTGTATACTGGGGATTCCTCTGAATACATTGTTATGCAATTTGGGTTTGAAATTTTTTGTCTGCTAATGTTCGTCGCGAAGGGAGGTGATTCCCATCCTATGTGCTAGGAGCTTACATTTGAACCATCTTATTGGTATCCACTTGGTATGCTTCCAACAACATCTGCTTCACAGAGATGATAATTATGTGGGACACATAACAACATTGTTGAAATATACTGGGAATGCCTTGTCATCGAATTCGCCAATTCCGTAATAACATTTGGATGAAATTTTATGATTATGTTTGTTGCAAACAAATGGAAACTAAGGTGCTTCTAATTAACAAGGTGTATATATGCCAGCAGCTAACAACTAAACAAGCCTATCTACATCTGCTTAATATTTAGTCGGCAGCACCTTGCTTCATGGAGTTGGCGATTTCTGTGGATATATACCAACAGATGCTGTGGATGTTGAATTGAGCTAAGAAATATTGATACTGAGTTTTCTTCAATTATTGAGCACATGCAGGATTTTTGACTGATCTGATGGCTTGTCCTTGTTTTGTTCTCTCCTCATGATTAGGTCCGTTTGCCTTGGCTGCTGTATGCTTGAGAATGTAATTCATCTAAAAATTTGCATTGGTACCTCTCCAACTCTATCTCCATTTCTTTAATCATTGGCATGCCTCCTGATTCACTGAGATGGTAAAGCTGGTATGTTGCTACGCCAGACACAAATGATCTTATGTTTTTCCTGAATTGCAGTTTTGCATATTGCAAGTGTCATTCAGCAGTCCATGGCCAAGGTACATGATATGGTTTGGAATAAGATTGTGTTGTCTATATGATCAAATACACTTGTGGTTTTTTCTGTTCTTTGTTTCATATTTGGACTGAACTACTTGATATTGCTGAATTTTTTTAAACGGATATTGCTCACCGGTTTAAAGGACTTGAACTGATGTACTGCTTTTTTACCACTACGCTGCACCACGAGGTTGTAGCAATGTGAGTCGTGTAGCCAGAGGTGGTGGAGAGGAGCGGCAGATGTGGAGCAGCAAGGGGTGGAGCCAAGGAGGATCGGGCAGAGGCGGCGCCGCAGCAAGGAGAAGAGTTGTGAGATGCGCCCCGGCACATTGTGAGGCGGAGCTGTGAGCAGTACGGGACGGGAATGGGAGATTGACCATGGTACTAAACAAGTTCAAATAGTTGATCAAAGAAATTGATCCACGTTTGCATTCTAAGTTTAAGAGAGTGTCCCAAATAACTGGTTCTCCATGACAAGAAAATGATTCTCCATATACTCTACAAAAATATCACATAATGGTTGCTTCTGTGGCCAGTCCTGCCGAGTGCCAACACTTAGCGCTATAGCGGTAGACCCAAACCAGGCTCTAGTGGGGAGACACAAACGGTCCAAGGCGAGCGGACAAATCCAGCCACGCATCAAATCCGGTCCGCGGATAGGTCGAGCCAGACAAGCCACAGATAACTTGCATGACTAGCATGACTGGCAGTTTTGAGAGTCTGGCCCGCATGGCAGCCTCACAAACCTTTTTTTACTCTCTTCTATTCTCTCTCTCCTCACAAGTTCCTCTATTTTCTTTCATGGAAACCCGACGGCATGCTCTTGATCGCCTTGAGTTGAAGAACCCCTCCTCATCGGCACCCAGGGAGCGTGTCCGTGCCATGTCCGCTATTGCCATGCCGCTGCATCCTGTCACTCCATCTCGTAGCCTGCAGGCGCTGCAGGGCCAGGCTTGCCCGGCCGGGGAGAGGCATGACTAGGCACAGAGAGGCGAGGCGCAACTGGGTGCGACGAGGCACGATGTTGATGGGGCGGGGCGATGTGCGGCCAGGCGCAGCCGGAGTGGGAGGGGAGCATCCCAGCGGCAGGGACCTGCACGGCCGGGCGCGGCGATGGTGGTCTCCCTCCTGCTCTTCGCCTCGCTCAGTTCAGTATTAGTGATGGTCCCATGTGTCTTGCTGCCTCCCCTACTAGTTTGGGGAGAGGAGAAGCTGACCGCCACCATAAAGCTTGCTGCTGGCATCGGGGTGAACTCTGACCTCACCTTCGCACCGTTCTTATAGCGCTTCTTTGCGGGGCACGACAACAAATTCAATGTTTACGTGCACGCCGACCCGACTATGCATCTGCTTCTCCCCCTACGTCATCGTTCTGGGGCCTCTTCGTGGCGGCCAAGAACATGTGGTGTTGGGACCCCAGCCTCATCGCGGTAGCGCGATGCCTACTTCGCGCTCCTCTCCCAACACCATGTCCCACTCCACTCCTCCCCACGCTTCTATTGGTCACTCTTCCCGTCTGGGGCCCGCCAATGGCCTGGGAGAGCTCAGAGATGGCGGCGATCTCGTCTATGTGCGGCCACAAAGAGAGTATTGAGAGCGTTGGAAAATGAAAAAGACATTAAAAATAGTTTGGCCTGTCGGCTGGGGCATTCTTTACAAATTTTGTCCTCTCCTCCAGGGACAATCATCTTTTTGCAAAATCAGACACTTTGTGCTGTGTACTAAAAGAATCTTCCTGCTAGAAACAAAATATAGAAATTAGCCAAACACTGATTGATTATTTTTCTTAAAAAAAATTCTCCCGTTTTTCTTTTATAACTTCTAGATCTATTCAGTATGGATAACCTCCGTCTAATAGCTTGAGGGATCTTTTGTCGTGCATGTACGGTAAGAAAAAAACTCGATTAACCGTGGCAACGCAAGGGCATTCAGCTAGTATTAAATAACTCACACATAATACATTATTCTTACAATAAGAAAAAAGAAAATATTATAGAAGGTAAAAATAGAAAAACCTAAACTAATTCCTAGCTAATCCTAATTTAAATGTTCTTGATATGGTTTGAATCTTCTGTACCTACAAACAAAACAGTAAACAAAAAGAAAGAAATAGGATTAGGGATTAATGTATTGCTCTCAGTCAGTAAGAGTGAAGTGCACTATTCATATTGCATCCCTTAAAAAATCAAATATAAAAGTGGCTAGTTTCACCAAAATGAAGTAGATGTTCTTTAAATAAGAATGATTTCAGTGCAACATCATTAACCAGAGGGGCAAGTTTCACCAGACAAGCTCACAGTAAAAGGTAAAAACAATAGATCGCACTTGAGCTGATCCAAAGGAATAGCAAACAGAAGAAGCTTACTCACCCGCATGTATAGGGTGTGTTGTCAACAGCAGGGTGAAGGAAGGTCACAACTCGAACACAACAAAGCAAGCTTTGCTACCCAGTTCACAGAACCAGCAGTATTCCTTCCCAAGAACACACAAGAAACCACACTAGCTCTTATCATATTTCCACTATATCAACCAACAGTTCACCATTGAAAACCCTCAGAAAACCATACAAGATGGTCACCTAATGGAGGGGGTGGTTTAGGAGGATAGCAAGGTCAGGCAGGAGCTAGGAGGAGAAGGTAATCAAGAAACCACACAAGGCTCTACATCAGCAGGAACAAACTTGGATCAACAGTAAAACAAGCTTCACAGCAGTAAGATCAACATCATCCTATTGGTAAGAATAAGAAATTATGCTATGTATTTACCATTCCAACATTAAGAGCATGATCTGTTGGAGATACACCCAAGTGAGGTGTATATTCATCATAGAAAACTAAAAGGATCAAGTAACATCTGTTCAAATTCACAAGCCTAGGTATCAGTCCATGCATCACTGAGGTAAGCTGGCCCTCTCTAGTTTTAAAAATATAACTAGATGCAATCAAACATATGTATGGTCTTCTATTGGGTACATCCCAATTTTTGGGTAGCACCTCAATAGCAGCCAAGAAAACAGCCATCTATTTATTATAAAGCCAACATCTACAAGCTTTCATAGACTATATAATCCAATCATTTTCCTAAAAATCAATTACGAATCATTTATTTTCCTTTAAAATCATTCTCAGAGTTCATCAGTACAAGTAACAATAGTATCATCATTTACAGGAAATGAATCCTTATCTGATACATGAATGGATCATTTAAATTAATAATCACAGAGAGTAGTTGATATATTTTTAATCTCAATCTCTGTACATCATCATAAGTAAGATTCAGAGTTAAAAACGACTAGGATCCCTCTTAAACAAACCAGCAGGACAATTCGCAAAGATAGCCATCAATAATACTTCAATACTGAAGCATTTCAACTATAACCAATAAGAATCTATCAATCCAAGACAATCACCATGGCATCTATTTATATTCATCTAGATAATAGTAAGATTCGATTCAGGCAATATCTAACTTGCAGGAACCACTATCAGTAATTCCAAACCAATCATGGAAATTAATTCTTCATAGTATATTCATAGTAGGAATACTCATGAAACAATTCATATCATTATTGTCAACAATAGATAAAGGGAAGAACTAGGGGATGAGCCCTAATTAGGGATTCATCACAGCAGTCACACAGAGAGTATAAAGGGAAGATAGAGAGCAAAGGGGGAAAGAAGTAATCTCACTGATGGTCCTCACTAGGTATAATAGAGGAAGCAGAATGACCAACAATGATGTCTACGACGGCATGAGGAGGACCCGAAGGCGCTTTGACCCGTGCCAAGCCGCAAACGCGGTGTGCCACAGGAGCACGAGCGACACAGGAGAAACACAGTGTCGCCACAACACCAGGGAAACACCACGACACCACTAGAGTACCACGTCGACGCTAGGGGTTGAAACCCTAGACATCAGAGAGGTAGCGACATGACCAATCGAAGGCCCGAGCGGCGAATCGGACTGGACAGGAAGGTGCATCATTGACTCCTGCACCATTCAGTACCATGGCGGTGGTCGAGAAGGCCAGGGGTGGCCGGAGTCGAGCGCGGCGGCGGCGACCCCAAATTTCCACAAAAGGGAGAGCATGGGTCATGCGTGTGAGAAGAGAGGGGAGAGACGAGGTACTAGGTCGGTCGTGGCCAGTACCTCGCAACGTAGTGGGTGTGACCCAATGCATTGGGCCGGGTCGGGTTGGGCCAGCCAAATGGGCTAGGTCCAGATTTAAAGAAAACCCTAACGAATTATTAAAAGACTAAAATGCCCCCGGACTAATTAAGCTCTAGAAAAATCATAAAAATCCAAAAAATACAAATAATATATCTAAGTGTTCATAAATAAAAACTACTTAATAAAAACAATTAATTGTATTTTTAAATGGTAAAACATAAATTAATTATCTAAGTGACATAAATTCATTATAGAATTTTATAAAAATAAACATGATATCTAAAAATAAATAAAATTCACTTTTGTGATCCTAAATAAATATTGTACCTAGGAAAATAATACAATATATCCTACTTAAAAAAACTTAAAATAACTATTTTAAGGAATTTCCTAAAAATAAAGATAATACTTAAAAAGAAGTAAAAATCAGTTTTAAGATTCTCAATAAATACTAAATGAAAGAAAAATACTAGTTTGTACTTTAACCTAATAAAATTAGAATGAGTATTTGAAAACACTTATTTCTTTATGAAATTTTATTAAAAAAAGAGCAAGACTAAAGAATATATAAAACCTACTTTTAAGAACTTGAAAAACAGTATATTTTACTATAAAATGCTAGCCATCCTATTTAAAAAGTTTTTAGATTTCTACAATAATAAATCTTTAGTTGTCTATTTTATTCAAATAAAAGACTTGTTTTATCATGAAGATAACTCTTCAACATTATATTTAAAATAATAATACCTATATATGATCGTATAAAATGTTGTATTTTAAAAAATAATCTTTAAAGTCTAAATTACTAAATCTAAAACCATAATTATGGTCTATAATAAAACCTAAGTGTAAGTTGTTAATACTCCTTTAGAATCTTAAACCAACTATAACCAATAACTTCAATCTAACCTTTATCATCATTCACTTATATTGATGGTGAATGATCTCCTATTTTTAACGATACTTAACATAATTATAACGCCTAATAGAAGTTCAACAAATCATATAATAAGATCACCATATCGCATAATTAGATTTAACTCTATAATCTACTTAGCATCAATTTGCTAAGTTTAGACTCATAAAGTTATACTCAATACCTATACCGAACCGTCATTAATCATATCGAAGAAGAATCTTAAACTTGACCACGATATAAAAATACTACATCCTAATCCTAGCTATCTTTTATAGTTAACTTTGGTCTATTACTTAACCCGAGAGAAGCGCATTAACTTAAGATCATTAGAGCGATTCAAATAACCATCAACTGTGTTTTGAGAACACTACAAATTATCTAACTTAATATAATAAGTATTTTCTTCAAAAGTTATTCGTTTTTCCACTTCAAACAAAAGCTTAAATCATTATGCTAACAACCACCCACTTGAAATATGATATCCTTAAGAGTCCTTACCAATAAACATCTACTAACAAATTTTTTTGTACTATACTTCCATCACTTGTTAATTACTTTTAGAAACTTAATAGGTACTTATTTGTGAAGTCAACTTAAGTGTAACACAAATATTTCATAAATCACCAAACTCAATCCATAATTAGACAGGGGGATTTTCTTTAGGATTTATAAAAATGCATATCATTATCTATGCACAATAGCATGTTGCTTCTTTAAACATTAGTCCTTACCGGACCAATGATCATGTTTTCATATATTGGAGTTTATACCGACTAGAATACCTTACTACATAATATTGCAGTCAAAAAAGGCAAGTTCACACTTGCTCATGTGCTTTGATTATTTTCTATCAAGTATTTGTAAACTATTGTTGTCATCACCTGCATTTCGAAAAGGATGGCAGAAAATGCTATTTTCATAATTAACTTGAACTATTAGTTACTAATCTAGGGTGATCAGCTAATATATTAAGTCTGGCAATTTGAATACCATTGCACAGGAATATATCATTTAGGACTTAATAACCAATGTCGCTAGTGATTCTTGCACCATATAATACGCGTTAACCATGATATCTACAATGGCTCTGGGTAAGTTGGCTGGATCTTCTTCCTTTTGTGTGTTAGCAGACGACCTATATGCAACGATGTGATTCCTTGCATGGATCCAACAACCTGGGTGGGTACCCTTAGGCCCCATGGGTAAGGTGTCTAGATTATCTATGTGAGGCTGCCGGAGGTAGGGTCGGTCATTTTTGAATGGGACCTGCCAGAGGCACAACCGACTCATAGTCTTCAGGGGCCTATCAGAGTTGTAGCTTGCCCGAAAGGGGGCTTAACAGAGATGTGTCGACTTGAAGGATCATGTTGGAATGTGGGGTCATGGAGAAGGACAGTGATCGACTTGGGTTCTTATACTGGGCCTCGCACCAAAGGAAGTTTGAACGAGAAAGTACGCCCGATTGTGCAACATTGGTAAGAATCTCTTATGGGTAAAGCAACACACCTCTATAGAGTGTATAAAACTGTGACATGTTACTCCCTATTTCGGGAAGGAGTTGCGAACGCTGCAGGAAAGGAACTCCACAAAGTTGTAATCAACCTGTGAAGGCTGACGGACATAGCTTTTCAGAATAAAAGCAACCTTTGAAGAAATTTTTATAAAAACTTGCATAACCTACGACCTTTTGGTTTGTGGTTGTAGTTAGTGCATCAAACACTCCTTTTACTGAACTTTCTGAGTACGCTCATACTCAACTGTATCTTCTTAACCTTTGCTAGATTTTCGGAGAACTCAATGAAGAACCTAGGATGTGAAACACCTTAAAGAACTGAAGATATCCAAACGAGATCAACGGGGTCAATGACTACATCAAAAAACGTGGAAGTCAAGCTGAAGCATAGCATATGAATAATCTTAGAAACCAAAACCTACTTCTGTAGAGCATTGCTATAGCAGCAATCGCAATCCATAGTTATATAGTATTAGTATTTCTAGAATTGACCTCGAGTTGCTAATTTTGGTTCTCCTTTGTAAACTATAATCCTCGTTATATCGAGGAAGTTCTTGGATCTTCTGTAATGTGATATATGTAATATAAATATTTGTTTTGGACCCATGATGTTTCTGTTGTGCCATTCTGAGGGATGTAATACTGGTGAACGGTGTTCATTGGTGTTTTATCAATGACTATAATGTACTACATCATGCAATGTTATGCTGGGTCACCACAGCTGGTATCAGAGCAAACACTTTGACCTTAGGTTGGAAACCTATTAAATGGGTAGAACCTGTATGGAGTATGTTGGCAACAATAAAGGGTTCTCTAGAAATATGATGAGTATTGAACTAAGAATTACATTGTCATGTTTCTATTGCCATAATTCTTTATTATGGTGCAATTTTGATAATATTCATGAGTTATAACTCAGTTGAACTAGTTATAATATCTTATCTACAGTTACTATGGCCGGCAGGTATTAGCCAAGTACTTTGTAGTGCTTATGCTACCCCTGAAAAATGGGAATAAGTGGAGAAATTACATTACGGGAAACAAAATATAAAAAGTAGCGTATTAGTTTGTAGTTGTGGAAGCAATAATCATGATCCAAAAGCAGAAAGTCAAGGAGCTGGAAGGTAGTACTCATACTATTAAACCTCATGATTCCTTAAGTTCGACACGTGAGTTGGATCATTCTTATTTTGGGGGGACCGAACCTGCTTTGGCTACCGAATGTATGAATCGTTATAGGTTATTTTTCAATACCTTTCACAACACTCATTTAGTTCTAGTCCAAGAGTTGGATACTGTCCTTGGGGATTTCACTGATCTTGTAAAGGCATTAGAACCAAGAATGAAGTGGATAGAAAAGATAGGCATCCTAAAAATAGTCTTTTCAGAAGGGGTGTGCAAAGAAGTGGATTTTGATGATTCTCAGTCAGAAACCTATGCCTAGTACCAGAATGAACTTCAACTACCCGAAGATCTAGGAGATAAATATTTAGCTGAGCATGAAGCTTGGGAAATACCAAGTTTTGATATTCCAAAAGAGAGTGGTTACACAGTTCGGTGTGACTATGTGAACACTAAGATGGAAGATATGTTTTACTTTAGAAGTGCATTTGAAGCTGGGTAGAATAATTCTACGGAAAATCACACATATTCTAGTCATTTTTCAATGGCTAATCTTAATCTGTGTACTTCTGATTCATAGTACGCACCCTATGGACGTTCTTATGTTTTAGAAGGCAGTCATCGGACTTCACGTTGTCATAGAACGAATTCCAACAAGTACTAAGAAAAAGGTGCAAAGTAAGAAGAAGTAGTAACCAATAGTAGTTGGGGGCTGGAATGATGTGTATACTCGGTAATGCACATTATAGTGTTTGGAGAGGCAATTTCCATACGTGGGAGTATGCTCACATGCTTTAGTAAGAGCTTGTGTTATACTAGTATTGTAATAGCAGACGATAAGATAGAGTTGTGAGGATAGTTTGTTTGTACTATTTTATAATAACTATGTGTAATACATGGTATACATTTGGTTTTTATTTGGATTTGGTTCTTGATTTATTGTGTGACTAGGTTCGTGCATGAATTTGAACTTGATGGGCATATGCATGGTGTTACATTAAGTTCTTACTTGATTTACATGTTTAGAGGGGTAAATGGATTCGCGTGAGGGAGAGACGAGTTACCATCGTGATGAAGCAGAGATGAAGGTTCATGGCATGATGGAGACAACACCAACAGAGGCTATCAACACAAATCGAAGGGAAGGATCAATTCCAATGCTACATTCGACCATCAATGAAGGATTTCTCCAGTACATGAAGGGCATGGAGGAAGGTAAAAAGATGGAAATGGCAAGGAAGAAGCATTTCTATTAGGATATACTAAAGAGCATGTAGAAGAAACCCTTTGAGGAATCACATTCAAGGCTTAAATTCATGGAATTCTTACAAACAAGACCCTAGAGCTTTTCCATGATAGAAGAACCTATGGAAGCGGAGAATTGGTTAATGGACACATCTCGTAAGCTCAAAAGTGTGGGATGTAAGGATGAGGAAAAAGTAAGATATGCAATCTATCTATTCACTGGAATAGTACCCACATGGTGGGAAAAATCAAAGTTTACAGGATCAGAAAGAGGTGTTAGTACCTGGGCAGAGTTTAAGAAGAAGTTCTGTGAAGAAGTTGTTCATAGAAATATTGGGAAAATGAAGGATAAGGAAGCTTTAGAGAACAAGAATCTCTCAGTTCTGAAGCATGTACGAGAGTTTAATCGTCTATCTCGATACATTATTGAGGAAGTAAATAAGGAGGCAGAACATCAAAAGAAGTTCATGAAAGGGCTACAAGCAGTTATGAGAATACAACTCAGTATTGTTCGTGTCAAAGAGTTCTAGGAGCTATTGGATAGTGCACTTATTCCAGTGTAAGATGATAAGGTTATGGAAGCTGATGGAAACAATAAGGAAGTCCAAAAGGATACTAATACAACTAGGGCAATACGCCGAAAGCACAATTGTGAGAAATGTGGAATCAAAGGACATTATATCAATGAATGTCGCAATGATCCAGTTACTTGCCACAAATGTGGGGAACCGGGACATATTAGGCCTCATTGTCCCAATCGACCACTAGTTTGTGAACCATCAACACAGAGTGGAAAAAAGAGAAGAACTTGGGGTAAATACCAGAATATATGCTATGAATGTGGACAACCGGGACATATGAGGATCATTTGCCCGATACTTTTATCATAAGGAGGAAGTGACATAGCAACGGGAGTATTACAAGTAAGTGAGGGAATTAATGAAGGAACATCTTCTGGGAAAAGGAAGTATGAGGTTATGACTCAAATCAACATTGATGTCCAAACCAACTTAGCAAGTGGTAAGTCATCAAGTTATCTTTAATATGAATTATTATCTACCATACGCCATTTAGGAGGAAGAAATTTACTCGGGATCCACAAATATGTGGGTATACCATATGTTACTTCCTGAGACCATTAGGAAAACCCTAAGGGGGAGAGTGAAGCACAGATTAGACTTCCAGATCCAACAATTATCATAGTTTTTAAAGAGAAACAATTAAACCTTTTCAAGAATATCCAAGCTTGACGATAATTTTAGTGTCAAAGATGTATTTATACTGCAACTATTATCTATTATCATAGTTGATAAAACGTAGTTTGAGACCAATAGTATTTCCAACTAGGAATACAAATGATCAAATGCCTAAATTAAAGAAGAGTAGGGTAACTTTTGAATGGATGGACTAAATGAGTTCAAGTCATTCCAGAAAGGAAATTGAAGGGGATTAGTTAGAATCCATTGGAGTTTAAGAATCCTAAAACCCTACCATTAGTAAACCTTCAAACTATGATGATACCTATGAATTAGTTCATTGATCTTATGAAGTAGTTGTTTCAATACACCAGGAAGGAATATAAAGTTTAGATAAGTCAGAGATCTGGAGTGGGTAATCCTAAAGAGGCATGGTGATTATAAAAATCACCAAAAGAGACCAGTGGATGGATAAGGATTGCCAAACTTCAATTGAGAAGATTCATCAGGACATATTTCCGTATTCCGATAAGAGTGATATCCATAACTTTGGGGGAAAAGTTTAGTTTATGGGGGAGAGACTATAATGCCCCAGCATGGGCTATAGAAGAGAGTTTGTGCATTTGCATTCATGCATAAGAAATTTTGGGGTAATTTTTTTGCAAATTAAAACCCTAAAGAGATCAGAGTTTCTTTCACTAGGCTGAGATTAGATTTAGCTCATTCTAGTGATTGCTATAAATTTTGACACGATCTCTAGGAAGTTTGTGTGATTTTGGGAGAATAATTTAAATTCATATTTAAATATGAAATTACTTTGAAATGATTCAGAATAAAAGTATTTAGTAAATTAAATCTTAAAGTTGATTTAAATACACAATGTGAAGTATTAAGTATTATATTATAGAACAAAGATACACGTAAAATAAATTGAAAACATTACAAGTAAATGGCCATATAGAAAATAAGTAAAAATTCTTATTCTTTTCTTTATTCTATATTACAGACATGAACAAGTAAGAAGTTTATACGAAGAAACAATTATATGAAAATTAAAGTAAGCTTTATTAATAACTCATACATAATAAATTGTTCTTACAAGAAGAAAAAGAAAAGATTACAAAAAGGTAAAAAGAGGAAAACCTAAACTAATTCGTAGCTAATCCTAATCTATTTGTTCTTGATCTTCTTTGAAACTTCTTGTACCTGCAAACAAAATAGTAAACAAAACGAAAGAAATAGGATTAGGGGCTAATGTATTGCTCTCAGTCAAGTACAGTGAAGTGCAGCGTTCATATTGCATCGCTGAGCAAATCAAATATAAAAGGGGCAAGTTTTACCAAAATGAAGGATATGTTCTTTAAATAAGAATGGTTTCAATACAACATCATTAACCAGAGGGGCAAGTTTCACCAGATAAACTCACAGTAAAAGGTAAAAGAAACATATCTGTTCACTTGAGCTGATCCAAAGGCATAGCACACAGAAGCAGCTTACTCACCTACATGCATAGGGTGTGCTGTCAACAACAGGGTGAAGGAAGAGGTAAATAAAGGTCACAACTCGCACATAGCAAAGCAAGCTTTGCTACCCAATTCACAGAACCAGCAGTGTTCCATCTCAAGAACACACAAGAAGCCAGACTACCTCTTGCTAGATTTCCACTAGATCAACCAACATTTCACCACTTAAAACCATCAGAAAACCATACAAGATGGTAACCTAATGGAGGGGTGGTTTAGGAGGATAGCAAGGTTAGCCGGGAGCTAGGAGGAGAACGTAATAAAGCAAGCAGATCAGGCTCTTCATCAGCAGGAAGAAACCTGAATCAACAGTACAACAAGCTTCACAGCAGCAAGATCAACATCATCCTATTGGTAAGCATAAGCAATCATGCAATGTATTTACCATTCCAACATTAAGAGAAAGATCTGTTGGATATGGGTAATCTCAGAGATACACCCAAGTGAGGTGTATATTCATCATACAAAACTAAAAGGATGAAGTTTCATCTGTTCAAATTGACAAGCTTAAGTCTCAGTCTATGCATCACTGACCTAAGCTGGTCCTCTCTAGTTTTAAAAATAAAACTAGATGCAAGCAAACATATGGATGGTCTTCTATTGGGCACATCCCAATTTTTGGGTAGCACCCCAATAGCAGCAAAGAAAACAGCTATCTATCTATTATAAGGCCAACATCTACAAGCTTTCATAGATTATATAATCCAATCATTTTCCTAAAAATCAACTAGGAATCATTTATTTTCCTCTAAAATCATTCTCAGAGTTCATCAGTACAAGTAACAATAGTATAATCATTTAAAGGAAATGAATCCTTATCTGATACATGAATGGATCATTTCAATTAATAATCATAGAGAGTAGTTGATATATTTTTAATCTCAATCTCTGTACATCATCATGAGTAAGCTTCAGAGTTAAAAACCACTAGGATCCCTCTTAAAAAAACCATCAGGACAATTTGCATAGATAGCCAACAATAATACTTCAATACTGAAGCATTTCAACTACAACCCAATAAGTATCTGCCAATCTAAGACAATCACCATGGCATCTACATATATATTCATCTAGATAATAGTAAGATTCGATTCAGGAAATATCCAACTTCACAGGAACCACTGTCTCACAGGAACCACTGTCAGTAATTCCAAACCAATCATGGAAATTGATTCTTTAGAGTATATTCATAACAGGAATACTCATGAAACAATTCATATCATCACTGCCAACAATAGATAAAGTAAGAACCCTAGAACAGGGGATGGATCTTAATTAGGGATTCATCACGGCAATCACACAGAGAGTATAAAGGGAAGTCAGGGGCAAAGGGGGAAGAAGTAGTCTCACTGATGGTCCTCACTAGGTATAGTAGAGGAAGCAGAATGGCCGACAACGATGTCCACGGCGGCATGGGGAGCACTCGAAGGTGCTTCGACCCACGCTAGGACGCAAACACGGTAGGAGCACAAGTGGCACATGAGCACCACAACATCTCCACAGCACTAGGGCAACACCACGACATGACCAGAGTACCACGTCGAAGCTAGGGGTTGAAACCATAGACGTTAGGGAGGTAGCGACATGACCAATGGAAGGCGCGAGCGGCGAATCAGACTAGAAAGGAAGGAGCATCATCGATGCCTACACCATTCAGTACCATGGCGACAGTCAAGAAGGCTAGGGGTGGCCGGAGTCGAGCACGGCGGCGGCGCCCCATATCGCCATAGAAGGGAGAGCATGGGTCATGCGCGTGAGAAGAGAGGGGAGAGATGGGGTACTAGGCCGATCGTAGCCAGTACCATGCAATGCAGTGGGTGTGACCCAACCCACTAAGTCGGGTCAGGCTGGGCCAACCCAATGGGCCAGGTCCAAATTTAAATAAAACCATAAACGAATTATTAAAAGACTAAAATACCCCTAAGACTAATTAAGCTCTAGAAAAATTCATAAAAATCTGAAAAATACAAATAATATACCTAAGTGTTCATAAAAATATAAAATACTCAATAAAAATAATTAATTGTATTTTTCAATGATAAAACTTAAATGAAATATTTAAGTGACATAAATGCCTTATGGAATTTTCAAAAAATAAACATGATATCTAAAAATAAAATAAAATTCACTTTTGTGATCCTAAATAAATATTGTACGAAGGAAAAACACTCAATTGTATTCTGAGTGATAAATTTAAAATGAATAATTAAGAACATCTATTTTTCACGGAATTTTCTTAAAATTAGAATAATACCTAAAATAAATAAAAATCATTTTTAAGATCCTAAGTAAACATTTTATGTAAGAAAAATACTACAATATATCTTAGTATAACAAAAGTTAAAATAACTATTTTAAGGTAATAAATCCTTTAAGGAATTTCCTAAAAATAAAGATAATACTTTAAAATAAGTAAAAATCAGTTTTAAGATTCTCAATAAATACTAAATGAAAGAAAAATACTAGTTTATACTTTAACCTAATAAAATTAGAATGAGTATTTGAAAACACTTATTTCTTTACGAAATTTTATTAAAATAAGAGGAAGACTAAAGAATATATAAAACCTACTTTTAAGAACTTGAAAACAGTATATTTTACTATAAACATGCTAACCATGCTATTTCAAAAGTTTTTAAGATTTCAAAAATAAGAAATCTTTAGTTGTCCATTTTATTTAAAAAAGACTTGTTTTATCATGAAGATAACTCTTCAACATTATATTTAAAATAAGAATACCTATATATGATCCTTTAAAATGTAGTATTTAAAAAAGAATCTTTAAAGTCTAAATTACTAAATCTAATACCATAATTATGGTCCATAATAAAACCTAAGTGTAAGTTATTAATACTCGTTTAGAATCTTAAACCAACTATAACCAATAACTTCAATCTAACCTTTATCATCATTCACTTATATTGATGGTGAATGATCTCCTATTTTTAACCATACTTAACATAATTATAACGCGTAATAGAAGTTAAACAAATCGTATAAGAAGATCACCATATCCCATAATTAGCTTTAACTCTATAAGCTGCTTAGCATCAACTTGCTAAGTTTAGATTCATAAAGTTATACTCAATACCTATACCAAACTGTCATTAATCATATCAAAGAACACTCTTAAACTTGACCACGATATAAAAATACTACATCCTAATCCAAGCTATATTTTATACTTAACTTTGGTCTGTTACTTAACCCGAGAGAAGCGCATTAACTTAAGATCATTAGAGCGATTCAAATAACCATCAATTGTGTTCTGAGAACACTACAAACTATCTAACTTAATATAATAAGTATTTTCTTCAAAAGTTATTCGTTTTGCCACTTCAAACAAAAGCTTAAATTATTATGCTAACAACCACCCACTTGAAATATGATATCCTTAAGAGTCCTTACCAATAAAAATCTACTAACAAATTGTTTATACTATACTTCCATCACTTGTCAATTACTTTTAGAAACTTAATAGGTACTTATTTGTGAAGTCAACTTAAGTGTAACACAAATCTTTCATAAATCACCAAACTCAATCCATAATTAGACAGGGGGATTTTCTTTAGGATTTATAAAAATGCATATCATTATCTATGCACAATAGCATGTTGCTTCTTTAAACATTAGTCCTTACCAGACCAATGATGTTGTTTTCATATATTGGAGTTTATACCGACTAGAAGACCTTAACTACATAATACTGCAGTCAAAAAAGGCAAGTTCACACTTGCTCATGTGCTTTGATTATTTTCTACCAAATATTTGCAAATTGTTGTTGCATCACCTGCATTTTGAAATGGATGGCAGAAAACACTATTTTCATAATTAACTTGAACTATTGGTTACTGATCTAGGGTGATCAGCAAATATACTAAGTCTGGCAATTGGTATACAGTGGCATAGGATATATCATCTAGGACTTAACAACCAATGGCGCCAATGATTCTTGCACCGTATAATACGCGTTAACCATGAGATATACAATGGCTCTGGGAAGTTGGCTGGATCTTCTTCCTTTCGTGTGTCAGCAGATGACCTATATGCGATGCTGTGATTCCTTGCATGGATACAGCAACATGGGTGGGCACCTTTAGGCCCCGCGGGTAAGGTGTCTAGATTATTTGTGTGAGGCTACCAGAGGTACGGTCGGTCATTTTTAAATGGAACCTGCCAGGGTCACAACCGACTCACGGAGTCTTCAGGGGCCTATTAGAGTTATAGCTTGCCCAAAAGGGGCTTAACACAGATGTGGAGGCTTGAAGGATCGTGTTGGCATGTGGGCTCATGGAGAAGGACAATGATCGATTTGGATTTTTATACTAGGACTCACACCAACGAAAGTGTGAACGGGAAAGTACGCCCAGTTGTGCAACATGGATAAGAATCTCTTATGGGTAAAGCAACACACCTCTGTAGAGTGTATAAAAGTGTTACATGTTACTCCCTGTTCCGGGAAGGAGCTGCAAATGCTGCAGAAAAGAAACTCCATAAAGTTCTAAACAACCTTTGAAGGTTGACAGACATAGCTTTTCAGAATAAAAGCAACCTTTGAAGATATTTATGAAACTTGAATAACCTACAACCTTTTGGTATGTGGTTGTACTTAGTGCATCAAACACTCCTTTTTAGTGAATTTGCTGAGTACGCTCGTACTCAGCCGTATCTTCTTAACCCTTGCTAGATTTTGGAGCACTCAATGATGAACCTAGCAGGTAAACACCTTGAAGAACTGAAGATATCCAAAGGAGATCAACAGGGTCAAAGACTACATCCGAAAACATGGAAGTCAAGATGAAGCGTAGCGTATGAATATTCTTAAAAACTAGAACCTACTTCTATAGAGCATTGCTATAGTAGCAATCACAAGCCATAGTTATATAGTATTAGTATTTCTAGAATCGACCTCGAGTTGCTATTTCTGGTTCTCTTTTGTAAATTATATAATCATCATTATATCGAGGAAGTTCTTGGATCTTCTGTAATGTGATATATGTAATATAAATACTTGTTTTAGACCCAAGATGTTTATATTATGCCATTCTGAGGGATGTAATACTGGTGAACGGTGTTCGCTGGTGTTATGTCAATGACTATAGTGTACTACATCATGTAGTGGTATGCTAGGTCACCATAGTCGACTTTGTATGATAATTGTGGTGGTGGTATTTTTTTATCTAGTGTAGGTCTCGTAGGAGCGAGGTGGTTTAGTTAACATGGTCAGTGGAAGTATAGGTTACATCAAGGACCTCATAAAAATTAAAATTACATCCAAATCCATACATTTAGCACAATGACCATGAAATTAAGCAAGAAAAGTAGTCTGGTTTGGCTCTTTCTCCACCAAGAAGCTAATCATACTCTTCGTACTAGTACTACTTACTTAACAAAAGAAAACAACACGCTTCTCACTTTCTTATAGAGCTTGTTGATGAAGTTCATCGAATGTGATGGCACGTATCAAGTATTGTATTGTAATAGTACTAGTAAGTTGCACGTGCCCTGCACGTGAGACTCAGATAATAGACGTATGAAATATCATCACTATATAAAATTATAATAAATATGGGTATGTTCAAAAAATTATAAATTTGATCGACATCTATGAAGTATGGGTGTACATTTGGTTCTTGTACTTCATATCATGTAGAAGTCAATGTTTATTAGCTACTAGTCTATAAGCATGTGCAATGCATGTCTTAACATTACAGATAGGTTTTGTCTTATGTTTTTGCATAAGTAGAGCTAGGATTTTGGTATTTTACAGCACTCACGCACACTTTTTACCGTTGTTTCAACAGGATCCCGAATTATTAAGTATTTTGTGAATATATCAATTAGGACTATCATGCTATGTAATAATATGATACTTTTAAGTGATAAATGTCATTTAAATGATTTTCCACGCGCCTAGGAGAAGAGAGGATGCAAGGAGAAGTTACTGGAGGTTTAACAACTGACGGTACGATCGGAGACTGCCTATACTGCCTTCCAGGACGTTTGCCTCGTCAAATACTTTCACCATGCGAACACGGGTCTGAGATCCGACATTCATAGACACCTCCAGCCATGAAACACCACGCCAAGAAGGGATCTGGAGGAAGAACTTGGAGAAGGGCAAATCCTTGCTGCTACATGATCATCGGAGGACAACAAATCACCCCCTCATCATCAACCACTGCATCTCCATTAACACTATCGTCCCCTCTCTCATTCATTAGATCTTGTCATAATTCCAAATACAATTATGGGTTTGCACTTGATTCTACCTTTGCACTTTCAATCCATCATATGAATATGATGATATTATTGATTGCCTCCATGTGTGAGTAGTTTCCTTTGTTCTTGGGCAGATGGAGAAACCCTAGCATTATTATGAAATGAAATAAAGATGATCTATAACTTTGCTCATTGATCTTTACTCTCTCTCTCTAGATGGTATGTGAAGTCAACCACATAACATTTGCCTTCGGGACTAAAGAGAGGGAACTACCCTTTGGACATGTATGGGAGTATGTGCGGTACTACTTTATGACTGCAAGCATTGGCTTATAACCTACACAGTTAAAGGAGGATAAAGAGAGATTCACTAAGCTCATAACTATATCCATGGGAAAAGCCTTAATTGTGGTGCTCTATAGAAGTGACTTGCTCGTAGGTATCGTAGTAGTTATTTAGAGATGACCTCATCACATGACTCGTAGAAGTGGCTTGCTCATAAGACTTGTTGGTGAACATCTTATTATGTGTAACACCCCAAAACTTTAATCAAGGTTATCAAGTTCTAATCACCCAATTTAGGGTTAACAAAAACTTTTATTAAGAAAAATGGATATGAATGCATGTGTGTTTGCATTAGGTAGAATTGAGTGTATATGCCATGCTTTATTGTTCTAAATGTTGTGAAAGGGTTTAAAGGTGAATGCCACATCATCTAGACCATTTACAAGCAAAATAAAAAGAGAAAGAAATCAAATAAGAATAAATAATGCAAATGGTCATTTTGACCATTTTAAACCACTAGGCCACTTTAGGTGTTCCTAGAAGAAGATTTCTAACAGAAACATTTCTATTTCTTTTCACCCCTTGCTAGACCAAGTAAAGATGTATCAAGGCCCACTTTACAAACTTACAAAAACATCTAGCAAATCCATTTAAAGGACATTTGAAAATTGAATCCAATTCATATGGTAAGATCACACTTTTTCAAAAACCCATCAAATCAATTCCCCTTGACCTCTCCAAGCAAACCTAGTCTCTCAAGCTTAATATAAGATCACTCAAAAAAATTGAATAAAAAATTCAAAAATAAATTTCATACAGCCATTAACACAAACACTTGGCATGCACAGAATAAGCTCTAGCCTAACTTCACTGTTTCGTATAGTGATCATCGACCAATTGATCTCCTTCTTAACCCCCTTGTCCCCCTGAGTGTCTAGCAGCAACAGACAAGCCCCCCTTCGCCGTGGAGAACAGTGGAGCGCTACCGTTTTGTGGTCATCGCCGGCTGACCAGGGCCAGCTTGCACCAGACCACCCCGCGCCCATCCAGGATGTCCACTAGCATCGCCGCACCCTACCTCCACTCCCTGTCTAGGCCACAGCCCCAGCCGAGTCATGGACCACACTAGCACCGTCGCGCACTGCCTCTCTGCACCATGTCCAGAGCGCGCCAGTGCACCGTGCCCGACCAGCCCTGTCAGCTCGTGCCTTGCCCTCACCGCGCACGCGCAGCCTCGCCATGATCACCCCACCCCGACAAACACCCCCTGTTCGCCGTCGCTCGACCCGCAGCTGCCGCACGCCGCCGCAAGCACCTCTGCCTCCGCTCACAGCACCGCACGCGCCAGACCAAACCACGCCACCCCACACCGCGCCATTAAGTCCGTGAGAACCGCCAGGGAGCACCACACCATCCTACGCCCTCGCCCATGCCATTAGCTGCCTGTAGCGACGCCACCGTCGAGCTCACCGCCGCACCGCTCGATCCCCTTGTCGAGCTATAAAAGGAGGCCACCCCGCCTCCATTCTGCACACACTCGACTCCCCACTCCGCACTGACCTTCCCCACCTCTCCCCGGACAAGGCGAGCACCACCGCGCTGGAATTTCACCGGAGTCCACCGCTATTGGAGGAGAAGGGTGTCGTCGATTCCGACCACCCCGAGCCCTGCCGTGACCGTGCCTTGCCTCGCCGTCGTCTACCAAGCCTAGCTGGAGCCCAGGTGAGCCCCGAGAGACTAGCTGAAGCCTAGATGAGCCTCGAGAGACCCCCACCGCCGCATTAGGTTTAGCTCGTCGCCGGAGCTGTACATCGTCAACGACGACCCTTAGTCATCGATCTTGCTTCTAATCACAAGGCCTAGAATCAACGATACCGCTTCGTGTTAGATGAGTCACTGACCAGTGGACCCCCTCTGTCAGCCGCGTGCTGCACTGTGCTGTGCAGTTGGGCCGGCCCGTTTAGCGTTCCTGCCCAGGCCTGGAAATTCAAATACGGATTTTTCAATTTAATTAAAATCATATTCTGTCCACTTATTCAAAAATCAATTTAGAGAGATTCACTTAATAAAATTGCATGATTCAAATTTTGCTAGAAAGGAAATTAAATTATCTATCCAAGCCCGTTGGATTTAAATCATTTCGACTTAGATATAATCTTTAGCAAAAAAAAATAAGACAGAGACTTTTGCAACTTCAAACATTTTTCGAAAATCAAACATAATAGCTTTTGAGTTGATTCCAACTCTCAAAAATCACATTTGATAATACCTATCTGAATATGTAATAATATTTAGGTTTGCATGCAGTGACATTGTACTAGTACCAAAAGAATGCTATTAGAGCATTTCTAGTCACTTTAAATCATTTAAATGATAATCTTAAACTTTATAAAATGTGACCAACCCTTTAAATCACATTACCATGTATTAGAATATGTGGTGATGACACGTGTCCACATGATACCATATTTTATTTGGAGAATATTAAATCTTAATTAATTTCAATGAGTAGAACTTACTTTTCTCAAATAAACTAAATAAAACTAGTTCTTTAATTCATGTGATGATTGTGATGATGCTAGATCATCAAGTGTGAGCCTTAGTGTGCTAAATAGACTTAGTTAAGTATTGTTTGGTGATTGTATACTCCGTATTCATTTATAGACGATAGTACCGACCAAGGATACGAGGAGGAGGAGTTCTACCCCGAAGAAGAGGGGAAAAACTTCAATCACTGCACCAATCAAGGCAAGCTATTATTGCCAAGCTAGCACTTGCAACCTCATATATGTGCAAGCTAACACTTGCAAGTTTCTTGACTATGCAAGCTAGAACTAAGCAAGTTAACACTTCCCCCTTGATAACTTAAGCAAATGCATTAGGCATGCTTTGGTTATATACTTTTGATTTATACCCATCCCAAGTTTTACTTGCAAGCTTTACTCTTTTGCTTTACCAAAGTTCTTTACTTTTAGTTAATGCTTTGTGAGTTTTGGAAGATAGTATAGATAGCATAAAGAGTATAAAACTAGGCCTATACTAGATGTCATTCTATGGCATGAGATTGAGATTAGCATCCCTCATTAGTGAACACTCTTAACTTAGTGGCTAGTGCTAAGCATAAAACTTGATCACTTTAGATGGGAATACTAGGTGAAAATGATTATGAAAACCTTGGAATGATGAGTCATTCTATTGAAATGTTTTGACATGTGTTGAGAAACACAAATGGATTTGATGATGAAAATGTTGAGGCATGAGCCTTAGCCCTTTATAAAAACTGATGGTTGGTTTCGGATGCGATACCATTCCAATTTTACCGTACAACCACAATACCTGAATTGGGTAAGGCTTAGCCGGAAGTTTATATGCATTAGTATGGGTTCCCTCGCGGAAGAGGTTTGAGCTGAGGCTACCTCTTGATGATGTCCACCTATGCAGTGCCCAGGATGGCAGATGGCCATGGCTGGGAGGCCAAGCTCATAGGAGAGGTGCTTATACTATAGTGTGTAAAGGAAAGGTTATGATTGATTATCCGCATACTAAGTATGATGATTCAGGGTTATCCCTAACGGATGTATCGAATTTTTTGGTCAAAGTGTACCACCTCTGCAGAGTGTCAAACTATTAGAATAGCCGCGTCCGTGGTCATGGACAGTTGGAGTGGCCATATTGTTCCGTCGTCAGATGTTTTCGAAATGACTTGTGAAGTGATCTATGATTTTGACTTGACCACAACAGGGTTTTGAATATGAAACTAGGTTCCCAACTTTAAGTGATTTAGAACATTTATTTAGTTTTCTTTACTTCTGAACTCAGTTTAGATAAATTTGGCTTTTTGCAAATAAACTTAGAGCTTAGCATTCCTACTAGAACTACCTTACTTGTTAGTGATAGTTTGCGAGTACTTAAAGAGTACTCGTGGCTTTGTCCCTGGCTATTCCCATGGCCAGACTATGAGGAGGACTATCAGGAAGATGGACATCAGGATGGCTACGACAGTTAGGATCATCTCCCATCGTCAGCATTGCCTGTGACACTGAAGATGGAGCCGACTGCTATGCTTATTATTCCGTTGCTTGTTTGTATTAAGACTGGATCATGAGATCCTTTATTTGTTAAATACCTTATTATGGTTTGTAACGGATGATGTACTGTGATATCCAATCTGTTATGTCTCGCAAAAATGGTAATCCTAGGATTGTGATGTATGGCATAATAGGCATCTGGGATTAAAAATCCGGGTGTTGACAAGTTGGTATCAGAGCACGAATTTAACCATAGGAGACCCTAGTTAGAATGGACGTCCGAAAAAAAACTTAGTTTCAAAACCAAAGAAGTGAGTAATTATGAAAACCTATTCCCACTCTTATCCTTGATTCTTTCAAAAAAATCATGTTCCTCAAAATTCTTACATCACTACATAAAAATTTGACAAACTTGATCACCTCACTAACTTACTCATCCTAAATTCTTATAGATGGAACTACAGTATTGCAAGTTCTACCAATTGCGCAATAGAGGCTAGCTGATCTTTGAGAGGGGTATTGATGCACTGTCAGAGTACCTTGAGCGCTCGCATCCGGAATTCTTCGGAGCTCTACTCAAGGACTTTCCATGAGGAGATCTACAATGGCTGATAGTTCCAGACCTCAGGGGCAAGATGGAAGCACCCCTTTATGAGAAGATTCAATTCACCGTGCGAGAGAACAACTGGCTAGATGGATTAGCTAGGTCTATGCATGAAGCTCTTGCCTGTCTGTGTGGGGAAAACATCAACTTAATCCAGGGAACTCGCTTTGCTCATTACGCAAGGCGTGATTCTATGGGAATGCCATATAATCATGTTTGCAACGGCGAGTACCCGAACCTAGACCTGCACGATTTCCGAGGCATGCCTCTCTGAGGCCCCTTCCACCGGCTCTCGCCGGCGTCACTCCGGCGTCGTCGCACACCAAACCATGGGTTCCTCTACTCTTGATTCTTCTGGTGGTGACTGGAAAATCACCTATTCTAGAAGTTCCACCGATGGTAAGTTCCTTGTTGGATCTTTGATTCTCTCGGCTAATCGCTGACTGGTCATTCTCAATGCCAACGGTTTTCCTCTGGAGGGTAGATGCATGGAAAATGGGGAGGTTTTCTCGATTGGATCAGTGTTGAGGTTCCCCTCTCATCTTGCTAGGATCAATGATTTCTCGACCCATCTCCTGGTTTTCTTGGGATTTCTCATGCTAAGGATGACAAGGCTGAAGATTTGAAACTTATGTGGCACGTTACAAGTTCTTCCTTGCCTTCTGATGATTCGGACAAAGCTCCTAGTTTGTTGGTCCTTTATTCTCTTGCTAAACGAGTTGTATTGCTTAACCAATATAAGGTGGTGATTGATGCTAGATTCCTTCTTCAAAATGAAAGGATCTTCTCTAGAGTGACTTTGGATATTGTGATCAAAAAAGTGGTAGTGGGTGCTCAAATTACCAACATGACACAAGCATCATCGGACAAGACCAACAAATGCATTTCATTGGATTTCTCTAAAGGGAAGATTTTTGAGACAAATATGTTCAAAAAATTTGGTCATCATATCAATTTCTCTAGAGGATTACACAGAAGACCTTTCTTTCTGGTTGGCTCATTTGATCGTGCCAACTTTAAAATTGATGTTCATACTATTGGCATTGCACTCCAAGCATGTTTTGGTGGCCTAGCCTCAAAATATCAAGTCAACATCCTCCAAGACAGAACATTTAGATTTTTAGTCGCTTCACGTGCTGTGGGTTTTGAAATATATAATTCAGGTACCTTCTCGGATGAGTTTTTTGTCTTGAAGATCAACCTTTGGGGTGATGGAGGTCCAAATTGGGGATTTGAAGAGAAAGAATATTACAAAGAATTGGACAAGGATTGGACTTTTGTTTTATACAAAAATAAAAAAATGCATCGGTTTTTGATCGTATTGGATCACCGATTTCCTCGTCAATGGTCCCATGCAATAACAGTCAAATCAAAGGTGATATTAAGAGAATTGAACCTGGCACGTCATTTGCGGAAATCGTGGTTAATGGGAAAGTTTTTGAGGGAGCGAAATCTCCTACAGACAACAAATCATCCCCAATTAATCTGCCCGGTCTTTTACCTTTTTTGAAATTCCCAACCTTCCCTTCTTGTCCTTGGCCCGACAAATCTTACCTTAATTGGTTCAAGGACCATGTCTCGCCGCAGGTGTCACGGCCCAGGGTGTTTGATTGTCTTAAAGGATTTTTCCCTCGCCGAAAAAAAGAAAATTCCCGAACCCCCTGCCTCCTCAACTCCCACACCTGCAGAAACCCCAACTACCTTACTCCGCTCGTCGCCGGCGACAACCGTTGCCACAATGGCAAACATTCCGCTTGACCCACAGCCTTTCCTACCCCATGGCTTTGAGATTTTGCAGGTGGCAGGCCGAAATCGTGTCAAGAGGGTGGTGGTTCCTCGTCGACCGAGGGCTCATGAACAGTATGTTATTGCGAACATTCATCCCCTCCCCCTGGTCCAGTTCCATTCGAAAATATCAGAGATGTATTGCAAGATTTCTTTTTCAATGAGGCTCGTGTTGATTTCAGTGATATTCAAGACTGTCCTTTTGGCTCTGCATATGTTCAATTTAACAATGTCAGTGACTGGGACCGTTTAATCGCTGCGGGTCCAATCCCTTTCCAGGATGTTGCAATCTCGTTTGCTAGGCACAATGAAGGCATTAACTGGCGTAGAACCCAGTTTAACAATGAATGTTGGGTCATGCTTCTGGGTCCTCCACTTGATCATTGGCATACTGATGATCTAAATGTTGTTTTCTCTGATATTGGAAAGGTGTTGCTATGGGAAAGAGACCCTGAACACAAAGGCAGGATCATTGCTAAACTCAGAGTCACTGACCTTTTGGATGTGCCTAAAAGTGTTAGATTCACCATTGGGGACCTTGTGGAAACTGAATCATGGACTTTCTCTGTGGAACTTTTAAACAGCAACCTCCTGGGTGGGGGCCCACCTAATGAGGACCCACTACCTGATGATGATGCAGACCCCCATCCCTTGCCTGTGGTGGGACCCATTTTTGGCCCTCCTCCTCCACCACCTCCTCCATAGCCTGAAGGTGACATTGGTGGATGGGACTAATGGGTTGATCCTGCTACTCAACAGAATAATGCTGGTTGGGGAAATTGGAATGCAGTTCAAGGACCTGTGTTTGCTGAGGGTGTAGACATGCCTATTGATAACTTGGATTTGCCACCTCAGGAGGCTGACAGTGTTGTTACTGGTTCCATTCCTGTGGCAAATGTTTCTTCTAACAATGACAATGCTTCTGTCCATGGGGCTGATGATATTGAAGTGGAACAACAGACTGTTGAAGCTAGCCAAGATGTGGGCATGGGTGAGGGACTGCTTAACATACTCCAAAATTACAAGGATGATGAGGAGGGGGGCCATCATGCTAATGAGGGGAATCAGCAGGATGACTGGATGATTGAAGACACAAACCTTCTCTCTCCCAATGAGGCACATTTGCAAGTAGGGATGGTTCTCAATCCATTTGTCAACTCCTCTGATGTGCTATCTGCTAAGCAGTCCTTCTCCAAGCAAGGACTGGAACTCTGGGACAGAATCTTTGCTCCACACATCAACAACTCTTCACCTGGAAAAAACAGACTGCAATGTGATATTCCTGTAAGTTGGTTTAACTTCATCACCCTCATGCTCATCACTCCTGAAAAATTCAGTTGGGCAAGACACTTTCTTACTTCTCCTCTTTGGGATATTATAAAAGAGCCAATTGCAGAAGAAAATACCTTTACTTTCATTATCCCTGATGAATGTGTTGGACAGATGCCTCCTCACTGCCTGAATGATTCTCCATCAAACCTGATGGTGCCAAATGCTCCATCAAAAAAAGAAGGGGAAAAGAACCTTTGGTGGACACTGAGGTGAGAAGGAGTCCTAGAATTGTGGAGCTTAATGGGGGATTTAAAAGTAATGTGAATTGCTATGATTTTAATTGTCTCTCTTGCAATGCTGCTCCACCTTGTCTCAGCAATAAAGTTGTTAAAAACCTTGCTGATTTGTTTTGCAAGGTTAAGGAGGGTGAACTTGAGAAAAGGCTGCTGAAGAAGAGCAGGATCAATGATCTGACCATCAAGCCACCTAGAAAACCTGGACCAAAGAAGATTGGTTCTGACACAAACCTTTCAAACAAGAAGAAAGGAGGAGCTGCTGAATCTTGTTGACAGCAGGCTAAGAAGAAAGCTCCTAAATAATGTTTTTAATGTCTACACAATATTGTCCTTTTGTGCCTGGATCAATTACCCTTGGATTCTGTTATGAGTTGTTTAGAACCATTATGCTGCTATGCATGTTTATGACTTCAGTACCTTATGATAAATTCAAGTTTGTTTGTGTGACTACATATCTCGTGTCACCCCAATGTTATTTCAACCTGGTTATCAATGAATAACAACAGAAATTGGAAGATTCTGAACTGGAATCTCAGAGGAATTAACTCTAAGAAGAAGTGGTTGGGATTAAAAAGTAAAATCATTGAATCTGAATGTGATATCATTTGTCTCCAAGAAACCAAGAGAGAAATCTTTGATATGAATTACTTAAAGAAATTCTGTCCAAACAAGTTTGACAACTTTGACTTTTTACCTTCAATTGGTGCTTCTGGAGGGATCATCATCATTTGGAACAATTCATTGTTTAATGGAACCAGAGCATTCCAAAATGAATTCTCCACTTCTGTCACTTTCTCCTCCCAACTATCTAATGACTCCTGGACTCTTACAAATATCTATGGCCCATGTCATGCTGATAGAAAATTTGACTTTTTGGACTGGTTTTCCAACATCATGATGCCTGACTGGGTTGTCTTAGGAGATTTTAATCTTATCAGAAGACTTACTGATATAAATAAAAGTGGGGGTGATGTTAATGACACTATGCTTTTTAATGAAGCTATCAGGAACCTGGGACATATTGAATTACCACTGAAAGGAAGGAAATTCACTTGGAGTAACATGCAGAAAGACCCCCTTCTGGAAAGACTAGATTGGTTTTTTACTTCTAGCTCCTGGACAACCAAATATCCATATACATTGGTTACCCCCTATCGAAGACTACTTCTGATCACCTACCTTGTGTCATCTCAATTGGAACAAACATTCCCAAGGCACAAATATTTAGATTTGAAAATTACTGGCTTCATCATTTTGATTTTAAACAGATTGTGCAAAATTCCTAGAATATACCAGTGAATCACCAGGACTTGGCAAAAAGGATATGTGCCAAGTTGAAAAATGTGAGGAGAGGTATCAAGATTTGGGCCAAGCAGTTACCATGTTTAAAAGACCAAATTAATAAGGTGAATGACACAATTGACCTTCTGGATTTACTTGAAGAGTCTAGAACTTTAACCATCAATGAATGGCACCTCAGAGATCTTCTGAAATCCCATATAATCTCTCTGCTCCAGAATCAAAACACCTATTGGAAACACAGAGGAAAAATTAAATGGGTGAAATTAGGTGATGAAAACACAAAGTTTTTCCACTCCAAATCTACCATCAACTATAGACACAATTATATATCAATGATTAAGAATGATAGTGGGCATGAATTCTTTAATCACTATGACAAGGCTGGCATTCTATGGAATGACTTCAAAGCTAGAATGGGTGCATCAATAAAAACTGAGATGCTTTTCAACCTTGAAGATTTCTATGGAAATGGTATGAATGATGAGATGAAGAACACACTTGAAAGACCTTTTCTTGACAAAGAAATTGAGGAGGTTATATCTGATTTGCCAAATAACAAGTCTCCTGGACCTGATGGTTTTAACAATGAATTTATCAAAAGCTGTTGGTCAATCATTGGAAATGATATCAAATTGTTGATCCATGACTTCTACAATGAGAAGACCTCCTTCAATCTGTCCTGAATAAGGCCATGCACATGCATCTTCTGACCCCCCCCCCCCAATAGATGGGCCTCCTAACAGTGATTTTCCTGTGATTCAATATGTTGATGATGCATTGGTGGTACTTAAGGCAGATGCTACTCAATTATTGTGCTTGAAAGCCCTTCTTCAAACTTTTGCAATCTCCACTGGACTCAAAGTCAACTATTTGAAGTCAAGCATGATGCCAATAAATTTATGTAATGACAGGTTGATCCATTTTGCTCGGACAATCAATTGTCAAACTGGTAGCCTCCCTTTCACCTATCTTGGATTTCCACTAAGCATATCAAAGCCATCCATGGAACATTTTCTGCCTATTGTTCAAAGAATTGGAAGAAGACTTTGTGGTATGGCTGACTTCTTGAACTATGGAGGAAAACTGCAACTGGTAAAATCTGTACTTTCCTCACTTCCTCTATTTTTCATGAGTTGTTTGGAGGTGCCAATTGCCATGAAGGATCAAATCATAAAATATATGAGACACTGTCTTTGGAGAAAAAATACTAAAGATGTTCAAGCCAAAGGACAAGCACTGGTATCTTGGGATAAAATTTGTCGTCCTAAAAATCAAGGGGGTCTTGGAGTCCTGAATCTCCAGATTCAAAATACTGCCCTCCTTTTAAAGAACCTGGACAAATACTACAATCACCATGATATCCCTTGGGTTCATCTCATTTGGGAAACCTACTACAAGAGTGGAAAATTACCTGGAAGAAGCATGGAAGGATCATTCTGGTGGAAATCTCATATCAAATTAATTGATAATTTTAAAGGCATGGCTAAGTGCAATCTGAAATCAGGAAAATCAGCCTATTTTGGTCTGACCTTTGGCAAGATGAGTGCTTTATGAATAAATACCCACATCTTCTGTCCTATGCAAAGTCTTCAAATATCAGTGTTCATGAATTTTTATAGGCTGATTTCTTGGAGGATAATTTTCACCTACCTCTTTCCCAACAAGCCTACTCTGATTTTTTCATCATGGAAGAAAGATGCCAGGAAATCATTCCAACCACTCATGAGAATCTCCATGATAACTGGAGTTACATTTGGGGGTCAGAAAAATTTGAAGTGAAGAAGGCCTTCTCATCCATGATTGGTTACTCCCCATCACCACCTCATTTCTCTTGGCTTCGGACATTTTATTTCCAGAATAAACACAAATTCTTCTTCTGGCTTTTGCTTCTGGACAGACTGAATATAAGGAATCTTCTGAAAAGGAAACAGTTCATTCTGCCTGACTACAATTGTGTAACTTCCAACTCTTACTTGGAAGAATCAGTTAACCATTTATTCTGGGATTTTTCATTTGCAAAACAATGCTAGGACCATATTTACAGAAATAGAACAACAAACTTATCAGGGTTGGAGGCTATTTCAGACATCAAAGAAAAGTTACACTTACCTTTTGCAATGGAAATCATTGTCATGACTACCTGGGGTATCTGGATCTGCAGAAATGAGAAAGTTTTTAATGACAAAATACCCACACTAGAAAGATGGAAAGCAATCTTCTATCAACAGATGAGATGGATACAGTTCAGAATCAAAAGAAAACACAAGGAGAAATTCAAAACCTGGCTGAATCAACATTTAGATCAGAGATAGAGTAGATCTTTGCCCTCTTTAGAGGTGGCACTTTTTTTCTTGTTTTGATCTGCCTTAGATCAATAGACTCATCTATAATTTTCTATCATTGTAACATAATCATACCTATATAATAATAAAAAATTGCAGTGGGGATTTTCCCTACTGTTTCACCTAAAAAAATGGGAATGCCATTAGAGATGCCAAGTCACCCGGAGATGAAGCGCTAAGTGGAGAATCTTGACTTCCTACTGTATGATAGGCAGAAGGAATTGGACAATGCTCGAGCCTACGCCAACCACAACCTTGCCATTGCCGCCAAGAAGGACCAGACTCTCGCCATGCTCGTCAAGGATCACCAATCACTTCGCCGTCAACACGAGAAGAAGGATCGCACCATCGCTCGTCTTCGCAAGAAGGTGGCCGACCTCGAGAAGACCATCCATGAGCAAGAATTCCAGCTTGAAGCAAAAGAAGAAGAGGAAGAAGGTGAAGACATCTAGGGAGATATTCACTCGTACCTCAGTGATGACAATGACTACCTAGAGGATGATGCCATGGATTTCTACATCGATGATGATGACTTCGACTTCATTAATGGTGAGTAGATGCACTTGATCACATCCGTAGGAGTGAGTTGTATCGGTCCCACTATATCTTAGTTCACAGAATGGTTCTTAAAACCATATGTTTTCCTTTTGTGTTGTGGTGTGTGTTTGTATTGTGTGCTTGAATGAATGAATGAATGAGAAGAAGTTAGTTGCAAAACCTGAGTTCAATCTCAAAGTTTAAAGCTTTTGAAAAAAAACATGAACCTTAGAACTTTCCTTCTTACCTTATTATCTATCTCAATCTTCAGATGACTCGTGGAAACCAAGGAGGATGCAGCTCATCGCAGGACCTGATGCTGCAAATTCTGCACATGCTAGTTTCCGACCGTGAAGCTAGTAGAGCAGAGCGCCAAGCCAACCTAGCCACCCTGCAACAGATAGCTCAAATGGCCCACAATAATCAATGCCATGGAAATCAGGATCATCATGGATCCAAGCTTAAGAACTTTCAGAATACCAATCCCCCTATCTTCAACAAATCTGAGGATCCCTTAGATGTTGATGACTGGATACAAACCATGGAGAACAACCTGGAGGTCGCAGGAGTTGAAGCCAATGAGAAAGTAATGTTTGCCACCCACTATTTGGCAGGAGATGCAAGAGCATGGTGGAATATCACTAGTACTATGAACCACGGTTAGATCATGACTTGGGAATCTTTCGAGATTAAGTTCATCCGCACCCATGTGCCGCAAGGTTTAGTCACCAGGATGAGAGATGAGTTCAAGGAACTGAGGAAAGGAAGGATGACAGTAGTTGAGTACCGTGACAAATTTCTGTCCCTCACCTGATGAGATCAACACTAAAGCCAAGAAGAAGGAAAGGTTCCTGAATGGATTGCATGATGAGATGCTGACTGTGTTAGTCAACATCCGTTTTGAAGATCTAGAAGAGTTAGTCGACTCTGCCATCCAGATGGAAGGGAAGATAAACCAAGCCAATGACAACCGCAAGCGCAGAATGATGCACCAGACTGGGTCCCACAATACCTAGAAGTATCGCCCCAACCCGTCTGGAGGATATCCCCCAAGAAACAATAGACCCCCAATGTCTCGTCCAAGCTACCCCAATCGTAGCGGAGGAAACCTGAAGTCCGGGGGAAACCATAACAACAACCCCGGCAACTCCAACAACTTCAACCGTGTACCGCCCAAGTCCAACAACAACAACAACAACAACAACAATACTGCCCCAAGGACTGGAAGCAATGTCGTGCCTGTTGCAGCCAAAGACAAGTCCCAGATTACTTGCTTTGAATGTGGAGTCAAGTGTTACTACTCCAATGAGTGTCCCAAGAAGCTTGCAGCCACCACCAATGTGAATGCCCCAGCTCAGCAGCAACGTCGTGTTCAGCCTGGAAGAAGATTTGCCCCAGGGAACTCTCTCAACCCCAATGGCCGTCTGTTCCACATGAATGCTAAAAAAGCTCAGGAAGCGCCAGATGTCGTGCTGGGTTTGTTTTCTGTTAACTCAGTACTTGCAAGAGTGTTGTTTGATTCTGGAGCATCGCACTCATTTGTTATAGAAGAATTTTCATGCACTAGTAAGATTCAACCAACAAAATTGAAGCATGTTATGATAGTTCAAATTCCTGGTTCAACCACCAAAGCTAGAAAAATTTGCAAGGATGTACCTATCAGAATCCATGGGATTGATTTTTATGACAATCTAATAGTACTTGGAACCAAAGGTTTGGAAGTAGTACTAGGAATGGATTGGATGTCGAAACATAAAAGATTGATCGGCTGTGCCAAGAAAGCCATAACCATGACCAGTAGCTCTGGAGTATCAGTAGAGCATGTATCTGAAACCTTGCCCCGTCAATTCAAATGCAACAAGAGTCTAGCCCTACAAACCATTCACCAAGTCAGGGTAGTCTATGAATACCCTGACGTATTCCCAGATGAATTGCCCGGTATGCCCCCAGATCGGGATATCGAGTTCATTATTGAACTAATTCCTGGAACTGGACCCATAGCTCAGAGACCTTATAGTATGAACCCATCTGAACTAGTGGAGCTGAAGAAGCAACTTGATGCTATGCTAGAGAAAGGTCTGATTCAACCAAGCGCATCACCATGGAGATCGCCTGTTTTGTTTGTCGATAAGAAGGATGGAGGTAACCGTTTGTGCACGGATTACCGGAAGCTGAATGATGTCACCATCAAGAACAAGTACCCACTGCCCAAGATAGAGGATCTATTTGATCAGTTGACTGGTGCCAAAGTGTTCTCTAAGATTGATCTTGGAACTGGTTATCATCAACTCAAGATTCATGCAACGGATATTCCAAAGACCGCCTTTACCACTAGATATGGATTGTATGAGTATACGGTCATTTCTTTTGGATTAACCAATGCCCCCGCTTATTTCATGAATCTCATGAATAAAAAATTTATGAATTTTCTAGATAAGTTTTTCGTTATTTTTATCGATGATATTCTTATCTATTCCAAGTCAGAAGAAGACCATGAGCAACACCTGAGAACCATCCTTGAAATCCTAAGAGAGCATCAGTTATATGCCAAGTTCAGCAAAAGTGAGTTTTGGCTAAAAGAAGTAGGATTCCTCGGACATATTGTGTCGGCAGGAGGAGTCTCTATTGATCCCGCCAAGATCAAAGATGTTGAGGAATGGGAAGCCCCAACCACTCAAACCCAAGTCCGTGCATTTCTCGGATTAGCGGGATACTAGCGCAAGTTCGTAGAAGGATTTTCGAGCATCGCAAGACCAATGACCCAATTGTTGAAGAAAGCCAAGAAGTTTGAATGGACCGACAAATGCGAAGCATGTTTTCAAGAGCTCAAGAAGAGATTAATTTCAGCCCTAATATTGATTATGCCAGATATCAAGAAGCCGTTTGATGTCTCGGATGTGTGTTGATCAAGAAGGCAAAGTCATAGCATATATGTCCCGACAACTGAAGCAACATGAGCAAAACTACCCCACCCATGATCTTGAATTATCAGCTGTAGTTTTAGCCTTGAAGACATGGTGTCGTTACCTTATGGGTAACCGCTATGAGATTTATTCAGATCACAAGAGCCTGAAGTATATTTTCACTCAGAAAGAGCTGAATATGAGGCAAAGGAGATGGATAGAGCTAATCAAGGATTATGACCTTGAAATTCACTATCACCCCGGCAAAGCCAATGTGGTAGCAGATGCTCTTAACAGATTGCCATGTAGATTAAACACCAAAATCAAAGGAGCCCAGCCAAGTTTGCATGAAGAGTTGGAGAAATTTAGAACTGAGCTAGTTAGCAAAGGATTTTTAGCTAGCATTGAACTTCAACCCACGTTGATCGGTCAAATCAAGGAAGCCTAGAAGGGAAATGCAAGTATCGATGGAATCAAACATCGTATCGGTACAGGAAAGGTACCTGGATTCATCGAAGATGAAGAATGAGTTTTTTGGTACAAAGGACGTATCTGTGTGCCAGCAGATTTTGAGCTGAAGCAAGTTATCATGCAAGAAGCTCATGATACTCTTTATTCTATCCACCTAGGAGGAACGAAGATGTATCAAGATTTGAAGGAGCAATTTTGGTGGCACAAGATGAAGAGAGAAATCGGAAGCTACATAGCCAAGTGTGATATCTGTCAAAGAGTCAAAGTGGAACATCAGAGACCCGCAGGACTATTACAACCATTGCAGATTCCGGAATGGAAATAGGATTCCGTCGGAATGGACTTTATCACTGGTTTGCCTACTTCTAGTCAGGGAAATGACTCTATCTGGGTCATAGTTGATAGACTGTCCAAGGTAGCCCATTTCATACTTGTCAAGACAACCTACCAGAGTTCGAAGCTAGCAGAGATGTACATTGCTAGAATTGCCAGTTTGCATGGAACCCCCAAGACCATAGTGTCGGATCGAGGAACCCAATTTCAGCACAGCTTATCACCCGCAAACCGATGGATAGACTGAAGGAGTCAACCAAATCCTAGAAGATATGTTGAGACCTTGTGTGCTACAGTGTGTAACAAAATGGGAAGATTGTCTACCTTTCGCAGAATTCTCATACAACAACAGTTATCAAGCCAGTTTGCAAATGGCCCCATTTGAGTTCTTATATGGAAGAAAGTTTCATACCCCTTTGAATTGGTCGCAAGTAGGAGAGAGTCAGACTTTCGGACCCAACATCCTACGAGAAGACGAAGAGAAGGTTCACAAAGTCCGTGAGCACCTCAAGACCGCCCAATCCAGACAGAAGAGTTATGCTGACAAGAGACGTAGAGACTTGAATTTAAATGTCGGAGATTTTGTGTATCTCAAGTTTCGCCGTTGAAAGGAATGCAGCGTTTTCAGCTGAAAGAAAGTTAGCCCCCAGATATATTGGACCCTTGAAGATTCTGAATCGCCGAGGAGAAGTATCTTATCAACTAGAACTGCCAGAGGAGACGTCAGCCATCCAAAATGTGTCCCATATCTCGTTACTTCGCAAATGCTTAGAAGTTCCGGAGAAGACCAAAGTGTTTAAGAACATCGATCACCGAGCCATTGATATCAACAAGGATCTGACATATCGTGAAGTGCCCATTCATATCCTAGAAGAAGCTTTCAGATCCACCAGGACCCAGAGTATCAAGTTTCTCAAGATCCAATGGAGCAACCATACCGAAGAAGAAGCTACTTGGGAGCGAGAAGATTATATTAGGACTGAGTTTCCAGATCTCTTTAGTTCCTAGTTTTCTTAAATCTCGGGACGAGATTTTGTTTACGGAGGGAAGGTTTGTAACACCCCAAAACTTTAATCAACGTTATCAAGTTCTAATCACCCAATTTAGGGTTAACAAAAACTTTTATTAAGAAACATGGATATGAATGCATGTGTGTTTGCATTAGTGTAGAATTGAGTGTATATGCCATGCTTGATTGTTCTAAATGTTGTGAAAGGGTTTAAAGGTGAATGCCACATCATCTAGACCATTTACAAGCAAAATCAAAAGAGAAAGAAATCAAATAAGAATAAATAATGCAAATGGTCATTTTGACCATTTTAAACCACTAGGCCACTTTAGGTATTCCTAGAAGAAGATTTCTAATCGAAAAATTTCTATTTCTTTTCACCCCTTGCTAGACCAAGTAAAGATGTATCAAGGCCCACTTTACAAACTTACAAAAACATCTAGCAAATCCATTTAAAGGACATTTGAAAATTGAATCCAATTCATATGTTAAGATCACACTTTTTCAAAAACCCATCAAATCAATTCCCCTTGACCTCTCCAAGCAAACCTAGTCTCTCAAGCTTAATATAAGATCACTCAAAAAATTTGAATCAAAAATTCAAAAATAAATTTCATGTGGCCATTAACAAAAACACTTGGCATGCACAGAATAAGCTCTAGCCTAATTTCACTGTTTTGTACAGTGATCATCGACCAATTGATCTCCTTCTTAACCCCCTTGTCCCCCTGAGTGTCTAGCAGCACCAGACAAGCCCCCCTTCGCCGTGGAGAACAGTGGAGCGCCGCCGTTTTGTGGTCATCGCTGGCCGACCACAGCCAGCTCACACTAGACCACCCCGCGCCCATCCAGGATGTCCACTAGCATCGCCGCACCCTGCCGCCACTCCCTGTCCATGCCACAGCCCCAGCCGAGCCGTGGACCACACTAGCACCGCCACGCACCACCTCTCTGCACCGTGTCTAGAGCGCGCTAGTGCACCGTGCCCGACCAGCCCCGCCAGCTCGTTCCTTAACCTCACCACGCATGCGCAGCCTCGCCATGATCACCCCACCCCGACAGACACCCTCGTTCGCCGAAGCGCGACCCGCAACTGTCGCACGCCGCCGCAAGCACCTCTGCCTCCGCTCAGAGCGCCACACATGCCAGACCAAACCACACTGCCCCACGCCACACCATTAAGTTCATGAGAACCGCCAGAGAGCACCGCACTGTCCTACACCCTTGACCATGCCATTAGCTGCATGTAGTGACGCCACCGTCGAGCTCACCGCCGCACCTCTCGGTCCCCTCGTCGAGCTATAAAAGGAGGCCACCCCGCCTCCATTCTACACACCACTCGACTCCCCACTCCTCACTGACCTTCCCCACCTCTCCCCGGAGCAAGGCGAGCACCACCGCGCCGGAATTTCACCGGAGTCCACCGCTACTAGAGGAGAAGGGCGTCATCGATTCCGACCACCCCGAGCCCTGCCGTGACCGCGCCTCGCCTCGTCGTCATCTACCTCGTCGGTTGCCCCTGTTTCCGAGCCTAGATGGAGCCCAGGTGAGCCCCGAGAGACCCCCACCGTCGCGTTAGGTTTAGTTCGTCGCCGGAGCTGTTCGTCGTCGACGACAACCCTCAACCGTCGATCTTGTTTCTAATCGCACGACCTAGAATCAACGATACCGCTTTGCATTAGATGAGTCACTGACCAGTGGACCCCCTCTGTCAGCCGCGCGCTGTGCTGTGCTGTGCCGTTGGTCCAGCCCGTATAGCGTTCACGCCCCGCCCTGGAAATTCAAATATGGATTTTTCAATATAATTGAAATCCTATTCTGTTCACTTATTCAAAAATCAATTCAGAGAGATTCACTTAACCAAATTAATGATTCAAAATTTTCTAGAAAGGAAATTAAATTATATATCCAAGCCCGTTGGATTTAAATCATTTCGAGTTAGATATAATCTTTAGCAAAAATAACAAGACAGAGGCTTTTGCAACTTCAAACATTTTTCAAAAATCAACCATAATAGCTTTTGAGTTGATTCCAACTCTCAAAAATCACATTTGATAATACCTATCTGAATATGTAATAATATTTAGGTTTGCATGCAGTGACATTGGACTAGTACCAAAAGAATGCTATTAGAGCATTTCTAGTCACTTTAAATCATTTAAATGATAATCTTAAACTTTATAAAATGTGACCAACCCTTTAAATCACATTCCCATGTGTTAGAATATGTGGTGATGACATGTGTCCACATGATCCCATATTTTATTTGGAGAATATTAAATATTAATTAATTTCAATGAGTAGGAATTACTTTTCTCAAATAAACTAAATAAAACTAGTTCTTTAATTCATGTGATGATTGTGATGATGCTAGATCATCAAGTGTGAGCCTTAGTGTGCTAAATAGACCTAGTTAAGTATTGTTTGGTGATTGTGTACCCCGTATTCATTTATAGACGATAGTACCGACCAAGGATACGAGGAGGAGGAGTTCTACCCCGAAGAAGAGGAGGAAAACTTCAATCACTCCACCAATCAAGGCAACCTATTATTGGCAAGCTAGAACTTGCAACCTCATATATGTGCAAGCTAACACTTGTAACTTTCTTAACTATGCAAGCTAGAACTAAGCAAGTTAACACTTGCCCCCTTGATAACTTAAGCAAATGCATTAGGCATGCTTTGGTTATATACTTTTGATTTATACCCATCCCAAGTTTTACTTGCAAGCTTTACACTTTTGCTTTACCAAAGTTCTTTACTTTTAGTTAATGCTTTGTGAGTTTTGGAAGATAGTATAGATAGCACAAAGAGTATAAAACTAGGCCTATACTAGATGTCATTTTATGGCATGAGATTGAGATTAGCATCCCTCATTAGTGAACACTATTAACTTAGTGGCTAGTGCTAAGCATAAAACTTGATCACTTTAGATGGGAATACTTGGTGAAAATGATTATGAAAACCTTGGAATGATGAGTCATTATATTGAAATGTTTTGACATGTGTTGAGACACACAAATGGATTTGATGATGAAAATGTTGAGGCATGAGCCTTAGCCCTTTATTAAAACTGATGGTTGGGTTCGGATGCGATACCATTCCAATTTTACCGTACAACTACAATACCTGAATTGGGTAAGGCTTAGCCAGAAGTTTATATGCATTAGTATGGGTTCCTTCGCGGAAGAGGTTTGACCTGAGGCTACCTCTTGATGATGTCCACCTATGCAGTGCCCAGGATGGCAGATGGCCATGGTTAGGAGGCCAAGCTCATAGGAGAGGTGCTTATACTAGAGTGTGTAAAGGAAAGGTTATGATTGATTATCCGCATACTAAGTATGATGATTCAGGGTTATCCCTGATGGATGTATCGAATTTTTTGGTGAAAGTGTACCACCTCTGCAGAGTGTCAAACTATTCGAATAGCCGTGTCCACGGTCATGGACAGTTGGAGTGGCCATACTATTCTATCGTCAGATGTTTTCAAAGTGACTTGTGAAGTGATCTATGATTTTGACTTGACCACAACATGGTTGTGAATATGAAATTAGGTTCCCAACTTCAAATGATTTAGAACATTTATTTAGTTTTCTTTACTTCTGAACTCAGTTTAGATAAATCTGGCTTTTTGCAAATAAACTTAGAGCTTAGGATTCCTACTAGAACTACCTTACTTGTTAGTGATAGTTTGCGAGTACTTAAAGAGTACTCATGGCCAGACTATGACGAGGACTATCAGGAAGATGGACAACATGACGGCTACGACAACTAGGATCATCTCCCATCGTCAGCATTGCGTGTGACACTGAAGATTGAGCCCACTGCTACGCTTATTATTCCGTTGCTTGTTTGTATTAAGACTGGATCATGAGATCCTTTATTTGTGTAAGACCTTATTATGGTTTGTAACGGATGATGTACTGTGATATCCAATCTGTTATGTCTCGCAAAAATGGTAATCCTGGGATTGCGATGTATGGCATAACAGGCATCTGGGATTAAAAATCTGGGTGTTGACATTATGGAACTCTCCCCGCACATATCATGAAGAAAGATATAGGTTATACTAATCATAAGCAATTCTCACATGCTAGTAGTGTATCCTACACCCCCGAAACAAAGCCTTATTGAGTTCCAACACCAATCCCAACACACTTGTTACTTTGTTTACTTACTTTCATTACTTTGTTGCACACAAACATAACACTCTATACTTTAGATCAAAGGCAACTTACGAGTATCCTTTTAGTAGATAGTGACGAGGGGCATAAAGACCTTAACCAAATAGCTCTCTATGGGTCTGATACACTTATTTTGAAACTAGCTACAATTGATCTATGAACTTGGAGTCATCAATAGGCCGTCGTTGTGTCGCCCCGCCATGAGATTTGTCATTGCCACCATCTCCGGGAGGTATCACAGAGGCAGACGCGCCAGCCCGCCGAAGTCTAGATCGGGCCCAAGGTTCCTGGATCTGAGCCGGGAGGAACGGACGCCAAACATCATGCCCACCGCTGCAGCGCCCGCCTTGCCGTCTGCGACATCTACACCAGGGGCGTCAGGAACTCAGAGGAGGATGCACCGGCCTGCCAGAGCCCAGATCGGGCCCGAGGGGCCTGGATCTAGGTCGAGAAGACCGACACCAAACATGTTCGATGTTGGAGCCTCGTCGTGTCGTCGCTACATCGCTGCCCACCGCCACCCAGAAGAAGCCCGTGCCGCAGCTTCCCAGGGATCATGGCTGTCAGAGAGGAGAAGGCTGGCCCCGACCGCCTCCTATGGCGCGGGAAGAGGACAACCCCTGCCGGCGGTGGCAGTGGGGGAGGGAGGGAGGAGGCGGCTGGTTGGCTCGAGCGGAGAGGGTCGCGCCCGTCGGTGTGGGGGATCATGGGGTAGGTGTGTGGGGGGGTGTGGTTAGTTAGCACGCCAACTTGAAATAGCTAAAGAGGAACGATTATTTAACTTTGATTTTATTTTATGTTACCAGAGAGGAAGGAATCATATACTACAATTGTTGTGCCGTTTTGCGTCCTAAGAAGAAATTTATTGCTACAATTGCCTGCAGTTTTATATTATAAGAGTCTCATCGTAGGATCCGTCCTAATGATTTTTGCTACGCTGCTATAATGGGAATTTTTTTTTGTACCAACGTTCCTCTTTTTTCTAAAATATTACAAGTATTTGCTACAATGTTTCCGACTATGTCTCCGGCAAATTCGTCTTTTTCTATATTAGCATAACTATTTTGATATATCTGTTTTCTGATTTTGCTACAATAGCGCAAATTGTTTGCTACGTGATATTCGGCTAGGTCTTCGATAAAAGTCTCCTCTCCGGCGAATGTCCGGCGAAGTAACTTTTGCTACATTAGCACACATATTATGCTACATAGTCTCCAGCGAAACTCCGGCGAGGTCTCCAGCAAGATCTGTATTTTTAATTTTTATCTCGTGGACAAACGTTTTTTGCTACATATACTAAAAGCGGAACAACTCGTAGCAAGCACAGGGCTTTGTGTAGCAAAACGGAATTTAGGCAAAAAAAATTGAACACCTGGCGGCACGAGGACCCGGAGGATTTTGGGGATTTATCCTCCGGGGCACGGCGTAGTACTCCCCTAATAAGTGTAAACGGGGAGGAGAAATCGACGGTGTTTTTTGACGAAATGTCAGGCCCTATAAGCAGTCCCATTGTTCTTTTCTCTTTGGGGTCGGAAGGACAGCCTATACCGTAACCTGATTTTCATGTAGATTTAGTTGGGCAGCTGAGCAGTCAGCAGTCAATTCATTGCAAACTTGACCTTTCTCATCAGTAGGTACGAGCTACTCTGGTTATGCCTCAAGCTCACGAGAAGCTCAGCTGCTTCCTCATCCCTTTCCTCGTCGCCGTTAGCCTTGCTATCTGCAGCGCGGGAGACGACGTCAGCGAGCAGTTCGTCTACTCCGGCGGATTCGCCGGAGCCAACCTCACGCTCGGTGACGCGGCCGTGCTCACACCCGAAGGCCTGCTCGAGCTCACCAACGGCACGCTCCGCCAGAAGGCCCACGCCATCCACCCGGCCCCGTTCCGCTTCCGGAACGGGTCGACGGCGCGGTCGTTCTCGGCCTCCTTGGTGTTCGGCATCCTCTGCCCGGACGACGACAACTGCGGCCACGGCATCATCCTCTTCGTTGCCCCAGGCGACTACAACTTCTCCGCCGCGTTCCCAAGCCAGTACATCGGCTTCGTCAACGGGACCAGCAACGGCGCCGCCGCTAACCACATCTTCGGCGTCGAGCTAGACACCGACCAGAACAACGAGTTCCGCGACATCGATGGCAACCACGTCGGCATCGACGTTGACGGGCTGATGTCCGTCGCGTCCACCAGCGCCGGCTACTTCGGCGACGACGACGACGTCTTCCACAACCTGACGCTCGCGAGCGGCAAGGCCATGCAAGCGTGGGTGGACTACGACGGCGAGGGGAAACAGATCACGGTGGCTATGGCCCCAATCGGGACGGCCAGACCCGTCAAGCCTCTGCTGTCCACGGCCTACGACCTCTCCACGGTACTCACCGACACGGCCTACGTGGGCTTCTCCTCTGCGACGGGCTCCTTCAACTCGCGACACTACGTTCTCGGCTGGAGCTTCGCCATGGACGGGCCGGCTCCGGCCATCGACATCGCCCAGCTGCCAAAGCTGCCTCGCTTTGGCTCGAAGCGCCGTCCCAAGCTCGCGCAGATCATCCCGCCCGTAGCGACGGCGGCGTTCATCTTCGCCGTTGGCACAGTCGCCGCCCTGCTGATACGGCGGCGGCGCAAGTACAGGGAGCTGCGGGAAGACTGGGAGGTCGAGTTCGGGCCGCACCGGTTCTCGTACAAGGATCTGTTCCGCGCCACGGGCGGGTTCAAGGACAAGAATCTGCTGGGCGTGGGAGGGTTCGGGAGGGTGTACAAGGGGGTGCTCCCGGTGTCCAAGCTGGAGATCGCGGTGAAGAAGGTGTCGCACGACTCGAAACAGGGCATGAAAGAGTTCATCGCGGAGGTCGTTAGCATCGGGCGACTGCAACACCGGAATCTCGCGCAGCTACTTGGCTACTGCAGGCGTAAAGGCGAATTGCTCTTGATCTACGAGTACATGCCCAACGGGAGCCTTGACAAGCACTTGTACGGCGGCGACGATGAGAAGCCGGTTCTCGATTGGGACGAGAGGTTCCGGATCATCAAAGGAATCGCTTCGGGATTGCTCTACCTCCACGAGGAGTGGGAGAAAGTGGTCATCCACAGAGACATCAAGGCCAGCAACGTGCTCCTCGACGGCCAGATGAATGGCCGATTGGGCGATTTCGGACTGGCGAGGATGTACGACCGTGGCGCGAACGCGCAGACCACGCACGTGGTCGGCACCATTGGGTACCTAGCCCCAGAGCTTGGCCGCACCAACAAGGCGACGCCCCTGACCGACGTGTTCGCCTTCGGAATATTCCTTCTCGAGGTCACCTGTGGGCAGAGGCCCATTAGCCAAAACTCACAGGGCGACCAGCTCATGCTGGTGGACTGGGTGCTTGACCATTGGCACAGAGGGTCGCTAACCGACACCGTGGATGCCAAGCTTCATGACTATGATGTCCATGAGGCATGCCTTGCCTTGAAGCTAGGATTGCTGTGCTCGCATCCTCTCCAGAACTCGAGGCCGGACATGCGGCAGGTTGTGAGGTACCTTAATGGAGATGTGCAACTACCTGAGCTCACGCCGACAAATGAAAGCTTCCAGATTCTTGGACTGGTGCAGAATGAAGGGTTCGACTCGTACCTCATGCCGTACCCTTCTCCCATGGAAAGCATGAACACCACATTGTTCAGCCTTGCCGCCGAAAAGTGACATGTTAACTTTTTTTTTTGAGAGCAACCACATATTTTGTTAATCGAAAATCAATTTTACTAAAAGACACACCGACTATTCTGAATTTGCAATGTTGAATAAACATGTTACAGTAACATTTTTTTTAGATTTAACAGCTACTTCCTTTGTTCCAAAATAGTATAAGAAGTTTTGATAGGCTAAAATAGTTCACCAAAACATCTTATACTTCCGAGCGGAGGTAGTATACATTAGTTATCTGTCGTGGAAATAACCACGGCAGTCGCTACCAGGGGTAGCGATTGATACGGTTTATGGCAAAAGCCAGTCACCATCTGCGGTGCGAGATTGGGAACTGAGACAAGGGATTTACCCAGGTTCTGCCCCCTAGGATAAAGACCTACTTCTTGCTAGATTGTATTTCTGGAGAGTGGATTACAAGGGTGGCGAGCTCGGCGGCTAGATAGCGAGTCGCTTGGATGGGGTATCAACAGCACGTAAGTATGCAGAGTACCCTAGAGAGGTTTATATAGGGGTACCTCGCTAGGGTTTACAAGATTATCACCGAATCAGTTAAGGTTTCGGAGGATTTGACCTAATCCGACTGGGTCTAACTAAACTTGTGGGCCTCCAGCTTCCAGTCACCAAGCTTCTGCTTCAATCACTTTCCAGTCGCCGTTCTTGTAGGCCCATTCGCTATCGATTTGGGCCAGTCGAATCATCCTTCTGGGCATACCCCGATTGGCATATCCCCATCAGTATTCCCCGAGGGCAACGGGGGTTCGATGCAGGCATCAACTTGGCAGTCGGAGTAGGCGTGTCCAAGGGGACGCCCGGTCGAATCGTCGGTGGACTCCTCCACTGAAGGGAGAAGCTTCTCTTGCGTGTCTTCAGTCGCCTTGTTGGCGAGCGGAAATGTGGTCAGGTCGCCACGCCCAATCGATTGGAAGGGACAGGCGAGTCGAGTGGCTGAAGTTGGACCGTCAAATTGGTCAAACTAGCCATTGGGTAATCCCAATGGTAACTTTCGGCGGATACCACGAGGTAACGGCTAACCCAAAATTGTCGGGTAGCGCCGCTATATGAGGAGATTGGCAGGGACAACGCGGGAATTCTCCCCATTCCTCCGTATTCTCGCATCCTCAGTCTCCAGATCCACTTTCGATCTGGAATTTCCAGACCAAGCAACGTTCTTCCATCGATGGCGTCCCCAAAGGATCTGTGGGGCAAGTCCAAGTGTTCCACGGCCGTCCTGAGATCGTTCAAGGACGTCGGGATCCTCACCAAGGGCAACTGGCGGATCCCCGCCGCCATAGAGGTCAAGCCGAAGCCGCGGCCAGGAGAGTTCATTTGCTTCTAGAGCCATCTTGAAAGAGGATTGGGATTCCCCACATCCCTCTTCTTCTGCCGCTTCTACTCCTACTACACGATCAAGCCGTCGGATCTAGGGCCTCCGACGAAGCGAGTGGAAGTAGTTCTGGTTCCATGTCAAGGAATCCAGTCCCTCCAGCGAAGTCGCACTTCCAACATGTACCGCGGAGAGGAGCGAGCAATGGAGATTGTCAGCCAACTCACTTCCCCGTGACCAGAAGATGGCCGTGCATGAGATGCTTACATGGGTCAAGGAGCTGGAGTATGAAGGGTTGGAGACCATCGATCTCTACAACTGCTGGCTCAGACGACGACTGGTTCTGCTGGAGAATCGAGCTCACTGGATGTACCAATACACCAGGCCCGAGGACGCGACCAAGTCGAGCCCCGACGCCTGGGAGGAAGAAGACTACATTGCCGCGTGGAAGAAGATCACCGATGCAGAATACATCGGTTCAAAGGCCGGTCTGGCTCCATACACCGTCGGGAAGCAGAAAGCCCCTCCGGTGAGTTCGTTTGTTTCTTTCATTCATAGTTTCACAGTCGCAGTATTGCAGTCATGGTTTTAGTCGTTGATTTCCTTTGTCTTTAGATTTTCTAGGTACTAGATAACTGCCTTCCTCCACTCGACAAGGAGGTTCCCGAAGAGCTCGAGGAGAAAGAGGAAAGCTCTGAGAGCGAAGATGAGGTCATGGAGGTGCGGTCGCCCTCGTCCATGACCCGGAAGACCCGCGGTCAGAGGCAGCACGAGATCGAGGCAAGTCATAGCCTTGAGGAGTGCGACAGTGATGTCGACCTTGTTGAAGAGCACAGCTCTCGGAGGGTGACCATGCCGGCAAAGTCCATGCCGAAGAAGAAGTCTCAGGCGACGCCGAAGTCATTGGTGAAGCCAAAGTCACCGGCAAAATCGAAATCGCTGGTGAAGACGCATGCCAAGTCGGTGGCAATGTTCGAGTCGGAAGACGAATCCGACAAGGAAGAGATTGTGGACGTAGCGAAGGTTCTGGAGGATCCAAATCCGATGATGGATCCCACGACCACAGATGATGTTTTGGAGTTGGCGATTCCACTCGCGATGAAGTCGCCGAGCGCTCCGAGGACGCCGGATCCAGAAGCCCTGGCGGCTACAGGATCGGAGGTCCCACCGATGCAAGAGTCGGAGGAGGCGCCGGTGCTGAGGGAGCCGGCGGTCCTTGCGGCGGCAGAGAAGCCAGCGGCATTGCAATAGGTGGAGATTTTTGAGAGAGGGTTCACGCGCCCGCTAGGCCCCGAGCTAGAGAAGCCCGCACACATCAGTACGGGTATGCACCGCCTTTCGGTCACTAGGTAAGTTACTTCTGGGATTTCCATTCGAGCTTGTCATGACTTGTCGCTTCTAGCATTTCCAGTCACTAATTGTGGAGATCTTGCAGGGGTGATCCCAAGAAGATTAATCGCCCTTCGATGGCCAAGGTTCCACCGGCTGGCACCAAGGGTGAAGAAAACCCTTCCAGGAAGAGGAAGGCGGAGACTGTCGAGGTGCTAGATGTGGGCGCGAAGAATAAGAAGGGTGACATCAATGCTGCAACGGATGCAGGAGAAGGCGACTCTGCAACCCCCCTTGAAGGGCAGGCGACTGTTGGGGCGGAGCCATCCATGGTGATCCCGCTGCCGGTGGCATCCGTACTAGCGGCTGGGGTGTCAGGGGCAACGGCCGCCATGTTCCCACGGTTTATGGCGAGAGCCTCTGCTGCGGCAACTGGGGCGCAGTCGCCGCAAGTTCTGGAGATTATCGATGGAGACATTGGGCAACGTCGCGGGCGGACAATGTTCGTATTCCCTTTTGTGGATGCCATTGAGCTTCATCGCATGCTGGGTTCCACGCTCTAGGTATGTCCAGTCCCCGAGGGTCTAGTAGCTGAATTTTAGCGGCTAGACACTCAAACTTTGATTGCCCAGTCCCTGAAGGTCTAGTCGCTGAATTTCAACGGCTAGACACTCAAACTCTGATTGTCTCCTTCCCGGATCAGCATGGTTGTGCCTGACATCCTTGTGTTAGGGCTTGCAGGTTGAATTGAAGGAACGACAGGCTGTGCTGGAGTGGATGGATCGCGAACTACGAGCAGCGCAATAGGCCAATCGACGACTCCATGCGACTGCAGGTCGATTTCTGTCTTTCTGATTTTGTAGCTTTTGTGATCGTGTGCTGCTGACTTGGCCGTGACCGCAGATGATCGCGCTGCCGCACTTTCCAAGGCCCGCAAAGGGTATGTTCCTGCTACCGACCTTGACGCTGCAAAGGCCTCAGCCGCCGCAGCGGAGGAAACGGCCAGCTCGCTGGTGAAGGAGCTGGAAGCGGCCAAGGCAACGATGGCTTCCTTCGAGGAGAGGGTGAAGGCCACGGTCGTGGTGGTAGAGGAGGAGCGTAAGGCCTTCGACTCCATGATCGTGCAGTTGCAGGGGAAGTACTCCACACTGGAGAAATCCGTCATGGAAAACTACCGCAAGCTCCTCGGTAGGCCTTGATTTCCCTTGTTTCTTGTTCTTTGAATATTGCATTGTTTTACCTTGACGAGTCCCCGAGCGGGTGAGTCCCTGAGGATGTTCTTCCGCCGGAGATTGATTTCTGACATTGTGCAGCTGTTATAGGTCAAGGAGACCCAGTTGTACAGACCTTCAACACCAAGAGTGCGTGATGGTGGTGGTGAATGCTGCAACCGCATCGACAATGTGCGTCCAAGCCGTCCTCCAAGGTATTTCCCCCATCGAAGTAATTCCTGGAGGGTTGATCGAGGTGTGGCGATACCTCGAAGAAGCGCCTGCGATCATCGAATGGATGGCGCGGTTTGCGTTCCACCGCGGAGCCACAAATGCATTGAGCCTCGGGCTTGCGCATTTCCTGGAGGAATTCGACCTTGATGACATCACTAGCGGGTACCCTTCAGTGACTGACCAGGTGGAGATCACTGAAGTCCTCAAGCTGAACGTCAAATTTGCTCCGTATGCGGAGCATGTGTTGGAAATGGGTGATCTGTTGCCTTATCAGGAGATGCGGGTGGCGCCAAACGATGCCGAGCCGATGCATCGTGACTTGAAGTCGGAGCCCTTCCGGTTGTCACTCACGAAGCACTTGATGACTTACTCGGTGAACCCCTAGAAGCCGTTTGTCTGGGCCAAGGGTGCTAATGGTGTCTCATCATCAAAGCTTGTAGAATGAAAAATTGCGTCAGAGCATAAGTTAGTGTGGCGAGTAGCCTTTTGTAATGTACTTTGTGTGTGAACAATGTATTTTGTCAATTTGTGAATATGTCAATCGACTCGTATGAATTTCGTGAGTTTGCTTGTTTGGGTTTTGGTTTATGCGAGTGCCCAGACACGTCCATCGTTGGGTATTGACTTCGTGTATATGTTTAGTTGTTTGTTTTTAGGTTGTTCGGTTAACCTATGTCGACTCGCCATGGCTCGGGGAGCCAGTTGCTTGGCGACCCCAAGGGGTGCTCTGTACTTGGTGTTTTCCTTGAACACGGACGGGGTTGGTTAGGCGAGTCCCCGGACTTGGTACTTAACCACTCGAGTCACATGCCCAAGATTGGTGAGGACGTGGTACGTTGTTTGTAACGTGTCTCTTCTCCTGACTCGGAAAGACAATCACGTGGAGAGTCCAAGGCAAGCTCTCATACTTGGTGTGTTCCCGAGCACTTTAGAGTCGCGTTGCACGAGGATAGGGAGGACGTGGCGCTGTGGGAAGCATAATCGGTAGTCTTGGATCGGGAAGCCAGTCAAATGGGGTGACTCCGATGGTGGCTCCGGTTTGGCGTTTTTGTGGACGACTCAAGACCCGAATATTTTAAGTGTCCTTGAGCCGCACTAGTTAGCCGTGCCAGTTGTTCTACCAAGGGTTGCCTACAGTAGTTAGCATATTGTTGTATATACGTGTGCGATTGGCACAAGAAATGGCGAGGGGACACAATTTGTGTGAGACGTATGTTTATTCCACCATGTGGCAGTTGAGTACAAGTTTTAGTTCTATGTATAGAACTTCTAGAGGATATTTACATTCCATGGCCCCTCGATGTTAAGCTAGATGTCACCTCGTATGTCGATGAGGTAGTAGGCGTCGTTGCCTAGGACTCGCCATATCGTGAATGGCCCCTCCCATGGGAGAAGAGCTTGTGCATGCCCTCCGTGTCTTGGATGAGTCGCAGGACAAGGTCGCCCTCCTGGAAGGTGCGAGTCCGGACTCAGTGACTATGATAGTGGTGGAGTCCTTGTTGGTAGATGGCGGTGCGGGAGCGAGCTAGGTCGCGGGCATCATCGAGTAGATTGACCCCGTTTTGATGGGCGACCTCATTATCCTCTTCCATGTAGTGTACGACTCGTGGTGAGTCGTCTTCCAGGTTGGTCAGCATGACGGCTTCGGTGCCATACACCATAAAGAAGGAGGTGAACCATGTTGATCGGTTGACGGAGGTGCGAATGCCCCATAGCATGGAGGGGAGCTCTTCGACCCAGCATCTAGGAGTCCGCTCGAGGAGGACCTGCAGTCTTGGCTTGAGGCCGTGGAGGATGCTTTGATTAGCTCGCTCTACCTGGCCACTCGACTCCGGGTAGGAGACTAAGGCGAGGTCGAGTCAAATGTCATGCTCTTTGCAGAAATCAGCCATGGCGCCCTTGACGAAGTTGGTGACGTTATCCATGATGATACTATGCAGGTAGCCGTACTGGTATATCAGCTCGCGGAGGAACTTGGTGGCGGTTTTGCCGTCGCATTGCTTGATCCACTTTGCCTCGACCCAATTGGTGAATTTGTGGATTGTGACCAGGAGGTGGGTGTAGCTTGATGAAGCGGTCTTGAATCGTCCCACCATGTCGATGCCCCACACGGTAAATGGCCACGTGATGGGGATTGTCTTGAGGGCTGAACCAGGTATGTGTGTCTGGTTGGCGTACTTCTGGCACCCAACACAACGTTGGACGATGTCGATGGTGTCGGCGTGCGCGGTGAGCCAGTAGAAGCCATGTCGCAAGGCTTTGGCAACTAGCGACCTTGTGCCGGCGTGGTGGCCGCAGTCACCGGCGTGGATGTCATGTAGGACATTGCGACCCTCTTCTGGTTGCACGCAATATTGGTACACGCCTGTCACATTGCGCTTGTGGAGCTAGTCGTTGATGATAACGAAGGCTTTGGAATGCCGCACGATTATCCTTGCCTCAGTCTCGTCATTGGGCAGGATCTTGTGCTCGAGGTAGGCGATGTAGTGTGCAGTCCAGTCGCTTGGCCATGTGATCATGGTGACCAGGGTAGGCTCGGGCTGTAGCGGTATTCCGATATCGATCTCCTTCGGGGGAGACCGATGGCTTGTCGATGATGTCGACGAAGACGCCTGGAGGTGGTGTCTGGCGGGCTGACCCGATGCGCGAGAGTGTTTCGGCCTCCTTGTTCTTGCGCCGGTCTATCCATTCAATGGATTAGCCGGCAAAGTGGCCCCCCAGCTGGTCCACCACTTCGCGGTACGTTATCATGTTGGGGGCGACTGCATCGCAGGTGCCAACGACTTAGCCAGCGACGAGGTCAGAGTTGAAGGGAATATGCCCGAGAGGCAATAATAAAGTGGTTATTCTCTTATTCCAGATTTATGATGAATGTTTATTTTGCATGCTATAATTGTATTGATCGGAAACGTCAATACATGTGTGTTTAATAAACAAAAGGGGTTCCTAGTTATGCCTCTCTTTTAGATTAGCTTGTTGATTAATAAGATGATCAAGGTTTCCTCACATGGACATTGGATGTTGTTAATAACAAGGTCACAACATTGGTGGAATGATGTGATGAACATTCATCCGAAGTATAGCATTACGATCAAAGTCATTATGTTTATATTGCTATAACATCATACGAAGTAATCTTTATCCTTGGACCATGAGATCATGTTAATTGCTAACACCGGAAGAGTATCTTGATAACATCAAACGTCACACTGTAACAGGGTGACTATAAAGATGGGTTCAGTGCTATGAAGGTGTTATGTTGAGGCTCATGGATCAAGAGTGGAATTCGTAAATCCCGATGACGGATAGATATACTCTGGGCCCTCTCGGTGATATCACATTAAGATAGCTTGCAAGCAAGTGATGTGTTCACTAGAATGTTATATCACGGGAACGAGAAAAGAGTGCATGTCGGCAACGAGATGAAACTAGGTATGGAGATACCAATGATCGAATCTCGGACATGTAATATATCGCGAGACAAAGGGATTTAGTTACTAGCGTTAAAGGTTCTCACGATCACAGAAATCATCATTGAATGTGTAGGAGTCAGTATGGATCTCCAGGTCCCGCTTCTGATTATTGATCTGAGAGGAGTCTCAATCATGTCTGCATTATTCGCGAACCGTAGGGTGACACACTTAAGAGTTACCGGACACCATTTTGGAGCACATATGTTTCAGACGAAAGAATTGCAAAGCGCAGGAATTGTTTCGATAGAAACCGGAAATTGTTTCGGGTGAAATTGCAGAAAGTGGTTCTGCATGTAATATTGAAATGTTGCAGGGGGTTATATGTGAATGTTTGTTAATTAAAGTAATTAACAAAATTCTGAATAAATTTAATAAAAGAGTTTTATTAAATGAGAGAGCATTAAACTTGGAGAATTTTAATGCATTTAAAGTAGGGACTTTAAAGGGGAATGTGAAGAGGCATTTTAATGTGGAGGGGTTACCACCACATGAATGGGGGAGGTGTGGAGTCACCCCCCCATGCGCCGGCCATGAAGGAGGGGCACCCCCCTCCTCCTATAAAAGGCCACCCTCTTCCTCCTTCTTCCTCACAGCTCCTTGTGAAGGATCTCTCTCCCCCTCTAGAATTATTCCCCCATGGTCTCGGATTAGCGAGATACATGTTCCCGGTGGCATTTCGTATGGAAGGAGTTGCTGCTTCCGCTGGATCGCTGGAGCGAGGAGGTGGAGGTTGTCCGGTGGCTTGAACGTGTGTGCGAGTACGGATGCGCTGCTGAGTTGCGGCACTCGGACTTCCTCACGATCCTGAGATCGGTAAGTGTACGACTACATCAACCACGAGTTCCTACTCGTTAACAAAACTCGTTGTCTTCGAGGGTAAGTTCTCGTTGGATGTATGTCCACCAGTTGCTTTGTACCTAGTAGATCGATCTTGGCGTGTAGTTCTCATCGTAGGAAATTTTTTGTTTTCTATGCTGTGGACCCAACAGTGGTATCAAAGCATGATTCTTGTTGGATGTATGTCCACCCGTTGCTTTGTACCTAGTAGATAGATCTTGGCGTGTATTTCTCATCGTAGGAAATTTTTTGTCTTCTATGCTGCAGACCCAACAATGGTATCAGAGCCTGATCTATGCATAGGTGCTTTGCACGGGTAGTACACATATGTTTATATGTGGGCGATGATGACCATGTTATTGCATGTTCTATGTATTTTGGATATTGGTGGCATAGTGGGATGAAGCGGCCTGGACCAACCTTACATGTCATCGTACATGAGACCGGCTCCACGACTGACATGCAACTTGTTTTGCATAAGTGGCTGGCGGGTGTCTGTCTCTCCTACTTTAGTCAATATATGATTTACAACGAGTTGCTAATAACTTGGTTATCCTCGTTGTGGTTCATGTTCGTAGGTAAGAAAGGTTCTATCTCCGAAAGCCCTAAGCCACGTAAAACTTGCAATTGATAAATTATAGGCGTCTAGTTTAGATTGTTGTTGGGCTAGTGTCTTGATATGGTATTGTTGTAAGTAGATGTATGATAGATACTCTTACAACACATTCAACGTGTAAGTTCCATAGACCTTGGCCTTACACACAAAGGAATGATAGAGATCATACCACGATGCAAATGATAGAGATCAAATGCATGGACCATATCATCTCACTTTACACATTAGATGTTAGCATCTTATACTGCTAGTTTGGCGCTTTTGGTAGCATTGTAAGATGATCCCTCATTCAGATATCAAGATAAAATATGTTCTTCCTTGAGTATGCACCGTTCTATGGATCGTGTTTCGAGACATCACGTGATGATCGGGTGTACTCGACTCTACACTTTCATACAACGGGTGTAAGACAGTTTTACACACGCGAGTACTACGGTTCTTATTTGGCGAGCCTAGCATGTACAGACATGGCCTCGAAACACGAACCGAAAGGTTAAGCATGAGTCATATAGTTGATATGATGCCCATATAGATGCTCGCATTTGAAGCTACACCGACTCATGTGATGATCGGACTTGGTGTAGTGGATTTGGTTCATGTAATCACCAAAAAGGCACGAGGGATGTCGTTTACGAGTGGGAGTTCATTTCTAATTTGGATTAGTCGAACTCAATTTGTCATAAACTAAATCGAAGTGAATTTGCATAATTTGTTGTAGTCATTAGCGTCTGTTCACTACCTTATGCTTAGTTTTAATTGAGATAATAGAACTATAGAATTCTGGATATTTACTTTACGAACTGGTATCGTATTGTATTGAATGTCAATTTAAAGTTTAGAAGTCCTATTGCAAACTTTCAGCAAACTCTATTTACTCCATGAAGTTTAATAAGTAGTATTAAATCAAGAGTAAGAATTCCAATGTTAGTATCTAAAGTATCATGTTTGCCTCCATGATTATTGATATTCAAAAGTTGTTTTAATTTCAAGATTATATAGGAGCTGAAAATTGTTTCTGAAACCATCATGTGTGAAAGATATTGTGATATCTGAAACAATGTTTTTAGTTGCATTATGATAGAGTATAATTTAGTAAAATACATGTTCTCATATTGTATGAGAATTTGTGAAGGATGGAGATGCTAGGCATCCTAATCTCCCAAAAGGTTTCGGGAACTAACATTATACTCGCAATTCTTCCTTATAGGCTATAGTAGCTTAATCATGAAAGTTGTCATGATAAGGATGAAGAGAAGATGTAAGTAAAATGTTTACTACACTAATAGATTACTAAAGAATGGATTTTTGAGAGAATACCAAACATTTGATGATGGTGATCCACTTCAAAGTGCAAGTCCGAAGGTATTAGTATTTGACTATATACGCTTTGTACTATGTGTCATGTGAATGACACCACTATTGATGTTGATAGATTCTTTTAAAAGAAAAGGAATTACTGAAAGAGAATCTATACAATATTTGGCAGAAAATAAAAGGTTGGAGATGTCCAACTTTGGTATATAGAAGATATACATGTTATGGCTGTATTCCTTGCTTGTTAAACAATGTGGTTCTGAGGTATTGGATACCGAATTGGTTGGTATGAAGTGTCATACAGGACAACGCAATTCATGAACTGCAATGGCCTAAGTAACTAGCAAGAGAATAAGTGATGATGTTCATCGAAAACAAGTAAAGTGTTATTGTGTTTTTCGTTGTCATCAAACCTAGCCTTCAAGATTTGTTTTAATAATTGTTATTTTGTTCCGATATTACGAGAACAATGGTTGTTCAAATAATTACCATATTCCATAAAGGATGGATGAACTTTTACAAGTCTAGTGGGAGAAATTACATCCATAAACACTATTGCTAAAATGTCGCAAGACAAATGATTGAAAGATCACTTATGAAGTGACATCGCTGTTTAAATTATATTTGAAAGAAAACATGAAGAAACTCTATGTTCATGGATTTTTGGAGTCTTTTGATTTTGATCAATTGACGCTGGCAAGACTTTCCTCGAGATAATTGCAAATCCGTCCATAGGCCAGAGAGGAACGGATGACTAGCTTATTGTAAATTCTGCATGCTGATGTGCATAGTCCATTATGTGTAGCCATATGCGATGGATCTTTTTGCTTCATATGCTTTCTCCGAAAATTTGAGTGAATATATCTGTATATTTACTTAATAAGGAAGAAGTATGAAACATTTGAAAATTGTTCAAAGACTTTCAAGATGAAGTGGAAAATCATTGTAACAAGAAAATAAAGAGTTTATGATTCGATCATAAAGGAAGATATTTGAGTTACATGTTTAGCAAAAACACTTAAGATTTGAGGAATTGTTCCATGATTTGTGTTTCCCGATAAACCATATGAGTATGGCATATTCGAGAGATGAAATCAAACCATGTTTGACATGGTAAAATCAAAGGTGTCATTTATAAAACTGCCATTATGTTTTAAGGATTGAAGCTTTAAAGACTACCGCTTTTGCACTAAAAAGAGCACCATCGTGATCCATTGAAATGACACCATATAAGTTATGGTTTGGGATAAAACCCGAATTGTGTTTTCTTAAATTTTGGTATGCTATGCATAAGTAAAATGGTTACAACCAAAGTTGGATAAGCACGTCTTTGTAGGTTATCCCAAAGAATTTGTTGGGAATTTCTCCATAACACCGAGGACAAAAGAGTTTGTTACTTGGAATGTCAAATTTCTTCAGAAGGAATTTTTCGTGAAAAGTTAAGTGGGAGGACAATAGAACTTTGATAAGGTTGTCGAACCTTAGCTATATGTGCTAAGTAGCGCAGCGCCGGAAAGTGTCTCGGTGGCGGCCACAATACTCATGGCTCCCATGATTACAAACGGTGTGATCTCGAAGATTAGAGTTCCTATTGAATCGTGTGGGTCGGTAAGAATCAAATAGTAAGATTTGATAAGCAAGTCGTTATTTTTTTGACAATGATGAACCGACTACATGCAAAGAAGCGATGATGGGCCCTGACTCCATAAAATGACTAGAAGTCATAGAATCCGTGATAGTATCCATACACGAGAAATCAAGTTTCTGAACTTGGAAGACCCTCCGGAAAGGCATGAAGCCTATCGGTTGTGTTTGGATCTATAAAGAAATAGACATGGATGTTTAACATCTATGAAATAGTCGACATGTCGGAAAGAATTTTACGGCAATGTTCAAAGAGTTGACTATGACAAGATTTGATCTTTCATAGCGATATTTAGTCTTGACGGATTAATGTAGCAACCACTACATATAATTTGGTATATGGTAGTTGAATAAACAAAACAAGGTTCTTCTAATAGAATGGTTACCTAGGACGTGTACATGACACGGTACGAAGGGTTTTGTTAATTCAAAGGGTGCTAAAAGGGCATGCAAACTTCAATAGTTGAAGTAAGCATAGCGGAGTTGGAATCTTCACCATGATGAAAATGTTAAAAGAGTTTAAATTCATCGGAGATGATGAAGATGCTTGCATTTGCAAGAAATTAAGTGGGAGCGCTGAGGCATATTTCTAATACATTATGTAGAGGACATATTGTTGATTGGAAATGATGTATCGAGTATTGACACAAGATAAGAATTTCATTAAAATGAGATTTTGATGAAAGATTTGGGCAAACCCGGAATATTTGGCATCAATATCTATATGGATAGATTGAGGCGCTAATATGGTTGTGCCAGACATACATATATGAGATATTGAAAGGGTTCAATATGGAAACAACAAGAAAGGTTCTTGCTGCATGGAAAGGATTGTATCAAGATTCAAGTGTTTCAACACTTGGTGAGTAAAATCACATGAAGATTTTGATCGATTATACCATGATATGTATATAACCAGAATGTCCTATGCTCTAAATGTTATGAGCACATACCATAATGATTCATAAGATGATCATTGGACGATAGTAAAGATATTCTTATGAGCTTTGGAAGAACTAAGAATATATCATGTATAAGTGACAAATAGTTAAAGGTAGTTCATTGTAAAGTGTTACATTGATACTAGTTTTGTCACAAGATACAAATTAAATTTATCTCAATTTAGACTATGGGTGGCACAATGTGATGGAAAAGATGTTCCATGATGGATTTGGATGAGTTCCAAAGTTGAGACATTGTGACGGATACTACAACAAAAGGCTAAGTATATAACTGCTATAGTAGTAGCAAAGGAGGGCATTTGTGTTAAGTAGTTTGTTATCAAACTAGGTGTGGTTCAAAGTGGGCTAATACTATGAAGATATATTGTATGACAATAATATCAACATATTTTAACCCGAACGAACTAAAGGTCTCACCAGAGGAACAAATTTATACAATGCCATCTCATTTGAGAATGAGTGATGCGTAGAGACACAAAGACATGCAAATGAACACAAACCTGAAACTGTCAGATCCAGAGATTATGTTAACCACTAGCAATCGCGTATATGCAACACCAGAAAGCCATAGGTGCTCAATACGCAAAGTTTTTCAAACTAGATTATTGACTCTAGTGCAAGTGGGAGACTGAAGGGAATATGCCCGAGAGGCAATAATAAAGTGGTTATTATCTTATTCCATGTTTATGATGAATGTTTATTTTGCATGCTATAATTGTATTGATCGGAAACGTCAATACATGTGTGTTTAATAAACAAAAAGGGTTCCTAGTTATGCCTCTCTTTTAGACTAGCTTGTTGATTAACAAGATGATCAAGGTTTCCTGATCATGGACATTGGATGTTGTTAATAACAAGGTCACAACATTTGTGGAATGATGTGATGAACATTCATCCGAAGTATAGCATTACAATCAAAGTCATTATGTTTATATTGCTATAACATCATACGAAGTAATCTTTATCCTTAGACCATGAGATCATGTTAATTGCTAACACCGGAAGAGTATCTTGATAACATCAAACGTCACACCGTAACAGGGTGATTATAAAGATGGGTTCAGTGCTACGAAGGTGTTATGTTGAGGCTCATGGATCAAGAGTGGAATTTGTCAATCCCGATGACGGATAGATATACTCTGGGCCCTCTCGGTGATATCACATTAAGATAGCTTGCAAGCAAGTGATGTGATCACTAGAATGTTATATCACGGGAACGAGAAAAGAGTGCATGTCGGTAACAAGATCAAACTAGGTATGGAGATACCAATGATCGAATCTCGGACATGTAATATATCGCGAGACAAAGGGATTTAGTTACTAGCGTTAAAGGTTCTCACGATCACAGAAGTCATCGTTGAATGTGTAGGAGTCAGTATGGATCTCCAGGTCCCGCTTCTGATTATTGATCTGAGAGGAGTCTCAATCATGTCTGCATTATTCGCGAACCGTAGGGTGACACACTTAAGAGTTACCGGACACCATTTTGGAGCACATATGTTTCAGACGAAAGAATTGCAAAGCGCAGGAATTGTTTCGATAGAAACCGGAAATTGTTTCGGGTGAAATTGCAGAAAGTGGTTCTGCATGTAATATTGAAATGTTGCAGGGGGTTATATGTGAATGTTTGTTAATTAAAGTAATTAACAAAATTCTGAATAAATTTAATAAAAGAGTTTTATTAAATGAGAGAGCATTAAACTTGGAGAATTTTAATGCATTTAAAGTAGGGACTTTAAAGGGGAATGTGAAGAGGCATTTTAATGTGGAGGGGTTACCACCACATGAATGGGGGAGGTGTGGAGTCACCCCCCCATGCGCCGGCCATGAAGGAGGGGCACCCCCCTCCTCCTATAAAAGGCCACCCTCTTCCTCCTTCTTCCTCACAGCTCCTTGTGAAGGATCTCTCTCCCCCTCTAGAATTATTCCCCCATGGTCTCGGATTAGCGAGATACATGTTCCCGGTGGCATTTCGTATGGAAGGAGTTGCTGCTTCCGCTGGATCGCTGGAGCGAGGAGGTGGAGGTTGTCCGGTGGCTTGAACGTGTGTGCGAGTACGGATGCGCTGCTGAGTTGCGGCACTCGGACTTCCTCACGATCCTGAGATCGGTAAGTGTACGACTACATCAACCACGAGTTCCTACTCGTTAACAAAACTCGTTGTCTTCGAGGGTAAGTTCTCGTTGGATGTATGTCCACCCGTTGCTTTGTACCTAGTAGATAGATCTTGGCGTGTAGTTCTCATCGTAGGAAATTTTTTGTTTTCTATGCTGCTGACCCAACAAGAGTCACTGTAGCACTTGAGGCGGTTGACGTTCATCGCCTTGGCAGCTCGCATGCCGTGGAGGAGGGCCTCGTACTCCGCCATGTTGTTGGTGCAAGGCATAAAGTTGAGCTGCAACACGTATCGGAGCTTGTCGCCATTGGGGGAGGTGAGCATGATCCCTGCCCTGGCGTCATCCGAGTTCTTGGAGCCATCAAGTGTAGCGACCAGTAGTGGAGATAGGGCAGCATCTCGGGCTGTTGCGCCTCTTCCCAATCACCGAGGAAATTAGCCAGGGCATGTGACTTGATCGTCTTGCGCGGCTCATACTTGATGTTGTGGACGCCGATTTTGATGGCCCACTTGGCTACTCGCCCAGTCGCGTCGCGGTTGCGGATGATATCTTGCAGTGGGGCAGACAACACGATCGTGATGCGGTGCTCCTGGAAGTAGTGCGGGAGCCTGTGTTGGGCTCGGAAGACCGCGTATACCAGTTTCTGGTACTGCGGGTAGCGTTTCCTCGAGTTGGTTAGGACCTCGCTTATGTAGTAGACATGTCACTGCACGGGGTTCTCCTTGCCTTCTTAAGGTCACTCGACGACCATTACGGCTCTGACGACTCGAGTGGAGGCCGCGACATAGACGAGCATTGGCTCCTTGTCCATGGGAGCGGCGAGTACTGGCGTTGTGAGTGGAACCTCCTCCAGCGCCTTCAGCGCGTTGTCTGCTTCATCGTCCCACGTGAATGTGGGGTTCTTCCGCATTAGGAGATAGAGAGGCATTGTATTCTCTTAGAGCCGGGGGATGAAGTGACTGGGAGCCACGACTCGCTCGGCCAGCTTCTGGACGTCACATAGGCACTCGGGTTTCCCGAGTTGCGTGATTGTGTTGATCTTGAAGGGGTTTGCTTCAATGGCTCGTTTGGAGCCCATGTACCCTAAGAGCTATCCGGTGGGCATGTCGAAGGTGGACTTCTCCGGGTTGAGTTTGATCATGTACTTCCGCAAGTTCGTGAAAGTTTTGGCCAGGTCAGCGAGTAGATCGTCTTGGCGAGTCAACTTCACCACCACTTCAGCGATGTAGACATGGATGATGCGGACAATTTGGCTCGCTAGGCATACCTGCATGCATCGTTGGTAGGTTGCGCCGGTGTTCTTGAGGCCGAACATCATCGTGGTGTAGCAGAATGCTCTGAACGGGGTTATGAAAGCCATTTTCTCCTCATCCTCGATGGCCATCTTGATCTGATTATAGCCGGAATAGGCGTCGAGGAAGCACAGCGACTCGACCCCCACGGTCGAGTCAATGATCTGGTCGATGCACGGGAGGACGAACTCCTCCTTTGGGAAGGCGCTCTTGAGGTTGGTGAAGTCGATACACATCCTCCAGGTGTTGTTCTTCTTCAGGACTAGGACTGGATTCGCTAGCCACTTGGAGTACTTGATTGGCCAAATGAAGCCTGCAACGAGTAGCTGATGCCTCTCTTTGGTGATTGCCCGGCGGTGCTCTTCATTGAAGGGCCACAGCGATTGCTTCACAGGTCGTTCTTTGGGGTCGGCGTTTAGTTTGTGCTCACCGAGCTCCCTCGGGACACTAGGCACGTCAGATGGTTTCCATGCAAATATATTGAGATTCTCACAACTTGATGAGCGCGCTTTCCTATGCGGGGCTCATGATGGTCCCCATGGTGACCTTCTGGCTCGAGTCGCCTGGGATGAGCTCGATGGTGCGGGTGTACGTGGAGGCCTCGAATGTCGTCTGTGCTGAGCTAGCCGTGGTCGGCTTCTTCAGGATCATGGGGTCTTCCTTGTCAATGCCACTCGCATATTTGGCGAGCTCGTCGGCGTGGTTGACTTCCTCGGTGATGATGGCATCTGCGAGCTTGGCGCCGTTGTCCTCACATTCCACGGCCATGTCGGAGTCGCCGTGGACGATGATGATGTGCGTAGCCCTGGGAGCTTCATCATGTTGTAAGCATAGTGGGGGCCGCCATGAATTTAGCAAACGTCTGTTGCCCCAGGACATAGTGGTAGGGACTGCGGAAGTTCACCAGCTCGAAGATGATCCGCTCGGTGCGGAAGTTGGTTGGTGTGACGAAGGTGACTGGCAGCATCACCTTGCCAATCGGATACGCCTTCCGACCAGGGACGATGCCGTGGAAGGTGGTGAGAGTCGATTTGACCATCGACTGCGGGAGCTGTAGTCTCCTGAAGGTGTCCAGGTACAGAATGTTGATGGAGCTCCCGCCATCCATCAGTGTCTTGGGGAGCCAATAGTCAGCCACTTTGGGCTTGACCACCAGGGTGACTCGCTCGGGGTACTCCATCCTGGGCGCGTGATCTTCGTGGCTCTAGGTGATGCTTTTCTCGGGCCAGTTGAGGAAGCGAGGGATGTTGACTTGAGTCACTGCATTGACGGCGACTACACGGGCAAGCACCTTCTTCTCGCGCTTGGTGCCGAGCCCGGTGAATGTGTGCAGTGAGCCGACGGCGTGGCTAAATCCGCCAGCATTGCCATTGTCCCTTGGCGGGTCATTGTTGGCTCCCTCCTTTGCTCGCCTTGCCTTCTCGATCTCCTTGAGGGAGTGGAAGTCAGCGGTAGTGTGAGTGGCGGGTTTCCCTTCCCTTCTATGGTACACATAGGGTTGGGAGAGTAGGGCCACGGGGTCGAATTTCGGCCTCGCGGTGTTGTTGGCACGGTAGTTGCCACTGTCGCGATAGTTGCCTCCATCGTGGTGGTAGTTCTTGGGGTCGCCCTGCCCATAGCCGGTGTCGGCGATGAAGTCGACTCGCCCTTCACCGTGGCGCTTGCCGATGAGGCGAGTGTTGCGGTAGCGCATCTCGCGCTGTCAGCTGATGTCTACGCACTTCTATTCTTGTAGATAGTTGTTGGGCCTCCAAGTGCAGAGGTTTGTAGAACAGCAGCAAGTTTTCCCTTAAGTGGATCACCCAAGGTTTATCGAACTCAGGGAGGAAGTGGTCAAAGGTATCCCCTCTCAACCAACACCGCAATCAAGATACAAGAAGTCTCTTGTGTCCCCAACACACCCAATACACTTGTCAGGTGTATAGGTGCACTAGTTCGGTGAAGAGATAGTAAAATACAAGTGGTATGGATGATTATAAGTGGTAACGGTGCCAGAAAATAGCTTTGATGGCGCATGGAAAATACTAAATGCAAACTGAAATAAAGATGGAAGCAAGCAAACATGTAACAAATCTAGTTGTAAACGGTGTTTCAATGTTTAGAAACAAGGCCTAGGGATCATACTTTCACTAGTGAACACTTTCATATAAATATCTTCTCTTTATGATACTACTCTAAACTACTCTCCGGTTGGACACTCTAATCCATGGTAGGGCTATAACAACACACCTCAAAGTTCACTTTCCCCATCTAGATAATCCCACACTGTCACCTTGAGCTATAGATGGTTTCAACAAACACCACATTTTCATAGAAACATCCAACTCCAAATATAACTTATAACAAGTATTTGTAATCTCTAGCCTAAGTGCCACCATGGTGTGCATGCTGTCACTTTCACACACATGGGGAGAGCAGAGATCTATTAAAGCACTTGAGTAGCAAGGCAGATCTACTTGATTACAAAGCTCATGATCACAATATGATCATGCAAAAAGAGAGAGATGAACACATAGCTACCGGTAGAGCCCTTAGCCTCGAGGAAGAACTACTCCCTCATCATCATGGGAATCAGCAACGGTGATGGAGATGGCGGTGGAGTCGATTGAGATGGCGGTGAAGATGGTGAAGAGGCGGCGGTGGCGGCGCGGAGGACTCCTTCCCCGCCACCGGTATCACCGGGGAGCACCGCCCCTTAGCGCCCTTCATTCATCGCTTCTTGGGAGCCCTTCCCCATGGAGATGGGATCCATGGGGGAGGAAAAAACGTGGCTTTGGTGGCTGCAAATTCATGGGTGGGGGTGTCTCCCATGAATTAGGTTTCCTCCTTTATATAGCTTCTCGGATTCCCGTCACCCCATCTTGGGCTGCAGTAAATCGGGCCTACAGGGCCCATCCGGACTCGGAATTAGCTAAATTTTATGTACAGAACGTTTGTCGCGAAATTTTCACCAACTTTATAGTTGAAGAGTTTTCCGTTTGACGCCGTCGTCGACCCGAAACGTGACCGCCTTCAAAACGAATTCTGAGACAGATTTCTGGAAAATTCCAATTTAACTACAACAAGGTTTTCACTTGTATTCTTGGTAATTCCTACACATCAAAGTGTAAAACAAGAACATTGTGCACTTTTGCAACTATTAGTAGGTTAGTCCAAATAAATCATAAACTTTATATAAAAAGGAGTATCAAAAGCATATTATTAGAATAAACCATCAAAAATTATAGATACGTTATGGACGTATCAACATCCCTAAGCTTAGTTCCTGCTCGTCCTTGAGTAGGTAAACGATAAAAAATAATAATTTTTGAGGTGACACGCAGCCAACACAATCTTGATCATCATTATTATAAAAGCATTGAAAGCTAGGATCAAGGTACTCTAAACATGAACATGAAAGATAGAGTTCTAACAATAAGACATAGCAACTATGTTTTAACATTAAAAGGTACAAACAAAAGATTCATGAATAACAATGCTTTAAAAGACGTTTGTTTATTTCACATAAAGAAAACACAATGAGGATGGTATTCAGCTTGTTCCTCATAGTGTAGCAAAACATAAATGCATAGGACACCTTCAAAGTTCATTAGGGTGACTAGATACAAATAGTTTAAGAACAAGCAATATCAAAGTTATGCATGAATCAACAAGTCTTGGGACAATACACATTAAACTAAGAATGGCCACTATGCTCTCTCAATAGGTGCATAAAGATAGAAGATGGAGACTCAAGATAAAAGTAAAAGAAAGGCCTTCGTAGAAGGAAGCAGGGATTCAAGTCTCATAAAGAGCTTCCAAAAATTATGGTACTTATTACCTTTCAGCTCTCATTTCCCCTATCATAAGCATCTTGAAGCGATTAAGGTTAAAGTGAACAAACTATGGAGTATATGCTTGACAAAGTATAAGTTGGAAATCTCATGTCCCTTGAATACGAGGGTCACTCCTCATGCTACTTAAGTTTAGTGTATCATAGAGAACCGCCAACGGGGTACCCCTTGCCCGATGATACCGAAGAATCCCCATATCAAAATGACAAGGCAAGCAGACAACGAGCATCTTAGCAATCTTCTTATTTACCATGGGAAAATGGTGCTTTTTTTCTCTCTTTCCTCTTTTCTCATATCTCTTTTTTTCTTTTTTTTTTCTTTTTTCTCAATATCTGACTCTTTTTTATAAGAAGAATGCTTCATAAACAGCTCATTATGGTTACGCTACAGGTTTCCACCATGACAACATAGATTAGACCAGCGACCCAGGATTTTCTCTAACACATATACATAACTCCATGGACTTACAAGCTCCCCTTTAATTTCACACCGACGACATCCATAGACAAAAGAGCATGATATCAACTAGGTACAAAGTACAAGTGCAATGTTGAAAGCGTTCCCCATGACAGCATGGTTCTGCTAATCCCCAGCATATAAGTGCAAGCATATACAGCATAGACGACACAATGGTTCAAGTTTATTAAGGGCAAGAAAAGTAAAGTGTGCCATCAAGTTCCTGAGAGCTTTAATCACTAGTTTTGTCATAACAAGTTTAATTCGGAAGGTAGATAAAAACATGAATATACTTGGAATAGCAAATGATAATAGGTAGGTATGGTGGACTCTTTGGAATAACTTGGTTTTAGGAGTTGGATGCATGTGTGGAACTCATACTTGGTTATGGAGGCCAGCAAAAGACAGGGAGCGACCAACTAAGAGATCAATAATGGTCATAATCATGCAAAGCGATAAAACATCATTAATTAAAGCATAATATGATATTACAAGTCGAATACTAAAGGATCATAAAGGCTATGGTGACTTGGGATAGTCATAACATGGTGTGAGCATGTGCCAAGTCAACCCAAATAAAGCATCAAAGGAGAATACCACAATAGTATGCTTTAATATGCTAAAACAACACATGATTCATTCAAGGCACATTAAGGAATCTCAATTGTTTATAACATGTCATGCTACAGAAAAAATCACTAAGCATAAAGCCAAATCAATATCAAGCATGACATTATAAAGTCCAAGTCACAGTAAAAAACAAGCTCCTTTTATACCACTTAAGCATCAATTTTCCTACTCTTTTCCAATACAAATCAACCTATTTGAAAGAACTCACAAAGATAATAATAAATAAAGATTAATGAGCTTGTCTCACAAATCCAGAAAGAAGAACTAAAAAGTTCTAAGCTGAAAGCACAAGAAAACTAAGTCTAAACACAGTGCTAGCAAAAGAGAACACTCACAAAACAATAAGAATGAAAACTAGAGTGTTCTAGGCAATGAATAACGGGGTGTGTCTCTCTTCAAAAGAAGTGTGTTGGGATTCAACCAACTTATTTAAGAAAACTAAGCAAAAGAAAACTGAAAACAAAAACTAAGACGCTCCAAGAACAACACAACTGTGCATGAAACAATAAAAACGAAGTATCTAGAAAGACCTGAGATTTTTATTGATGAAGAAGGGGATACCTTGGGCATCCCCAAGCTTTGATGCTTGTACTTCTTGGACATTTCTTGGGGTGACACGGGGTGGCATCCCCAATCTTGAGCTTTAGTCCATTCTTCATCTCATTACATCATTCTCTCTTTACACCTGAAATTTTTCCTTCATACAAAACTTCACACAATCTTTATTAGCAACATTAGTGTACTCAAGATAATAAGTCTTTGGGTTCAGTTTCAACACCAATAAAACTTCCATTAAAACACAAGCTACTGTATCACTTTCCTTAAAAATCTCAATTCCCCAAAAAGAACTCAAAAAGGAATCAACAAGAAGCAAATGCAAATAATGGCAGAAATTTGTCAAAACAGACCAGCAGGTAAAAACCAATTTTTTCGAAGACCTTCTGTTGCTCAAATAGAAAAGTGTTGAACTAATGAAAGTTAGATAACAACCTAAGGCAGAAGTAAAAAAATTCACGCCTCAAAACGACATATAGAGATTTTACATGAATTTTTACAGTGAAACACAAAATCTGTTTTGGGACAGCAACTTTCCCAAGCATTACTTCTCCCTCATTAGAGGTTACTCTTGGCACAAAAATCAAATAAGAAGGATAAGGAGCGGTTATTACTGAGGTAATAACTTCCAAGGCTCATCTAAAACTTTTTGGTTATCTCCCAATAAGTACTTTTTTAACGCCTTTAAGTTAGGCATGATAGTTTGAGAAGATGCTCACATAAGAAATATGAATTAAAGTAAAAGAGAGCATCAAGAAGCAAATTGAAAGCACATTTAAGTCTAACCCACTTCCTATGCATAGGAATCTTATAATGAAATAAGTCAGGAAAGCACAACGCAACAAGCATAGGAAAGCAAAACAAGTGCAACTTTAAAATTTTCAACATAAAGAGGGGAAACTTAATATTGTTGAGATACATAAAACCATGTTTCCCTCTCTCATAATAACTTTCAGTAGCATCATGAATAAAATTAACAATATAACTATCATAAGAAAAATTCTTATCATGAGCCACATGCATAAAAGAATTAATACTCCCCACATAAACATAGTCATTCTTATTAATTGTAGTGGGAGAAAATTCAACAAAATAGCTATCATTATTATTCTCATCACCATAATCATCAAATATAGGAGGAATATTGTAATCATAATTAATTTCCTCCTCAATAGTAGGTGGGCTGAAAATGTCATATTCATCATTATAATCATCATATATTGGAGGTATAGTATCATCACAAGCAATAGAGTAGTTATCTTCCAAAGTGTGTTCATTTGTAAACATATCATCATTGGAAGGAACATGGATAGCACTAATAGTACAACAATTATTAATATCATCATTTTCAGAATTGGTACCAAAGAAATTTTCAATATCAAAAGTAGTGTGTTTTTCCCAATCATGATCACTACTATAGGTAACATGCATAGGAACATCATCGAGTTCAGACTCATCAAAAACTATAATAGGAGCAACATGCTTAGGGGAAAATACTGTTTCCTCTCTCCTTTTACTCATCCTTTTCTTCTTTTTCTTCTTCTCTTTAGGAGGGAGAGGCTTGAAAGGAAGCTTCTCCATATACCCTGGTTTATTGTTAGAGACAATAGAAGAAACTTTGGAGGATTCCTTCTTTTCATTAATAAAATCAAAACACATATTAGTCCTATCATATTTTGGTAAAATATCATCTTCTATAATATTTTGTGTGTAAGTATTTGTGTGGCAATTATCAACACAATAAAGATGACAACCATGCAGGACACTATTCATATCAAAAGCACCCATATCTACCAAAGAGGTTTTCCTTGATAACTCTTCACACCCCAAAAATAATGTAAGTTCATCATGTTGATTAGGAGTGATCATGTCATCACAATACAAACTTGCAGTACTCATTGGATTAGAAGGGCTATTATTATGGCCTGAGCATTGAAAATTGAAATGACCCACTTCGAAGCAAAGTTCACAAATAAAAGGATAAAGGCCACAAACTTTTTTACCAAGATTATTTAAAGCCCTATACCACATTCTAGTTTTTTCATTCATGTGAGTGATACAATATTATTCTTCAATTTGATTATTCTCACAAGGTCTATGTATTCCACAAAAATTAACATGCTTATAAGAAATAGTACTTTCAGAGGTTTGAGCATGTTTATTGCTATCATTAATAACAATTTCATTTTCCATGCAAGTGTCTTTAAAAGGCTCATGATACATGTCCCATTTTTCTTTAGGAGCATTAATATGAGAAGAAAAGGCTCTAAAACAATCAATAAGAATTTGAGGATCAAGACCATATTTAGCACTAAGCTCTTGAAAATCAGTAGTTTCAGCGAAAGACTTAATGCAATCATACTCATAGTTTATACCTGGTTCTTTACCTTTATTTTTATCCCAATCTTCGGTATTGCTTTGGATTGTTTCAAGAAGATCCCACTTAGCTTTGACCTCCTTACTTGTGAAGGATCCCTCTAAACAAGTATCTAGATAGTCCTTGTAATGTCCTGAAAGCTTTGCATAGAAATTATTAATAACAATATTACTGGGGAGCTCATGAATGGGACATTTGAGCATTAGTGACTTCAGTCTCCCCCATGCTTGGGCAATACTTTCTCCATCATGAGGATGACAATTATAAATATAATTCCTATCTTTATGAATTTCATGAAGAGGATAAAATTTAGAGTAAAAGAGAGATTCAAGTTCCTTCCACTCCAAATGATGAGGATCATCTAGTAGCTCATACCACTCCCTTGCTTTGCCTTAAGTGAAAAAGGGAATAACTTTCTCTTAACTTGGTTCATTGAAATACCTGCACACTTGAACAACTCGCATAATTTGTGTATAAAGAGTAAATGATCACCAAGATGGACAGTTCCATCTCCCAAATAACAGTTGTGCATAACACGTTCAACAATTTTATAGGTATTTTAAAAGAGATGCTTTCAGTATGTGGATTTAAAATATCACAAGTATCATTAGAATTACAACATATGGGAGATAAAGTATCATCAGAGCAAATTTTCTTCTTTAAAGCTAGGGAACTAAAGATATTATTTCCATAAAAACTAACTTGCCCAAGCTTAGACGTTTCCATAGCATTAGTAACAAAGGTGTTCAAAAGATTCATACTAATAACATTGCTATTAGCATGCAAAGAAAGTTCCATGGGTTTTTAAATTTTCTTTTCAGACAATTCATGTTTTACATTAGGAAAAATACTAAAAAGCTCTCTAATTTTGTTGTTGTTTTCCATTAAGCCTAACTAGTGAAAACAAGAAACAAAAAGACAAAATTGTAGAATCTCAAGGAAATAACTTCGAGCACTCACGCCGGAGGATGTGAGTACCTTTTACCTTACCTCCCCGGCAACGGTGCCAGAAAATAGCTTGATGTCTACGCACTTCTATTCTTGTAGACAGTTGTTGGGCCTCCAAGTGCAGAGGTTTGTAGAACAGCAGCAAGTTTTCCCTTAAGTGGATCACCCAAGGTTTATCGAACTCAGGAAGGAAGTGGTCAAAGGTATCCCCTCTCAAGAAACCCTGCAATCAAGATACAAGAAGTCTCTTGTGTCCCCAACACACCCAATACACTTGTCAGGTGTATAGGTGCACTAGTTTGGTGAAGAGATAGTAAAATACAAGTTTTTTTTGAAATGGGAGCACTGCCCCGGCCTCTGCATCAGGTGATGCACACAGCCTTTCATTTATTGCAAAGTTTTATCGAAACAGAGTATTACAATCACAGATCAGCTAAGGTTGAGACAAGTATCAACCAACGAAAAATAAAACAAAATACAAGTGGTATGGATGATTATAAGTGGTAACGGTGCCAGAAAATAGCTTTGATGGCACGTGGAAAAGCCTAAAGGCAAACTGAAGTAAAGATGGAAGCAAGCAAACATGTAACAAATCTAGTTGTAAACGGTGTTACAATGTTTAGAAACAAGGCCTAGGGATCATACTTTCACTAGTGAACACTTTCATATAAATATCTTCTCTTTATGATACTACTCTAAACTACTCTCCGGTTGGACACTCTAATCCATGGTAGGGCTATAACAGCACACCTCAAAGTTCACTTTTCTCATCTAGATAACCCCACATTGTCACCTTGAGCTATAGATGGTTTCAACAAACACCACAATTTCATAGAAACACCCAACTCCAAATATAAATCATAACAAGTATTTGTAATCTCTAGCCTAAGTGCCACCATGGTGTGCATGTTGTCACTTTCACACACATGGGGAGAGCAGAGATCTATTAAAGAACTTGAGTAGCAAGGAAAATCTACTTGATTACAAAGCTCATGATCACAATATGATCATGCACAAAGAGAGAGATGAACACATAGCTACCGGTAGAGCCCTTAGCCTCGAGGAAGAACTACTCCCTCATCTGTAGGGGTTCCGCGCATAAAACAATAAATTTTACTCTACGCCCCTGAACCCCTGAAGCTGCCAGGACCTATCTATTAGTAATACAGTAACGGGAGGGGATTTTCGCGAACTTTCCCTTGAAGACCGAAAAGTGTTGGCAACGCTCAGGAGAGCGTGGTTGATGTAGACGAGTCGAAGCCAACCTCAAGGTCGTGATGAAGTCCTTGCGCTCCTTCTGGCTCCAACGAATTGAGTGCCTCAAGTGCGACACCTCGCGGGGAGTTACACATGTCCGGTGCCTGACGATGACTCCCGCTTCCCCGATCCAGCAGTAGTTGCGGAAGTAGAGCTCCCGGATCTGAATCTCGCAGCACGACGGCGCTCTACGGTGAAGATGTCTCTCGCTCGCGCAGTCCAGACTTGGGACCACAGTCACGATAGAGAGAGGGGGAGAGAGAAAATATCAATTGGAGGTCCTCCCAAAAGTGGGGAGACCTTTATTGATTATTGGGTGTATTTTCTAGGCCAAATACCCTACTTTATATAGGGGGAGGGGAGGTACTACCTCCCCTCAAGTCCCGGGGTGGGACTAAAGGAGAGGAGGGGTGGGGGAGGCGCCGCCGGCCACCCCCTCATGGGCCCCACGTGGGGGGGCCGGCCCCCGTTGGCCCCTTCACCCTCTTGCCTTTCCCTAATGGGCCCTCTCCCCTCCGGGATTTGGCCCATTAAGCCTTTGACCATTTAATTGATTTTTCTCTTTATTAAATAATTATGAATAAATGATTAAATCAATATTTAACATTCATTCACATATCATTTAATCTCCATGGCCATGGAACACCTTCCACCTCCACTCCGGACATCCTCTGGACTTACCGAAACCCTTCTGGTTTTCTCCCTTCTTTTCTTCGGCGATTCTACCCATCCTATAAACACTCTCTAAGCATAATCAAGCCCTTAAGCGTGATACCCCACGGTTCGGGAACACTCCAGACATGGTCGGGACACTCCCGCACAAATGATCGATAGAGGGACCTGGATGGCCATGTGACCCCTGTGCGTTCCACGAAGATCTTTTGTCGTTTGAACCGAGACAGTCGTGTCTTATTCCCTTTGTCATTCGATACTTGCATTGCCCGAGATCTGATCATTGAAATCACCATGTCGTGTTCAATCTCGTTACTGAACAATGCTACTTGACTCGTTCCGACAAGTGATATCCCCGTGATCTAATCACACGCTGCGCAGCTATTAGATATAACCTCTCCGAGTGGGCCCTTGAGTATCTTTCCGTCACATGGACGGACAAATCCCGCTCTTGACATATATTGCTTCTACGGTTTCCTTTGATTACTTGAACACACCTTTATAACGATCATTTTACCAGATGGCGTTTGATGCTATCTAAGCATTCTCGGGAGATAGTGATTGATATAGCCTCACGGTCTAAGGAATAGTCTACGAGGATCCCTTTCTAATCATCATAACTTGAACTTCGTGACATGATCGGGTCACGATGTTTAGGTTGGGTATTGGTTCATCATCTCATTCTCAGAATGAGTTGACCTCATTTCCAACTGGCATAAATGCCACATGATCAGGAAACATGATCATCTGTTGACCAATGAACCAGTGACCAGAGTTTCACTGGGAACCCCTGGTTGTTTGTATATCACACGTGTATTGATGTTTCCACTCAATACATTTATAGCATGATATAAAACTTAACCATAAACTATATGAAATATGATAATAGTCCTTACTACTATTTGTCTCTAGGGCATATTTCCAACAGTCTCCCACTTGCACTAGAGTACAAATACATTAGCTCCATTTGTTCTCAATCATTTGCACCAAGTATCCGGTACCCTGAACATGCTTGCTCATGGAAGAGGTTGAGTCTTGGGTCTGTACTTTACGGTCCCAAATCCTTTGCAACTTACTAATGTCACCTTCATTGATATTAATACTTTATCATCACATGATAGCATCTTTGTGTATGCATCGTCGCTATGGCAGCAGAACGAGGCCTTATTCCAGGAGCCTACAGTGACGTTGGATCAACCTTGAGGGCTTTCTCATGGGCACTGTGCCCTGGGACACATCATTCTACGTTAAAAGCGATTTAGCCCCGCCATAACATTATACAACACTTTAGATGGTACCCTTATCTATTATTATAAATGTATTCATCGAAACACTAGTGCACTATGTGCAACTTTCGATGTTTTTGGTTCACCTCGCTTCCTCTTTGACTTTAATTGGTATCTACAGGAGTTTCCAACATATTCCCTTATAACATAACCCTTTATGCTTTAAGATATGTCATCCTTTATGGATTTGGAAAATGTGTCCACAGTTCTCTACTAGACACTACGGACAAACTTAACTCAAACGTTCTATGATTTGAACTTAATCACTTTCAAACGTTCCTTATTTGGATCCCATATTATGCTAAGTTATCATCATGGTTTACTGAGACAGAACCTATGTCTCAATATAGTGGATGACAATCATCCTTTTCTTTCTTTCAACCATTGATGTTAAACTTAATGCTATTCCTAATTTGAGTTATTAAGGACTGGTTCCTTGATTAACTTCTATTCTGAAACCCCTTTCAGAATCCCTTAAGGAATACTACATAATATTATAATACACCTATTATCAACTTCTACATCTTATAAATCACTATTTATAAGTATTTGCGCTTTCATCCTTAACATATTTAAGAATTAATCCTATAAGCTCCCACTCAAAATATGTTCCTACATATTTGAGTTTGAGACTCATATTGCTCCCACTTAAAAATATGTCAATCACATATTGTTTTAGGAAGACTTTCATAGATCCCACTCAATTTTATGCAAATTGCATATCTCCTTTACTATGATATACTAGTACTTTACTAGTTTTAAATCCACTAGACATTTAGCACACATGAATCAAATTCTTTTGAATTCATCCAATACTTGACAAATTGTTCTTTTGTCATTTACCCTTTTTTCCTACTATGGCTTTGCAGTCATTTGGGAAAATTCAAGTAACTCCTTTTACTTGTGAGATTCAGCAATGAATTGCTTTCTAATCTCAAGGGAATTTTGCTTTTAGGATTTATCATAATTTAGTTTACCATTATTTCCTTTATAGTTCGTAGGTATGTCACATTTCAAAAATCATGACAAGTGGCTCACAAATGTCTCCATACAAGATATGGATTTACATTTTGAATCCTACTTCATGTAGTGACAAACAATAGTGGAGGGAAAAACACAATGATCAAAATCATTGATTCTTTCCTTCCGTGAAGAGAATCATTCAGGAATGTTGTCCGTTGCGCTTCTCAACACTCTGATGCGGGGTTTTGAATCCTCATCGTGTTTTACACTATTTTCCATTTGCTCCATAATTGAGAAACATCACTAGAAGTGAGCTTTCCCAAGAATGCACCAAAATTCAAGCAATACGAATCTTGCTTTTGGTTTGAGCTATGGGTTTCGTATTCAAAATTTCCAATGAATACTCTACAAGGACTTATTCACTATTGTTTTGGTTATATCGAATAACCCCAAAACTTTCACGAATTCAAATGGTTTACCAATTCTAAATGAGTGCTAACTATTTCTTAACTAATGGTCTCTACATATACACTACAACGATTTATTTGTTGCCTTCTATTCAACCCCCTTTGATATCTAATATCACATTGTGATGCTTTGTATTTTGACGTTTCAAAACACTTTGCATTCCACAATTTCTTTTGTGCCATTCTTATAAATTTGAATTTCATTACTATTGATCAAATCATAGCAATTAGATTCTCTTTTATATTTATACCCATTGTTGATGAAACACTTTGATCAAATCAAATAGTTTCATATTCATGTTTCCTTTGGTAAACTTACTTTACACATTAAAACAACCATTTAATGATAACTACCATTTTCGTTTAAACACAATACATCGAATATGTATTCTATTTAACAATTCATCAAACACTTTGTATTCAAGTAATACACGGTGTTCAAGTTATTTTGTCGAACTTAGGCATGATTTATATGTGATAAGAAATCGAATGACTTTCACATATTATCAAATAACTTTGAGTTCAAACAATGGTTTTTCATTCACTAATGAACATATTATTAAGTTGGGTATTTTAAACAAGGAATTTTAATGTTTTACAAATGTTCACGCATTATCAATTAGTTTCAAACAATAAGGATAATTCACACATAATCAAACAAGATATGAACACGAATAGAAATCATTTATAATAGCAGAACAACTGTTTGTTACAAACTCATATGAATAACTGTCTCACGAAGTCTGAGACATACTAAAGAAGTTCACAATCTCTTGATTACAATAATCATCCTAAACATAAAATAAATGATAAATGTCGAGGGAGAGTGTCGTCGGCCATCATCATCATGCTCGCCATCAACACGCAACGTCACCTCCTCTCCAGCAAACACCTCTCATGTAGAAGGACCTGTTTTCAATAAAACAGAACAAGTATCAGATATACTTAACACTGCAATGTGTTTGCAAGATTATAACATTTATAAAACTGTATATCAAATATATACCTTGGTCATCGATGAGCTCTCCAGCGATTGGTTCAACCTTTACGTTTCGGAAACGTAATATGAACTCATGAAATCAAATGCTTCTGTATCACCACTCATGATGCTACTCCGTACATGTCCTTTGTAGCTGGGAGGCAATGACCAAAGCAGTATGTGAAGGGTTCGTAGCATGGAAAACAAAAAAATTCTACCGCAAGAACGAACAAAACCCAGATCTAATCTAGATAAAAGCCAAGATCTAATCTATTAGACATGTGCAACGAGATAGATCTGTACTAACCCTCGTAGATCCGAAAGCGTTACGAGATTGGATCTCGTGGTTGATGTAGTCGATCACTTGCCGATCTCAAGATCGTGTGGACGATCCTTCCGGCGCCGCGTTCCGGCAGCGCTTCCGCAGTCGGTCACACGTGCGGAGTCGAAGCAGACCTTCCTCTCCTCGTTCTAGCGAGCAGCGGAGGTAGTAGATCTTCTCCACGGAATCCCAGCAGCACGACGGCGTGGTGGTGGTGGAGTAGAGAATTCTGCAGGGCTTCGCCTATGCCTGTGCAGAAGAAAGGAGGAGGAGAGAGGTGGCGGAGATTTGGAGTTGTGGAGGAGGGCTTGGAGGTGGCGCCCCCACCCCTCTATTTAAAGGGGGGAGGCGCCATGGGAGGGGGAGTCATTGTAGGACTCCCCTCCCTCCTATGGCCGGCGGATTGGGGAGGGGGGGAGGAGTCCTCCTCCCCCACGACTCCTTGTCTTGCCCCACCAAGACTCCTTGATCCCTTTCTTGGTTTTAAAGCAAACTCCAAGAAATCTTCCAGAACCTTCCGAAACATTCCAAAACCTTCTAGAATCCTCATACAAATACTCCGGAACATTTCCTAACTCAAAAAATGATCCCCAGTATATGAATCTTATTCTCCGGACAATTCCGGATCTCCTCGTGATGTCCCGGATCCAATCCGAGACTCCGAACAACATTCGGTCTCCAACGCACATTCCATATCTACTTAAAACAACTTCGAACCTTAAGTGTGTCACCCTACGGTTCGTGAATATGTAGACATGACAGAGACACATCTCCTATCAGTAACCATCAGCGGGACCTAGAGATCCATAATGGCTCCCACATACTCAACGATGACTTCGTGATCGATAGAACCATTTACATACGAAACTAATTCCCTTTGTCACGCGATACTATACTTATCCGAGGTTTGATCGTCGGCATCTCCATACCTAGTTCTACCTCGGTACTGATAAGTACTCTTTACTCGTTCCGTGATATGTCATCCCTTGTGACCCAGTCACATGATTGCAAGCTAACTAGACGACATTCCACCGAGAGGGCCCAGAGCATATCTATCCGTCATATGGATGGACAAATCCCAATCTTGGTCCATGCGCTTCAACACATACTTTCAGAATACCCAATGACACCTTTATAACCACCCAGTTACGAAGCGGCGTTTGATGTCATCAAAGTACCTATCCGGTGATGGTGATTAACATAACCTCATGGTCGAAGGATTAGGTTACTATGTATTTTAAAGCTTACAGCAAACAAACTTAATGACTTGATCTAATGCTATGCTTACTATGGGTGTGTGTCCATCACATCATTCTCCTAATGATATGATCTTGTTATTAACGACATCCAATGTCCATGATCAGGAAACCATGATCATCCATTAATCAACAAGCTAGTTTAACAAGAGGCTTACTAGGGACTCTTTTATGTTTACAAAACACACAAGTATTAATGTTTCCGGTTAATACAATTATAGCATGGGATGTAAACATTTATCATAAACATAAAGATATAATAATAACCACTTTATTATTGCCTCTTGGGCATATCTCCAACAGTATGTCTATCGCAAATGGATCAGCCATCCAGTAATCCACGAAGTGAACCAGTCTCGTGTGTTCGCTGTGCAACATGGCTTGCAGCCACTGTATGCGAACGTAGATATGTCTGACACCCGATCATCACGGCCTACCTCATACCGAAGAACTTTCTTGGTGGTGCACACTAAGGGGGAACACAATTTTTGGTAATTTTAACAGGGATCATCTTATTAGGCTACCGTCGAGTATCTAATACTAGCACACAATAAGACATACAAATAATAACATTGAATGTAAATGCTATGTGATATGGTCCTTCACGTCGTGATCTCCATCCGCCGTCACCGGGTTCCGGCGCCAGGGTTCCAGCGCCGTAGAGACCAGGGTACCGGTGTCTTTCTGGCGTGGTAGTTTGTCATTATCGTGACTATCTACTACTATGCAACAAAAGGTAATCACTTTACCTTTGCCACAACCATATCACAAAGCAATGCCCACCTGCAAAACAAAGTTAGACGCCTCTACTTTATCTTTGCATGTTTTATGTGGCTGAATGGGCTTTCGCACAAGAACCATTCTTACCTACGAACTTTCAGCACAACGCTGATCAAATAGTTGTCTATACTACACCCCTTTCGGGGCCCTCCGTTGCAAATGGTATACCAACTAATGCGAGAGAGACAGACACCCCCCTAAGCCACTTTATACGGTACAAGCCGTATGTCAAGCGTGGACCAGTCTCGCGAATGAACGCGTAAAGTCGGTTGGGGGCCGCTTCATCAAGCATTATTGCGGTATGCACAAGTACAAGTGGGAGGGTAACAACTAAAAGATCAACGCCCACACGCTACATCTCGTGTGTTCTACCCGTACTAGCATTACTACGCATAGATCTAGCTCTGATACCACTGTAGGGGTTCCGCGCATAAAAACAATAAATTTTACTCTACGCCCCTGAACCCCTGAAGCTGCCAGGACCTATCTATTAGTAATACAGTAATGGGAGGGGCTTTTCGCGAACTTACCCTTGAAGACCGAAAAGCGTTGGCAACGCTCAGGAGAGCGTGGTTGATGTAGACGAGCCGAAGCCCACCTCAAGGTCGTGATGAAGTCCTTGTGCTCCTTCTGGCTCCAACGACTTGAGTGCCTCAAGTGCGACACCTCACGGGGAGTTACACACGTCCGGTGCCTGACGATGACTCCCGCTTCCCCGATCCAGCAGCAGCTGCGGAAGTAGAGCTCCCAGATCCGAATTCCGCAGCGCGACGGCACTCTGCGGTGAAGATGTCTCTCGCTCGCGCAGTCCAGACTTGGGACCACGGTCACGAGAGAGAGAGAGAGGGAGAGAGAAAATATCAATTGGAGGTCCTCCCAAAAGTGGGGAGACGTTTATTTATTATTGGGTGTATATTTCTAGGCCAAATACCCCACTTTATATAGGGGGAGCGGAGGTACTACCTCCCCTCAAGTCCCGGGGTGGGACTAAAGGAGAGGAAGGGTGGGGGAGGCGCCACCAGCCACCCCCTCATGGGCCCCACGTGGGGGGCTGGCCCAATAGGGCCGCCGTCCCCCCTTGGCCCCTTACCCCTCTTGCCTTTCCCTAATGGGCCCTCTCCCCTCCGGGATTTGGCCCATTAAGCCTTTGATCATTTAATTGATTTTTCTATTTATTAAATAATTATGAATAAATGATTAAATCAATATTTAACATTCATTTGCATATCATTTAATCTCCGTGGCCATGGAACACCTTCCACCTTCACTCTGGACATCCTCCGGACTTACCAAAACCCTTCCGGTTTTCTCCCTTCTTTTCTTCGGCGATTCTACCCATCCTATAAACACTCTCTAAGCATCATCAAGCCCTTAAGCGTGATACCCCATGGTTCGGAAACACTCCAGACATGGTTGGGACACTCCCGCACCAATGATCGACAGAGGTACCTGGATGGCCATGTGACCCCTGTGCGTTCCACGAAGATCTTTCGTCGTTTGAACCGGGACAGTCGTGTCTTATTCCCTTTGTCATTCGATACTCGCATTGCCCGAGATCTGATCATTGACATCACCATGTCGTGTTCAATCTCGTTACTGAACAATGCTACTTGACTCGTTCCGACAAGTGATATCCCCGTGATCTAATCACACGTTGCGCAGCTATTGGATATAACCTCTTCGAGTGGGCCCTTGAGTATCTTTATGTCACATGGACAGAAAAATCCCGCTCTTGGCATATATTGATTCTACGGCGTTCCTCTGAATACCTGAACACACCTTTATAACCACCGTTTTACCAGATGGTGTTTGATGCTATCTAAGCATTCTCGGGAGACAGTGATTGATATAGCCTCACGGTCTAAGGAATAGTCTACGAGGATCCATTTCTAATCATCGTAACTTGAACTTCGTGACATGATCGGGTCATGATGTTTAGGTTGGGTATTGGTTCATCATCTCATTCTCAGAATGAGATGACCTCATTTCCAACTGGCATAAATGCCACATGATTAGGAAACATGATCATCTGTTGACCAATGAACCAGTGACCAGAGTTTCACTGGGAACCCCTGGTTGTTTGTATATCACACGTGTATTGATGTTTCCACTCAATACAGTTATAGCATGATATAAAACTTAATCATAAACTATATGAAATATGATAATAGTCCTTACTACTATTTGTCTCTAGGGCATATTTCCAACATCATCATTATGGTAATAAGCAACGGCGATGGAGATGGCGGTGGAGTCGATGGAGATGTCGGTGAAGATGGTGAAGAGGCGGCGGTGGCGGCGCGGAGGAATCCTTCCCCGCCACCGGTATCACAGGGGAGCACCGCCCCTTAGCGCCCTTCCTTCATGGCTTTTTGGGAGCCCTTCTCCATGGATATGGGATCCATGGGGGAGGCAAAAACGTGGCTTTGGTGTCTACAAATTCGTGGGTGGAGGTGTCTCCCATGAATTAGGTTTCCTCCCTTTATATAGCTTCTCGGATTCCTGTCACCCCATCTTGGGCTGTAGTAAATCGGGCCTATCGGGCCCGTCCGGACTCGAAATCAGCTAAATTTTATGTCCAGAACGTTTGTCACGAAATTTCCAACAACTTTGTTGAAGAGTTTTCTGTTTGACGCCGTATTCGACCGAAACGTGACCATCTTCAAAAAGAGTTCTGAGACAGATTTCTGGAAAATCCCAATTTGACTCCAACAAGGTTTCCACTTGTATTCTTGGTAATTCCTACACATCAAAGTGTAAAACAAGAACATTGTGCACTTTTGCAACTATTAGTAGGTTAGTCCAAATAAATCATACAATTTATATAAAAAGGAGTATCAAAAGCATATTATTAGCATAAAATCATCAAAAATTATAGATACGTTATGGACGTATCATCAGCCGTTGTCGTGGCCGCCTGAACGGCGTCTCCCACCAGACTCGTCATCGGAGTCTTGGTTTGGGTCTTCCTCCGCATTGCGCTTGGCGATTTTGAGGAGGTCGGGGATGTTTTCAAGCGTCTGGTAGACCCTCTTGTTCTTGGCGACCAGAGGTTTTTACCGGCACGAGTTCTTGAAGTAGTGGATCGCCGTTTCGGGGTGGATGCCGGAGGCGTTGATCCACAAATCCTGCCACCGTTGCACCTAGTGGCGGCTTGACTTGCGCGGTCCCTGGATGCAGCACTCTAGGTCCTCGATGGTGGTGGCGTGGTGTAGGAGCCCTCGAAGTGCCTCACGAAGGAGTCTCGCATGTCCTCCCACGAGTCGATGTTGTTCTCGGGGAGGGTGTTGATCCACTGGTGAGTTGCTCCCTCCATCATCAGGGGGAGGTAGCGAGCGGCGAGTAGGTCGGTGTGGCCGGCGATTCCCATTGCCATGAGGTACATGTCGATCCATACCAACGGATCGTACGTAGGGTCGTACTTCTTGATGTCCTTCAGTGCTTTGAAGGTGGAGGGGTACTTCTCGCCTCGGATCATTGGTATGAAGCACTGTGGGTCGATTCGACTGAGGGAACCCCTTGGCTCGGGCTCGCCGAAGCTGGTGAGGGTATTCCTCAAGTCATTTGGCTAACAAGCGCGTTAGGTTTGGTTGTTGAGGATGTGGGTCCGCGCATCGATCGGCTGACTGTTGGTGGCGACCATGCTGTTCACAGGTCGCGGCTCGTTGCTGGAGAGTGCGGGGTTCACAGCCTGAGGTTGGAGCTACTGGGGCTCAGGTAGGGGGCAGTTGAGAGTGTTGGCGACCGTTGGGCGCCGCTTGAGGCCGCGCAACTCCCGGATGAGTGATGGCCCAAGATATCTCGAGCTCGTTGTGGAACCCCAAGAGGAAGGTATGATGAGCACAGCAGCAAGTTTCCCTTAGTTATAAAACCAAGGTTATCGAACCAGTAGGAGCAAGGAAACACCTCTAAGGTGTTGTTGCCAACTTGGAATCCTGCACAACACACGGAACTTTTCCCGGAACTTACAGTGAGGTTGTCAATCTCACCGGTTTTGCTGGAAACAAAGGATTAAACGTATTGTGTGGAAGAAAGTAAAAGCTTGCAGAAAGTAAACAAAAAGCAGTAAACAGCTGTAGATTGATGGTAAAAAAAGGACCGGGGTCCATAGTTCACTAGTGGTGGTTCTCCTTAAGATAGATGACATGTTGGGTGAAAAAATTACAGCGGGGCAATTGACAAACATCGAGAAAGCATACATGCATATACTAATCATCTTTACTCCTATGAGATTTGATTGGGCATTACAACATTATACATAGACCGTAATCCAACTGCATCTATGACTAATAATCCACCTTCAGGTTATCAATCCGAACCCCCTCCAGTATTAAGTTGCAAGCAACAGATAATTACATTACGCATTGCGTGTAAAGTAAACAGTACGATTGTTCTATGAATAAAAGATTGTTGTTTTCTCCCTAGTAGCAACATCACATCTAGTACCTTAGAGATTTCTGTCACTTCCCAGATTACTAGAGGCATGAACCCACTATCGAGCATAAATACTCCCTCTTGGAGTTGCTAGCATCTACTCGACCAAGATATCTACTAACAACGGAGAGCATGCAAGATCACAAATAACAAAGACATGATAGAATCAATAATCAATCTGAAATAGCATCTCAATATCCATCGGATCCCCGCAAACACAACATGTATGATTACAAATAGATGATACTGATCATGAACGTAGCTCACAAGATCTAGACATGGTAGCACAAAGGAGAAGAACCAACCATCTAGCTACTACATGGACCCGTAGTCCAAGGATGAACTACTCACGCATCACACCGGAGGCTTGCATGGTGATGAAGAAGGCCTCCAGGGTGAATTCTCCCCTCCGGCAGGGTGCCAGGAAGAGCTTCAGATCCCTCTCGATCTAGGGATGGAGATGACAGCGTCTACAGACTCATTCATGGATTTTTGATCGGGTACTTAGGATTTCTGTATCTGAGGCATCTTATAGGCGAAAGGGGAGGCCGAGGGGGTGCCCTAGGCGGCCACACCACCCCCTGGCGCGGGCCAGGCCTGGCCGCGCGGCCAGGTGGTGTGGCGGCCCTCTGGCCCCTCTCCGTCTCGTATTCTGGCTCCGTGTCCCCCTCGGTGAAATACTGACTTTGGCTTTTGTCCCGTCCAATTCCAAGAATATTCATTTTCTGACTTTCCTAGAACCAAAAACAGCAGAAAACAGGCAGCTAGCACTGTGGCATCTTGTTAATAGGTTAGTCCAAGAAAGTGTATAAAAAGTACTCCAAAGTGTGGACAAAACATAAGAAAGTAGATAAAACCAAGCATGGAACATCAAAAATTATAGATACATTTGCAACGTATCAACATCCCCAAGCTTAACTCCTGCTCGTCCTCGAGTAGGTAAGTGATAAAAAGAAAGAATAATTTTTTAGGTGACATGCACCATCATAAACTTGATCAAAGTATTTGTAAAACATGGATAGCTGGGATCATAGTACTTCAACATAGCATGAAAGATAAAGTTCTAACAATAAGACATAGCAACTATGTTGCAACATGAAAAGACACAAACAAAAGATTCATGAATAACAATGCTTTGCAAGACGTTTGTTTGTTTCACATAAAGAAAACATAGCATAGTGGCATTCAGCTTGTCCCTCATAGAGTAGCAAACATAAATGCATAGGACACCTTCAAAGTTTATAAGGGTGACTAGATACAGATAGTTTAAGAAAAGCAATATCAAAATTATGCATCAATCAACAAGTCTTGGGACAATGCACATAGAACTAAGGATGGCCACTATGCTCTCAAAATAGGTGCATAAAGATAGAAGGTGGAGAATCAACATAAAAGTAAAAGAAAGGCCTTCATAGAAGAAAGTAGGGATTCAAGTTTCATAAAGAGCTTCCAAAAATTATGGTACTTATTAGCTTTCAGCTCTCATTGCCCCTATCATAAGCATCTTGAAGTGATTAAGGTTAAAGTGAACAAACTATTGAGTATATGCATGACAAAGTATAAGTTGGAAATCTCATGTCCCTTGAATACGAGGGCCGCTCCTCATGCTACTCAAGTTTAGTTACCAGTAAGTTCTTGTCATAGTAAGTACATGTGTATCATATAGAACCGCCAACGGGGTACCCCTTTCCCAATGATATGGAAGAATCCCCATATCAAAATGACATGGCAAGCAGACAACGAGCATCTCAGCAATCTTCTTATTTACCATGGGAAAATGGTGCTTTTTTCTCTCTTTCCTCTTTTATCATATCTCTTTTTTTCTCTTTTTCTCAATATCTAACTCTTTTTTTATAAGAAGAATGCTTCATAGACAACTCATTATGGTTAAGCTGCAGGTTTCCACCATGATTAGGCATGAATTAGACCGGTGGCCCATGCGTTTCTCTAACACACATACATAACTCCATGGACTTATAAACTCCCCTTTCATTTCACACCGACGACATCCAAAGACAAAAGAGCATGATATCAACTAGGTACAAAGTACAAGTGGAATGTTGAAAGCATTCCCCAAACAGCATGGTTCTGCTAATCCCCAACATATAAGTGCAAGCATATACAACATAGACGATACAATGGTTCAAGTTTATTAAGGGTAGGAAAAGTAAAGTGTGCCATCAAGTTCGTGAGAGCTTTAATCACTAGTTTTCTCATAACAAGTTTAATTCGGAAAGTAGATAAAAATATGAATATACTTGGAATAGCAAATACTAATAGGTAGGTATGGTGGACTCTTTGGAATAACTTGGTTTTAGGAGTTGGATGCATGAGTGGAACTCATACTTGGTTATGGAGGCTAGCAAAAGACTGGGAGCGACCAACTAAGAGAGCAATAATGGCCATAATCATGCAAAGCGACAAAACATCATTAATTAAAACATAAAGTGATATTACAAGTCGAAAACTAAAGGATCATAAAGGCTATGGTAACTTGGGATAGTCTTAACATGGTGTGAGCATGCGCCAAGTCAATCCAAATAAAGCATTAGAGGAGAATATCACAATAGTATGCTTTAATATGATAAAACAACGCATGATTCTTCCAAGGCACATTAAGCAATCTCAATTGTTTATAACATGTCATGCTACAGCAAAGATCACTAAGCATAAAACCAAAACAATATCAAGCATGACATGACAAAGCATTGGCCACAGTAAAAAACAAGCTCTCTTTACCACTTAAGCATGAATTGTTCCTACTCTTTTGCAATCAAAACCAAACTATTTGAAAACTAATGTATGAAAGAGGGGGTCCAACCAATTTATTCAAGCAAACTAAAAAAACCAAGCAAACGAAAACCAAAAACAAAAACAAAGACGCTCCAAGAACAACATAACGGTGCATGAAATAATAAAAATGAATTGTTTGGAAGAAACCTGGGATTTTTATTGATGAAGAAGGGGATGCCTTGGGCATCCCCAAGCTTTGACGCTTGTGCTTCTTGGATATTTCTTGGGGTGACACGCGTGGCATCCCCAAGCTTGAGCTTTCGTCCATTCTTCATCTCATTACATCATTCTCTCCATACACCTGAAATTCTTCCTTCATACAAAACTTCACACAATCTTTATTAGCAACATTAGTGCACTCAAGATAATAAGTCTTTGGGTTCAGTTTCAACACCAATAAAACTTCCATTAAGACACAAGCTACTGAAGCACTTCCCTCAAAAAGCTCAATTCACCAAAGAGAACTCAAAAAGGAACCAGCAAGAAGCAAATACAAATCATGACAGAAATCTGTCAAAACAGACCAGCATGTAAAAACTAATTTTTTTGAAGACCTTCTGTTGCTCAAATAGAAAAGTGTTGAACTAACGAAAGTTAGATAACAACCTGGGGCAGAAGTAAAAAAACTTCACGGCTCAAAACGACGTACAGAGATTTTACACGAATTTTTATAGTGAAGCACAAAAATCTGTTTTGGGACAGCAACTTTCCCAAACATTACTTCTCTCTCATTAGAGGTTACTCTTGGCACAAAAAGCAAATAAAAAGGATAAGGAACGATTATTACAGAGGTAATAACTTCCAAGACTCATCTAAAACTTTTGGGTTATCTCCCAATAAGTACTTTTCTTTAACGCCTTTAAGTTAGGCATAAGAAGCAAGAAAAAGAATCAAGTGTTCTCAAATGAAGAAGCATTAAAACCAAATTTCTTGCCCTTGCCTCTCTTACTTTTATTCTTAACCATGGGGAACATATGATTGTTTGGTGGAGAAGCAAAGTGCATGGTGCCCTTTTCCACATCGATTATTGCTCCCAGGAGTTTTAATAGGGATCTTCCAAGTGTAATTTGTCCTTTCCTACACATTCAATAACAAAATAATCAGTAGAAACCATTTTCCCTAGGATCTTTGTAAACACTCCTTCAGCTATTCCAATTGGTGATATTGTAGCATTATTAGCAAGAAATATTTCTTCTCCTCCTTCAGAAAGTCCCCAAAGATTTAAAGATTCATAGATATCTTTAGGCATAAGACAGAATTCAGACATGATATCACAGCGAGCATGAAAAGTTTCATTATTTATAACAATCTTTACTGTGGGAAGCCATTTTGAGGGTTCAGAATTTATTGGAACATAGTTATGATGCTCCCTAAGTGTATTATAGCAATTCTTTAAACTAGCAGTGTTGGTCTCAAGAGTGTTCAATCTAGCAAATATGTTTATAAAGGAAGAATCAGATTTGCTAGGCAAGTTGTAAGTAAAGAACAACTTCTTTATGGCATTTAAAGCATCATCCTCATTACATTGGAGGAAATCTCCTTCCACTACAGCATCCAAAGCATATCTATAACAAAGAGCAATTCCAAGGTAAAAACTGCTAAGGAAGAAGCTTTGAGTCATTCTAGGTTCCGTTTTTTCATGTAGATCAGATATTTTAGACCAAGCTTCTTTGAAACTTTCTTCAATTCCTTGTTTAAAAGTAAAAATCATTTCCTCAGGTGATATAGTGATTGGAGCAATGCTAGACATAATGGCAACTTAAGATAGGAACTAATAATAAAAAATTTATGTTTTTTAATAAAGAAAGCAAACTAGTAAAAGTAATTTTTTTGTGTTTCTGATAAAGAAACAAGCAAACAAAGCAAAACAAAAATAATAAAGTAAAGAGATTGGTTATCAGGGACTCCTCTTGTAAAGATGTGCTTGACTCCTCGGCAACGGCGCCAGAAAAGAGCTTGATGGCCCAAGATATCTCGAGCTCGTTGGGGAATCCCAAGAGGAAGGTATGATGAGCACAACAGCAAGTTTCCCTCAGTTATGAAACCAAGATTATCGAACCAGTAGGAGCAAGGAAACACCTCCAAGGTGTTGTTGCCAACTTGGAATCCTGCACAACACAACCACAGAACTTTGCCCCCAACTTACAGTGAGGTTGTCAATCTCACTGGTTTTGCTGAAAACAAAGGATTAAATGTATTGTGTGCAAAAAAGTAAAAGCTTGCAGAAAGTAAACAGAAAGCAGTAAACAGTTGTAGATTGATGGTAAAAGAAAGGACCGGGATCCATAGTTTACTAGTGGTGGTTCTCCTTAAGATAGATGACATGTTGGGTGAACAAATTACAGCGGGGCAATTGACAAACATCGAGAAAGCATACATGCATATACTAATCATCTTGACTCCTTTGAGATTTGATTGGGCAGTACAACATTATACATAGACCGTAATCCAACTACATCTATGACTAATAATCCACCTTTAGGTTATCAATCCGAACCCCCTCCAGTATTAAGTTGCAAGCAACAGATAATTGCATTACGCATTGCATGTAAAGTAAACAGTACGATTGTTCTATGAACAAAAGATTGTTGTTTTCTCCCTAGTAGCAGCATCACATCTAGTACCTTAGAGATTTCTGTCACTTCCCAGATTACTAGAGGTATGAACCCACTATCGAGCATAAATACTCCCTCTTGGAGTTGCTAGCATCTACTCGACCAAGATATCTACTAACAACGGAGAGCATGCAAGATCACAAATAACAAAGACATGATAGAATCAATAATCAATCTGAAATAGCATCTCAATATCCATTGGATCCCCGCAAACACAACATGTATGATTACAAATAGATGATCTTGATCATGAACGGAGCTCACAAGATCTAGACATGGTAGCACAAAGGAGTAGAACCAATCATCTAGCTACTACATGGACCCGTAGTCCAAGGATGAACTACTCACGCATCACACCGAAGGCTTGGATGGTGATGAAGAAGGCCTCCAGGGTGAATTCTCCCCTCCGGCAGGGTGTCGGGAAGAGCTTCAGATCCCTCCCGATCTAGGGATGGAGATGATGGCGGCTACAGACTCTTTCGTGGATTTTTGATCGGGTACTTAGGGTTTCTGTATCAGATGCATCTTATAGGCGAAAGGGGAGGCCGAGGGGGTGCCCTAGGCGGCCACACCACCCCTTGGCGCGGGTCAGGCCTGGCCGCGCAGCCATGTGGTGTGGCAGCCCTCTGGCCCCTCTCCGTCTCGTATTCTAGCTTCGTCTCTCCCTCGGTGAAATACTGACTTTGGCTTTTGTCCCATCCAATTCCGAGAATATTTATTTTCTGACATTCCTAGAACCAAAAACAGCAGAAAACAGGAAGCTGGCACTGTGGCATCTTGTTAATAGGTTAGTCCAAGAAAGTGTATAAAAGTACTCCAAAGTGTGGACAAAACATAAGAAAGTAGATAAAAACCAAGCATGGAACATCAACAATTATAGATACGTTTGCAACGTATCAATGAGCGGGAGTACATCCGTCCCCGCAGGTCGACCCCCATGGCTTGCTGCTCGACGGCCCTGGCGAGTATGGCCTGGGCATACTTGACCTGCAGTGCGCCCTCTCCCGTGATGTTGAGGTTGGGAACTGAAGCTTGTCCCGCGATGACGTTGTCCATCAGGGTGGAGTAGAGCGGGAGTCTGTTGGAGTCGTGCGCTTGCGGGGATATTATGATCCGTGGTTGCTCTGGAGGAGGCGAGCGGCGGGGTGGGGGTAGAGCTTCGGTCGCGAGCGCCCCATGTGGTGGGTGACTGCCGTCGGCCGGCGCGTTGTGGCAAAACTCGTGCTTGGCCATGCGAGCGGGGTTGTGCTCATCGTCGAAGTTCAGGGCACAACCCTATACTTTGGAGTTTAAGCGACTCTTGATGCGATGCTAGTGGTAGAGCGACAGCTCCTGCACCATTTGCTGCTTGAGGCAAAAGTTATCGCACTCGGCCTGCTCCCTAAGCTTAGCAGCCTCTAGTTGTTGGCGGTATTCCTCGATCTTCGTCTCCGTCGCGGTCGGTGGAGGGGTGTGGAGAAGGGATCTAGCAGCGCGATGATGCTACCCACCATGTAGATGTCGTCATAGCGGTTGGATCCGGCCCACGCTTCGTCAGGGGACTCCGACCTAGAATTGGAGTCCAAGAGTCTGAGCATGGAGGGATCCTCGAAGTCCTCAGCGTTGGAGACTCGCGTGATGGAGTCTTCGCGTCACGCGACCGTGATGGATCCGGCGACCGAGTCAGGGATTGCCGAATCAGCGTCTTCATGGAGGGTCGTGTCACTTGCGGCCACGTCGTACTCGGAGGCTAGTTGGGTGATGGAGCGAACCTGCTCCTCTAAGAGCAGATCGTGTGGCAGCGATCCACCGATAATCGCCGTCTCCACCAGGTCGATGTCGTCCGTGAACCCGATGAAGAGGTTGATGGTGCCGACCGGCATCACCATGTTTTGTGTGATCGGGCGTGACAAACTGAGATGTAGCTGCTAGGTAAGATCTGGAGGATCGCGTCGCTTGTGATCATGCAACCGGTGGCGATCAACCGATCGATTGGCGAATGTGGTCTCGCTGCAGAACTCAGGCCTGACCGGCCATGCCCCACAGTGGGCGCCACTATCGTGGGAATGACCATGGCAGTCGCTACCAGGGGTAGCGATCGATACGATTTGGGGCAAGAGCTAGTCGCCATCTGTGGTGCGAGATTGGGAACTGAGACAAGGGATTTACTTAGGTTCGGCCCCCTGTAGGGTAAAGACCTACTTCCTGCTAGATTGCATTTCTGGAGAGTGGATTACAAGGGTGGCGAGCTCGGCAGCTTGGCAGTGAGTCGCTTGGATGGGGTATCTAAGAGAACGTAAGTATGCAGAGTATCCTAGGGAGGTTTATATAGGGGGTACCTCGCTATGGTTTACAAGATTATCACCAAATCAGTTAAGGTTTCGGAGGATTTGACCTAATTTGACTGGGTCTAGCTAAGCTCGTGGGCCTCCAGCTTCCAGTCGTCAGGCTTCTGCTTCAATCGCTTTCATGTCGCCATTCTTGCAGGCCCATTCACTATGGATCTGGCATACCCCGATTGGCATATCCCCATCATTATCCTTTCTAAAACATTAGCCAAATTAGTGGAGTTAAGTCGGTGCTACCTTCTCCAAGTGGTTGCATCCATACTCTGGAAATTCTCATGCTTATGACCGCTCAAGTGAGGGCCATGTGAGGATCCAATAAGTAGCCTAGTGGGTAACCAACAAATAATTGGAAGCTCAAGGTTTGTTAAACAAAATATCCTTATTGCGATAAACAACAATATCATAGTTTGCTTCTACAAATAGTCAAGGCGCTGAATGTTCAAATGTTCGTACTTCCTGCACATTAGGAGAAGGAGGAATTTAAAGGGTCGATGGTGGTGTCAACATCCTTGATATTGGTGGAAACCTTGATCAAGGAACCATGGTGCCTCGAGTTTACGGCGCCACTAGCTGTAGACGAGGATGGGTAACAATGTAGTATGGCCTGCAGGAGGGAGGTATAGAGAGAGTACGGTGGAGGTTGTTGCCCAATGGAGGTATGCTGAAAGCGCATGGCCAAGTGTGAGGAATGTGACCGCCTTACACCTAGGGCTCTTCTACTAACGGCCCCATGCGTCTGCTAGCGATCTCAGGGCATTATTGCATCCGCCACCTTGCCTCCCTAATCTAGGTCTGGCATGCATGCTTGATAGTGCATAGGCTACACCAGCCTTCTCGATGCCCACCTCCTGGTTGGACTACTACAAAAACTCTTTTTCTTGATGACGAGGTGGAGCCAACAAACATTCGTTGTGATGGTGCCAAACGATAGCTGCCGCCTACAAAAAACTTGAGAATTAGGACTTAGGGTCAAGAAGTTTGTGAAGAAACGGATCACCTACTTCATGTGATGATCTACTCCGAGTGATTGTGATGAGGACATCCATACGAATCCACTATCTCCTACTCCTATTGAAGATAAAGATGTTGTTGCAAAGAACAAGTCCAATGAAATAAGAATTGGACCCATTACAAGAGCTCGTACAACGCTACTTGAACAATATGTGAATTCACTCCTAACTGGCAAGTTCGTTGATAACACAAGCATTGGACGAGGAGGATTGATACGTCATAAACGTATCTATAATTTTTGATGCTCCATGCTTGTTTTGTATCAACTTTCTTATGTTTTGTTTACACTTTGAGGTATTTTTATACATTTTCTGGAACTAACCTATTAACAAGATGCCGAAGTGCCAGTTGTCTGTTTTCTGCTGTTTTTGGTTTCAGAAAAGCTAGTAAAAAAATATTCTCGAAATTGGACGGGACAAAAGCCAAAGTCAATATTTTACCAGAAGGAACACGGAGTCCGAAAGGCAGCCAAACTGGGGCCACGAGGTGGCCACACCATAGGGTGGCGCGCCCCTGGGCGCACCAGCCCCTGGTGTGGGCCCCTCGGGCGGCCACCGACTTCGCCTCTTCGCCTATAAAAGTACCCCGATGCAGAAACCCTAAGGACCCGGATCAGAAATCCACGAAAGAGTCTGTAGCCGCCGCCATCTCCATCCCTAGATCGGGGGATCCGAAGATCTTCTCAGCACCCTGCCGGAGGGGAGAGATCATCCTGGAGGCCTTCTTCATCACCATGCCAGCCTCCGGAGTGATGCGCGAGTAGTTCACCCTTGGACTATGGGTCCATACAGTAGCTAGATGATTGGTTCTATTGTGACGCCCAGCCTTGCAGGTTGCTACTCCTTCGGAGTGGTGGATATCGTTATCTATTTGTGGCAGGTTTGGTGTGAGGAGATTCATGTCAATTCAAGGGTTGAATGGTGAACTCTAGGGATACGGTCCTTAGGGGCACGTGTACAAAGACGGTTGTTGTCAACAAAGCCATTCCCGTTCCAATGGAGGGCAATAGTGTGGCAACGGTAGTGGCCACTTAGGTAATCCAAGAACCTCGAGTAATTTATTATGTTTGGTGTTTTCTGTACTTCTAGTGAAGTTTTATAATGGATCCAAGTCTTTAGTGGCAAAAATATATTCTCTTTTATGGGTACTCTCTCAACCCATGTGATTCCTAAGAAAATAACTTATCTATATATTTCAAACAGAATACCCACATAAATTAAATTTAGACTTGAAGGAACCAAACTTCTCTACGAAACTTCATATGCATTGATGTTCTTGTCGATAGCGTTGTCTACCTTTTCCACATGCTGACATACTGTGTGTAGAAGATAAGACCAAAGACCAGCATGTTTCTTCTGACTGAAAACCCATCTAGTCACATGTGCTGACGTGATTGATCGAGCGAAGAAAACGATGGCAGCATTGGACCCTTGTACACGATTAGGGCGAGACGCTGGACAGTGGATACGAGAGGCCAAGAAATTTCAGGCACGTACTATGCCATCGACCGACCAGGCAATCTGACTGTTGAGTGTCGTAGAGGAACTGAAATATAGCTTTCCAAGAGGATAAACACCAGACGTAAGCATGGCTTCTTTTTTTTCTCCTCTCGTGCTGAAAATGGATCTACCGTAGATTTTGTCAACTTTGTATGGCTGGGCACCCTTTATGTATTTCGTGACTATAATAAATGAGTGTGAATTAGCACAAAATCGTTTCCTCCCTATAAAAGGATGATAGATCGAAGAGTAACTCTAACAGCGCCATAACTGGTAACCTAAATTCTTTGTTTTACTGTGTGAAGACTTAAAGTTAGTCAGATTACATCCTCACAAAAAAGGTTAGTTTTTTTTTGCGGGAAAAAAATAGGTTAGTGAATTTATATAGTTTGCCAAATACAAAATACATCTGTCCAAAATTAAGTGACAAAGATTTGTCTAAAGACACATGTATCTAAACGCGTTTATTGTATAGATACATGCGAATGAATCGAGATAAATCTGTATCAATTAATTTGGGACAGATAAAATACTAGTAGTACTATTTTATAACATCATACCAACAACTAGGGTGTCAAATGAGATCCCACCTTTACTTTATTTTGAGATTTCTAGTATAAAATTTTGACACTATAAATTCGAAATGAACTGGAAGTGGGATATCACTTGACACCTTCACAACAACAGAACTTCAGCGCAACAAAAGCTTAGCAACCACAAACTAGTCCGAGTATACAACTTCATTTTCATATGTCGCTTGACTTTGGTACCTGTACCTTTGACTGCTTTTAGTCTCGCTTGTTCACATGCATCGTCACACGACTAGTTTGAACTGTTTTCGTCTCTTGACGGGAAGTCGGAACAGCTATCGAGTTGTGCCGTCCCTTTCATTGCTTGACTATGAGCATAATGGTTTAACTCACGTTTTAAAATGAACAGGCCGGATTTTGTGGCCATTGATTAACTGATCAGATGGACTAGCAGGCGTCGTAAATAATGCAGCCCAACAAATAAACTTCGGACAGCGATTCGCGTGGAAATTCAGACCAGAGACTTGCTAGCTGCAAGCCTGCAACACGCCACAAGGAAATTTCAGACAGCGACACGTAGTTTAGTCGTAGTCGTAGAGACGACTGTGGATGAAACCTTTTTTTTGTTTTTTGCAGGTGACTGAAGATGAAACTTAGCAAGTGCAGCCTCTTCAGCCATACATGGGGTAGATAGGTAGACTTCTAGATACTCCACTATCAAGCTTGTACCGCTGCGACTGCGAATGAGGATTTTTTATTTCCTTCTGCCGATCATCCTTCTCTTCCATGGTTTCCATTGTGTGGCCTTCGCTGCCGTCGCCGATGACCAGTTTGCCTTCTCCAGCTTCCATGATGCCGGCCTCAACCTCGACGGCACGGCCACAGTTACGCCTGAAGGCCTCCTTGAGCTGACTAATGGCTCGGTGCAGCTCAAAGGCCACGCCTTCTTCCCGGCTCCGTTCCGCCTCCGCAGGTCGCCAGGAGGCGCGGTGCAGTCCTTCTCCACCTCCTTCGTGTTCGGCATCGTCAGCACATACCCCAGCCTGAGCTGCCATGGCATCGCTTTCGTGGTGGCGCCAAGCAAGAATTTCTCCACCGCGCTTGCAGCCCAGTATATGGGCCTCGCCAACATCGACAACAATGGCAACGCCAGCAACCACATCTTCGCCACCGAGCTGGACACCATGCAGAACATCGAGTTCGAGGACATCGACAACAACCACGTCGGTGTCAACATCGATGGTCTCCGCTCCGTGCAGTCGCACACCGCCGGGTACTATGGCAACAGCAAGAACGACAGCTTCCAGAGCATCAGCCTCATCAGCGGCGACGTGATGCAGGCGTGGGTGGACTATGATGGAGAGCTCGCACGGATTGATGTCGCCATTGCCCCCGTCCAGATGTCCAAACCAGCAAGGCCACTCGTCTCTGCCACGTACAACCTGTCTGACGTGCTAACAGAGCAACAGTACATCGGCTTCTCTTCGGCGACCGGACCGATCAACTCTCGGCACTATATTCTTGGCTGGAGCTTCGGTGTCAACCAACCTGCTCCGGCCATAGACATCGCCAAGCTGCCGAAGCTACCTCGTCTTGGCTCCAAGCCACGACCCAAGGTCCAGGAAATCCTGACACCAATTGCTGTTGCAACATTCCTCCTTGCTCTCGGCATAGTTGCGGTTCTACTTGCAAGGAAGAGATTGAGGTATGCCGAGCTCCGAGAAGATTGGGAGGTCGAGTATGGACCGCATCGGTTCTCCTACAAGGATTTGTTCCATGCCACCGATGGATTCCATGACAAGCACCTGCTCGGCGCAGGTGGGTTCGGTAGGGTTTATAAAGGAGTGCTCCAGACATCCAAATTGGAGGTTGCTGTGAAGAGGGTGTCCCACGAGTCGAGGCAGGGCATGAAGGAGTTTGTCGCCGAGGTTGTGAGTATCGGCCACATTCGGCACCGTAACCTCGTGCAGTTACTTGGTTACTGCCGAAGAAAAGGCGAACTTCTTTTGGTGTACGGCTACATGCCAAATGGTAGTCTTGATAAATACCTTCACTACGAAGGAGAAAAGTCAGTACTGAACTGGGTTCACAGATTTCAGATCATCAAAGGCGTTGCATCTGGATTACTCTATCTTCATGACAAGTGGGAGAAAGTTGTGATTCACCGGGACGTCAAGGCAAGCAACGTGCTCCTCGACAGAGAAATGAACGGCCGGCTTGGCGATTTCGGCCTCTCCAGGCTGTACGACCATGGCACCGATCCCCAAACCACACACATGGTTGGCACCATGGGTTACATGGCCCCGGAGCTAGTACGCACGGGTAAGGCGTCACCTCCTACGGATGTGTTTGCTTTCGGCACGTTCCTCCTCGAGGTTACATGTGGACAAAGGCCTATCAGGGAAGACGCACAAGGCGAGCATTTTCTGTTGGTTGACTGGGTGTTGGAGCATTGGCACGGCGGGACACTCCTCAAAACGGTGGATCCAAGGCTGCAAGGTCACTACAATGTTGAAGAGGTGTGCCTTGTGCTCAAGCTTGGGCTGTTGTGCTCCCACCCTTACAACAATGCAAGGCCAAGCATGCAACAGGTCATGGAGTACCTCGACAGAGACACGCCTCTCCCGGAGTTGACGTCGACGCATTTGAGCTTCAATGTGATGGCCCTATTGAAAAACAAAGGCTTTGACCCACATATAATGGCATATCAGCCATCATCAGTGGTGAGCATCGGCACTATATCTGATCTATCCGGAGGAAGATGAGGATACGCCATATGTCATGTCATGTCATGTGCTTGCTTGGCACATTTTGTTAGCTCTTATATATATAAATGTAGTCCGTGGCAAGTAAAAATAGTACTCCCTCCGATCCATACTAAATCAGCGACACTTTTTATCGATCAGAGGGAGTACTAAGTAGTAAATCAGATGTATACTTGCTGCAAATGCTACTACAACAGGGGTGGGTTGTTCTGTCACAAGATGCAGGTGAAATGGAGCTTCGAGAACAACATCCTAATCTAGCAAGAAAAAGGCATGGCCTATGTTTACAGATGGACTGCCCTGAAATATGCGGACGAAAAATAACAGTGGAGGCAGTGCTTCACTTTGGTGTTTTCTGTACTCAGTTACTTTTGAAGAAACTGAAATAGTTTAAGACATGGACTGAAATAGGGCATGAGATTCATGTTTCCAGTTATGCATTGCAATGATACTGTCGCGAATGCAACCTATACATTTTTTTTCTCTGAACCTGAGTTAACTTACTTGCCAAACAAATATGCACTCTTGTTTGATAAGGAAAAAAAAGCATGCAGTGTACTTACGGTTAAGGAACAGACATCCTGTTACTATGGATGGGTCATAGTATCTCACTTGAGTATTATGGCAGCGCACTGTTCCAATATACCGGTGAAGTTATTTAGTGCCGGAGTTCCTACAGTGCAGTGCACTTTGATACCTGGCTCAGTTTAGATTTCTGAATGAAGGAATTGACATCTTGATGCTACATGCTACTAACAGCGGGATACTAAAAGAATGACATGAAATAAGCAGCTAATAATCCCGGTTGTGCTAAAACAAAATTCTGCACATTGTGACATTAATTAAACTAAGCAGCTAATCATCCAGGATTAATTGATTGGCAGGAGTGCTATCTGAGAGCACATATTACCAAATTTAACGTACAGAGTAGTGAAAAGTGAAAGCACAATCGATAACTTTTTTTGTGATTAATGACATAGGTAACACATCCGTTTGCAAAATTGAACAAGATTTAGCACTGAAGGATATCCATCTTTTTTGGGGAGAAAAAGGTACCTATCTTAGTTGGTTTGCCATCTGGAACAGGACTCCAAATTTAGCCATCCTGGTCTATTTTAGCCCACTACATTTGCACAGCTCAAGCTCAAATCGGCCCACATGGGGGGCCCTTCAAAGTTCAAACACCCTCGCCAAAACAAAATTAGGACCCCACTAGAAGAAACAAAATAGTAATTGACCTAATTACTAGAGAATGGGATGAAGATACTATTAGATCAATATTCTGGTATATCGATGCTGAACAAATTCTATCAATACCATTTAGCCGATATAGAGCCGAAGAGTTTGTTGCATGGAAACATGCAAAAAATGGTATCTTTACTGTTCGATCAGCTTACCATATGGAATGGGAATACCAATTTGGTAGAAGGATTAGGAGAGAAAATGGTCAAGGGTGTCTCAATTACCCTCGGTTTGGGATACTTTATGGAAGAGTGCTATTCCAGCGAAGATTTTTTTTTTTGGCATGGAAGACACTACATGGTGTTCTGCAATGCTTGGGAGTTCTAGCTAATAGGCACATCCCAACATCGGCCCAATGCCCAATCTGCACTTTGGATTGTGAAGATATTATGCATACCCTTTTCAAATGTCCAAGAGCGAGAGAAGTATGGCTCAACCTTGGACTAGATAAATTAATTTCTGAAGCCATTGAAATTGCAGAGCAGGGAGTGCAGTACTGGAGTATCTTCTATGGTATGATAACTGCAGAGGGTTGCAAATTGTTGAACCAAACCCTCGTGAATTAATTTTAGTAGCTGCAGGTACATATGGTGGATGAGAAGAAACACTGTTAATGGGGAGAAGGATCAGAGACCAGAAGATGCTGCTATGTCTATTAGAGTACTTGCAGCAAATTATACGAGAGCGCTGAAGAAAAATCCAGTAGCAAAGAAGAGTAGCTGGGTTAAAGCTCAAGATAATTTTGTGTCGGTGAATATTGATGCGGCTTTCAACCATGATACTAGAAGGGGTGCAACAGGGGTTATGATACATGACCATATGGGGAAATTCATCGCGGCCAGTAACAGGAAATTGAGCATGCCTTGGATCTTGCAACCTCGGAAGCTCTAGCTGTTAGAGATGGCATTGAATTGGCAAATCAGGTGGGCTATAACAGGCTACTCATACGTGATCTGATTGCCAGGAAGTGATTGATATAATGCAGGATGCTGGCTTCTCGTCGACGGGTGCAGCTACAATTTACCAAGACATTGCAATTCAAGCTACTTCCTTTGATAGGATTTCATATTTGTATTGCCCTAGAGAGTCTAATCAAGTTTCTCATACTTTAGCTAGGGAGGCTGGGGACCAACCACAAGTCTGGGTTGAAGATCCTCTGAGCTTTATTATTCAGTTTTTGATAGACGAAGTAACTGTTATTTGATTAATAAAGCTGTTTTGCCCCCTCAAAAACTAAATAAAAAGAAAATAGATGAGAGGAACGTGCACCTTGACATTGAATTTTCCTGGATGTAGTCGAGCTCATTTTACATATAGAGGAAATATTTCTATTCTGTAATAGAAGCATTAATGAGATTAGTTCAAATAGAAAAAATGTTTTCAAATGATTAAAACGCAATGAAGATTCTCCACTTGTGCTGTGTGCACAAGACCATTTAAATAAACATTCATCGGTAGTCACGGTTTTAATGAATAAGAGACAACAGAGGAAGATAAATTGTCTGTTGTTTCTTCTGCAAACAGTCAGATATTTAAATCCGTACTCAGTAACAGAACGAGAAATCAGCAATCATGGGGCCATTTGTAACTGCTAGAACTAGGATCTGAAGCATATCATGTAGGTCTTGATCAGTGATCGCAACAAACATACCCATTTGCATTAATTTAACAAAACCAGTTTAGACGCTTGATTACACACATATTCAGGTATCTTTTATGCCATATATGCAGCTCCCATTGAGCCACTGCACCTATCCTTTTTCTTTGATTCTAGTTCGAGAACCCCTTTTCTTCTCAAAACAAGGATTTGGCTCACAAATCAGAATTGTGACTTTTCAGTTCGAGTGTTTCCCTGAATTTGGAAGTTACCACTGAGCAGGTTTCGATTAAACTAGCTTTGAAACCTATAGCAGAAATAGAAATGCAACGAGGATACAAGAGCTTCCGGGAGTACATACGTATGTATATACCTACCAATTGGACTTGGGGGCGAGGAGGTCTGATGCCTCGGAGCCGGAGCCCCTGCTGTTTCTGACGAGGAGCGGGTGACCGCCGTGTGCAGCACCGGCGGGGTTGTTCGCCGACGGAGCGGGGAAAAGAGAGGGCCCGGCCGTACGCAGTGGGCCGGGAGACTCCGAGGAGAAGCGTGCCAGTGCGTCGAGGGGACAGGCAGACGACCGCCGGCAGAGCAGACGTGGCCGGCGGCGGGGTGGCTTCGATTCAACCCAGATGGTCTCTGTCTAGCCAGCCCGAAGGACATATGGTTTTGGGCTTTAGCCTGCTACGGCTGCTAGGCCCATGTTGCACATAGATGGTGTTTGTTTGAGTCGGACAGGATGCAACCCAACAGAGAAAAATGCTAAGTATTCTGATCATGGGTTCATTTTTTTTGACATCATCGTGGGTTCATTCGGAAATATAAGACGTTTTAATTTTATGAATCAAATGTATCTAAACCTTTTTTAGTGTATAGGTTTGTAGAGGTTTTAAGTGAACCTATACACTAGAAGGTGTCTAGATACATTCGTTTCATAAAGGTAGAATGTCTTATATTTCCGAACGGAGGGAGTACTGTGTACATGTAAGTTTTTGTGAAAACCTTTGGTCACTTGCTACCATCCAAAATAAAATATAGTGTAGGGACATTACAAATGGACGCATATTTTTTTTCCGAAATGGGAACTTAGTCCCAGCCTCTGCGTCATGATGATGTATACAATCTTTTTATTACAATTTCAAAATATTTAATGTATTATAATTATGGATCACAGCGAGTTGAGACATGTATTGATCATCTGAAGAGTAAAAGCATTAAAATACTATGTATTTTGGAGTATTCTAGTGCATGCAACCTCTAGCAGCTAGTTGCATCTAATATTTATAGGTTTCCGCTGATCCACCGATAGAAGATAGGACCATAGATGGATATATTGGGTAGCCGGGTGAATAACATGCAAAAAGTTTGTACCCAGTTGACATGTTAAAAACCAAACCATTCATGCATGCCCGAGTTAATTGCATAAAACTACCACAATTGCGGCTATCAGTACTAGTTTTGGTAATTTTGCGAGCCAGTACCAATTATGATACACAACATTGCAAATTGCACTGATTTTCATATAATAGAATTTTAACACGCTTCCTGACAGATGGGACCCATCTACAGAGCTGACTAGGCGTTTTGACTTTTCCTGTCTACATATGCAGAGTTAAGGTGGACATGAGGCCCACCTGTCAGCCCCTATATTTCCTTCTCCTATCTCTCTCTCTCGTCAGATCACGACGACCTAGAGGTGAGCGCGCTACTCCGTCGCCTCTACCGCATCCCCAAGCTCGGCCAGCGCCGCTCGTGCGTGTCTAGGAGCTCCACTATGGCCCCAAGCCCAGCCAACGACGTCATTGCGTGACCCTACTCCAACAGCCGCAACTGGCCCACCCCTGCCGCCGCCGTGTTGCATACCGAGGAGCATGACTCCATCGTGGCCCCGCCTCTGCCGCGGCCCCCCAGCCCAGCCATCGCATTCCTAGGATCTCCAAGCCGACGACGGGAATTTGTTCGTGTAGGGAATGAGGGAATGAGTATGGGGGCTAACAGGTGGGTCCCCTATCCACCTTAGCTCATATTCCATTTTGGCAATTTTGTTGACCAGTGAGCCCTATTAGATGGCCTCACTTGCCAGAATCCTGCTAAAATGCGAATAGATGAACAATACTATGCCTCAAATTTGGTAGTATTTTTAGAAAATTACAAATGTTGGTACTGACTTGTACTGATAGCCGCAACTGTGGTAGCTTTATCCAATTAACCCCGCATGTCCATATGGACCCATAAATCTGACACACCTAGCTTTATTCTCTTTATCCATCTCATTCCACAACTTACCAAACATATTAGTAAAACTAATCGGAGGTGAAATATTTAAAGTAAAAAAATTCATGTTCCAAATTATGTGTGCAAACCGACAAGAGAGAAACACGTGATTAATTGTCTCCATTGAGGCACAATAAGAACACTTCTCATTCTCATGCCATTTTGTCTTGGCTAGGTTATTTTTTGTTAACATGAATGCTATTTAGGAACCACATGAAAGATTTATCTTGAGTGTTTCCACAAGTATGTACATAAAAATCTTCTATGACCATTCATTAGATCTAGATACATAGACTTTAGATGATGAGGACGTGATGTATGTAAAATGCATACATGAACCTTGTAGTTTATTGATACATATTCCCACATATTTGTAACATATATAATATAATATCTATGTTTTATATTGAGTTTTTGAGATTTACCAATGGTCTCCTTTATTTTGGTCAAAACTCTGCAAGACAAGAAAACCCTGTTTTGTGTATTTTTTATCTTTTAGGGACCTAAACAAAGTTAAGCGAAGCTAAAATTCGTGAAAGCCAATATTTTGCGAAGAGTGATGATCTGGAGTGCTTGGACCTCAGGAGAGGGGCTTGGAGGCCCAATAGAGGGTAGGTGCCACGGTCTACCCTAGTGCACGCGCCACCCTACCTCTTTGGCCCTCGGTCACCCGATTCGCTTCGATATTTCGCCTACGGACTTGGTTTGACCTAAAACACCTATATAAAAGGTCCCTCTACGCATCTCTAGAGGGGAGCGCCAACGGAGATTGGAGGGAGAAACTCTGTTGGAGCCGCTGCCGGAGGGATCTCTAACTTCCCCAACATCTCCAACGTCATCAACATGATGAAGAGGCGGTAGTCCACCTCTAAACTATGGGTTTGTGGTAGTAGCTTGATCTAATTCTCTATTGTTCTTCATGTATATAATTCTTGTGTGGTGGATCTTTATTCTATGAGTTGATATATGAGATTGGAGTCTATTTTATGGGTAAGATGTATTGATAGATGCATATCATGTACCCGTTCTTAATTACTTTTTTTGATCCAATTTGTATGCAAGGGCATGTGTGGAGGAAAGTGTGTATTGGATGGAGTAACATGGTGGTAATGATTGAATAGTTACAACAAATTCAAGATCTACTATGGTTTTTACCTTTCTTTTGTTCTCACTAGGGATTATGTCAATTCGTGTGCTATAATTATCTTGTGACAGCTTGATAATCTTGTTTTCTCAAGGTAGCATATTTGTTATTCAAACATCATATCAAAGTACTTAAGGTTATGCTCTATTAATTCTTAATTACAGATTGCTTAGAGTTTTTCCTTTCTAGAGGAGTATAAGGGAGATGTATTGCATCATATCTATGTTAGGACGTGATGTCCATGTGAATTCTTATCAAACACATATGGAAGTTTCACCAAAAATATTGATGATGAATTGTTTTATGTCCACTTAACCATAAAATGAGAATAGACAAGTGAACCCATAAATCCCGGTCTAACTTTTATCATAAGAAACAACCATCCAACAAAATAATTATCATGTATATTTTCTGCAATTTAATATTTCGAAAATACAAAAATAATTTCTTTACTTGCAAACACAAACAAAACACCAAAAGATCTTTTTATTATTGCATTTACTTTGCTTGCCTAGTTATAAATTGTTTTACTTTCTTATTATTATTATTATTATTATTATTTCATATTACTAATATGAAACCTTGTGCTTGACAACTACACGGTGGAGTTTGGGACACGAGGCAAAACTTTGTTTTGTATATTACTTGAAGAGGACAAGAAAATATACTCTTCGCCAATTCCCCGAGAGTTTGGTATAAACTCTCTTCTCACCCTTGTGGGGAAAACACGCTTGCTACAACACTCTGCACTTGGAGTCCCAACAAGTTGGTACACACGGTGTTGTTTCCATAAGGAAGAGAATGCCACAACAGATGGTCAACTTATCTCTCATCTAGTGGGTGAAGTATTGGATAATAGATTAGATGAGGACATGCTAAGTTCATTGTATGAATTAACAGCTTCTGGCTACAAATCTAAGCCAACTTCTAGTAAATATGGTCAAAAGTTTTGGAAACGGGATAAAGTTTCAAAATCTAATTTGTTTCCAATGAATGACATGTTTTTGAATATAAGAGGTGAAATTGATCATATGGGCACCTAGAGGGGGGTGAATAGGTGCTATACCAATTTTTAATTATTTTTCAATTTTAGGCTTAGCACAAAGGGTAAATTCACTAGATAAACTATTAGGTGGAATTTCCCTATATGCAACCCTATCTACTAGCGAGTAAAGAGCGAGTGGAAGAGGAACGGATAAACCGAAGTGAAGCACGCGGAGACACAGGATTTGTTTGACCGCAGTTCCTTCCTTGTTAAGGGAAGTACGTCTGCGTTGGAGGCGTGGGCGGTACTAAGACCACCACGCCACAAAAGGCCTCACCCTGTTCTCCGATGGATCTCGCCACAAAAGGCCTAATCCACCTTCCACTATAGGTACTCTTCGAGGCGGGCACCGGTGCCTTTACACAACTAGCGGGACAACAACTCCACAACAACTTGGATGCTCCCGAAATGACAACAAGCTGCCACAAGAACAAACTTATCAAATACAATAAACAAGATCTAGGTATTGACAAGAATACTAGATCAGGGATTTCTCCAAGTGAATGGAGAGGAGTTGAAGCGCTTGATTCTTGATGATGATGATGAACTTCTCCTCCTTCAATTCCACCAAAGATCAAGACCTTCGGGGGGTTGAAGTGGGAGATCGAGAATGAGAGCTCTTGCACAAGGTCTGGTCAATTTCGAATGAATCAAGCGTTCTGCCTGTTGGGGAAGAAGGGGTATTTATACCCCCTTCAGAAACCAGCCGTTGCACACTTTGGGGGCCGGATTATCTAGCCCAAGTGAGGGCCGGATTTCCGGCCTAGGGAAAACATCGCCCCAGACTCGGAATATCCGGTAGATAATCCGCCCCCTATCAGAGCGTCGCGCCGAGCTTGCCCTTGATCAACTTCTGGGGGCCGGATTATCCGGTCCCATGCGAGGGCGGATTATCCGGCCTGGGGAGGAAAAACCGCCCAGTTCGGATTTTCCGGGAGAAAATCCGACCGGATACCGAGCGACGCGCCTTGGCTCCTTTTGCTCGAAAACTGGGGGCCGGATTATCCGGCCCATGCGACACCCGGATTATCTGGCCTGGGGAGGAAAAATTGCCCCTGTTCGGATTTTTCGGGAGAAATCCGACCGGGTACCGAGCGACGCGCCTTGGCTTCCTTTGAGCGATGAGGTAGGCCGGATTATCCGGCCCTAGGTGGGGCGGATTATCCGGCCCCCCTCAAAACTTCCTGCACACTTAGTGCACATGAATAGTCTCCATAGTATTGTTAGCTAACACGCAAAACATAGGGAAACATGAAATGTTCTTTCAATCTCCCCCTTTTTGGTGTTAGATGACAATACCAGGATTTGCAGGAGAAAGGCACAAGACAAACAGTGATAACTATGAAAGAGACTCCCCCTCAATGTGTGCATAATAGAGTTTTGCATTGGAATGCAAATGCACACAAATAGGTGAATCTATTCCATAGACATATGAAGAAAAAAAAACATACCACCGAAGTAGAGAGTAGGCATCCTTGACATAAGTCATAATTAATACCAGATAACCATTATGAGCGCGCCTTCCGTGATAAACCTCCAGCAATAGGATATGAATAGATAGATCCATAAGCATAATCCATGATACGAACTCCATAGGCATAATCCAGACAACCACATAAAGTCTCAGACAACCACAAATCATGAATTTAAAGTTCAACGCTAAATGGGCATAAGCAAGAAAAAACGAATAGAAAAGTGCAAGTGCTTATGCCCGACCCATGCAAATCCACAGACAACCTAATAGAACTACTTCTCCCCCTTTGGCATCGAGACACCAAAAAGGGAGAAGAGAGATGCTAGCGCCCCATGGGATCACTCGTAGTCCTCGTCCTCTTTGCTTGTTCAGCCATGCGCTTCTCTTCGTTCTTCCTTCTCCTCAACTCAATTTCGTCCACTAAGTTACCATGTCCGTCGTCCCGAAAGTATTTGGCGCGAGGACGGCGCTTGTATGTCTTGGAAACACCAGAACCACCTGTGAGGAGAATAAGGGCGATAGCAAGGGGATAAGCATACACACAAGTCCAGGAGAGAGCATGGAAAAAGTAGTCAAAAAGTTCATAGGACAAAACTACTCAATGCATATTCCATAGTGAAACTGAACCAGAATCGAATCTGTCAGGCCGAATTATCCGTCCTGGCCAGGGGCTGATAATCCGGCCCTGGCAGAAAATTTCGATTTCACCTAGATTGAATGCAAAAAAGTAGATCAGGCCTAGAAATTGTAAGACTACGATTTCTATGCGAAAAAACAACCTTCTGGACAACGTTCCACCCAACAAGTTACACATCTAGCCAAAGATTGGGAGAGAGGGAGTTACCCTTACTCATTGGAGGAAGAACGCGGAGGAGAAGGTACCCGGAGGCGCGAAGAAGAAGATCCGGGGAGGCCCGGAAAATCCGGTGGCCGGAGAGGCTCCGGGGAGGGTGAGGGGCGGCAGGCGGCGGCTGGGGAGGAGGAGAGGGCTGGGGGAGAAGTGCTACTCGTTATGAGCCCTTCCCCCGAGCCCTGCCCTTTAAGATGAAATCCGCCAAGGCCGGATTATCCGGCCTATACTTGGGCCGGATTATCCGGCCTCAAATCTGGTATTCTGTTACACACAGAACCAGGCCCGCGCGTCCCCAAACAACACCCCCACAAGGTGTACAAGGGACTTGTGTGCTAGAATAGATGGCTTAGGGGTAGGGGAAGGCTTAGGATTAAGAGAGCCAAACTGAGATGGTACTAGACACTCAACCTTGCAAAATCCAAATCAAATAAAAGCCAAGAGTGAGTGTGATTCCCATAAGAACATGAGAGAGCAAATAACATCCAAAAAGATCCAAATCTCCTCAAGGGAGAGGGCGGTGGCGAAAGCCACCTTGTTGGAGTGTATGGTGTGACACCGCGAAGATATATCTTGGGTTCACGACCAATACTCATCAATAAGCTCACATATCACACAATGATATTAAGAGAAATGATTTATCTTGCTTTTGGAATTATGGGGGGAGGGTTAGCCTAATGAGTTAGGACCACACTCCCCCTATATCCATGCCCACATCTAGACCAAAGAAGGATTGAGATGTATGAGTGAGTGCATGGGTAATCAATACGAGCTCCTGGAATCAATGATATTTAGCTCATTCCTCAAGTACCAGAATCTTGCTTCATCAAGTGGCTTTGTAAAAATATCTGCAAGTTGGTTCTTTGTGCTCACAAAGGACAGATCAATATCGCCGTGAGCAACATGGTCTCGAATAAAATGATTCCGAATCTCAATATGCTTCGTCCTTGTGTGCTGAACCGGATTGTACGCAATTTTGATTGCACTTTCATTATCACATAAAAGAGGCACTTTGTCACAATTGACACAGTATTCCTTTAAAGTTTGCCTCATCCATAATAATTGAGTACAAGCACTAGCATCAGCAACATATTCAGCTTCAGTGGTGGAGAGAGATATACAATTCTGCTTCTTAGATGACCAACATACAAGAGATCTTCCCAAGAATTGACAAGCTCCAGAAGTGGATTTCCGATCATCCTTATCACCAGCCCAATCTGAGTCAGTATAGCCACATAAAGAGAAATTGGAGCCCTTGGGATACCTGATGGCTCAATGCACGGCACCCAGAAAAATGCTTGATGGCGGTGTTGATGTAGAGCTCGTTGGGAACCCCAAGAGGAAGGTATGATGAGCACAGCAGCAAGTTTCCCTCAGTTATGAAACCAAGGTTTAATCGAACCAGTAGGAGCAAGGAAACACCTCAAAGGTGTTACTAGCTGAGCTTTGGCAGGGCGCACTACCGGTGCTAGTAGCAACGTGGAGACCTGCACAACACAACCACAGAACTTTGTCCCCAACTTGCGATGAGGTTGTCAATCTCACCGTGTTTTGCGGAAAACAAAGGATTAAATGTATCGAATGGAAAGAAGTAAAAGTTTGCAGAAAGTAAACACAAAGTAGTAAAAGATTGTAGATTGTATGTAAAGTAAAGGACCGGGATCCATAGTTCACTAGAGGTGCCTCTCCTTAAGATAGAAAACATGCTGGGTGAACAAATTACAGTGGGACAATTAACAAACAACCAGAAAGCAATACATGCATATGATGGGTTCGTAGCATGGAAAACAAAAAATTTCTACCGCAAGAACGAACAAAACCTAGATCTAATCCAGATAAAAGCCAAGATCTAATCTATTAGACATGAGCAACGAGATAGATAGGAACTAACCCTCGTAGATCCGAAAGCGTTAACGAGATTAAATCTCGTGGTTGATGTAGTCGATCACTTGCCAATCTCAAGATCGTGTGGACAATCCTTCCGGCGTCGCGTTCCAGCAGCGCTTCCGCCCTCGGTCAAGTAGACGATCCTTCTGGCGTCGCGTTCCAGCAGCGCTTCCGCCCTTGGTCAAGTAGACGATCCTTTCGGCGCCGCGATTCGGCAGCGCTTCCGCAGTCGGTCACACGTGCGGAGTCGAAGCAGACCTTCCTCTCCCCGTTCCAGCGAGCAGCGGAGGTAGTAGATCTTCTCCACGGAATCCCATCAGCACGACGGCGTGGTGGTGGTGGTGGAGTAGAGAATTCTGCAGGGCTTCGCCTATGCCTGTGCAGAAGATGGTGGAGGAGAGAGGCGGCAGAGATTGGGTGTTATGAGAGCAGGGGAGGAGGGGGCGCCCCTGCCCCTCTATTTAAAGAGGGGAGGCGCCTAGGGAGGGGGAGTCCTTGTAGGACTCCCCTCCCTCTCTAGGCCGGCGGATTGGAGGTGGGGGGAGGAGTCCTCCTCCCCCACGAATCCGTATCTTGACCCACCAGGACTCCTTGATCCCTATCTTGATTTTCAAGCAAACTCCAAGATATCTTCTAGAACCTTCCGGAACATTCCGAAACCTTCTAGAATCCTCATACAAACACTCCAGAACATTTCCTAACTCATAAAATGATCTCCTATATATGAATCTTATTCTCCGGACCATTCCGGATCTCCTCGTGATGTCCCGAATCCAATCCGAGACTCCGAACAACATTCGGTCTCCAACGCACATTCCATATCTACTTAAAACAACTTCGAACCTTAAGTGTGTCACCCTACGGTTCGTGAATATGTAGACATGATAGAGACACATCTCCTATCAATAACCATTGGAGATCCATAATGGCTCCCACATACTTAACGATGACTTCGTGATCGATTGAACCATTTACATACTAAACCAATTCCCTTTGTCTCGCGATACTATACTTATCCGAGGTTTGATCGTCGTTATCTCCATACCTAGTTCTACCTTGTTACTGATAAGTACTCTTTACTCGTTCCACGATATGTCATCCCTTGTGACCTAGTCACATGCTTGCAAGCTAACTAGATGACATTCCACCGAGAGGGCCCAGAGCATATCTATCCGTCATATGGATGGACAAATCCCAATCTTGGTCCATGCGCTTCAACACATACTTTCAGAATACCCAATGACACCTTTATAACCACCCAGTTACGAAGCGGTGTTTGATGTCATCAAAGTATCCATCCGGTGATGGTGATTAACATAACCTCATGGTCGAAGGATTAGGTTACTATGCATTTTGAAAGCTTATAGCTATACGAACTTAATGACTTGATCTTATGCTACGCTTACTACGGGTGTGTGTCCATTACATCATTCTCCTAATGATATAACCTTGTTATTAATCACATCCTTATGTCCATGATCAGGAAACCATGATCATCAATCAATCAACAAGCTAGTTTAACAAGAGGCTTACTAGGGACTCTTTGATGTTTACAAAACACACAAGTATTAGTGTTTTCTAATAATACAATTATAGCATGGGATGTAAACATTTATCATAAACATAAAGATATAATAATAACCACTTTATTATTGCCTCTTGGGCATATCTCCAACAGTCTCCCACTTGCACTAGAGTCAATAATCTAGTTAAAAACTTGTGCATTCAACACCTATGGCTTTCTGGTGTTGTATAGACACTATTGCTAGTGGTAAACAAAATCTTCGGATCTGACACTTCCAGGTCCGTGTGTATTTGCATGTCCTTGCGTCTCTATGCATTACTCATTCTCCAATGAGATGGCATTGTATAAATTTGGTCCTTTGGTGAGACCTTTAGTTCCTTCGGCTCAAAATATGTTGATATTATTGTCACACAATATATCTTCATAGTATTAGCCCACTTTGAACCACACCTAGTTTGATAACAAACTACTTAACACAAATGCCCTCCTTTGCTGCTACTATAGCAGTTTATAGCCTTTTGTTGTAGTATCCGTCACAATGTCTCAACTTTGGAACTCATTCAAATCCATCATGGAACATCCTTTCCATTACATTGTGCTACCTATAGTCTAAATTGAGATAAACTTAACTTGTGACATAACTAGTATCAATGTAACAATTTACAATGAACTATTTGTCACCACTATATAAATAATATATTCTTAGTTCTTCCAAAGATCATAGGAATATCCTACTATTGTCCAATGATCATCTTATGAGTCATTCTGGTATATGCTCATAACATTTAGAGCATAGGACATATCTGGATGTGTACATCTCAAAAATGATTGATCAAAATATTCTTGTGATTTCACCAAGTGTCAAAACACTTGAATCTCGTGTCAACACACTCGAATCTTGATTCAGTCCTTTCCGTGCGTCAAGAACCTTTCTTATTGTTTCCATATTGAACTCATTCAACATCTTATCTATGTACATTTGGCAAAACCATATTAGCGCCTCAATCTATCCATATAGACATTGATGCCTAATTCTTGGGTTATTCCTAAGTCTTTCATCGAAATGAAATTCTTAACCTGTGTCAATACAAGATACATCATTTCCAATCAAAAATATGTCCTTTATATAATGTATTAGAGATATGTCTTAGCGCTCCCACTTAATTTCTTGCAAATGCAAGCATCTTCATCATCTCCGATGAATTTAAACTCTTTTAACAGTTTCATCATGGTGAAGATTCCAACTCCGCTATGCTTACTTTAACCATTGAAGTTTTGCATACTCTTTTAGCATCCTTTGAATTAACAAAACCCTTTGGATCGTGTCATGTACACGTCCTAGGTAACCATTCTTTTAGAAGAACTTGTTTTGTTTGTTCAACTACCATATACCAAAATATATGTAGTGGTTGCTACATTAATCCGTCCAGACTAAATATCGCTATGAAAGATCAAATCTTATCATAGTAAATTCCTTGAACATTGTCGTAAACTCTTTCCGACATGTCGACTATTTCATAGATTTGAAACATCCATGTCTATTTCTTTATAGATCCAAACACGACCGATAGGCTTCACGCCTTTCCGGAGGGTCTTCTAAGTTCAGAAACTTGATTTCTCGTGTATGGATACTATTACGGATTCCATGACTTCTAGTCATTTTATGGAGTCAGGGCCCATCATCGCTTCTTTGCATGTAGTCGGTTCATCATTGTCAAAACAATAACTACTTGCTTATCAAATCTTACTATTTGATTCTTACCGACCCACATGGTTCTATAGGAACTCTAATCTCCGAGATCACACCTTTTGTAATCACGAGAGCCATGAGCATTGTGGCCGTCACCGGGACACTTTCCGGCGTTGCGCTACTTAGCACATATAGCTAAGGTTCAACAACCTTATCAAAGTTCTATTGTCCTCCCACTTAACTTCTCACGAAAAATTCCTTCTCAAGAAACTTGACGTTCCAAGTAACAAACTCTTTTGTCCTCAGTGTTATGGAGAAATTCCCAACAAATTCTTTGGGAATAACCTACAAAGACGTGCTTATCCGACTTTGGTTGTAAACATTTTACTGATGCATAGCATACCAAAATTTAAGAAAAGACAATTCGGGTTTTATCCCAAACCATAACTCATATGGTGTCATTTCAACTGATCACGATGGAGCTCTTTTCAGTGTAAAAGCGGTAGTCACTAAAGCTTTAATCTTTAAAATATAATGGCAGTTTTATAAATGGCACCTTTGATCTTACCATGTCAAACAATGTTTCATTACATATCTTGAACACTCCATACTATTATGGTGTTTTGGGAAATGCAAATCCATGGAACGATTCCTCAAATCTTAGGTGTTTTGCTAAACTTGTAACTCAAACATCTTTCTTTATGATCCAATCATAAACTTTTTTATTTTCTTGTTACAATGATTTTCTACTTCATCTTGAAAGTCTTTGAACAGTTTTCAAATGTTTCATACTTCTTCCTTATTTAGTAAGTATATACATATACTCACTCAAATCTTCGGAGAAAGCATATGAAGTTGAAATCCATCGCCCACGACTACACATAATGGACTATATACATCAATATGTACAAATTCCAATCAGTTAGTCTTCCGTTCCTCTTTTGGCCTATTAACGGAGTTTTTAATTATCTCCAGGAAAGTATCACAAGCGTCATTTGATCAAAATCAAAGACTCCAAAAATCCATCAACATGGAGTTTCTTCATGTATCCCTTTCAATATTTTAAACGGCGATGTCACTTCGCAAGTGATCTTTCAATCATTTGTCTTGCGACATTTTAGCATTAGTTTTATGGTCGTTATTTCTCCTGCCAGACTTGTATATTATCCATCTATTATGGAATACGGTAATTATTTGAACAACCTTTTGTCGTCATAATACCTGATCAAAATAACAATTATTGAAACAAAACTTGAAGGCAAGCTTTGATATTAACGAGCAACACAACAACCCTTTGTTTGTTTTCGATGAACATCATCACATTTTCTCTTGCTAGTTACTTAGGCCATTGCAGTTCATGAATTGTGTTGTCCTGTATGACACTTCATACCAACAAATTCGGTATCCAATACCGGAGAACCACATTGTTTAACAAGCAAGGAATACAACCATAACATGTATATCTTCTATATGCCTAAGTTGGACATCTCCAACCTTTTATTTTCTGCCAAATATTTTATAGATTCTCTTTCAGTAATTTTTTTTCTTTTAAAAGAATCTATCAACATCAATAGTGGTGTCATCAACATGACACATGGTACAAAGTGTATATAGTCAACCACTAATACCTTTGGACTTGCACTTTGAGGTGGATCACCATCATCAAATGATTGGTGTTCTTCCAAAAATCCATTCTTTAGTAATCTTTTAGTGTAGTAAACATTTTACTTACATCTTCTATTCATCCTTATCATGACAACTTTCATGATCAAGCTGCTATAGCTTATAAAGGTGAATTGCGAGTATAATGTTTCTTTTTCAAAACCTTTGGAGGATTAGGACGACTAGCGTCTCCAACCTTCACAAATTCTCATCAAATATGAGGACGTATACTCTATCATGTTGTAACCAACACATTGTTTTAGATATCGCAATACCTTTCATATATGATGGTTTCTGAAACATTGCTTTCAGCTCTTAGATAAACTTGATATTAAAAACAATCTTTTGAGTATCAAGAATCATGGAGGCAAACATGATACATTAGATACTAACACTGGAATTGTTACTCTTGATTTAATACTATTTATTAAACTTCATGGAGTAAATAGAGTTTGCTGAAAGTTTGCAATAGGACTTATAAACTTTAAATTGACATTCAAAACAATACGATACCAGTTCGTAAAGTAAATATCCAGAATTTCTATAGTTCCACTATCTCAACTATAACTAAGCGCAAGGTGGTGAACGGATGCCAATGACTACAACAAACTATGCAAATTCACTTTGATTGTGTTTATGATAAATTGAGTTCGACTATTCCAAATTACAAATGAACTCCCACTCAAAACAACATCCCTCACATTGTCTTAGTGATTACACGAACCAAATCCACTACACCAAGTCCGATCATCACGTGAGATGATGTAGCTTTAAAGGCGAACAATCAACATGTTCATCATATCATCCATATGACTCATGCTTTACCTTTCGGTTTTCCGTGTTCCGAGACCATGTTTGTACATGCTAGGCTCGTCAAGGTTAACCTTAGTTTCCGCATGTGCAAATCTGGATTGCACCCGTTGTATGCACACGTAGAGTCTATCACACCCGATCATCACGAGATGCTTCGAAACGACGAGTCTTAGCAACGGTGCCAACTAAGGACGAACACTTTATTACTTGATATTTAGTGAGAGGAATCATCTTATAATGCTACCGTCGCGATCTAAGCAATACAAGATGCATAAAGGATTAACATCACAGGCAATTCATAATTAGTGTGATATGATATGGCCTTTCTTCTTGTGCCTTTGATCTCCATCTCCAAAGCATGGAAAAGATCTCCATCATCACCAGCGTGGCGTCAAGGTCCGTGGTGCCGCTTCATGGTTGTCCATCACCACCAATAACTATTACAACTACTTGGAATAAAGCTATTACATGATGAATAGACACGCATGTCTTAAACAAAATTTAAAGACAACCATTAGGCTCCTGCCGGTTGCCATATTACAATAAGGATCATTGCATACATCAAATATAATCACAATCACATAATGGCCATATCACATCACAAAACCCCTGCAAAAACGAGTTAGACGCCTCTAATTTTCTTTGCATGTTTTACGTGGCTTGGGGCTTTCGAATAAGAACGGATCTTACCTACGAACATGAACCACAACGTTGATACAAGTGTTGTCAAGATGCTCATTGTAAATCGAATCTTAACTATGGTGGGAGAGACAGACACCCGCAAAGCCAGTTGTGCAAAGCAAGTTGCACGTCAAGCGTGGAGCAAGTCTCATGTGCGATGACATGTAATGTTAGCCCGAGCCGCTTCATCCCACCATGTCGCAAGATGCAAAGTACACGCTAAGACACCGACAACAAAAGCATCAACGCCCACAAAACCATTGTGTTCTACTCGTGCAACAGATATACGCATAGATACGGCTCTGATACCACTGATGGGTTCATAGCATGGAAAACAAAAAATTTCTACCGCAAGAACGAACAAAACCTAGATCTAATCCAGATAAAAGCCAAGATCTAATCTATTAGACATGAGCAACGAGATAGATAGGAACTAACCCTCGTAGATCCGAAAGCGTTAACGAGATTAAATCTCGTGGTTGATGTAGTCGATCAATTGCCGATCTCAAGATCGTGTGGACGATCCTTCCGGCGTCGCGTTCCAGCAGCGCTTCCGCCCTCGGTCAAGTAGACGATCCTTCCGGCGTCGCGTTCCAGCAGCGCTTCCGCCCTTGGTCAAGTAGACGATCCTTCCGGCGCCGCGATTCGGCAGCGCTTCCGCAGTCGGTCACATGTGCGGAGTCGAAGCAGACCTTCCTCTCCCCGTTCCAGCGAGCAGCGGAGGTAGTAGATCTTCTCCATGGAATCTCAGCAGCACGACGGCGTGGTGGTGGTGGTGGAGTAGAGAATTCTGCAGGGCTTCGCCTATGCATGTGCAGAAGATGGTGGAGGAGAGAGGCGGCAGAGATTGGGTGTTATGAGAGCAGGGGAGGAGGGGGCGCCCCTGCCCCTCTATTTAAAGAGGGGAGGCGCCTAGGGAGGGGGAGTCCTTGTAGGACTCCCCTCCCTCTCTAGGCCGGTGGATTGGAGTTGGGGGGAGGAGTCCTCCTCCCCCACGAATCCGTATCTTGACCCACCAGGACTCCTTGATCCCTATCTTGATTTTCAAGCAAACTCCAAGATATCTTCTAGAACCTTCCGGAACATTCCGAAACCTTCTAGAATCCTCATACAAACACTCCGGAACATTTCCTAACTCATAAAATGATCTCCTATATATGAATCTTATTCTCTGGACCATTCCGGATCTCCTCGTGATGTCCCGAATCCAATCCGAGACTCTGAACAACATTCGGTCTCCAACGCACATTCCATATCTACTTAAAACAACTTCGAACCTTAAGTGTGTCACCCTACGGTTCGTGAATATTTAGACATGATAGAGACACATCTCCTATCAATGACCATTGGAGATCCATAATGGCTCCCACATACTTAACGATGACTTCGTGATCGATTGAACCATTTACATACTAAACCAATTCCCTTTGTCTCGCGATACTATACTTATCCGAGGTTTGATCGTCGGTATCTCCATACCTAGTTCTACCTCGTTACTGATAAGTACTCTTTACTCGTTCCGTGATATGTCATCCCTTGTGACCTAGTCACATGCTTGCAAGCTAACTAGATGACATTCCACCGAGAGGGCCCAGAGCATATCTATCCGTCATATGGATGGACAAATCCCAATCTTAGTCCATGGGCTTCAACACATACTTTCAGAATACCCAATGACACCTTTATAACCACCCAGTTACGAAGCGGTGTTTGATGTCATTAAAGTATCCATCCGGTGATGGTGATTAACATAACCTCATGGTCAAAGGATTAGGTTACTATGCATTTTGAAAGCTTATAGCAATACGATCTTAATGACTTGATCTTATGCTACGCTTAGTACGGGTGTGTGTCCATTACATCATTCTCCTAATGATATAACCTTGTTATTAATCACATCCTTATGTCCATGATCAGGAAACCATGATCATCAATCAATCAACAAGCTAGTTTAACAAGAGGCTTACTAGGGACTCTTTTATGTTTACAAAACACACAAGTATTAGTGTTTCCTAATAATACAATTATAGCATGGGATGTAAACATTTATCATAAACATAAAGATATAATAATAACCACTTTATTATTGCCTCTTGGGCATATCTCCAACAGCATATACTAATCATCTTGACTCCTTTGAGACTTGATTGGGCATTACAACATAATACATAGACCGCCATCCAACTGCATCTATGACTAATAATCCACCTTCAGGTTATCATCCGAACCCCCTCCTGTATTAAGTTGCAAGCAACAGATTATTGCTTTACGAACTGCGTGTAAAGTAAACAATACAATTGTTCTATGAACAAAGGATCGTTTTTTCTCCCTAGTAGCAACAACACATCTAGTACCTTAGAGATTTCTGTCACTTCCCTAGATTACCAGAGGCATGAACCCACTATCGAGCATAAATACTAACTCTTGGAGTTGCTAGCATCTACTTGGCCAAGATAGCTACTAACAACGGAAAGCATGCAAGATCTCAAATAACAAAGACATGATAGAATCAATAATCAATCTGAAATAGCATCTCAATATCCATCGGATCCCCGCAAACACAACATGTAAGAATTACAAATAGATGATCTTGATCATGAACGGAGCTCACAAGATCTAAACATGAAAGCACAAAGGAGGAGAAACCAGCCATCTAGATACTACATGGATCCGTAGTCCAAGGATGAACTACTCACACATCACAACGGAGGCTTGCATGGTGATGAAGAAGGCCTCCAGGGTGAATTCCCCTCTCCGGCAGGGTGCCGGGAAGAGCTTCAGATCCCCCCGATCTAGGGACAGAGACGACGGCGGCTACAGACTCTTTCGTGGATTTTTGATCGGGTAATTAGGGTTTTCGTCCCGAGGGCAACTTATAGGCGAAAGGAGAGGCCGTGGGGGTGCTGGGGTCGGCCAGACCACCCCTGGCGCGGGCCAGGCCTGGCCACGCGGCTAGGTGGTGTGTCCGGCCCCCAGCCCTTCTCCGTCTCGTATTCTGGCACTTGATCCCTTCCGGAAAAATAGGCACTTTGGCTTTTGTCCTGTCCAATTCCGAGAATATTCATTTTTCTGACTTTTCTAGAACCAAAAGCAACAGAAAACAGGCAGCTGGCACTGTGGCTCTTGTTAATAGGTTAGTCCAAGAAATCATAATAAAAGTACTCCAAAGTTGGAACAAAACACAAGAAAGTGGATAAAACCAAGCATGGAACATCAAAAATTATAGATACATTTGCAATGTTTCAATACCAGAGACCAAAGTTAGGGGAATGAACCAAATATCGAAATATCCTATTGACCGCCACTAAGTGGCTTTCTTTAGGAGCTACTTGATACCTTGCACACACTCCCACACTCAACACAATATCGGGTCTAGATGCGCAGAGGTAAAGAAGAGATCCGATCATGGACCGGTATACCTTTTGGTCCACATCTTTACCATGAGGATTAAGTTCAAGATGACATTTTGTTTGCATCAGAGTGGCGACACCATTGAGATCCGTCATCTTGAATCTCTTGAGCATGTCTTGGATGTACTTTGCTTGATTAATAAAGGTTCCTTCTCTAAGTTGCTTGATCTCAAATCCAAGAAAGAACCGTAATTCCCCATCATAGACATCTCAAACCTGTCAGTCATAAGCTTTGAAAATTCATCATTAAAAGCTTTATTAGTAGAACCAAAAATGATATCGTCTACATATAGTTGGCATACGAAGAGCTCTCCCTTAACCTTCTTAGTAAAAAGAGTGGGATTGATTTGCCCAACTTTGAAGCCACGATCTAACAAAAGCTCTTTAAGGTGCTCATACCACGCACGTGCGGCTTGTTTAAGGCCATAGAGTGCCTTATCGAGTTTGTTGACATGGTTCGGAAAGTTAGGATCCTCAAACCCCGGGGGTTTCTTTATGTATACCAACTCATGTAGAGGACCGTTAAGGAAGGCACTCTTGATGTCCATTTGCTGCAACTTAAAATTGTTATGTGCAGCATAAGCAAGAAGGATACAGATGGACTCAAGGCGAGCCACTGGAGCAAAGGTCTCGCCGAAGTCGATGCCCTCAACTTGGGAATAACCTTGTGCCACAAGTCTTGCCTTGTTCCTCACAACAATGCCATTCTCATCTTGCTTGTTCTTGAAAATCCACTTGGTGTCGATAAGATTGTGGCACTCTTTGGGTTTCTCCACGAGTTTCCAGACTTTGTTGCGCTCGAAATTATTCAATTCTTCATGCATAGCAACAACCCAGTCTGGGTCTTCAAGAGCTTCAAAGACCTTCTTAGGTTCCACCATGGAGATATAAGCTTGATGCTCACCAAAACTGGCCAACTCTCTTCTTGTAGAAACCCTTCGTCAAAGATCACCAACAACCTTGTCGAGAGTGTGACCCCTCAACTCAAGGTTTCGATCAGCCCGAGCCTTGCGACGAAGTTCAATAAGTTTGTTGTCTCTTGGAGGAGGAGATTCATCACTTGAGTCTTCATTGGAAGCATTTTCTCGACCTTGATCAGTAGCTGGAACATCAGTAGCAGGTGGTGGAGACGCGTGCCCTTGAGGTGAGTCCGTAGACGTAACAAGAGGCTATAGAACTGGAGAGTCAGGGCCGGATAATCTGGCCGATGGAGAGGCCGGATAATCCGGCCTAGGAGAACTTGCAGCAGCTTCATCAGGAAGCCTAGGACTTGCTGGAACTGGCGAGGGGCCGGATAATCCAGGGCTAGCCAAAAAATCTAGCTTGGAGCTTGCGTTGATATCTTCACCACCAGGAGCAGCATGGTCAGCTGGAGCGGGGTGGCCGGATAATCCGGTGTCCACCGGAAAATCCGGCCTGGAGCTTTCTGGAACATCTTGACCTTCAGCAGTTGATGGAGATGGTGTAGAAGTTACCCTCGTGGTTGGAACATGTTGAGTATGTGTAGATGAGGGCTCTATATGAGTAGAGCATTGTCCTTCCCGGTCCGCCACAAGGGGTTCCTCAATGGAGCGGAAAAATCCCACGCCCATTCTTCTTATGGCATCTTGGGGTATTTCAACATCTGCATCACAAACACCAACTTGCTCCGCATGGGAACCGCCATTTTCCTCGAACACCACACTACAAGATTCTACAACAGTTCCAGAGAGCTTAGTGTAGACTCTATAAGTGTGGGATTGGGCACCATAACCAACAAAAATACCTTCTAATGCCTTAGATTCAAACTTAGATAAACGAACTCCTTTAATAAGAAAGAAACACTTACACCCGAATACCCGAAAGTATGAGATGTTTGGCTTGTTACCGGTAAGTATTTCATACGGAGTCTTGTCCAAGATCTTACGGAGGTATAAACGATTGGATGAATGACAAGTAGTAGAGATTGCTTCAGCCCAGAAGTTATATGGAGATTTAAATTCGGCTAACATAGATCTTGCCATATCCATTAGAGTTTGATTCTTCCTCTCGGCTACACCATTTTGTTGAGGGGTGTACGCAGCGGAATATTGATGTCTTATCCCCTCTTCACTTAGGAACTCATTTAAGGTGTAGTTCTTGAACTCAGAGCCATTATCACTCCTTATAGCCAGAATGGGGACGTTGTGTTGACGTTGAACCTCGTTGGCGAAGTCGATGACAGTTTGTTGAGTTTCACTCTTCAGCTTGAAGAAATAAACCCAAGTGTATCTTGAGTAATCATCAACAATCACTAGACAATACTTCTTCCCACCGAGGCTTACATGAGATGGAGGTCCGAAGAGATCCACATGAAGGAGCTCCATAATCCTTTTTGAAGAGATAATGGTTTTCCTTTGATGAGGTGAGTCATGCATTTTCCCTTCAATACACGTCCTGCAAACACGACCTTTGGTAAAAGCGACATTTTATTTTAGTCCAAGAATGTGGCCACCCTTGTGGAGACTTTGCAAAGTTCTCATATTGACGTGGGCTAGTCGGCGATGCCATAGCCAGCCCGCGTCAGCCTTTCCGAAAAGACACATCGGGCCTGTAGTGGTTTTCCCCGAAAAGTCCACCACGTACAGGTCGTTTTCAACATATCCCACGAAAGCGACTTTTAAAGACTTGCTCCACAAGAGTACCACCAAATCAGCATCAATATAAACTGCAAAGCCCATCTTACCAAGGGCACGAACTGAAAGTAAGTTGTACCCGAGGGTCTCAACAAGCATGACGTCCACGAGAGAGATATCGTGAGCCACCACGACTTTGCCGAGACCCAATACCTCAGATTTTGACTTGTCACCATAGGAGATGGTTATGTGATCAAGGTTTGGCCGCATCTCCGTGATGATCTCCTTGCTTCCGGTTATATGACTTGTGCAACCGCTATCGAGTACCCATTTAGAACCACTAGAAGCATAGCCCTGCAAGAAAATTACTTCTTGGTTTTAGGTACCCATTTTTCAATGGGTCCTCTCATGTTAGTAACAAGGGTCTTGGGAACCCAAATAGACCAAGGAATGTAACAATCATAAGGGCCTACATAACTAGCATAAACATCACCATAATAATCACAATATAGCTCAAATTTAGGATTGTTGATCCCTGCAAAACCATCATAATTAGTCTTGTCATTGGTAATGTTGCTAGTCTTTGGTTGAGAAGTCTTGCTCTTCTTCTTCTTGTTTTTCTTGCTCTTTGTCTTGGGTATGTAGCCAAGACCTTCTTTACTATTGTTTGTCCTTTGCCTGCCCAGTATCTCATCAATAAGCCCTTTACCTTTGTGTTGAGAACTTCTTGCAAGGTCTTCTTTTCCAGAGGATGAAGTGGAGGTACTTGACACATCATACCATTTCAATTGAGTTTGGAGCTGGTCATGAGACTCATTTAAAGTAGAATGATCACTCTTAAATGCCTTGTGAGCACTTTCAAGATTATAAAACTTCTCCAAAAGTCTAGCATGAACAGCCCCAAAGTCAATATTTTCTTTCTTTAGTTTCTTTACCTTGGCAAGAGCATGGTCACGTTCTTTAATGAGCTGAGCTACCGCTTCTTCTTGTGACTCCTCAAGGGATTCGAGTCTTTATTCCAAAGATACTCGAGCTTCCTCTTCCTCTTCCAAGGCATTCTTCAAAGAAGCTATCTCCAAGGCATCTTCTCTTTCAATTCTGCCCTTTTCTTCAAGAAGATCTTCGCTTGAGCAAGTTGGTTCATAAGAGCATCAAAATGGAGTTTTTGCTCACCTTGTAGGTTAGTGAAAAAAGTATCCAAGGCAATAACTTATTCTTTCATTTTAAGACTTTCATGATCATCCATATCCAAAATTATGTCAGTCTTAGGAAATGAAGAGCTAGAAGTTGATACCTCAGACCCTCTTGCCATTAGGCAAGTGGCGTTGTTGTTGATGGCGTTCTCGTTCGGCGAGTCGAAGAGAGATGAGGGAGTCGATGTGGTGGCTATAGTAGCCACCTCACGGGAACTATCATCATCCTCTTCATCTTCACTTGCGGAGGAGTATTCCTCTTGAGCTACCAAGACAATCTTGGGTTGCTTCTTGAAAGGACAATTCTTCTTAATAAATGGCTTCTTCTTAGGTGCTTTAGATTTCTCTTTAAGAATGAGCCTGCCACCATTGTCTTCTCTATTTTGATAAGGGCACTCGGCTACAAAGTGCATTCTATCTCCACAGTTGAAGCAAGTTCTCAATTTTGGGTCACTTTCTCTTCTTCCATTTGACCCGTTCTTGCGCTCAAGTTTAGACTTGGCTTTGGCAGGGTCTTTCCAAAAGTTCCTTGCATAAAATGCCATGTACTCACCATGAACACGTTTGACTTCATCGGGGCAGTCCATGGATACCCCCTCAAAAGCTCCTTCATCTTCCTCTTGCTCAACAACATTGGCTTTGAGAGCCACATTGACACCCTTTTGCATTCCAATGGCCCGAGCACGGGCATCTTCAACATTCTTTGCCGCCACTTTGAATGACGCCATTTCTTGCATGACTTCGTTGGATGTCATTTGATGATAGTTATGTCTACCTTGCAGGCTCTTCAAGTCCGTTGGCTCGAAAGGCATTAAGGAACTCACATATTTCCTTTTTATCCATGCATCATCAATGTGAGTGGCCCCATGCTTCCGAAATGTTGTTGCGATGCCCTTGAGTCTTCTATACATGTCCTCATGGTTTTCACCATCCAACATGTAGAATCCCTTAGCTTCATTACTAAGGGCATCATACATGTTTCTTCTCATGCTTTCATTTCCAACAAAGAGATCCGTAAGAGCATCCCAAGCCTCTTTAGCAGTGTTGAGATGTTCGATGCGTGGCATGTCGTTGGGACCCACACCCAGCTGTATCATGTGCAGAGCGGTGGCATTCAGCTGGCTATCCACAACTTCTCTTCTCGTTAGATTGGTTTGATCTCCAATATGAAGACCCTCTTCAATAATCCTCCACAATTCAATAGAGGAGCTGCAAACATGAGATTTCATTAGAAATTGCCATTGATTAAAAGAGGATGCAGTGAGCTTGGGTGGATCACCGCTATTGTTTATATGAGGATGAGGGATAGGTGGGTCGGGGGAATATACGTGGCGAACCTCACTATATTCCTCCTTGACACTTCCCTTTTTGGAGGTGGAACCATTAAGTTTTTCACCTTCCACACCATCATCCTTGGATCCGGTGTTACCCTTTTCCTTAGATGATGGTGTGGCAGCCTCAGAGGAGGATTGAGATGGGGCTATGGATGATGTAAGGCGAGCAATCATTTGATTCATCTCCTGCATCTTGGCCTCAAAGGATTTCAACAAGGTTGTTTCCAACGACTTGAGATCATCCATTGTGACCTTATCCACAGCCTCATTTCCATCATCCTTGGTATCCATACTACTCTTAGGCGGTTAAGCCCGAATTAAGAGCCGGGTCTCTGATAACAATTGAAATGGATCGTATGGGCACCTAGAGGGGGGGGGGGGTGAATAGGTGCTACACTAATTTTTAATTCTTTTTCAATTTTAGGCTTAGCACAAAGGGTAAATTCACTAGATAAACTATTAGGTGGAATTTCCCTATATGCAACCCTATCTACTAGCGAGTAAAGAGCGAGTGGAAGAGGAACGGGTAAACCAAAGTGAAGCACGCGGAGACACGGGATTTGTTTGACCGCAGTTCCTTCCTTGTTAAGGGAAGTACGTCTGTGTTGGAGGGGTGGGCGGTACTAAGACCACCACGCCACAAAAGGCCTCACCCTGTTCTCCAATGGATCTCGCCACAAAAGGCCTGATCCACCTTCCACTATAGGTACTCTTCGAGGTGGGCACCGGCGCCTTTACACAACTAGCGGGACAACAACTCCACAACAACTTGGAGGCTCCCGAAATGACAACAAGCTGCCACAAGAACAAACTTATCAAATACAATAAACAAGATCTAGGTATTGCCAATAATACTAGATCAGGGATTTCTCCAAGTGAATGGAGAGGATTTGAAGCGCTTGATTCTTGATGATGATGATGAACTTCTCCTCCTTCAATTCCACCAAAGATCAAGACCTTCGGGTGGTTGAAGTGGGAGATCGAGAATGAGAGCTCTTGCACAAGGTCTGGTCAATTTCGAATAAATCAAGCGTTCTGACTGTTGGGAAAGAAGGGGTATTTATACCCCCTTCAAAAACCAGCCGTTGCACACTTTGGGGGCCAGATTATCTGGCCCAAGTGAGGGCCGGATTATCCAGCCTAGGGAAAACACCGCCCCAGACTCGGAATATCCGGCAGATAATCCGCCCCCTATCAGAGCGTCGCGTCGAGCTTGCCCTTGATCAACTTCTGGGGGCCGGATTATCCGGTCCCATGCGAGGGCCGGATTATCCGGCCTGGGAAGGAAAAACCGCCCCAGTTCGGATTTTCCGGGAGAAAATCCTACCGGATACCGAGTGACGTGCCTTGGCTCCTTTTGCTCGAAAACTGGGGCCGGATTATCCGGCCCATGCGACACCCGGATTATCCGGCCTGGGGAGGAAAAACTGCCCTAGTTCGGATTTTCCGGGAGAAAATCCGACCGGGTACCGAGCGACGCGCCTTGGCTTCCTTTGAGCGATGAGGTAGGTCGGATTATCCAGCCCTAGGTGGGGTGGATTATCCGGCCCCCCTCAAAACTTCCTGCACACTTAGCGCACATGAATAGTCTCCATAGTATTGTTATCTAACACGCAAAACATAGGGAAACATGAAATGTTCTTTCAAGAGGTATTTGTGACTTGACTAAACATTTACATATTTCTCAATGTTCTAGAGATCATAACTTGGATTTTTTGGCTATTTCAGAAACGAGTAGACGAGATTTCTCACCGAGTTTTCTTGACCGACTATCGGGCGGTATAGACTTTGTGTGGCTTTCTCGTCCGCCTTGTGGATGTTCTGGGGGTATTTTACCTGGCTTAAGGACATATACCATCGATGTTATGTTTAGTTCGGATGGAGAATATCATATTAAACTTCATATCTGTAACAAAGCCAATAACTTCACATGGAGCCTTGTTGCCACGTATGGTGCTGTCCAGGATGTTTTTAAGGTTAACTTCCTTCGTGAATTGGTTAACCTATCAAAAGATAATCCATACCATATAGGGGCGATTTCAATTTGCTTCGTTTCCCATTTGAGAAGAGTAGAGTCTGATTTAGTCATCATTGGCCCTTTTTATTTAATGCTGCCATTGACAACTTGGATTTAAGAGAGCTTACAATGATTGGAAGGCAGTTCACTAGGGAAAACAACCTACCAAAACCTACATACGAAAAAATAGATCATGTACTAACGGACTCTGATTGGGAAGAACAATTCCCCCGAGTCACAACACGTGCGCTGGAAGGTATAGAGGCATTGTCAGACCATGATCCCATACTGGTGACCACTGGATTGCCTAAGACACAGTGTGCTGATCGGTTCAAGTTTAAATTTGGATGGTTACACCGTCGGGGCTTCCAGGATATGGTCAAATATGTATGGAAAAGACCGGTTGATGGTTGTACCTCAATTCAAAGGTGGAAAAATAAAATGCAGGAGACACCCAAACACCTTGGTGGATGGGCACGACATACATAGGTATTCTTAAAAAATAAAAATTGCGACTTTCATCTATTATTGACAACCTCGAAGCGTTAGTAGAAGTTCGACCACTGGTTGTGCATGAAATTGAGCTCAAGACCCAATCAAATGCAGAGATAGCACGACTTCTGCACGAGGAGGAGCTCAAATGGTATCAGCATTCCAAATCCCAATTTATTTTGGAAGGGGATTCGAATACAAGATACTTCCATATTATTGGTAATGGAAGACACAAGAAGAAACTTATTGGTTCCCTAATCCAATATGAGGGAACAATTGAGGGAATTGCGCAACTAAAATCGTACATCACAAATTATTATAAAGGGTTGTTTAGTGCTCTGGAAGAGGGGAACTTCTCCTTAGATGAGTCCCGGACGGATGACATACCCTAGTTTTCCTATGAGGAGAATAACCTATTAAATGCTCCCTATTCTAAGGAGGAAGTGAAAAAGGATGTTTTTCAAATGGAACACAACAAGACCCCCGACCTGAAGGTTTCCCGGGAGAGTTTTATCAAAACTTCTAGGATGTCATTAAGCTAGATCTTCTAGAAGTGTTCACTTTCTACATGTTGGAAAGCTAGAACTGTTTTGTATGAATTTTAGTGAGATTATTTTATTACCTAAGGTTAATCAGGCATAAATGATCCAACAATATATTCCTATTTCTCTTCTTAATGTTATTTTTAAAATATTCACCAAAGTTGCAACAATCAGACTAAACTCTATGCTGATCATGTCGTTCATCCCTCCTAGACTGCTTTCATGCAAGAACTTAACATCCTCGATGGAGTGGTTATCCTACATGAAACAGTTCATGAACTTCATAGAAAAAAATTGAATGGGGTTATTTTAAAATTGATTTCGAGAAAGCCTATGATAAGGCAAGTGGTCTTTTCTCCAACAGACTTTCAGAATGAAAGGTTTTTCTGCTGAGTGGCATGCTTTAATCCATAGATTTGTGTCAGGAGGTAGTGTTGCCATTAAAGTCAATTATGATGTTGGCAAATAATTCTAGCCAAAAAAAGGATTATGACAAGGTGACCCATTATCACCAATGCTATTCAATATAGTGGCTGATATGTTAGCTATCATGATTGAGGGTACAAAGTATGATGGCCAAATTGAAGGTGTGATTCCTCATCTGGTTGATGGAGGTTTATCTATCCTTTGATACGCTGACAATACGATTCTTTTTATGGAACATGATATCGAAAAGGCGAGAAATATGAATTGATTCTTTAAGCTTTTGAGCAACTTTTTGGTATGAGAATAAATTTGCATAGGAGTCATTTGTTCTATTTTGATGAGGCTCAAGACGAGGCCAACTTGTATGCTGAATTATTTGGATGTGGTCAAGGCTAGTTTCCTATAAGGTATTTGGAAATCCCGATACATTGTCCGAGATTAACAAATGATGAATTGGAAAACTGTTGAGGAAAGACTACAACTAAGATTAAGCAGTTGGAAAGGTAAACTGTTATCCCCGGGGAGAAGATTGGTACTCATCATCTCAATATTAAGTAACATGGTACTGTACATGATATCTTTCTTCCAACTTCCAAAAGGAATCTTAAAAAAATTGGATTAATTCTGATCAAGGTTCTTTTGGCAAGGTGATAGTAAGAAAAAATAAATTTCGACTAGCTAAATGGACTATGGTTTTCTATCCCAAAGACCAGGGTGGACTTGGTATTCAAGATCTCGAGATCAAGAAATACAACCCTCCTTGGTAAATGGCTCTTTAAGTTACTTACTGAAGATGTGGTATGGAAAACTCTAATTAAACAAAAATATGTTAGCTCGAAAGCTTTTTCCCAGGTAACTTGGAAACCTAGTGACTCGCATTTCTAGGCTGGTCTGATGGAAACGAAGAAACATTTCTTCCGCTTTGGATCTTTTTCAATCAAGGACAGATCCGACATATGGTTTTGGGAGGATAAGTGGCTAGGCAATGCTACACTCTAGGAACAATATCCTCTATTGTATAATATTGTTTGTCATAAGGGTGATACAATCGCCATAGTGATGGAGTCTTCTTCTCCGAATGTGACTTTTAGAAGAGATTTAATTGGTCGTAGACTTGCCTCTTGTAATTCCTTGCTTCAAGGCTTGGAATTAGTCCAACTAGCACCTAGGACCGATAAATTTCATTGGAACTTAAACGAGAATAGCCAATTCTCAGTTAGTTCTTTGTATAATGCCCTGGTCCAGCCAGACTTACCAGTTGATAATAATAGGAAAATCTGAAAGATAAAAATACCTCTAAAAAATAAAAGAATTGCTTGGTATCTTCGTCGGGGGTTATCCTTACTAAAGACAACCTTGTTAAGCAGAATTGTCACGGGAATACGAAATGTGTCTTTTGTCACTACGAAGAGAAAATCTCTTCCAATGTAATTTCACTCGTTCTATATGGCCAGTCATTCAAGCAGCTTTAGGTTTGTACCGACCGCATAGCGTTGCCAATGTATTTGGGAGTGGTTACATGGTAGAATACTTCTTAGGGTGGGGGCGATTGCCATTATATGATCGTTATGACTATATGTAGAAATGATAAAGTTTTTAATGACAAAATTCTTCTCTCTTGCAGGTTATCTACCGGTGTACCAGTACCCTCCGCTTATGACTCTACATCATGTGGAGTTTCACTATCTTTTTACGGAGGTGTGGACATGTCTCGACGATATGGCACATGATTTATTTATCTAATATAGATGGCAGCATAATCTTTGGATCGGCTCCCCGCCACCTTAGGTGTTTTGCAATTTCTCATTATGATATGTAATTCGTCTGGTTTACTTATTTATTTTTTATTCTATGACTATGGACTTGGTTACGTTTATGTGCATCTTAGCTATGCAGATGTGTAATACTTAACTTTTTTAAGTAATAAATGCATCCTTTATAAAAAAAAGATGATGATTTCAATATGGTGAAAGTTATCTTCAAACCCGACATATCTTCAAAACGCATCAACATGAATTTTATGTTGGCTACCCCTAGGTCGTCGTTCTTTATTAGAATAAGGGTATCATCCTCTTACCGCAAATTGGAAATCCTCCCTTGGATTAGATGAGAAACCATTCTCTTAATATGGCCAACTGCTACGATACTTCCACTAGAACCAGCCTAAGGGCGCTCAGCTTTCCCGCAAAACAAGGTACACATGATTAGCTCATGCATGACCGAACTCTCGACGAGCTTCTTCAACAAAATTTCCCTCCGAGGTTCCGGAGGCATCAGCAAACACTTTGGACGGCAATTTGATTGGTGTTACGCTACGCCGTGCGCAACTCCGGGGGAATGAAATGCATGCATCCAGACCAGAACTGCCGTGATTACTGGGGGTGTAAACCCGTATGCATGCATGGTGTATGCAACCGGTCGGCCGGATGAAGTAAACCTTTCAAAGGGCCATATTCCTTTTGCAATTTCCAAGCAAGGCCATTTTACCCTATATATCCTGTCGATCGCGTGCATGCGATCTTGCCTCTCTTGGACAAAACTTCAGCTTTACCCGATCGATTGACCGGAACAAATTAGTGAACATTTTTTTCTCCCTGTTTGTCCTTTGGTCAAGTCAGCTAGCTAGCTCGCAGTATAAATACTACCAGCCGCAACTCAGAGTGGCATGCATGCAGCCTAGCTATACACAGCCAGCCACAGTGTCACACATAAACCTTCCAACAAAGGAATAAAACGTACGCCATCCGGTGCAAAGTTGAATCAGCGATGGAGTACTACCCGTCGAAGCTATCCTTGTCCTTGGTTCTCGCGTTCGTCATGGCTGCGGCCGTCGGTACGCCGTGCGCGGCGCAGAACGCTCCGTCGGACTTCGTGAGCCCCCACAACACGTCCCGCGCGGCCGTGGGCGTCGGGCCGGTGACCTGGGACGCCACGGTGGCGGCATACGCCCAGAACTACAGCAACGTGCGTAAAGCCGACTGCAAGCTCCAGCACTCCGGCGGGCCGTACGGGGAGAACATCTTCTGGGGCTCCGCCGGCAAAGCCTGGAACGCGTCGGACGCCGTGACCTCGTGGACCTCCGAGAAGAAGTACTACAACTACGCCACCAACACCTGCTCGGCGCCGTCCGGCCAGTCGTGCGGGCACTACACCCAGGTGGTGTGGCGCGCCTCCACAGCCATCGGATGCGCGCAAGTCGTCTGCGACAGTAGCCGCGGCGTCTTCATCATCTGCAGCTACAACCCGCCGGGCAACTACGCCGGACAGCGCCCATACTAGATAGCTACCTAGTTTTCCTTCATGCTGATTATAACATGCGTAAAGGAGCAAGGCTTATGCATGCATACATGTATACCTAGCCCCAGGGAATAAGTTGTAACCTCCTCGTGATGCGATAAATTAATACTGTGACGTTTTTTCATCTTAATGCAATTGCTGACTTTGTCTGCATGGTCGCTGATAGAAATAAATTTGGCTTCTTTGCTAATTCGTCAACGTCCAAATCTCTATCACATTACAAAACTGTATGCTTCTTCAAGTCATTTTTGCTAGTTAAAAAACTAACTGGTGTAGAAAATATAGAATCCATAATATTTTGTTGTGTTTATTGATTTGGCCCACGTGGGTATATATATGAGTACAATGAGGAGAGAGACTTGGAGTATAACAAGGTCATTGTTTGAACTAATCCTATCTCCTAATCTCAACCGTACATGTATTCTAGCATCCCCTCAATCGTAGCGGGAGTGAAACGGACGATTGCGTCTAAATTTGAAGTCTTGCGCTTCAATCGCCTTCTCCTCCTTGCCATCATCACCTGCGTGTACATGATCATGGCTGGAACCCAGGGACGGTGACTGTGTCCCTGCTAGTGCCTCACTTTTCTCCCGCAGTCACAGTGGAGTGGTGTGGACGCAAGTGACGACGCGGACGCTGTTGACTAGAGTTTTTGAGTTGTTGTAGACGTTGTTCTTGATGTCGATGCAAGGTAGCCGATCGCGATATAGCCATTGTCGAGGTTGTCATGATCACTGTATACGATAGCGCCGGAGGCGCAAAAAATTGTGCAGTTTCTGCTGTGGGGTTTTAGGTTTTTGTGCGTCGTTGGCGGGTTTTTGTGCAGCGACGGCAGGGATCTGCGGCGGCAGCGGTTTTTGGCGACGGCGGCAGCGGGTTTGTGTGTGATTTGGAGTCATATTGCGGCGGCAGCAGGTATCTGTGATGGTGGCAGGGTTTCAACCAGGCGGGCGAGGCGATTGTGTGATCGCCCTACCAGAGTGCTGGGCTACGGCAGTGGGTTTTGGACCACGTGATGTAGATCTTGGCGATGATTTTTGTTGATGATGTAGAACTCGATGAAGATCTTTGTGTAGCTTGATGTAGTCATACGTGATAATGGTGCATTCGTACAACTTGACATAGATGTTCGGGTGGGTGTATTCTAGCTTGATGCAACGCAGATCTTGGTATAGGTGTAGTCACGCACCACAGGAAACAAGGTGGGCGCTGACAGAAGCGTCGGTGTAGGCTACGCCGACGGCTGCCATCAATGTCTTACCCCGTAGGCGTAGCCCTTCTGACCATCGACGTAAGGAAGACCGTTGGCGTAAACTCCCAGGCCTATGGCTATTCTAGACCGTCGGTGTATATGCCGTCAGCGTAGCGCCTACGGGGCACACACCAGCGGTTGACGACCGTTTGGTCTGGCGGTAGCTATGCCGATGGCATTGCCGTCGGTCCGACTTGCCACATGTTGTATGTCGCGCTTCCTGGGAGGCATCTACATCGACGACATTGCCGTCGTCCTAGGTTTTCCCACTGGGCCAGATCCGCGTCAATGCCGTCGGCCCAAGTACGAATCCCTGCCATATGGCAAGCCTAGACATTGTCAGCTTTTTCTATATTTTGTTTTTGGTTTGTTTCCCGCATATTTAAAATTTTCGCAACCCCGCAATGCATATCCCTAGATTCCAGGCACGTTATACAACACATGCACATCATCATCCAAATATCATAGCTAGATCATTATCCAAATAACATAGCTAGTATCGATACAAAAGGAACAAGTTCCCTACACCTCTCGAGAGCCGTCCAACAAGGAAGAGTCCGAGAGACCCAGGTCTCCTGACACAAAAATAGATGACGGATGGCGCGGAACAGCTGCCGGCGAACCACCACCGGAAGAAGGAGAAGCACGGCCAAGATGAACCAGTGTGGTCTCGTGCAATGCGGCACCACCACCGGAAGCACCAGGAGAACCACAGACGGTATGAACCAGTGTAATCGCGCGACGAAGTCAGCGAGGCAGAAGGAACTACTAGAAACAAGGGCTTCGGTTCGGCCCTGATTCTGGTTCTAGTCCCGGGTGGGTTACGGGTCGGGACTAGTGTGAGCACTAGTCCCGGTTCGTCCGGACTCCAACGGCTAGGAGGCCTGTCAGCTCCTGTCCCAGGTAGTTCTAGACCTCTAGTCCCGGTTCATAATACGACTCGGTACTAGAGGGATCGCGCCAGCCAGTCTCGCGTGGGGGGCCTGTAGTCCCGTGTCGTGATAAGGCCCGGGACTAGAGGTCAATCTACTGAAAAATTTAGGTGTGTACAGTGGATTTTAGGTGTGTAATTTTAGGCAAATTTTGATTAGGCAAAAATTTACTAAAAATTGAAAAGTGTAATTTTAGAGTTTCAGAGCCTAGAATAGAATTAGGTTTTCACTGCTAGATAAATAGTTAAAGATTCCACATTTTTCATGTTAATTGTTTTGTCCAATTCAAGAATTAGTGGATGTAAAATTTTCAAAATTCAAAATTTTAGATTTCAACAAGTGAAAATGATTCAAGCTTTTTATATGTTGTTAGTACACAGTAGGTGCACCTATTTTGGGTACCGTCCCATTTAGCAAAATTTGTTTCAAAATAGTTTAAAAAGTTAAAATGGTTTTTGATATACTTATACAATAATGTAGATGGGGATGAGCCTCGCTAAAACCTTAATTGGATCTCTGAAAAAACATCATATTGTGAGTCTAAAAATGATTTTTTTTCAAAAAATCATTAGCATTAGATCATATCCTGTAGTTCAAACCAAACCCACTTCCTATCGATTCAGCAGATATTTATCTTTTTCACCCGGGGTGGACGAAGAGGTTTGAGATATCCTAGTTAGGACATTGTCCATGTAAGATGGTCTAGTATTTTTGAAAAATGGGGTGGTAGCATTTTGAATTATGCCTTTGGTGGCTGTTTCACAAAACACGCCATTTTAGCACTTGTAAAATAGAAAATAGCTTTCCATACGACGAAAAGGAAAACTTCCTCCTGCAACATTATTTGCCATCACAAGATACACATGCATGCACAATATGAGCACACAATCACAAACTATGCGGCTATTCTGGCCATAACATTGGTCATTTGGTCCGAAAGGCATGAAACCTTGTGCATGATAGCTCATTTTGAGAAGGACTTTTCGAGATGCAATTATTATACAAAGTTTGGTATTTTTCCTTGCAACTATATCACATAATATGACACCACACGTAGGATTTACATTATTCGGACCGTTTTTAAATTTCTTATGTCAGTTTCATAATTTTCTCGTTTCAAACTATAGTCAAAACGACGAGCATAAAGATGGGGGAGAGTCTCGCTAAAACTTGAATTTGACCTCTAAAGAAACATCATATTATGAGTCTAAAAATGATTATTTCAAAAAATCATGAGCATTAGATCATGTACCTGTGGCTCAAACTGGACTCACTTCCTACTGATTCGGCAGACATTTGTCTTTTTCACCCGGGATGGATAGAAAGGTTTGAGATACCCTGATTGAGACATTGTCCATGTAAGCTGGTCTAGTGTTTTCAAAAATCGGGTGGTAAAATTTTGAATTATGCCTTTAGTGGTTGCTTCACAAACGCCCGTTTTTAGCACTCGTAAAATGGAAAATGGCTTTTTCGTGTGACGAAAAGGAAAACTTCTTGCCGCAACATTGTTCACCATCAAAAGGTACATATGCATGCATAATATGGGCACACTATCAGAAACTATGCCGCGATTCTAGCCATAACATTAGTCATTTGGTTTGAAAGCCATGAAACCTCGAACATGATAGCTTATTTTGAGAAGAACTTTTCGAGATGCAATCATTATACTAAGTTTGGTATTTTTCCTTGCAACTATGTCACATAATATGACACCACATGAAGAATTTACATTGTTCAGACCGTTTTTGAATTTTTTTGTTTGTTTCAAAATTTTCCCATTTTAAACTATGGTCAAAACGGCGAGCATGAAGATGGGGATGAGCCTCGCTATAACTTGAATTGGATCTCTAAATTAACATCATATTGTGAGTCAAAACATAATTTTAAAAAAAATTATGAGCATTAGATCATGTATGTGTAGTTCAAACGAGATCCACTTGCTACCGATTTGGCATACATTTGTCTTTTTCACCCAGGTGGACGGAAAGGTTTGAGATACCGTAGTTATGACATTGTCCATGTAAGGTGGTCTAGTATTTTTTAAAAATAGGTTGGTAATATTTTGAATTATGCATTTGGTGGTTGCTTCACAAAACGTCCCGTTTTTAGCACTCGTAAAATGAAAAATAGCTTTTCCGTGAAACGAAAAGGAAAACTTTCTCCCATAATATTATTTGCCATCACAAGATACACATGCATGCACAATATGGATATACTATCACAAACTATGCCGCAATTTTGGCCATAACATTGGTCATTTGGTCCAAAAGCCATGAAACCTCGAACATGATAGTTCATTTTGAGAAGTACATTTCTAGATGCAATCATCATACCAAGTTTGGTATTTTTCCTTGCAACTTTATCACATAATATAACACCACGCGAATGATTTATATTGTTCAGACTGTTTTGAATTTCTTATGTCTATTTCAAAATTTTACCGTTTCAAACTATGGTCAAAATGGCGGGCATGAAGATGGGGGATGATCCAGGATAAAACTTGAATTTGATATCTGAAGAAAGATCATATTATGAGTCTAAAAATAATTTTTCAAAAAATTATGAGCATTAGATCATGTACCTATAGTTCAAACTGAACTCACTTCCTACCGATTCAGTAGACACTTATCCTTTTCACCCGAGATGGACAGAAAGGTTTGAAATATCCTGGTTGGGACATTGTCCATGTAAGGTGGTCTAGTATTTTTGAAAAATGAGGTGGTAGAATTTTGAATTGTTCCTTTGGTGTTTGCTTCACAAAACGCCTCGTTGAAATATGCAAAAAAATAGTGAATGCATTTTGAAATGAAAATGGCACAATTGATACATGATGCAAACAAATGTATGGATGATATATTAAGATTCCGTATATTTTTCTGATAATAACAGACATATTATTTGTATTATTTGAATTTATTAAATAGGAGCTATGAATTTCCAAAGTTTTAATGTTTTTGAATTATAGAAGTTACAAAAGATCATCTAGTCCTATTTCCAAAATTCTAAATTCCAACCGGGACTAGATGTCTGCCTCGCGCGCGAAATCGGTAGAGTCCGATAATAACCTCTAGTCCTCGGTCGTGGTATGACTCGAGACTAGAGGGGTGGAATTTATTCTCGGGTCGTGCCATGACCCGGTACTAAAGGCCCACGCCATATAGACCGCCATAGCCTCTTCTTTCCAGACCGTTCTTATTCTCTTGAGCTAGCGCACAGGAGGCGTCACACCGACCAGACGCCGACAGGCTTCCCAAATCGCGTGTCCACCGTCCGAGCCTGTGGAGCCGTCGCCACCACCACCAACCGCACCGTGCGCTCTCGTCCGTCCCAGCCGCCAGCCACACCGCGACCGTTGTCGTTGTCACCACCGTCATCGTCCTCGCACGCGCCTTGGCCAGACTACCACCACTACCCGCCCTAGGTGCGCCTCGGCCCTCTCTCTCCCTGAATCGCCCTCCCGATCCGATGATCCGAACTAGTGTTAGGAAAACTAAAAGACATGAAGTTTTCTCATCAAAATTTGATGGATTTGAGTACGTAGATACATTACAGTAGTGTTATATGTAGTAGTATATTAGTAGTAGTAGTATTAGTAGTAGTCTTAGTAGTAGTCGTACAATTAGTAGTAGTATTACTAGTATTTGTAGTAGTATTCGTAGTATTTGTAGTATTGTAGTAGTATTTGTGGGAGTATTAGTATTAATTAGTAGTAGTATAGTGGTAGTGGTAGTATTAGCATTAAGAAATGGTAAAAAATATGAGTAAAAAATAGGACACTATTTTTATCATTTATTTGCTCATGTCTACATAAATGTGACATTTTCTACATTGTTTTACCTTTCTTTCTTTTTATAACTTATTTTACCTTTATTTCTGCATTAGTTAAGTGATGGAGCACACCACCAACTCCGACGGCAATGATCTTTTTATGGGTATTATAAATGGTGAAATAGCTATTAATATTGATGGAATTGAACCTCGTTATAGAGAAGATTATGTAGACAAGGTTGAGATATCATCATATCTGAATACATCCGGTGATGGCATCAGCTAGAATAGATGGATGAAGGGCAAACAAACAACGATGATGAAGGGAAACACACAATGATGGTTCTGGCCCCTCAACAACTACCGGCGAGGTATATATATATTAAGCCTCTTATGACTAGATCGATGCATTAATTGATATGTATATATATATATATATATTCATCTCTCTTATTTCTTATTTTAGCCCTCGGATCGAGGAAATCGATAGGTAGAGAGAAACGAGGCCATAACAAAAAGTTGGATGGTAATCAAAGATTCACCATCGATAAAGTAGATGATAATGGAGAACCGATTACTTCTGAAAAGCATGCGAGGATGTTTGTAAATCAATGTAGAGTGATTGTTTGGGGCAGCTTCCTGATCACTATTCAAGAATGCAATAAGACAAATAATGTAGGTGAAGAATTCACTAGTTATGTCGACGATGATGCCAAAGATGACCTTTGGCAGAAGCTCATAGCACATTTCATACTACCTTCAGAGTATGAAGAATTCGAGGGGTACTACCCCAATTCCGGGTGGGCTTGAAAGAAGAACTAGAGTTAAGGAGTGAGCTCTATCTAAGATGACTGAACTGTTGCGGAACCACAAGAAAACTTTATACGTGAAATATGTCACGAAAAAGATAACTCTAAAATTCACATAAGCATACGTGAAATTGAGAGAATAGTGGCCCAATTTTGTAAAGTACAAGGAATCTTCTGTAGCCAAGGCAAGGTCGGAAACAAATAAGAAAAATGCTAATAAAAAGCAATACCACCATAAAATGGGGACAGGTGGCTACAAGAGTGTCGTGTCTAAGTGGGATGCTATGGAGTTCAACATGTGGGCTATAGGGATCACTCCAGGTACAAATGGATGGATGATACGTCGTAAACGTATCTATAATTTTTGATGTTCCATGCTTGTTTATATCTACTTTCTTATGTTTTGTCCACACTTTAGAGTATTTTTACATATTTTCTGGAACTAATCTATTAAAAAGATGCCATAGTTCCAGTTGCCTGTTTTCTGCTGTTTTGGGGTTTCATAAAATCTAGTAAGGAAATATTCTCGGAATTGGACCGAACAAAAGTCCAATTCAATATTTTACGCGAAGCAACACGGAGTCCGGAGGGGAGACGAACAGGGGCACTAGGGAGGCCACACCCTAGGGTTGCGCGGCCAGCCCTAGGCGCGCCGCCACCTGGTGTGGGCCCCCTGGTACTCCACCGACCTAGCCCTTCCGCCTATAAAAGCCTCCCGAGACGAAAACCCTAAGTACCCGATCAAAATTCCACAAAATAGTCTGTAGCCGCCGTCATCTCCATCCCTAGATCAGGAGGGATCTGAAGCTCTTCTCGGCACCCTGCCGGAGGGGAGAGATCACCCTGGAGGCCTTTTTCATCACCATGCCTCCCTCCGGTGTGATGCGTAAGTAGTTCATCCCTGGACTACGAGTCCATGTAGTAGCTAGATGGTTGGTTCTCCTCCTTTGTGCTATCATGTTTAGATCTTGTGAGCTCCCTTCATGATCAAGATCATCTATTTGTAATCTTACATGTAGTGTTTGCGGGGATCCGATGGATATTGAGATGCTATTTCAGATTGATTATTGATTCTATCATGTCTATGTTATTTGTGATCTTGCATGCTTTCCATTGTTAGTAGCTATCTTGGCCAAGTAGATGCTAGCAACTCCAAGAGGGAGTATTTATGCTTGATAGTGGGTTCATGCCTCTAGTAATCTGGAAAAGTGACAGGAATCTCTAAGGTACTAGATGTGTTGTTACTACTAGGGAGAAACCATCAATCCTTTGTCCATGAGATAATTGTATTGTTTACTTTACACACTTGGATTAATGCAATTATCTGTTGCTTGCAACTTAATATTGGAGGGGGTTCAGATGATAACATAAAGGTGGATTATTAGTCATAGATGTAGTTGGATTATGGTATATGTATAATGTTGTAATGCCCAATCAAATCTCATAGGAGTCAAGATGATTAGTATATGCATGTATGCTTTATCGGTGTTTGTCAATTGCTCCGCTATAATATGTTCACCCAACATGTCATCTATCTTAAGGAGAATCACCTCTAGTGAACTATGGACCCCGGTCCATTCTTTTACCATCAATCTACCGTCTATTTAATGTTTACTATTTACTTTCCACAAACAATTACTATCTTCCAAACAATACGTTTAATTCTTTGTTTTCAGTAAAACCGGTGAGATTAACAACCTCACTGTAAGTTGGGGAAAATTTCTGTGGTTGTGTTGTGCAGGATTCCAAGTTGGAGACAACACCTTGGGATTGTTTCCTTACTCCTACTGGTTCGATAACCTTGGTTTCATAACCAAGGGAAAACTTGTTGCTGTGCTCATCATACCTTCCTCTTGGGATTCCCAACAAGCTCGATATATTTTGAGCCATAAATGGCCCAAGAGGTCAAAGCACTAGTGATACGACCATGGGGGGAACATTGAACCCAAAAATAGGGGAGACAATTTTTCAATAAAAAATTCTAACACCTTCCAATGCAATTATTAAAGCAATGGCCAATGCTGAAGCGGGATTGTTCTGACCCAAGAGAGAGAACGGCGAGCTGACATGCACCCTCAGGAATCCTGAAAAACCTAGACAAAGATGAGGCAAAGGCGCCAGTGTTACGTGGAAGAAAGGGTTTCCCCAATACGATGACAGTTACAAAAGACGTAAGAGAAAGAAGGACCGGGAGGTAGACCATATCGGGAAGATAGAAGAGGAACTAGCTGGGATGAACAAGCTGGTAGTGGAAGCACTTAGCCAAAGGTCATCTCAGCCGCAGGAATATCCTGCATTGGATAATAGGCAGCGGAGAAGCAGTGTGGCTTCTACGGAGGTCCATGCTGATGATCATGCACTGCTGGAGGATGCACCGACGCCTCGCTACCCTGTGGATGATGTCAAAGGGATGCACAACGTGAGCTACATCAGCCAATGAACAACTTGTCCTTCAAGGTGGCGATTGGCACTGCTTTACCTTGTCTACCTGGAGCACTCCACCATTCACTTCTGATTCCACCTGGCTTTGCTCATGTTTCGGTGGATGACATAGTGGAGGGGTATGAGGACCTAGATATTGATATAGCTACACCTGAATGCCATAAGAAACTGGGAGATGTCAAGCGCCATATCATTCTATGGAAAAAGAAGTACATCAAGTTTCTAGGGTTGGCGCTAAGGCCACCGACTCCCAAGAATCCAAGTCCATCCCCCTGATGATCGTCAACCTCCAAGTCCACCGAATCTGAGGAATCCAAGTCCATCCCCCTGATGATCGTCAACCTCCAAGTCCACCTCTTGACAAGAGGGATGCCGATCGCTGTAACACGAGTACATCTCGATCTCCACCTCCGCTCAATACTATGCCATTGAAAAAACGGAGGGTCACCGCTCCCCCGCGCCTCACTCAGAAGAAACGTAGTACATAGAAGATAGTCGACATCCTGCCGGCTCTTCCCAAGAGACCTTATGATAGGGCTAATGAGGAAAACGCCATGGAAGTGGCTGCCCACAATATGCCTTTTTTGCACCAAAAAAGCCCGAGCCAAAGCAGGTATTTGATGAAAAAACCAAAAGGTGGGCTAAGTCCTTTATTGAGCAACCATCCCAAATATTGATGAATCTGGATTCAGACTATAACCACAAAATTACTAAGCAAGCAAGAAGTGCCAAGTCTAAGCACAACACGAAAAACAAGTGCAAAACACGGGAAACAATTTTCACAGTTCGGACAACAGCAAAATCAATCGGTTCCCCCACCCGCTCATAGTGAGTTCTGATATCGATAAGGACATCAGAGCTGATATGGTAAGGACATGTAATTATTGGACCCCAGAGCCAAAACTACTGCTAAATAAATGGGTGTCATTGTAGTGCATGCCAAAGCTGCTGCTACTGAAGCAAGTATGTCTCTTGGTTAATTTTTAGGCTATGAAGAAATGCCAATGGGTTAGATAGCACGGAAATATGTCAAAGGGTAGCCTATGGTCAGTCATGAGGAGTACACGCATCTATCAAGACATATGCGAAATCTGCACGACTGGTACATGAGGCAAGCATCAAAGCCACACTCGAAAGAATGGATTTCGGTGGACGTTAGAGTGGAGCATCACTTCAATCCTTACTCGATACAGATTTAAATGAATGAACTGTTTCAGTTATACAATCAGCGCGCCCTCGATAAATCTATCCTTGGTTGCTATTGTCTGTAAGTAATTTATTTTTATAATTAAGTCTCGAGCTCAGCTCGTTCATTGTCCGTAATATATTATCCTGACTATATATCATTTTGTACTCTATTATGCAGAATGAAGATGCTTGAATGCAAAAGAGCTAGAAATTATGACGTTGGGTTCATTGACCCATATATCGCTAATCAACATACATTAGAAAATCACCCTAATGATATTTTCAAAGACATTTCCACCTTTTTAATAGAGTATAATTACTGTAAGGATATATTGTTTCCTTACAACTTCAAGTGAGTGTTTTTGTCTTGTACACATTATTTTTTTGCTTACTCGATGTTAAGTTTAATTGATGAGTTATGCATGTCTGCTTATGTAAAGGTCCGCAGGTACCACTGAATTCTGCTAAACATTCAAATTGACAAGTCTCGTTGAAGTCACTGACCCATTAAGTTGGGACCAAGAGTAGTGGAGCAACATGAAAGCAATTCTCCATAAGTAGTTTCAATCATTATCGTGTTATATCGGCCTCTTTCGTTCATATGCTGATATCAAGTAATTAATAACTTCTTTGTTCATTTTCTTTACCGACCAGGTGTTAGACACGGTTCAGAAAGAAAATGTAAGGAGAATTCAAAGATAAGCTAAGTTATAAAACGACGAAGGGTTTGTAGCAGCCACCGGGGACTCATTTATGTAAATTCTACGTTTGCGAGTACATTCGCGAGTTGACCAGTGACGAGGGTTTAACTCATCAATTCCCATTGTTATGGACTTGGGTTTTGGAGAAGGAGGGAGCGCTGGAGACATCTATCGGCTAGCAAACAAGCACACAGGGGACAAAGGATTTACCCTGGTTGAGGCCTCGTAGAGGTCCCTACTCCTGCTTGTCTGCTCGTGGAATTATTGAAGGAGTCGAAAGTTACAATGGTGCGCAGATGCAATCTAGCGAGGGTTGTGGAAACTAGGGTTGCGTGTGTCCTCCTCGCCGCCCCCTCCTAGCCTTTATATAGATAGGCTAGGTCTCGGGTAGCAGGTCGAGTCGGTTACAAGTTAGGGTTTTCCCCTTCAAACTTTCTATCTTTAGCTTCTTCTTGTTCTTCAAGCAATCAAGAGTCCACAGGTTACTCGAGTCCTTTCATCCGGGCCTTGGCGACACCGTGGGCCTGTACGTATTTGGACTGTATATACCAAGCTCGAGTACCTGCAGGGTATACCCATGTCAGTAGCCCCCGAGTGTCCAGTGGAATCGCAGATTCGACTAGGGACTTTTTGAAGTCTTCGAGTGCCTGAACGAGTGCATTTTGACCGCTTTTATTTGTGTCATAGGGATTGTTGATATACGTGCCTGATATAACCGGGGTATCGGTATCAGTTAACCACCTTAGGGTGAAACAACGCAATCTACTTCGAACTCGAGTCCCTTAACTCGAATCCAGAAAAGTGCTGGTGTAATTCGACTCAGGCCGCGGAGGTCCTATAGGAGTCGAATTCCAGTTATATGGGTATGAGCACTCGACGCGTCCGTCAAGGCATGTTCATCGTACCCGTAGGCACGGATACATTTCTTGTAGTGCGCAGCTAAATGCGTTGCCATATCTTATTCAGGTCTTATCTTCACGCTGTAAGCGCGACATCCGAATTTTATCATCGCGAAGACGATTCAGGTGACCCAGGAGACGCAGTCTCTTTGTAGGGAAAATTATGCGGCGGTGTCGCCATGGGCTTCGAGTGTGGATGTTATCAACACACAATATTTTGTACAAATAATCATAGGGTGCGCGACCAGCGCTCCCTATGGGAGTAGCCCCCGAGTGCCTGGTTGAGTCGAAGACTCAGGCAGGGACTAAATAACGTTTGCGACTGCCATCGTCTTTTGGTTGCTTGTTTCAGTCAAAATTTTCCAGCGCTCCCTATGGGAGTAACCCATGTCCATAGTCGAATTGTATTTCGAATGGTTTTGGGTTTGCTTTTGATTGTCCTTGTTCCTACAAAAAGAAAAGAAAATCGTAGGGTGCGCGGCCAGCGCTCCCTATGGGAGTAGCCCACGAGTGCTTGGTGGAGTCGAAGACTCCAGCAAGGACTAAAGTAGTCGAATTTTTCCATTGCGTAGCTTTGATGACGTCAGTGCTGACGCTTGTATGACCTCAGTTGCCCGCGTGAGTGAGTTTGACGGGACGTGACGAGCGGTGGGTCCCACTTCCTAACTTTGATTTGACTAGGCGTGCGTAATCTTTATTTTAACTGCGCCTCCTCAATTTCCACGCGTAATGGCAGTAGTGGAGGGACGGTTCGCGCTTCCTCTTCTCCACGTGTCCAACACGATGTGTGCCACGCGTCCAGTAGGGTTTTTCTGAGCCGTTGGATTGCATCTTCTAGGGGTTAAGTAGCGATGCTATGACGGTAATTTCCCATCTGCGCTCTTTCTTCCTTGTTGCCATCGCCATTGCTGCTGCTCTTCTGCTTTTTCTTGCGCTCGTTTCCTCCACAATGCTTGACCACCTCCGCTCGTTTCCGAGCTACTTTCTGCGCTCGCATCGCCGCCGTTCAATGGGGAAGAAGAAAGGAGGCGCTGTTGCTGATTCCGTGGCCACCGTCGCCATAGCGAAGAAGAAGGGTGGCTCCGCTGCTGCGGGCACTAGCGCCGCCGCCGGCGGGAAGAAGAAGGTCGCAGGCACCCGCGTGACAAATGGTGCATGGCGTCCTTCCATCATCAAGGCGTCGGATCTCCGTCTTCTTCGCCAAGACGGAGTTATCTCCGCAGCAGTCGCCGATGCGCGCGTCCCCAGCGGTGAGACCATTCCTGCTCCTCCCGCTGGTTTTCGAGTGATGTTTGCATTCGGCATTCGTGGTCTTTCCTTGCCTCTCCACCCCTTTCTTAGGGGTCTTATTTGTTTCTACGGGCTCCAGCTCCATCAGCTGTCCCCAAATTCGATCCTCCATATCACCTGCTTCATCACTCTTTGCGAGTGCTGGCTCGGAATCGAGCCACACGTTGGTCTTTTGAAGCGCATATTTAAATTGAAGCGTCAGTCCGCATCTTGCTCTTTAGTTTATGACGTAGGTGGTTGCGGAATCCACGTCGACCCATCCGCCACCTACTTCGACATCAAGCTCACCAAGTCCGTCTAGGGATGGAGGGACAAATGGTTCTATGTCCACGATCAGAAGTCCAAAGATGAGCACTTTGGACTCGCGCCCTTCGATCCCGCGACTCCCTGCAAGAAGATGCGTTCCTGGAAGAACGTAGTTATGCCTGGCGAACTCGCGGAGACAGACATGCTGTATCAACGTGTTTGTGACCTCAAGAGTCGCATAGGCACAGAAGAGGGAGGTTGCACCCTTATCCGAACCTGGCTGCGCCGTCGCGTCCAACCCCTTCAAGCCAGAGTTCATCCCATGTTTCAGTGGGCTGGCGCTGATGATGCCACTCGCGTGTCTGCTGATGGCATGTCCGCGAGTGAGGTGGATAAGAGGGTTCGACTGGTCACAAAGTACACTGGCAAGGATGTGCTTCCGAGTGAGCCAGTTGTTCCTCCTTTTGATGCTTCGAATCCTCCTCCTGAGGTACAGTTGTGCTACGCAGTAGCTTATTTTCTCGATTGCTTTTCTGTTGCTTACTTGTTCTTTTTGCTGATCTTCGCTGTCTGTATGTAGGATTGGACGGTGTCGCCTTGTATTCCCCCTCTCCCTGAGGGGATTATTCCTCGCGAAGCTTTGGAAGAGGACGAGTCTGAGTCGACTGTCCCTTCTGATGTGGAAGAGGAAGCCCCCGAGTCCGAGAGCCCGGATACTCGCAAGCGTTCGCGCAACGAGGATTCTGACGCGTCGTCTCCTTCGACTCCAGAAGGCACGGCTGTTGGCACGGAGTCGCCACCCGCCGTTCCTGTGAGGGCTGTGGTACCATCTTCTCGCAAGAAGATGCGATTGCCTAAGGAGTCTTCGTGGGAGTCGGTGGAGGCCACGTTTGATTTTGACAAGTTTGACTGGTAAGTTTTTGAGTTCATTTGTTCTTCTCTGTTTTCTTCTTGTTGGCTTTGCCCTGGAGTTTTGCCCTTTCTCAATGTGGATTTTGTCTTGTAGTCAAGAGGCGTCGTCATCTTCTGGCGACGTCAAGTTTTTGAAGGAATCGGGAGTCGCGATCTCAAGGGCCAAGGAAGAGGTCGAGCACGCTCCTTCCCCTCCGGTGGCGGCCCACTCCGGGCACAATTCTTCGAGCTCTCCTCACGTAGGGGAGCATCGAATGGTTGCTCGGATGACGGTACAGCAAACCTCTTCGGAGTCGTTGTAGGATGATGTAAGTATATCTTTCCTTCTTTTTAGTGTGGCAGTCGACGTTATCCATTGCTTTCGCTGATTCCTTGTTTGTGCGACAGCTCCTTGTATAGGAAGCCGCGCAAGTGGCAGAGCAGGTGATGGCGATGGGTCGCCAGCATGCAATGCTGGAGACGCGTCACCGCGTGGTCGAAAGTGAGTGTTCTACACTTATTCTTTTTCGTCTTCTCCTTTTTTGGTATAGTCGACTGATAGCCAACTTTTGATTGCTGTGTAGCTGAACATAACGCTTTACTGCGCAACGTCTCCACCTTGGAGAAAACACTTGCCGCGGCTGTGAAGGGTCACGACGAGGCACTCGCAGCTCGTGACGAGGCACAAAAGCGTGAAGAGGATCTGCGTGCCTCCTTTCCAGCCAGGGAGAAGTTGTTCGAAGAACAACTATTCTCAGTCGCCAAGGCTCTCTCAGGTACCTTTTACTTGTGGATATTGTTGTCCTTCTCTACCCTTAGTGTTTTTTGCTGGTAGCGCTGAAGTTTTTGATCATGCATGGGTTCATGTGCAGATGCTGGCGATCTGAGCTTTGACCCACAGGCCCTTCATCGCGACGATGCTCTGGCAGGCGCGGTGTCTGCAGTCGAGGACCGTAGCGCCGCTGTCCAAGATACACTTTCCAAGGCCAAGGTCACCCTCAGTCGCCTCCGGGAGGAGTTGATGCCGAAGGCTGAGCTGATCGATAACATGAACAAGCTGGTGGAGTCATTCGCCGGTGGTGTGCCTTCCGCCTACAAGAACTCCCTCCACGCGGCTGGCGCGTCCATGACACTCGCGATGGTGCAGGCCCACGGAGCTGATATCGATCCTTCCGCGGTGTCGAAGGCGATGTCTGTTGGCGCGGATGGTCAGCAGGTAGTCTTCGCTCCTTTTGCGACTACCTGTGCTAAATATGGCCACCACTTGATAAATACTATTGCGAAGTACTCGGAGGAGCTCCAATGTGCTAAGAAGGTGGTGAAAGCCTCGGCCTCAGGGGCCGGCGGAGAGTCAGTGGCGTCTGACACTGCCACGGACTTGATGAAGCCCCCGAAGCCGTTGAAGTCAAAGAAGCCAGCTGCTCCGTAGTTATCTTTTTGTAATAGTTGATTGATTGTTCTTTTGGTTTAAGAACATGCCTGCTGGCGAGTGTGTCTGTGAATACTTATGCCGATCCTGAATGCATATGTTCCCTTTGCCTTTATGTTAATTTGGTCGCCTTATTTGCCTCTGTCTTGACTTGTGGTAGGGTACATCAAGTGATCCCGTGGGGGGAACCCAGGACACGCCATCTCTTGATGATACAGTGGAACCACCGCGCTCCAGGGTAGAGGAGCTATCCTTGCTTTCGCGACTTCGTGATCGCGTGAAGCAGCTGGAGCGTGAGTTGCCCGTGATCCGCGGTAGCGCAGACGTGTGGAAGTCGAAGGCGGAAAAACTGCCGCTCGCGAGCAATATCTGCTTGGCGAGGTGACATAGCTGGGCGACCAGTTTAAGTGTTAGTTTGCTTATTCTCATCTTTTCCTTTGTAGTTACTCGCAGCGGTACTTTGTACTCATGCTATTGATGCTGCTTCGTGTAGTTGTTAGCGCGCGCCATCCGCAGGAGGAGAAGGATAGAATTGCCATTCGCCTTCATGATCTCACCCAGGAGCAACTTTAAGAGAGTGGATATTTCTGGGTAGATCATGATCGTGCGACTGCGTTGGCGACCCTGCAGGATCACGCATCACGAGTGCTGCTCTTCCTGAAGAAGTCGCAGTCGTGCTTGAAGAACATATATCGGGCGATGTTCTCGCTGGACGACACTCCATCAAGCCTGCTGGCTCTTCTTGCCAAATTTCAAGATCTGTCCACGGTTCGTGAGTGCGTGAGGCAGCAGTTGGTGGCTGGTGCCAAGGCTGCCCTCTCAATGGTGCGATTGCACAGGCCTGACGTGGATATTGCCGCCATTGCCTCTGGACCGCTAGCGCCACCAGCAGGATCTGCCTGGAGTATGGTACCGCACTATCAGGCGGTGGACCGTCCAGCAGAGGAGATCGTCGACTTCTTCGAGGAACAAACCAACGTTCTTCTGTTGCAAGAGTAGCCAAATTTGTATCCTGCACATAAGTGTACTTGTGTTGTAAAGTTTGTATAGATGTTGTAGATAATTTATTGTCGAATGTGTATAAAGAGCTTTGTTAGTATGAGGTGCGTTGCACTATGCGAGTCCTTTTCGTTAGCCTGGCCATCTTTTACCTCAGTCCCTTGTCAACCTGTCAGGTGCGTTGCAGCTGGGTTGAGTTTTTGTTAAGAGGTTCGATTGATGTGCCAGCTACTCAGGATATCGCGTTTTTGGTTCGAAGAACATATGTTTGTAGGGTGGTGCAGCCCCCGAGTATAAAAATTGACAAAGTGAAGGAGAACACGGAGTTTTGGGGCACTTAGCTTTTATTTATTCAAAGAATAGTGCGAGGTACAATGTGCGGCTAAGTAGCCTTGGCTGAGTAGCCTTATTTGCGATGTAAAAGTAAAAAACGACTAGGGGTAGAAGCGTCGCAGTTGTGCGACGTTCCAAGGGTTGGAGTATGCGACTCCTGTCTCTAAATCTTGAAGGCGATAGGCGCCACCTGGGATTACTTCTGTAATCACGTACGGTCCTTCCCAGGGGGACTCGAGCTTGAGATGCCCCTGCTGCTTCAGTCGCAGTACCAGGTCACCTTCGACGAAGGATCTGGGGCGAAGCCTTCTACTGTGGTAGTTGCGCAGGTTCTGCTGGTAGATCGTGGATCTTTCTGCGGCGATTTCTCTTGCTTCGTCAAGGAGGTCGACGGAGTCTTCGAGTGCAAGGGATGACTCTTGTTCGTTGTAAGCGACCACGCGCGATGCCTTGTACCGTACTTCGGCGGGTAGTACTACTTCTGCTCCGTGCACCATAAAGAATGACGTGTAGCCCATGGCGCTGTTTGGAGTTGTACGTAGGCTCCAGAGTACGGATTGCAGCTCATCTGGCCAGCAACCCGTGGCTTGTTCAAGTGGTCAAAGGAGTCGCTTCTTGATGCCGCTGCAGACGAGCCCGTTTGCTTTTTCCACCTGACCGTTGGTCTGTGGATGCGCTACTGAGGCGTAGCTGATGTTGATCCCCAGGTTCTCGCAGAATTCTTGGAACTCCTTGGATGTGAAGTTCGTCCCGTTGTTGGTGATGATGCTGTGCGGCACGCCGAAGCGGTAGACGATGGACTCGAAGAACTTGACTGCGCTGTGCCCTGATTGGTTGGTCACCGGCATGGCCTCGATCCACTTGGTGAATTTGTCGATTGCAACCAAGAGGTAGATGTAACCTCCGCGCGAGGACCTTGGAAGCTTGCCAACCATGTCGAGCCCCCACTGTGCGAAGGGCCATGCCAATGGAATATGCTGTAGCTCTGCGCCTGGTGCGTGTGGCTTGTCCGCGAATCGCTGGCAGGCATTGCATTTTTGGACTATGTCCTTGGCGTCGCGCATGGCCGTGGGCCAGTAAAATCCAGCTCGTAGAGCTTTGGCAATGAGGGCGCGACTGCCGGCGTGGTGCCCACAGGTCCCTTCGTGGATGTCGAGGAGAACTGCTCTTCCATCGGCCATGGAGACGCACCGTTGTAGCACTCCTGTGATGCTACGTTTATACAGTTCGCCGTTAATAACGGCGAATGCCTTGGAGCGCCGCGCGATGTGTCGTGCATCTGTCGGGTCGTCCGGTAGTCTCTTGCTGAGGAGGTACGTAATGTACGGCAGCGTCCAAGATTGCTCGATCATCATGACGCTCGTTGGTCCCTCGAGTCCTGTGTCCAACTCCAGGTCATCGAGTGCCATTGGCTCATTGGGTGGCGTAGCCCCCGAGTCCGTTGCTGCGCTTGTTTTCTTTTCTGCGGCCTTTGGCTTGATGGAGCGTTCGCATATGCGCTCGAGAAATACCCCAGGTGGTATGGGGGCGCAGGTAGAGACTATGTTGGCAAGTGCGTCCGCCTCCTCGTTGCTTTCGCGACCTACGTATCGCAACTCGCAACCATCGAAGTCTCCTTCGAGTGTATCGTAGAGGTCGCGATACGCGATCATGTTGTCGTTCAGTGCGTCGCACTCGTGCATTGTTTGGTTGACGACCAACTGGGAGTCGCCATATATGATGAGCCTCTTGGTGCCGCAAGCTTTTGCCATCCTCATCCCGTGCAACATGGCCTCGTATTAAGCCACATTGTTTGAGGTTGTGAACTGCATTCGCAGGATATACTTCAGCTTGTCCCGTTGAGGTGATGTCAGTATGACACCTGCGCCTGCTCCGTCTTTCCGCTTGGACCCATCGAAGTGCATTGTCCAAAGGTAGGACATATCTGGCTTGTCCGGGAGCTGGTTCTCCATCCAGTACACGAGAAAGTCAGGGAGCACTTGTGACTTGATTGCGTTGCGTTTTTCGTATGTGATGTCTCGTGGAGACAACTCTATTCCCCAAAGCGCGACTCGCCCCGTGGCGTCGGGGTTATTGAGGATATGTCCCAATGGGGCGTCGTTGACTACCACGATTGGGTGTTCCTGGAAGTAGTGGCGCAGTCGCCGGGCGGTCATAAAGACGCCGTACACCAGCTTCTGTTAGTGCGGGTACCGCTGTTTTGTTGGCGTGAGGACCTCGCTGAGGTAGTATACCGGGCGTTGTACGCCATGGACCTTGTTTTCCTCAGCTCGCTTGACGACGAGCACTGTGCTGACCACCTGGTTGGTGGCGGAGATGTACAGCAACAGTGGTTCCCTTTCTCGTGGAGTCACCAGTACTGGCGAAGTGGATAGCAGGCGCTTGAGATCTTCGAATGCTTCTTGCGCTTCATTGGTCCATTCGAATTTTTCAGATTTGCGGAGGAGCTGGTAGAAGGGCAGTGCCTTTTCACCCATCTGACTGATAAATCGACTGAGGGCCGTGATTCTTCCGGCCAGTTGCTGGACGCCTCTTATGTTCTTCGGCTTCTCCATGGCTAGTATGGCTTTTATCTTCTTTGGGTTTGCCTCGATTCCCCTCGCGGAGATGAGATATCTGACTAGCTTCCCAGATGGTACGCTTGGTACGCTGAAGGCGCATTTGTCCGGATTGAGCTTGATCCGGTAGCGATCGAGGTTGGCGAAAGTTTCACGCAAATTGTCGATTAGAGAGGCTTCCTCCTTGGTCTTGATTACTATGTCGTCGACATAGACTTGGATGTTGCGACCCAGTTGCTCCTTGAGGCAAGCCTGCATGCACCTCTGGTAGGTGGCTCCCGCGTTTTTTAGCCCGAAGGGCATTCTGTTGTAGCAGAACACACCAAAGGGCGTTGTAAATGTTGTGTTCTCCTGGTCTTCCTCCTTCATTCGAATTTGATTATAGCCTGAGTAGGCGTCGAGGAAGCAGAGGCGCTCGCATCCAGCGGTGGAGTCGATGATCTGGTCGATCCGTGGCAGCGGGAAGTGATCTTTTGGGCAGTGCTTGTTTAAAGAAGTGAAGTCCACGCACATCCATAGGATATCCGTGTCCTTTTTTGGTACCAGCACCGTATTGGCGAGCCAAGTGCTTTCCTTGATCTCGCGTATGAACTTGGCCTTGAGGAGTCTGTTGATCTCCATTCCGACTACCTGCGCTCGTGGCTCAGACAGTCGCCTGATTGTTTGCTTGACTGGCCTTGCGTCGAGGTTGACATTGAGTGCGTAATCGGCGAATTCCCTGGGAACTCCTCGCATGTCCGCGGGACACCAGGCAAAAATTTCCCAGTGCTCACGGAGGAATTCGACGAGCGCGAGTTCCTATGCGGGACTCAAGTTGTTCGCAATGAGGGCCGTCTTAGCGGGATCTGATGGATGGACCTGCACCTTCTTTGTGTGCATAGATGAGTCAAAGGAGAGGTCAGGTGAGCTTGGCCTACTCAGGGGAGGCAGACTGTTGTCTGTCGTCTCTTTCAGTCTTGCGAGTTCCTCCTGTATGCCGAAGGACTGGGAGATTCTGTTGAATTCCCTGTCACAACTGTCAGATCGCTCAAAGCTCCCGTTGATTGTTATGACGCCGTTGGGACCTGGCATTTTCATCTGCAGGTAGGCATAGTGGGGCACTTCCATGAACCTAGCGAATGCGACGCGCCCAAGGATGCAATGGTATTGTGAGGGCCAGTCGACGACCTCAAAGTCGATGCGCTCGCGCCGGAAGTTCTTCGGCGTGCCAAAGATGACTTCGAGGTTGATTTTGCCCAGGGGTATACGCCTTTCCCTGGGATAATGCCGTGGAACGTTGTTTCTAATGCCTCCAGGCAGGTTAGAGGGATCCTCATTGCTCGCAAAGTACTCGTGAATATGAGGTTGATGCCGCTTCCGCCATCCATGAAGACGCGACTCATGTCGAAACCTCCAATTTGCGCCTCAAGTACAAGGGGGCAATGACCTGGGCGAGGTATCTGAGGCGGGTGGTCACGTTTGTCGAAGGTGATGCACGACTCGCTGCCACTGAGGTACTCAGTGGTGGATGGTGGCGACTGCATGGCCAAGTTGACTTGGCGAGTGATGGCCTTCTGCACCCTGTTGGAGGGGTGCCCCTTTTGGATCACCATGGTACCCATGGCCCGTGGGTATGGTTCGCCCCCGTGGTGCTGATCCGGTGTGGCTCCGTTCAGGGGTGACCCAGGTGGTGGTGGTGGTGCGCCATGTGCCACGGCTCCTGGAGCGGCTCCGTAGCCTCTTTCGACTGCATTGCGGTTCATCCGAACCAATCCCTCGTGTAGCTTGAGGAACTCACGGCAGTCCTTGAGGAGGTGGCTGGACTTTCTCTTGCCATCATGCTTGTCGATGTAGAAGTGTACCGTGCATGGCCCGGACAATTTGTCCTCGATGGAGGTCACGGGTGCTTCACCGCGAGTGTGGCGTTGCCATACTTGCATGGTTTTCCCGGAGTCGCGGTATCCACCGCTGCGGTATCCACCGCTGCGGTATCCACCGCTGCGGTATCCGCTATTGCGGTTATCTTCGCGTCTATCGGCGTAGCCGGCCGCAACCATGTTGACATTGTCGCGGTCATCATAGATGCGCATGCGGCGCTTGCCTCGGCGGCGTCTGCGTTCGAGTTCTGCCTCCTCGTCGGAGTGAGCACGATTTTTTACTGAATCTTCTCCGTCGGCCCACCGATTTGTGATCTCCATCAGGTGGTCGATGGTCTGGGGCTTTGAGCGGCCTAGCTCCTCCCTGAGCTCTAGGCGGTGGACACCACCGTTGAATGCATCAATCGCGCGGTCTTCTGAGATGTTTTCTGCGGAATTCTTGATGATGGACCACCTTTGGATGTAGGAGCGCAGCGATTCGCCAGATCTTTGCTGGCAGCATCTCAGCTCTTCGATTGATGCGGGTCGTTTGTACGTGCCCTTAAAGTTGCGCACGAAACTGTAAACCAGCTCATCCCAACTGCGAATGGATCCGCGTGGGAGGTTATTGAGCCATGCCCGGGCGGCGCCCTGCAGTTGTAGCTGCAAGCATTGCATGGCAGTACTTTGACTGCCTCCGTGGAGCCTGACGGAGGAGATGTGGTCCTCTAGCCAGATCTTGGGGTCTTGCAGACCGTCAAATTTCGGGTTCTCCGATGGGAGTTTAAACTCTTTAGGCATTCGCTTCTGCCTAATGGATCTGCTAAAGCATTAGGCGCCGCAGAGCTCCCCATCTTCTTCTTCCGTGTCAGTCGACCGAGCATGTCGTGCCCTTGAGTTGTCGATCTTGCGCTGCGTGAGGTCGTCACGCGCATCGTAGTCGCGGTCGTGTCGCCGTGAGCGGCAGCATCGAGACAGGTCGTGACTGTCATCGCTGGATGAGGGCGAGGAGTGGCGCTTTGCTAGCGCTTTGCCCTTTTTTGGGTCTGGTACTGGCTCCTTGTCGAGGGCGGCCTCGATTAACCCCATACCCGCGATCGTAGATCGGTGCATGGCAGTTCGGGGATCTCCAGCTGGCGGCTGGTTATTGAGGAGGTACATGGTGGCTGCCGTCACCGCAGCCTGCGGCATCCTGGGAACCATGTTGCCTCTCGTGTCGACTGTCATAGAGCCGAAGTCGAGGACTTTCACGGCCTCTATGCGCTCTTGTTCGGTGAGGTGAGCCATCCGCGACTACCTCTTCTTGACGAGGTATTCGTTGCTTCTTGAGGAGGATCCTCCGTAGGAGGAGAGCCCAGCATGACCAAGGCTCGATTCGTCCGTTGCCTTTTTACGCGCCTCAAGTTGCGCGATTGTTTGCAGTTGGCGCTTGAATTCTTCCTTCAGGAGCCAGTGATAGCCCATCAGCAGTTCCTGCGGGGACCCAAAGGGTAGAGGTGTGCCCCGTAGGGCTTCGCGACAGCGATCCCACTCTTGCTCATTGAGCTTGATTACGACGCGTTCGTCGGTTTTCTCATTGATTATGCTGGGAGGTTCGACTACTCCTCCTTTGTTGACGGGAGCGCAATTGCCGCGATTACCGCCGTTGCCACCGTTGCCGGCATTGGGTGGATCGGTGCCGTTACCGGTGTTACCACCGTTGTCGCGATTGGCGGAGGTGTCGCCTGCGTTGATGATGGCGCACATGAAGTGATTAGGGAAGCTGTTGCTTCCACAACTTTCAGATCCAAAACCGTAGGTTCCATCTTCAGTGGCCAGATCGCTCAGATCGAAATCGCGACTGCTGTCGCTGATCGTATTCTCGACTGCCACCGGGGCGTTGAGCTCGCTGAGGGTGCTGATCGATGGAGGGAACCATGATGCCGGGGCAATCGCCGGTGCTGTCGGCTGATCAAGCATGCGAAGCGTGCCCATCTGACCAACTTGGAAGCAGAAGCTCCCAATCGCCAGGCTGATTCCGTCGCCCACAAACTCGAAGGCCGGGTGGGTGGCCGGCGTGTGGACGTGAAGTCGAAGGCGCCGAAGAGCTGGCGAATCTCCGCGGTTGCGGAGTTGTAGGTCGTAGTTGATGGGGCCGAAGAAGCCGCAACATCAGCACTCCCAATTCCCACAGACGGCGCCAATTGACGAGGGTTTAACTCATCAATGCCCATTGTTATGGACTTGGGTTTTGTAGAAGGAGGGAGCGCTGGAGACATCTATCAGCTAGCAAACAAGCACACAGGGGACGAAGGATTTACCCAGGTTCAGGCCTCATAGAGGTCCCTACTCCTGCTTGTCTGCTCGTGGAATTATCGAAGGAGTCAAAAGTTACCATGGTGCGCAAATGCAATCTGGCGAGGGTTTTGGAAACTAGGGTTGCGTGTGTCGTCCTCGCCGCCCCCTCCTGGCCTTTATATAGATAGGCTAGGTCTCGGGTAGCAGGTCGAGTCGGTTACAAGTTAGGGTTTTCCCCTTCAAACTTTCTATCTTTAGCTTCTTCTTGTTCTTCAAGCAATCGAGAGTTCGCAGGTTACTCGAGTCCTTTCATCCGGGCCTTGGCGACACCGTGGGCCTGTACGTATTTGGACCGTATATACCAAGCTCGAGTACCTGCAGGGTATACCCATGTCAACCAGTGACCGCGGAGTTCCTTTATTAACTTATATAGACCGTTTGTGTGAGAAGCTCGAGTCAGAACAGTGCATACGAGTAGTTCAAAAGGAATTGACGAGATTTGTGATGAGGGAGATCATTGATGAAAGGGGAGAACATTATGCGGAGGATGTCAAACTCAATATGTGATCTCAATATAAGATGTGATCTCAATATGTGAATCAATGTATACTATATATGTAGTAGTATAGAATATGTGTATGTAAACATGTTTGAAATTATAATGAAACACAAATTGGAAAAGAAACAAAATGGAAAAAAACAAAATGAAAAACGAAACACAAAATCGTGCCGCGGCTGAGAAAATGTTGGGTCCGCAGCATAGAAAACAAAAAATTTCCTACGATGAGAACTATACACCAAGATCTATCTACTAGATACAGAGCAACGGGTGGACATACATCCATGGAGAACTTACCCTCGAAGACAATGAGTTTTGTTAACGAGTAGGAACTCGTGGTTGATGTAGTCGTACGCTTGCCGATCTCAAGATCATGTGGAAGTCCGACAGGTCCAGCAGCTCCAGCACCATCAAGTCCAGCACCGCAAAGTAGCGGTGCATCCGTGATCGCACACACGTCCGGTCCACCGAACAACCTCCGCCTCCTAGCTCCAGCGATGCAGCGGAAGCAGCAACTCCTTTCTAGATAAAGCCACCGGGAACATGTATCTCGCTAATCCGAGACCATGGGGAATAACTAGAGGGAGAAGAGAACCTTCATGAGGAGGTGGTGCAAGATGAGAGGAGGGAGTGGGGGGCCTTTTATAGGGAGAGGGGGGGGGGGGCAGCCCCTCACCATGGCCGGCGGCCAAGGGAGGTGCCCCCACCTCTTCCACATTCATGTGGGTGGAGCTCCCACTCACATAATTAGCCACCCACTCAAAATTCCACTCACCTCCATTAAATTTCCACCAAATTTAATGCAAGTTCTCATTAAATAAAAAACTTTTATTTATTTTATTCAGAATTTTGTCAATTACATTAATTAACAAACATTCACATAAAACCCCCTGCAACATTTCAATATCACATGCAGAACCAGTTTCTGCAATTTCACCCGAAACAATTCCGGTTTCCATCGACATGATTCCAGCGCTTTCTTAAATCTTTATCTGAAAACATATTTCCTCCTAAATGGTGTCGGTATCCCTTAAGTGTGGCACCCTACGGTTCGTGAATAATGCAGACATGATCGAGACCCCTCTCCGATCAATAATCAGCAGCGGGACCTAGAGATCCATACTGAGTCCCACATATTCAACGATGACTCTTGTGATCGTGTGAACCTTTAACGTCGTAACTAAATCCCTTTGTCTCGCGATACATTACATGTCAGAGATTCGATCATCGGTATCCAAATACCTAGTTTGATCTCGTTACCGACATGCACTCTTTTCTCGTTCCCGTGATATAACATTCTAGTGATCACATCACTTGCTTGCAAGCTATTTCAATGTGATATCACCGAGAGGGTCCAGAGTATATCTATCCGTCATCGGGATGGACAAATCCCACTCTTGATCCATGAGCCTCAACATAACACCTTCGTAGCACTGAACCCACCTTTATAGTCACCCTATTACGGTGTGACGTTTGATGTTATCAAGATACTCTTCCGGTGTTAGCAATTAACATGATCTCATGGTCTAAGGACTAAGATTACTTCGTATGATGTTATAGCAATATAAACATAATGACTCTGATCATAATTCTATACTTCGGATGAATGTTCATCACATCATTCCACCAATGTTGTGACCTCGTTATTAACGACATCCAATGTCCATGATCAGGAAACCTTGATCATCTTGTTAATCAACGAGCTAGTTTATAAGAGAGGCATAACTAGGAACTTTCCTTTTGTTTATTAAACACACATGTATTAACGTTTCCAAATTAATACAATTATAGCATGCAAAATAAACATTTAACATAAACATGGAATAAGATAATAACCACTTTATTATTGCCTCTCGGGCATATTCCCTTCAGTCTCCCACTTGCACTAGAGTCAATAATCTAGTTTGAAAAACTTTGCGTATTGAACACCTATGGCTTTCTGGTGTTGCATATACGCGATTGCTAGTGGTTAACATAATCTCCGACTCTGACAGTTTCAGGTCCATGTGTATTTGCATGTCTTTGCATCTCAACGCATCACTCATTCTCAAATGAGATGGCATTGTATAAATTTGGTCCTTTGGTGAGACCTTTAGTTCGTTCGGGTTAAAATATGTTGATACTATTGTCACACAACATATCTTCATAGTATTAGCCCACTTTGAACCACACCTAGTTTGATAACAAACTACTTAACACAAATGCCCTCATATGCTGCTACTATAGCAGTCATATACTTAGCCTTTTGTTGTAGTATCCGTCACAATGTCTCAACTTTGGAACTCATCCAAATCCATCATGGAACATCCTTTCCATTACATTGTGCCACCCATATTCTAAAGTGAGATAAATTTAATTTGTATCTTGTGACAAAACTAGTATCAATGTAACACTTTACAATGAACTACCTTTAACTATTTGTCACTTATACATTATATATTCTTAGTTCTTCCAAAAGCTCATAAGAATATCTTTAATATTGTCCAATGATCATCTTATGAATCATTCTGGTATATGCTCATAACATTTAGAGCATAGGACATTATGGATATATACATATTTTGGTATAATCGATCAAAATCTTCATGTGATTTTACTCACCAAGTGTTGAAACACTTGAATTTTGATACAATCCTTTCCATGCAGCAAGAACCTTTCTTGTTGTTTCCATATTGAACCCTTTCAATATCTCATATATGTATGTCTGGCACAACCATATTAGTGCCTTAATCTATCCATATAGATATTGATGCCTAATATTCTATGTTTGCCCAAGTCTTTCATCGAAATCTTATTTTAATGAAATCCTTAACTTGTTTTAATTCAAGATACATCATTTTCAATCAACAATATGTCCTCTACATAATGTATTATAAATATGTCTCAGCGCTCCCACTTAATTTCTTGCAAATGCAAGCATCTTCATCATCTCCGATGAATTTAAACTCTTTTAATAGTTTCATCATGGTGAAGATTCCAACTCTGCTATGCTTACTTCAACTATTGAAGTTTACATGCCCTTTTAGCACCCTTTGAATTAACAAAACCCTACGGACCATGTCATGTACATGTCCTAGGTTACCGTTCTATTAGAAGAACCTTGTTTTGTTTATTCAATTACCATATACCAAATTATATGTAGTGGTTGCTACATTAATCCGTCAAGACTATATATCGCTATGAAAGATCAAATCTTGTCATAGTCAACTCGTTGAACATTATCGTAAACTTCTTTCCGACATGTCGACTATTTCATAGATGTTAAACATCCATGTCTTATTTCTTTATAGATCCAAACACGACCGATAGGCTTCACGCCTTTTTGGAGGGTCTTCCAAGTTCAGAAACTTGATTTCTCGTGTATGGATACTATCACGGATTCTATGACTTCTAGTCATTTTATGGAGTCAGGGCCCATCATCATTTCTTTGCATGCAGTCGGTTCATCATTGTCAAAACAATAACGACTTCTGTTTCAAATCTTACTATTTGATTCTTACCGACCCACATGGTTCAATAAGAACTCTAATCTCCAAGATTACACCCTTTGTAATCACGGGAGCCATGAGCATTGTGGCCGCCACCGGGACACTTTCCGGCGCTGCGCTACTCAGCACATATAGCTAAGGTTCAACAACCTCATCAAAGTTCTATTGTCCTCCCACATAACTTTTCACGAAAAATTCCTTCTCAAGAAACTTGACGTTCCAAGCGACAAACTCTTTTGTCTTCGGTGTTATGGAGGAATTCCCAACAAATTCTTTGGGATAACCTACAAAGACGTGCTTATCCGACTTTGGTTGTAAACATTCTACTTATGCATAGCATACCAAAATTTAAGAAAAGACAATTCGGGTTTTATCCCAAACCATAACTCATATGGTGTCATTTCAACGGATCACGATCGTGCTCTTTTCAGTGTAAAAGCGACAATCTCTAAAGCTTTAATCTTTAAAACATAATGGCAGTTTTATAAATGACACCTTTGATCTTACCATGTCAAACAAGGTTTGATTTGATCTCTCGAATATGCCATACTCCTATGGTTTGTCGGGAAACACAAATCATGGAACAATTCCTCAAGTCTTAGGTGTTTTTGCTAAACATGTAACTCAAATATCTTCCTTTATGATCGAATCATAAACTCTTTATTTTCTTGTTACAATGATTTTCCACTTCATCTTGAAAGTCTTTGAACAACTTTCAAATGTTTCATACTTCTTCCTTATTAAGTAAATATACAGATATATTCACTCAAATTTTTGAAGAAAGCATATGAAGCAAAAATATCCATCGCATATGGCTACACATAATGGACGCACATCAGCATGCACAATTTCCAATAAGCTAGTCATCTGTTCCTCTTTGGCCTATGGACGGAGTTTCAATTATCTCGAGGAAAGTCTCACATGCGTCAATTAATCAAAATCAAAGACTCCAAAATTCCATCAACATGGAGTTTCTTCATGTTTTCTTTCAAATATAATTTAAAAAGCGATGTCACTTCATAAGTGATCCTTCAATCATTTGTCTTGCGACATTTTAGCAATAGTGTTTATGGATGTGATTTCTCCCACTAGACTTGTAAAAGTTCATCCATCCTTTATGGAATACGGTAATTATTTGAACAACCATTGTTCTCGTAATACCGGAACAAAATAAAAATTATTAAAACAAATCTTGAAGGCTAGGTTTGACGACAACGAAAAACACAATAACACTTTATTTGTTTTCGATGAACATCATCACTCATTCTCTTGCTAGTTACTTAGGCCATTGTAGTTCATGAATTGCGTTGTCCTGTATGACACTTCATACCAACCAATTCGGTATCCAATACCGGTATCCAATACCTAAGAGCCACATTGTTTAACAAGCAAGGAATACAGCCATAACATGTATATCTTCTATATACCTAAGTTGGATATCTCCAACCTTTTATTTTCTGCCAAATATTTTATAGATTCTCTTTCAACAATTCCTTTTCTTTTAAAAGAATCTATCAACATCAATAGTGGTGTCATCAACATGACACATGGTACAAAGCTTGTATATAGTCAAATACTAATACCTTTGGACTTGCACTTTGAAGTGGATCACCATGATCAAATGTTTGGCATTCTTTCAAAAATCCATTCTTTAGTAATCTATTAGTGTAGTAAACATTTTACTTACATCTTCTATTCATCCTTATCATGACAACTTTCATGATCAAGCTACTATAGCTTATAAGGAAGAATCACGAGTATAATATCAGTTCCCAAAACCTTTTTAGTAGATTCGGATGCCTAGCATCTCTATCCTTCACAAATTCTCATACAATATGAGAACATGTATTTTGCTAAATTATACTCTATCATAATGCAACCAAAAAACATTGTTTCAGATATCACAATATCTTTCACACATGATGGTTTCTGAAACAATTTTCAGCTCCAATATAATCTTGATATTAAAACAACTTTTGAATATCAATAATCATGGAGGCAAATATGATACTTTAGATACTAACATTGGAATTCTTACTATTTATTTAATACTACTTATTAAACTTCATGGAGTAAATAGAGTTTGCTGAAAGTTTGCAATAGGACTTATAAACTTTAAATTGACATTCAAAACAATACGATACCAGTTCGTAAAGTAAATATCCAGAATTCTATAGTTCTATTATCTCAAATAAAACTAAGTATAAGGGAGTGAACAGATGCCAATGACTACAACAAAATTATGCAAATTCACTTCGATTTAGTTTATGACAAATAGAGTTCGACTAATCCAAATTAGAAATAAACTCCCACTCAAAAACGACATCCCTCGTGCCTTTTTGGTGATTACATGAACCAAATCCACTACACCAAGTCCGATCATCACGTGAGTCGGTGTAGCTTCAAAGGCGAGCATCTATATGGGCATCATATCAACTATATGACTCATGCTTAACCTTTCGGTCCATGTTCCGAGGCCATGTCTGTACATGCTAGGCTCGCCAAGTAAGAACCTTAGTATTCGCGTGTGTAAAATTGTCTTACACATGTTGTATGAAAGTGTAGAGTCGAGAACACCCGATCATCACGTGATGCCTCAAAACACGATCCATATAACGGTGCATACTTAAGGAAGAACACATTTTATCTTGATATCTAAAATGAGGGATCATCTTATAATGCTACCAAAAGTGCCAAACTAGCAATATAAGATGCTAACACCTAATGTGTGAAGTGAGGTGATATGGTCCATGCATTTGATCTCTATCATTTGCATCGTGGTATGATCTCTATCATTCCTTTATGTGTAAGGCCAAGGTCTATGGAACTTACACGTTAAGTGAGTTGTAAGAGTATCTATCATACATCTACTTACAACAATACCATATCAAGACACTAGCCCAACAACGATCTAAACTAGACGCCTCTAATTTATCAATTGCAAGTTTTACGTGGCTTGGGGCTTTCGGAGATACAACCGGTCTTACCTAAAAACATGAACCACAACGAGGATAACCAAGTTATTAGCAACTCGTTGTAAATCAGATATTGACTATAGTAGGAGAGACAGACACTCGCCAGCCACTTATGCAAAACTAGTTGCATGTCAGTCGTGGAACCGGTCTCATGTACGATGACATGTAAGGTTGGCCCGGGCCGCTTCATCCCACTATGCCACCAATATCCAAAGTACATAGAAGATGCAATACCATGATCATCATCGCCCACATATAAACATATGTGTACTACCCGTGCAAAGCACCTACGCATAGATCAGGCTCTGATACCACTGTTGGGTCCGCAGCATACAAAACAAAAAAATTCCTACGATGAGAACTATACGCCAAGATCTATCTACTAGATACAGAGCAATGGGTGGACATACATCCATGGAGAACTTACCCTCGAAGACAACGAGTTTTGTTAACGAGTAGGAACTCGTGGTTGATGTAGTCGTACGCTTGCCGATCTCAAGATCATGTGGAAGTCCGACAGGTCCAGCAGCTCCAGCACCATCAAGTCCAGCACCGCAAAGTAGTGGTGCATCCGTGATCGCACGTACGTCCGGTCCACCGAACAACCTCCGCCTCCTCGCTCCAGCGATGCAGCGGAAGCAGCAACTCCTTTCCAGATAAAGCCACCGGGAACATGTATCTCGCTAATCCGAGACCATGGGGAATAACTAGAGGGAGAAGAGAACCTTCACGAGGAGGTGGTGCAAGATGAGAGGAGGGAGTGGGGGCCTTTTATAGGGAGAGGGGGGTAGCCCCTCACCATGGCCGGCGGCCAAGGGAGGTGCCCCCACCTCTTCCACATTCATGTGGGTGGAGCTCCCACTCACATAATTAGCCACCCACTCAAAATTCCACTCACCTCCATTAAATTTCCACCAAATTTAATGCAAGTTCTCATTAAATAAAACACTTTTATTTATTTTATTCAGAATTTTGTCAATTACATTAATTAACAAACATTCACATAAAACCCCCTGCAACATTTCAATATCACATGCAGAACCAGTTTCTGCAATTTCACCTGAAACAATTCCGGTTTCCATCGAAATGATTCTAGCGCTTTCTTAAATCTTTATCTGAAAACATATTTGCTCCTAAATGGTGTCGGTATCCCTTAAGTGTGTCACCCTACGGTTCGTGAATAATGCAGACATGATCGAGACCCCTCTCTGATCAATAATCAGCAGCGGGACCTGGAGATCCATACTGACTCCCACATATTCAACGATGACTCTTGTGATCGTGTGAACCTTTAACGTCGTAACTAAATCCCTTTGTATCGCGATATATTACATGTCCGAGATTCGATCATCGGTATCCAAATACCTAGTTTGATCTCGTTACCGACATGCACTCTTTTCTCGTTCCCGTGATATAACATTCTAGTGATCACATCACTTGCTTACAAGCTATTTCAATGTGATATCACCGAGAGGGCCCAGAGTATATCTATCCGTCATCGGGATGGAAAAATCCCACTCTTGATCCATGAGCCTCAACATAACACCTTCGTAGCACTGAACCCACCTTTATAGTCACCCTATTACGGTGTGACGTTTGATGTTATCAAGATACTCTTCCGGTGTTAGCAATTAACATGATCTCATGGTCTAAGGACTAAGATTACTTCGTATGATGTTATAGCAATAAAAACATAATGACTCTGATCGTAATGCTATACTTCGGATGAATGTTCATCACATCATTCCACCAATGTTGTGACCTCGTTATTAACGACATCCAATGTCCATGATCAGGAAACCTTGATCATCTTGTTAATCAACGAGCTAGTTTATAAGAGAGGCATAACTAGGAACTTTCCTTTTGTTTATTAAACACACATGTATTAACGTTTCCAAATTAATACAATTATAGCATGCAAAATAAACATTTATCATAAACATGGAATAAGATAATAACCACTTTATTATTGCCTCTTGGGCATATTCCCTTAAGAAAACACACGATTCTCTACTGCGTCGTGAAAGCTTTAGTCCCAGGTCGTGTTACGGCCCGGGACTAGAGTTCCTCTAGCCCCTGCCGCGTTGCCGCTACCACGTGGTGGCCTCTACCAACCGGGACTAGAGATAGAGGCCTCTAGTCCCGAATTCGCAGTCCCGAGTGCCAGACCGGGACTAGAGGCCCGTTTTCCACTAGTAAGCACGACCAAAGGGCACCAGTGGAAAACGGGCTCCAGTCCCGGCCCGTAAGGGGCTTTAGTCCCGGTCCTGGTAACCGGGACTGGAGGGGCGGGACTAAAGGCCCACCCACTAGTCCCGACCCTCTTACCAGCCGGGACCAATGGGCATCCACGTGGCTGTCTCTGCGGGCGCTGGGTGCCCCCCATTAGTCCCGGTTCCTATTACGAACCGGGACAAATGGTTCTCTGGCGCGGCAGAATTTTAGGCACTTTCTCTGCCGCGGCAGAGAATTCAATTTGTATCCTTTTTTTTCATTTCAAAATAGTTTTCTACGCTACCACATACCGTACATGTTCGTGCATACATAAGATAACTTCTCTTAAGATCGAGCATACAAATATATACATGATAGTTACACATGGAGATCACAATTATCGGGACTAGAGCCCGTCTATTCAATTACACAGTTGGGGATCATCGGCACCTATTCACACTAAATTCTCCGACGTCATCTATCATCTTGTTCAACAAGAATCCTGCCAGTTCTTCAGCAATTTCTACTACGCGTTGCTGTGGTAGGAGCTGATCCCGCATTTTCTTGAACTATATAAGAAAAGGAGATCATGAATATCAATCATGATAACAAAAAGTGAAGGTAATAAAAATAATGTTATGAATGTATTGCTTACATCGACTCTATAATCATTCAGCTCACTGGTAAACGTGCGAATGGACTTGCAAACGTAGAATCCACATAGATTCGTCTTCGGTGGCTACCTCACGCACTTTACGAGAATAGAATTCAATCAAAATAATAATCCAGCATCATAATTGTATTGAAACTAGAAGTAAAGAGATGAGCGTACTACTTACCGAGACCGGCTTAAACGTCAGCTTCTCATTAAAGTCACCCGTAACCGCACTCTTGAACTGGTTACAAACCCTACCCAGCAAAGAAAATGAATGAGTTATTTATTACGTGATATCTCAGGAAATCAACGAAAGAGACCGATGTAGCGCGAAAATTACCTCTGGAGCATGTCCTGCATGTCCCTAAACATTTCCAGGGGTCTCTTTAATGGGTCCATGACTTCAACTCTTCCCTTATCAAGTTGAATGTCCATGAGAATCTAGTGGAAACTGTACACGTTTATATATACATCAGTAACTCATCAATTACACTAAACATCGAGTAAGCAAAAGAGAATGTGTACAATAGAGTAAGACCCTCATGCGAAATTGTAAGGAAACAGTATGCGGTCATAGAAATTTTCCTCCGTTAGAAACCTCAGAAGGTTTTCCTGCGTCTCCTCGGGTTTTGTCGTTAGCGTCTTTACATGTATTTTATCTGGGTCAATGAACCCAACACTAAATATTGACCTTCTTTTACATTCCATGATCTTCATTCTGCATAATAATAGAGTACAAAAGGATATAATTAGGATAATTACATGCAATGAACTGAACAACTGAAAAATGAACAACTTATATATAGACAATGAATTCAACAACTTACAGACAATAGAAACTCATGAGACTTTTGTCGAGGGCGTCGAAAGTGTATAACTGGAAGAGTTCTGGAAACTCAACATGGACCTCTTCTTCTCGGAAGTAGTAGTCATGTGGGACTTTCGCCACGATCATTATTCTCTCCTGATTTACGGCTTTCAAGTACCATTTATGTAAAATCCGCATTTGTGTTGGCAGTTGTTGGAACTGCTCAAAGCTGACCAGAGGCTTCCCTAGGACATATGTAGGGACTACCTGAGCCTTGGGTAACTTGTTGTCCTGGGAACCTAGCAATTCCTCAACAGTCACATTCATAGAGGCCGCAAGCTTCTTAGCTTCTTCCATATCCTGTTGGGGAATGTCATAGGATAACACCTGGAGGGGTGGGATCGATGTTTTGGCCTGTTCCCCGAGCTGGGGGACGTCCATTCTTTTCTCGGTTGCACTTTGACCTGACGATTTGCTCCCGCTTGCATTTCTACTTGATTTGCTCTTCTTCACTACCTTCTGAAGTGTGCGTCGATAGTCATCTGGCTTATGGTGCAATTCATATTGCGATTTTTTGTTCAGAAAAGAAAGTGCATACGCTTTTTGCTTCTCAGTGTATACCGGGGCGGGCTCGGGTTTCTTCTTTTGAAGCTGCGCAACACATTCGGCCTTTACGATCATGTCGGTTTCCTCGTCAGTATGATCGTAAGGTCTGATGGGAACATTCTTACGAGGTACTCTTGGGAGGGGCGACATTTGTCGTTTTGGGCTCCTGCGTCGTTTAGTACTAATCGGAGGCTGCAGCGGAGATCGAGATGGACTCGGGCTGTGGTGGTCGTAGTCATGGGGTGGGCTTCTTGGAGGTGAAGGTGACATGCGACCACTCGGAGGCGGTGTTGGCTTTGGCGTCCATCCTAGAAGCTTGATGTTGTTCTTGTCCCATAGAATGATACCACCTAGTACTTCTCCGAGTGTCCTCTCACCTTCAGGTCCAGGGATGTCAAGCTCCATTGAGTCCCACCCCATTGCGATTTCATCCACAACAACTTTAGCATAGCCAGCTGGAATCTCACGGCCATGCCAGCGTGCGCCAGGTGGACAAGGTAAAGCACATCCGACCGCCACCTTGATGGATAGGTTCTTCACCTTCTGATGGAGCTCACAAGATGCTTGCTCCTTGATTCCATCCACAGGGTAGCCAAGACCGCCATCTACCATACGTGCATCGTCATAAGGGACCTCCGATTCAGCCACGCTGCTTTTCCGCTGAGGTGGGACGGCGGTAATATCGAGTACAGGATCTTGCAGGCGCGCTGCTCCTCGAAGTTCGTCAATCTGTTGCTGATGCATTCAAAGTGTTCCTAGCAACTCGGTGAACCTGTCTCCCTCCTCCTCCTGCCGTCGCCTCTTTGCTCTCTCTCGGCTCCTATAAGTATCTCTGTCTTTGGGAAACCCTATCTCCCACGTATAACTAGGGCCAAGGCCTCGTACACGTCCTCCGTGTTCGTCATTCCCGAGGACCTTTGTCAGCAAGTCTTTCTCTCTATCGGGACGGAACTTTGTTGTCCCCGCTTTAATCTCCTTCACCACTTTCTGCCATGTATCCCGGGGTATCCTAATCCCGTCACTGCAAATAAGGTCCCCTGTACTTTCTTCATACTCACTCCCATGCCCAAGGAACCAATTCCTTGCCCTCAGATCCCATTCTTCGCGTATTGGTTCTGGAGTGATCCCTTTAGCAAGCAGCTCATTCTCTTTAGCATCCCACTTTGGCATGGCAGCCGCGTAGCCCCCTGGCCCCAGGTGATGGTGATATTTCTTCATCGCGGCATTTTTCTTGTTTTTTTCCGACATTTCCATAGCAGGTTGTGACTCCTAGTACTTCACAAATGCATCCCAATTAGCCTGCTACTTTGTTAGATAGCATTCAAATTTAGGAGTCTTCTTCATCTTCTGATACTTTTGCCATAATGCTTTCTTCCAGTTCTTGAATAGTTCGGCCATCTTCGTAAGAGTCCACTGCTTGACTTTCTTCCTCAATGCAGCTGTGTCGGCATCATCCTCACATTCTGGCAGGGTGAAATGTGTCATGAGGTCATTCCAAAGACCCTCTTTGCACCTGTCGGCGACATACTCACCCTCTTTCGCCCCTTTGGTCTTATTCCACTCTTGAACGGTGATCGGGATGCGATCCCTAACCATTACTCCGCATTGTTGTTTAAATACAGTTCTAGCCTTTTCGGGTTCCACCGGTTCACCCCGTGGTGATACCCGCGTAATTGTATAACGCGTAGATGCGTCCAACTTTTTGGCCGGGCCTCGTTTGGAATATTTTTTGCTCGATGTGGAGGCCTAAGAGAAGAAACATTCGTCAATTTATATATATACAACTCAGTTAATGCATCTACTGATCACCAGACGTCATATATATACCTCGCCGTTGGCTTCTCCACCACCGGAGCCATCGGCTTCTCCACCACCAGAGCCATCGGCTTCTCTACCACCGGAGCCGTCAGCTTCTCCTTGATCATTTCAGTCGACCTCCTCTCCCTCACCGGAGGGGTTCAAATAAATCGACAGAGATTCGGGTGGATCAACATGGGGGGTGTCGTGGATCATATCCTCGAGAATTTCTTCCTGTGCTAGGTCTCTCTAGATTGGATCCATAGTTTTCTACAAAATGCACACAATAACATTTTTCATTCAATATTGCTGCATAAAATAATACTAAACAATAATATGAACACGCAATTTGCTACAATAATACTAAGTCTGGGGGCCCGCGAGCACTACCACCCTAACCCTAAGTCCGGTGGCCCGCGAGCACCACCACCCTAACCCTAAGTCCGGCTGCCCGCAAGCACCACCACCCTAACCCTAAGTCCGGCTGCCCGCGAGCACTACCATCCTAACTCTAAGTCCGGTGGCCCACGAGCACCACCACCCTAACCCTAAGTACGGGGGCCCGCGATCACTACCACATTAACCCTAAGTCCAGGGGCCCGCGAGCACTACCACCCTAACCCTAAGTCCGGTGGCCCGCGAGCACCACCACCCTAACCCTAAGTCCGGGGGCCCGCGAGCACTACCACCCTAACCCTAAGTCTGGTGGCCCGCGAGCACCACCACCCTAACCCTAAGTCCGGCTGCCCGTGAGCACTACCACCCTAACCCTAAGTCCGGGGGCCCGCGAGCACTACCACCCTAACCCTAAGTCCGGTGGCCCGTGATACATTGCAAATGTATCTATAATTTTTGATGTTCTATGCTTAGTTTTATCCACTTTCTTGTGTTTTGTTCCAACTTTGGAGTACTTTTATTATGATTTCTTGGACTAACCTATTAACAAGAGCCACAGTGCCAGCTACCTATTTTCTGTTGTTTTTGGTTCTAGAAAAGTCAGAAAATGAATATTCTCGGAATTGGACGGGACAAAAGCCAAAGTGCCTATTTTTCCGGAAGGGATCAAGTGCCAGAATACAGACGGAAAAGGGCTAGGGGCCATCCACACCACCTGGCCGTGCGGCCAGGCCTTGCCCTCGCCAGACTGTGGTCTGGCCGACCCCAGCACCCCCTCGGCCTCTCCTTCCGCCTATAAGTTTCCCTCGGGACAAAAACCCTAGGCACCCGATCAAAAATCCACGAAAGAGTCTGTAGCCACCGTCGTCTCTGTCCCTAGATCGGGGGGGATCTGAAGCTCTTCCTGGCACCCTGGAGGCCTTCTTCATCACCATGCAAGCCTCTGGTGTGATGCGTGAGTAGTTCATCCTTGGACTATGGATCCATGTAGTAGCTAGATGGCTGGTTTCTCGTCCTTTGTGCTTTCATGTTTAGATCTCGTGAGCTCCGTTCATGATCAAGATCATCTATTTGTAATTCATACATGTTGTGTTTGTGGGGATCCGATGGATATTGGGATGCTATTTCAGATTGATTATTGATTCTATCATGTCTTTGTTATTTGAGATCTTGCATGCTTTCCGTTGTTTGTAGCTATCTTGGCCAAGTAGATGCTAGCAACTCCAAGAGTTAGTATTTATGCTCGATAGTGGGTTCATGCCTCTGGTAATCTGGGGAAGTGACAGAAATCTCTAAGGTACTAGATGTGTTGTTGCTACTAGGGAGAAAACAACGATCCTTTGTTCATAGAACAATTGTATTGTTTACTTTACACGCAGTTCGTAAAGCAATAATCTGTTGCTTGCAACTTAATACTGGAGGGGGTTCGGATGATAACCTGAAGGTGGATTATTAGTCATAGATGCAGTTGGATGGTGGTCTATGTATTATGTTGTAATGCCCAATCAAGTCTCAAAGGAGTCAAGATGATTAGTATATGCATGTATTGCTTTCTCGGTGTTTGTCAATTGCCCCGCTGTAGTTTGTTCACCCAGCATGTTTGCTATCTTAAGAAGAGCCACCTCTAGTGAACTATGGATCCCGGTCCTTTACTTTACATACAATCTACAATCTTTTACTACTTTGTGTTTACTTTCTGCAAACTTTTACTTCTTTCCATTCGATACGTTTAATCCTTTGTTTTCTGCAAAACACGGTGAGATTGACAACCTCATCGCAAGTTGGGGACAAAGTTCTGTGGTTGTGTTGTGCAGGTCTCCACGTTGCTACTAGCACCGGTAGTGCGCCCTACCAAAGCTCAGCTAGTAACACCTTTGGGGTGTTTCCTTGCTCCTACTGGTTCGATTAAACCTTGGTTTCATAACTGAGGGAAACTTGATGCTGTACTCATCATACCTTCCTCTTGGGGTTCCCAACAAGCTCTACATAAACACCGCCATCAAGCATTTTTCTGGGCGCCGTGCATTGAGCCATCAAGCGTTTTTCTGGCGCCGTTGCCGGGGAGTCAAGGACATCTTCACAAGGGGAGTCCCTCATAACCAATCTCTTTACTTTGTTGTTTTTGTTTTGCTTAGTTTCTTTTTGCTTTGTTTTCTTGTTTTGTTCTTCAAAAAACACAAAAAAATTAGTTTTACTTGTTTTTCTTTCTTATTTGAAAACCCAAAAAATGACTACTCTTGAAAACACCAAGTTGTGTGACTTCACTAGCACCAACAACAATGATTTTATGAGCACTCCTATTGCTCCACCTATGGCTGAAAATACTTTCTTTACAACCTGCTTTGCTCAATCTTGTTATGAGAGAACAATTTTCTGGTATTGGTAATGAAGATGCTGCTTCCCATCTAACTAACTTTGTTGAACTTTGTGAGATGTAAAAGCATAAGGATATAGATGGTGATATTATTAAACTGAAATTGTTTCCTTTCTCTTTGAGAGGAAAAGCTAAAGAGTGGTTGAATTCCTTGACTAGGAATAGTATTGATTCTTGGACTAAGTGCAAAGATTCTTTTATTGGAAAATACTATCCTCCTGCTAAGATTATATCCATGAGAAGTGAAATAATGAAGTTTAAACAACTTGATAATGAGCATGTTGCTCAAGCTTGGGAAAGAATGAAATCTTTGGTTAAGAATTGTCCCACTCATGGACTGACTGCTTGGATGATCATCCAAACTTTTTATGCAGGATTGAACTATTCTTCAAGGAACCTATTGGATTCAGCTGCTGGAGGTACATTTATGACCATCACTTTGGGTGTTGCAACAAAACTATTGGATAATATGATGGTTAATTATTCTGAATGGCATACTGAGAGAGCTCCACAAGGTAAGAATGTAAATTCTGTTGAGGAAACCTCCTCCTTGAGTGATAAGATTGATATTATTATGTCTATGCTTGTTAATGGGAAAGCCCATATTGATCCAAATAATGTTCCTTTAGCCTCTTTGGTTGCTCAAGAAGAGCAAGTTGATGTGAACTTCATAAGAAATAACAACTTTGGCAACAATGCTTATGGTAATAATACTTATAGGAACAATTTTGGTAACAACAATTATAAGCCATATCCTCCCAACAATGGTAAATCTGAATTACCTAGTGAAGGTAGAATTTTGGAAGTTGAAAGAGCCACTAAAAACTTTATGCAAATGCAATATGAGCAAAATAGACTATTTACTAAAACAATGGAGGAACAATCTATCATTTTGAAGAACATTAGCCATCAACTTGAGAGTCTAAATAGAGAAATTCCTAGTTTACAATTGAAACTCTCTAATGCTGAAAGAAATATATCATCTTTGTCTGAAGCTCAATCTTCATTGATTAATAAAATGGCTGCTAAACCTGAAACTAATGAGAATCCCTTTGCAGCTACTAATTCCATACAAGTAAGAATTGATGAAAATGTTAGACTATTAGCTGAATTACATGCTAAGTGGGAAAGAGAAGATGAAATTGCTAGAAACATTAGTGTTTCTACTATCACCACCACTAGTGTTGAGGCTAGTAATAGTTCTACTACTTTAAATGATAAGTTTGATTTTGATCTTGATGGTTGCAACATCTCTGAAGTTATTAAGTTCCTACAAAAGCTTGCTAAAAGTCCTAATGCTAGTGCTATGAACATGGCTTTTACAAAACACATTACTGATGCTCTCATAAATATTAAAAAAGAAAAGATGAAACATAAAGCTTCTATTCCTATAAAACAAGAAGATGGTTGGGAACCCATCATTAATATGAAAGTGAACGACTTTGATTTTAAAGCTTTGTGTGATCTTGATAGTAGTGTTTCTATTATGCCTAGAAGGATTTATGATATGCTTGATTTGCCTCCTCTTGAAGATTGTTATTTGAATGTCCCACTTGATGCTAATGCTAAAAATAAACTCATGGGGAGTCTTAATGATGTTCTTATTATGGTTAATGATTCCTATGTCCCCATTGATTTCTATGTTTTGGATGTTGAATACAATGCTTCTTGTCCTATTACTTTGGGAAGACCTTTTCTTAGAACTGTTGGTGCCATCATTGATATGAAAGAAGGCACCATTAAATATCAACTCCCACTCAAGAAAGGTATAGAACATTTCCCTAAAAAGAGAGAAAATATTTCTTTTGCTTCTCCTATGAAAACAAAATTTGGTCTTAATGCTTCTTCATTTGAGAACACTTGATTCTTTCTTTGGTTCTTATGCCTAACTTAAAGGCGTTAAAGAAAAGTACTTATTGGGAGATAAGACAAAAGTTTTAGACGAGTCTTGGAAGTTATTACTTAAGTAATAACCGCTCCTTATCATTTTTATTTGCTTTTTTTGCCAAGAGCAACCTCTAATGAGAGAGAAGTAATGATTGGGAAAGTTGCTGTCCCGAAACAGATTTTTGTGCTTCACCGTAAACATTCATTAGAGAGCTCTGTACGTCGGATTGAGCTGTAATGTTTTGTGCTTCTGCCCCAGGTTGTTATCTAACTTTCGTTAGTTCAACACTTTTTGATTTGAGCAACAGAAGGTCTTCGAAAAAATTCGTCTTTACCTACTGGTCTGTTTTAATAGATTTCTGCCATTTTATGTATTTGCTTCTTGTTAGTTCCTTCTTGAGTTCCTTTGGGGAATTGAGCTTTTTGAGGGAAGTGCTACAGTAGCTAGTTTTCTAATGGAAGTTTATTTGGTGTTAGAGCTGAACCTTGAGACTTATTTTTCTTAAGTGCACTAATGTTGCTAATGAGATTGTGTGTAGTTTTGTATGAAGGAAAAAATTTCAAGTGTATGGAAGGATTGAGTAATGAGATGAAGGATGGACTAAAGCTCAAGCTTGGGGATGCCAAACGTGTCACCCCAAGAAATATCCAAGAAGTACAAGCGTCAAAGCTTGGGGATGCCCAAGGCATCCCCTTCTTCATCAATAAAAAATTCCAGGTTTCTTCCAAACGCTTCATTTTTATTGTTTCGTGCATAGTTGTGTTTCTCTTGGAGCGTCTTCTTTTTTGTTTTCGTTTGGGTATTAGTTTGCTTGGTTTGCTTATTTTTCTGAATAAGTTGGTTGGACCCCCTCTTTCACACTTTGGTTTGCAAATAGTTTGGTTTGGTTTGGAAAAGAGTAGGAAAGTTTATGCTTATGTGGTAAAAAGAGCTTGTTTTTGACTATGTCCTATGCTTTGTCATGCCATGCTTGATATTGTTTTGGCTTTATGCTTAGTATTCTTTGTTGTAGCATGACTTGTTATAAACAATTGAGATTTCTTAATGTGCCTTGGATGAATCATGCGTTGTTTTAGCATATTAAAGCATAGTATAGTGGTATTCTCCTTTGATGCTTTATTTGGGTTGACTTGGCGCATGCTCACACCATGTTATGACTATCTCAAGTCACCATAGCCTTTATGATCCTTTATTTTTCAACTTGTAGTATCACTTTATGCTTTGATCAATGATGTTTTGTCGCTCTACATGATTATGGCCATTATTGCTCTCTTAGTTTGTCGCTCCTAGTCTTTTGCTCGCATCCACAACCAAGTATGAGTTCCACTCATGCATCCAACTCCCTAAACCAAGTCTTTCCAAAGATTCCACCATACCTACCTACTAGCTTATGCTATTCCAAGTATATTCATGCTTTTGTTTACCTTCCACTTGTTATGACAAAACTAGTGATTAAAGCTCTCACGAACTTGATGGCACACTTTACTTTATTGCCTCTAATAAACTTGAACCATTGGGTCCTTCTTTGTTGCGTATATGCTTGCGCTTTATAAGTTGAAATTAGCAGAACCATGTTTCATGGGGAACGCTTTCAACATTGCACTTGTACTTTGTACCCCGTTGATATTATGTTCTTTTGCTTACGAATCCCAGCGGTGTGAAATAAAAGTGGAACTTGTAAGATCATGGAGTTTGTATATGTGTTAGAGAAACGCCTGGGATGCTAGCCTAAGCCATGCCTAATCATGGTGGAAACTTGTAGCATCACCATAATGAGCACTCTATGAAGCATCCTCAATAAAAACCTATGCAAATAGCAAATAAAAAGATCGCTGAGATGCTCATTGTCTGCGTGCCTTGTCATTTTGATTATGGGAAAGCTCCCGTATCATGTGCAAGGGGTACGCCGTTGGCGGTTCTTAATGATACACATATACTTACAATGACAAGAGCTTATTCATGACTGAAGTTGAGTAGCATGAGGATCGGTCTTCGTAAGTAAGGGGCATGAGATTTCGGTTTAAAACTTGTCAAGCATATCCTCTTAGTTGTGTTAACCTTAATCACCTTCAAGATGCTTATGATAGGGGCAATGAGAGCTGAAAGCTACAAGTACCATAATTTTTGGAAGCTCTTTATGAGACTTGAATCCCTACTTCCTTTTACAAAGGCTTTTCTTTGACCATTATATTGAGTCTCCACCTTCTATCTTTATGCACCTACTTTGAGAGCATAGTGGCCATTCTTAGTTTTATGTGCATTGTCCCAAGACTAGTTGATTTATGCATAACTTGTTATTGCTTGTTTGAAACTATTGTATCTAGTCACTCTTATGAACTTTGAAGGTGTCCTATGCATTTATATTTGCTACTCTATTGAGGGACAAGCTAAAAACTTTTATGCCTTGTTTTCTTTATCTGAAACAAACAAACGTCTTGCAAAGCATGTTATTCATGAATCTTTTGTTTGTGCCTTTTCATGTTGTATCATAGTTTCTTTGCTTACTGCTAGAACTTTGTCTTTCATGTTATGATTGAAGTACTATGATCCCAGCTTTGAGTTTTGCAAATACTTTGATCAAGTTTTGATGGTGCATGTCACCTCAAAAATTATTTCTTTTTTATCACTTACCTACTCGAGGACGAGCAGGAGTTAAGCTTGGGGATGTTGATACATTGCAAATATATCTATAATTTTTGATGTTCCATGCTTAGTTTTATCCATTTTCTTGTGTTTTGTTCCAACTTTGGAGTACTTTTATTATGATTTCTTGGACTACCTATTAACAAGAGCCATAGTGCCAGCTGCCTGTTTTCTGTTGTTTTTGGTTCCAGAAAAGTCAGAAAATGAATATTCTCGGAATTGGATGGGACAAAAGCCAAAGTGCCTATTTTTTCGGAAGGGATCAAGTGCCAGAATACGAGACGGAGAAGGGCTGGGGGCCGTCCACACCACCTGGCCGCGCGGCCAGGCCTGGCCCTCGCCAGGGGGTGGTCTGGCCCTCGGGACAAAAACCCTAGGCACCCGATCAAAAATCCAAGAAAGAGTCTGTAGCCGCCGTCATCTCTATCCCTATATCGGGGGGGGGGGGGGTCTGAAGCTCTTCCTGGCACCCTGCCGGAGAGGGGAATTCACCCTGGAGGCCTTCTTCATCACCATGCAAGCCTCTGGTGTGATGCGTGAGTTGTTCATCCTTGGACTACGGATCCATGTAGTAGCTAGATGGCTGGTTTCTCGTCCTTTGTGCTTTCATGTTTAGATCTTGTGAGCTCCGTTCATGATCAAGATCATCTATTTGTAATTCATACATGTTGTGTGCGGGGATCCGATGGATATTGAGATGCTATTTCAGATTGATTATTGATTCTGTCATGTCTTTGTTATTTGAGATCTTGCATGCTTTCCGTTGTTAGTAGCTATCTTGGCCAAGTAGATGCTAGCAACTCCAAGAGTTAGGATTTATGCTCGATAGTGGGTTCATGCCTCTGGTAATCTGGGGAAGTGACAGAAATCTCTAAGGTACTAGATGTGTTGTTGCTACTAGGGAGAAAATAACGATCCTTTGTTCATAGAACAATTGTATTGTTTACTTTACACGTAGTTCGTAAAGCAATAATCTGTTGCTTGCAACTTAATACTGGAGGGGGTTCGGATGATAACCTGAAGGTGGATTATTAGTCATAGATGCAGTTGGATGGCGGTCTATGTATTATGTTGTAATGCCCAATCAAGTCTCAAAGGAGTCAAGATGATTAGTATATGCATGTATTGCTTTCTCGGTGTTTGTCAATTGCCCCGCTGTAATTTGTTCACCTAGCATGTTTGCTATCTTAAGAAGAGTCACCTCTAGTGAACTATGGATCCCGGTCCTTTACTTTACATAAAATCTACAATCTTTTACTGCTTTGTGTTTACTTTCTGCAAACTTTTACTTCTTTCCATTCGATACGTTTAATCCTTTGTTTTCTGCAAAACACGGTGAGATTGACAACCTCATCGCATGTTGGGGACAAAGTTCTGTGGTTGTGTTTTGTAGGTCTCCATGTTGCTACTAGCACCGGTAGTGCGCCCTGCCAAAGCTCAGCTAGTAACACCTTTGGGGTGTTTCCTTGCTCCTACTGGTTCGATTAAACCTTGGTTTCATAACTGAGGGAAACTTGCTGCTGTACTCATCATACCTTCCTCTTGGGGTTCCCAACAAGCTCTACATCAACACCGCCATCAAGCATTTTTCTGGGCGTCGTGCATTGAGCCATCAGCCCGCGAGCACCACCACCCTAACCCTAAGTCCGGCTGCCCGCGAGCACTACCACCCTAACCCTAAGTCCGGGGCCCGCAAGCACTACCACCCTAACCCTAAGTCCGGTGGCCCGCGAGCACCACCACCCTAACCTAAGTCCGGCTGCCCGCGAGCACTACCACCCTTATTCCTATATACAAATATTTCCTATATACAAATAATTCCTATATACAAATATTTCCTATATTACACTACTAATAATTCCAATACTACACTACTAATATACACTACTAATACACACTATTACTAATATACACTACTAATAATAATTCCTATATTACACTACTAATAATTCTAATATACACTACTCCTAATATACACTACTAATAATAATTCCTATATACACTACTAATATACACTACTAATATACACTACTAATAATAATTCCTATATTACACTACTAATAATTCCTAATATACACTACTACTAATATACACTACTAATACTACACTACTAATATACACTACTAATATACACTACTACTAATATACACTACTAATAATAATTCCTATATTACACTACTAATAATATTACAATTGTACAAAAAAAGAGGAGAGCGCGCGGGTGGAGGCGGGTGGAGGCGTGCGCGACCGCCAGCCAGCCGCCAGCCAGCCGTCGGCCTCCCCTGCTGCGCGCATGGCCGCCGGCCTCCCAACGCGCCTACAGTAATCGGACGGGGGATCGAAGGGGAGGGGGCGACCCGGCCTGCTCGCCTACAGTGCCGGCGCCGCCGCGCCGTTGCGTAGCCGGACGGGGGAGCGAAGGAGAGGGGCACGGGGTACCTCTGGCCGGGGGCGCGCGCGTGGTGGCTGGAGTGGCGGTGGCGGTTGGGGGCAGTGGCGGCGGCGGTTGGGGTGGTGGCGGCCGGCGCATGGGGGTGCTCTGCGTGGGGAGAAGAAGGGGCGCGCGGGGAGAAGAAGGGGCACGCCAAATATATAGGTGGGGGACCTTTAGTCCAGTATAACGCACCGGGACTGTGCGTTATACGGACCGGGACTAAAGGTCCCTCCCTTTAGTCCCGGTGCGTGCCACCCACCAGGACTAAAGGGTTTTCGGCACCGCCCAACGCGCGCGCGCCAACGCCACACCTTTAGTCCCGGTGTGTAGCACGCACCGGGACTAAAGGTCCCTTTTTCAAAATTTTCACCCTAGGGGCGCGCCTGTTTAAAAAAATTCAATATTTTTAAAACATTTGAATTTTACAGTTTTTGCATACTTATGAATTTGAGAAAAATTTCAACATGAAATGTTCTTGAATTTGAATAAGTAATCCAAATCTACTTTCTGTTTTATAAAATAATTATTCTATCTAGTGAAACTATTAACCATTTTGCCATTTTCATTTTAAAAATGCATTAACTATTATATTTTGCATATTTTTGAATAAGTGATTCAAATCAATTTTATGTTTTATAAAATAATTATTCTAACTAGTCAAACTATTAACCATTTTGCCATTTTCAATTTAAAAATGCATTAACTATTATATTTTGCATATTTTTGAATAAGTGATTCAAATCAATTTTCTGTTTTATAAAATAATTATTCTAACTAGTCAAACTATTAACCATTTTGCCATTTTCAATTTAAAAATGCATTAACTATTATATTTTGCATATTTTTGAATAAGTGATTCAAATCAATTTTCTGTTTTATAAAATAATTATTCTAACTAGTCAAACTATTAACCATTTCGCCATTTTCATGTTATTCCGACGCTCCGGTGGTCTTCCTCTGGCGAAACCCTAGACCGGGGGCCCCGGATCGTCTACCCCGCCTTATTTTTTCCCGCCCGTTTAGGGTTTAGGGTTTAGGGTTCTGAGGCGGAACTTCTGAAGATGCCATAGGCCGTGTGCACCAAGGGCATCTTCGAGAAGTTCCGCCATGGGAGATTTCCCAACCCGCGAGCACTACCACCCTAACCCTAAGTCCGGTGGCCCACGAGCACCACCACCCTAACCCTAAGTCCGGTGGCCCGTGAGCACCACCACCCTAACCTTAAGTCCGGTTGTCCGTGAGCACCACCACCCTAACCCTAAGTCCGCCTGCCCACGAGCACTACCACCCTAACCCTAAGTCCGGTGGCCCACGAGCACCACAACCCTAACCCTAAGTCCGGCTGCCCGCGAGGCTTCCACCCTAACTCTATCCCATGGCTTCCACCATACCTCTAACCCCAGGGAGGCGAAGATGGAGTCTTTCACAGGCTACCAGGGAAATATTTTCTGAGGCGGAACTTCCGAAAATGCCATAGGGTGTGTGCACCAAGGGCATCTTCGAGAAGTTCCGCCACGGGAGATTTCCCAACCCTTTCCTCCATCCATGGGGATGAAACTCTACATCCATGTTGGCTTGTTGAGTTGCTTGCCATGGCGTATCGATGCTCCTTTTATAGGCACGACGCCGCTTCTACTTTGTCTTCTTCCTCTGACAGGGCGTCGTGCGCTACATGCTTTATCTCATCGAGCAGTGCGTCCACCCACGCATCCTTATCCTACCGACAACTTTAGTCCCGGTTTGAGCCCCCACCCGGTACTAAAGGTTACCCACGCGTCCTTATCCCACCGACAGTTTTGTTAGATGACACAAAAACCACCTTTAGTCCCGGTTGCACCCACCAGCCGGTACTAAAGGTTAGCCACCCCCAGATAAGGCCCTCCCAGATAAGCCTCCCCCAGATAAGGCCCCCCATCTTTTGTCCCGGTTTGAGCCCCCACCCGGGATGAAAGTTTCCCGCGCCACTGCGTTCCCGCGCTTTCCATCGGTTCCCACCTCTGTCTTCCCGCCATTTTTTCAGTATATATATGTACGCTTGGCCTCCATTTACATATCACATCTAGACTCATCATTCTCTTCCCATGGCTTCCATCGTATCTCTAACCACCCGGGAGGCGGAGGCGCTTTGCGCCTCGAACTACCCCTGCCCACCGGGCTACCGCGTCCCCACCGGCTGGATGCTGAGCGCCAGAGGCGTGCTGGTCCCTCCTGTCCCTCTAGGTGTGGAGCGCCGGATGGCCATCACGAACCACTACTACCTCTAGCTCACGCCAGAGCAGCGGAGGAATCCCAACTAGCATCCCGACTATTTCCCGACTTGGGAAGCCTTCTTCATCAATCGGCGTGAGAGGGCGCTCGCTAGGCACGAGGAGGACGGCCCACCTCCTTCGAACTTCAACAAGGCCGGCCATCGGCTGTGGTGGCGTGGCCGGACTCTCCAGAGTGTCATGGCCTACAACACGACCGACAATAACCCCCGCCAGCGGTACCCTAAAATCCAGCCCACGCGTGCCCAACCTTCAAGGTTCGACTACGGCGACCCCGACGATGACAGCGACGACGGCGCCGGCGACTAAGACGACTACAATGGTTCGTATTACAGGGCTAGGCAGGAGCATGACTGAATCACTCCAACATTAGGCATGTTTCTTAATTTTTAGTTGTGCTATGTATCTTAATTTTCAGTTGTGCTATGTATCCTTAGTGTTTGTGGGTTCCTTCTCTTGTGATGGTTCCTTCTCTTTGGGTGATCACCTCCCGCGGCTCAGAACCCGGTCGTCAATGTCTAGTTTGATTGAGCAAGATGTATTACATGAAAGGGGACCTTTATGTCTCAAATAAAAGGTTTAATACATTACATAGATTTATGTCTCAAATAAAAGGTTTAATACATTATTACACATCACCAACATCTAGTGTTGTGGTTTTCTTCTGCACCGTAGCCATGGAGAATCTTCATCATTTAACATGATGCTTGGGTCAGTTTTCACTTTGAAGGGCGGAATTTCATGAAACTTATTGTAATCTTCTGACATGTCTGTCTTGTCATCCACTCCCACGATGTTTCTTTTCCTTGAAAGAACTATGTGGCGCTTTGGCTCATCGTATTCTGTACTCTTTTGCTTATCATTCCTTTTTCTCGGTTTGGTAGACATGTCCTTCACATAGAAAACCTGAGCCACATCGTTGGCTAGGACGAATGGGTCATCCATGTACGCAAGATTGTTGAGATCCACTATTGTCATGCCGTACTTTTGGTCTACATGTACCCCGCCTCCTGTCAGCTTGACCCATTTGCACCGAAACAAAGGGACCTTAAAAGTAGGTCCATAGTCAAGTTCCCATATCTCCTCTATGTACCCATAATATGTGTCCTTCTGCCCATTGTCATCTGTTGCATCAAAGCGGACACCACTGTTTTGGTTGGTGCTCTTTTTATCTTGGGCGATCGTGTAAAATGTATTCCCATTTATCTCGTACCCTTGGAAAGTACATATAGTCGAAGATGGTAACCTGGCCAACGAGTACAACTCATCTCCAACAGTGGTGTTATTCATGAGATGTGTCTGCAACCAATTGCCAAAATTCTTCTCGTGTTCCCCTTTAATCAAGGTTTCAGGCTTCCCCGGGTTTTCGGAGCGTAGAATATTCTTGTGTTTCTCGATATACGGAGCCACCACGGTGGAATTGTGTAGAACTGTGTAGTGTGCTTGAGTGAAAGAATGCCCGTCCCTAAATACCATTGATTTCCTTCCTAGTGTGCCTTTTCCAGTCATCCTCCCCTCATACCGAGATTCAGGAACACCAATCGGCTTAAGGTCAGGAAGAAAGTCAACACAAAACTCAATGACCTCCTCTGTTCCATAGCCCTTGGAAATGCTTCCTTCTGGCCTAGCACGGTTATGAACATATTTCTTTAAGACTCCCATGAACCTCTCGAAGGGGAACATATTGTGTAGAAACACATGACCGAGAATTCTAATCTCTTCGACTAGGTGAACTAGGAGGTGCGTCATAATATTGAAGAAGGATGGCGGGAACAACAACTCGAAGCTGACCAGACATTGGACCACATCAATCTGTAACCCTGATAGACTTTCTCGATCGATTACCTTCTGAGAAATTGCATTGAGAAATGCACATACCTTCACAATGGCTAGTCGAACATTTTCTGGTAGAATTCCCCTCAATGCAACCGAAAGCAATTGCGTCATAAGCACATGGCAGTCATGAGACTTTAGGTTTTGAAATTTTTTCTCTTTCATATTTACTATTCCCTTTATATTCGACGAGAAGCCAGACGGGACCTTGATACTGAAAAGGACTTCAAAAAAGATTTCCTTCTCTTCTTTGGTAAGAGCGTAGCTGGCAAGCCCTTGAAACTGCCCTGGATGCTTGCCGTCTCGTCCTTTATGATGTTGCTGGTCCTCCCGTGCTGCCGGGGTATCTTTTGACTTCCCATACAAGCCCAGGAAGCCTAGAATATTCGCGGAAAGATTCTTCGTCAGGTGCATCACGTCGATTGCAGAGCGGACCTCATGCACTTTCCAATAGGGTAGCTTCCAAAATATAGATTTCTTCTTCCATATGGGTGCGTGTCCGGTAATGGGGTCTTTCGGAACAGGTTGTCCTCCAGGACCCTTTCCAAAGATTACATCCAGATCCTTGACCATACCAAATACATCAGCATCACTACGGGGGACAGGCTTTGTCCGGGTTTCTGCCTTGCCATTGAAATGCTTGCCTTTCTTCTTTAAGGGATAACTGGGCGGAAGAAAACGACGATTGTACGGGTACACATTCTTTCTATATTTATCCAGATATATACTTTCAGTCTCATCTAAATAGTGCGTGCATGCATTGTATCCTTTGTTCGTCTGTCCTGAAATGTTACTAAGAGCAGGCCAATCATGATGGTTACGAACAGCAACGCTTGTAGGTCAAATTCCTGCTGTTTGTGCTCATCCCACACACGTACACCTGGTTTGTCCCATAACTGTAGAAGTTCATCAACTAATGGCCTTAGGTACACATCAATGTCGTTGCCGGGTTGCTTCGGGCCTTGGATGAGCACTAGTATCATAATGAACTTCCGCTTCATGCACAACCAAGGAGGAAGGTTGTAGATACATAGAGTCACGGGCCAGGTGTTGTGACTGCAGTTCTGCTCCCCAAAAGGATTCATGCCATCGGTACTTAGACCAAACCATAAGTTCCTTGCGTCACCAGGAAAGTCCGGAAAGTCTCTCTCAATTTTTCTCCACTGCCGACCATCAGCAGGGTGCCTCAACATCCCGTCTTTCTTACGATCTTCCATGTGCCATCGCAACAACTTGGCATGCTCTTTATTTCTGAACAAACGTTTCAACCGTGGTATTATAGGAGCATACCACATCACCTTGGCAGGAACCCTCTTCCTGGGTGGCTCGCTCTCAACATCACCAGAGTCATCTTTTCTGATCTTATACCGCAATGCAGTGCATACCGGGCATTTATCCATATTCTCGTACTTCTCACCGCGGTAGAGGATGTAGTCATTAGGGCATGCATGTATCTTCTGCACGTCTAATCCTAGAGGGCAGACAAGTTTCTTTGCTTCGTACGTACTGGAGGGCAATTGGTTATTTCTTGGAAGCAGCTTCTTCATTATTATCAGCAACTTTTCAAATCCCGAGTCAGTCATACCGGTCTCTGCCTTCCACTTCAACAATTCCAGTGTGCTACCCAGCTTCTTCTGGCCATCTTCACAAGTTGGATACATCAATATGTTGTGGTCCTGTAACATCTGCTCGAACTGCAACCTCTCTTTTTCTGTGTCACAGTCTCGCCTTGCATCACTAATGACCCGACCAAAATCATCAACGGGCTCATCTGGTTCCCGTTCTTCACCCTCTTCTTCATTATCTTCAACTGCGGTACCATCGTATTCAGGGAACATAGATCGGTATTTATCATCATCGTTCTCTTCTTCATCGCCGTCTTCCATCATAACCCCTCTTTCTCCGTGCTTGGCCAAACATTATAGCCGGACATGAAACCGGACCGAATCAGGTGGCTCTGAATGACTCTTGAGAAAGTGTGAGCCTGCTCATTCCGACATTCAACACATGGACAACACATAAAACTATCTCGCCGCTTGTTCGCCTCGGCCACAAGGCGAAAAGAACGCACGCCTTCTCTGTAAGCGTCAGTGCGTCGGTCACCGTACATCCATGGGTGGCTCATCTGCATCATACAACCATGCATATATATCAAACGCAATCTTGATGCTTAAATTAGTACCGCGCGGTCAAAACGAGAAAATAGTTGCTAACCTTTTAGGACACTTCAAAACAAAGAGGAGAAACCTTAAGTGTCGCTCTGGCACCTCATATCATATTTTGTCTTGTGTGAACTCAAGTGGCATCGCTCTAACAGACATTTCACCGAACACCTCTAATGCATATGAAGAAAAAAAGTTAGCACAAAGTTATACCCACCTCACATAGGAAAAAAAACAGGAGAGAGTGAAGGGCTGGGTGCATATATATATGGTCAGACCATTAATCCCGATTTGACAAACCAGGATTAATGGTTCTGCCAGGACCACGCGGGCGTGCCCAGACTCATTTGTCCCGGTTTGTATCTCGAACCGGGATTAATGATTCCTTACGGACCGGAACAAAGTGCCTCGGCCTCCTCGGCCGTTTGGTTCGGATCATTAGTCTCGGTCCCAGCCACGGCTGCGACTAGTGGCCCGAACCAAAGACCCATTTTCTACTAGTGGGGTCCAGCCATGCAGCTTTAAGCAATACTTAGAAACCACAAAGACGCGCGCGAAGTTGGAGTTTGCGTCAGGTGTGGGAGGTTACTCTCCCCTGATTTGCCGGGTGCTTGAGCTCGGCGTGCGATGAGCTGATAGAGACCGATGCACGCACGCGGTGTGGTAGAGGCAGCTTGATCTTGCACGCGTGTAGTGGAGAGGTGACGAAGATGGCCACACACGCATGCATGTTGGAGCAGTGTTGATGTGTGTTCGAGCTGCCTCGTAGAAACACCTAGAATACTTTATCTGTGGAACGGCGACGGCATGAACTTCTGAGGCGAGATCTTGCCGCCCTGTTCTCTAACCGTGCGCCGCCGGCAACACCGATTTTGCACTGGTTTTTGCTTCACGAGGATCTAAATATTTAGATATTTATTTGACTAATTGGATCTAATCTAGGAGGAATTGGGAAATTCGAAATTTGATCTAAAATCTGATATAAAGAACCGATCCGATCTTTGACCCTCGTGGTAAAAGTGGTAGAAGAACCTAGGATCGACACATTGAGATTAATCACTTTGATACCATATAAAAATATTAAATCCCTAATATTTATTGTGTTTATTGATCTAACCCTTATGGGCTATATATACGAGTACAATGAGGAGAGAGACTTGTAATACAAGAGGTTCATCGTTTAAACTAATCCTATCTCTTAATCTCAACCGTATATGTATATGTATTCGAACAACCTACGTCAAGTAGACATCACTTTGGCGGTTTCATCTAAAAAACATAGCTCCGTTCTAGTAAAGATAGCATGGGGTTTTCTTCAAATTATCCCAATTGAACAAGTGAACGAGGCAGTGTGTGATATCCCTCCAATCCTCACGTGTCCCCTATATTTGCATCACGGTTACACATCTTCAACTCTTTCGTGATTTTTTTGCCAGTTTTCCTAGGGTTTCTCTAATGCTCTGGCGATTGGCGAATCTAGGGCCTCGTGGCTAGGTTTGGTGCCCGCGAGTCCTCTTAGCGGTGCATCTCTCTCGTTTTTATCCCCATCGTTGATCGACGTGTTGTCTTCGCCTGGTTGTTCTCTTGTCGCGCTCGTTTCTGACTCCTCCCTCTTTCACATTTGGAGTGATCAAGGGATAGACCTAGTGTACTACCCACTCTTGGCGGCGGACTAGTTGGGATCATGAGAATGCACGAGAGATGGCTGACAAGCTGATCGCGGCGGTGGGCAGATCCAATCTGGACCTGCCTAAGGCATCGATTGGTAATACATATCGAAAGGATTCAGATACGATGGTACCAGAGTCCAGTGCTAGCGATGGTGCTGTGGAGATGATGGTCCGTCTTAAGCTCGCCTCAAAGCAAACGTTAGAGTATGGTGTGGACACGGTTATTACGATAGTTTAGGATAGTTAGGACTCTAGCCTAAGTTGACTCGTATAATTCTTTATATGTCTATATATACTCACCCATGAGGCTCAATAATATATCAAACATATTCCGCCAATCAATCTCATACTCTTACATAGGCAAGGAGCTAGCCGCCGCACATGCTTACGCGCCGCGCCGCCCCCGGGAGGTCGATCTCCATGATCCCCACCGGGGGCCGCGCAACCCAAACGTAGGGTTCGTCCGCCGATCCGTGATCGGCTGGCCTGTAAGTCTTTTTTTTCCGATTTCTTGATCGGTTTTCTTTTTTGGTTTACCGATCTTTGATCGGATTGAGTCGCCCACCACCATCGCCGTCGCCGCACCTCTACTCTGACCATCGACATCGAGGATCTACACCGCGCTCGTATGCCTGCCTCCTCCGCTATTGCGCCTGCCTCAGCAGGCTGTCGCGGTCTCACGGCAGACTGCCACGCACCGCGGACGGCTGCTACACCTTCCTCGGAAGGCTACCGCGGTCGCCTCCCTCGGATCCCCTTCGTCGTCATCGTACGAGACTTAACGGACAACGCCGCTATCGAATTCGATCTACGCATCGTCCATGCCATGGCGCATACGGTGCACCGTCGGTCTGATCAATTGATCCCGCGCCTGGCTACGCCAAGCACGTCCCCGAGCACGCGCATACCACCGATCGAGCTACGGACTGCCGATGTGTCGCTCCGTCGGGCCGCAGCGCCACCGCCTTTGGTCCACGCTACCGTGTTTCAACGCGCCTTCCTTGGCATGCACGTCACTGGTGGTCTCCCAGCCGCTGCACCGACTTGCGCCCTGCAGCTATGCTGCCTCCTTGGGTCGTAGCGTGGCTGCACGTAGTCTACTTCGCCGTCCTCGGGCATCGATGGCCTCGTCTTGCACCGCGCCATCTCCTACGGCGGATCGCCGCCGTCTACACATGGTCTTCGTCACGTCGTCGGGTCTTCCTCGCCTACTTCGAGGACCGCCACCGCGCTTTACAAGGTAACCTGCAGGGCGCCCTCTCGCCATCGTAGGTCCCGCCGACTACCCCATCGCCACTCTAGGCATCTAGCATGACTACCCCAGGTCGCTGCTGTTTTCGCTGCTTCTACGTCTTCGTCCACTATAACTTTGCCGCCAGCGTCATCGCCTCATCCCCGACTACACCACCTGCTACTCTACTCTGACAACCGCAGACAGCGCTGGCATCTCTCCCTTCGCCGCTCTGCGCGTCGCAACCGCTCTGGAGGCTTCCTCTGCTAGTCTTTCTGACATGGTGACAAGTTCATGATGGTCCCTGCCCCCGCACGCCTAGTACTGGCAATACCAGAAGTGCCTTCGTCCCCGACGCATTCCCGAGTCTGGCAAGCTCGGATCGGTGCCTCGTCTTCATCGGCTTCGACAACGTCTTCTTCAGCATCAACCCCTCTACGACTGCCTCAACCACGTCATCAACGTGTTCTTCTCGGCATACTCGGTTCTGGCAAAACTGGAGTGTGCGTTCGTCCCTGATGTGCGCCTAGTTCTAGCAAAATAATGGCCGCACCTTGTCCTCAATGGCTCGGACTGCATCGACTTCGGCATCGACACCCTCGACGACTGCCTCAACGCGTCCCCGTCATCCTCCTCGTGCACTATGCGCATACGGCTTCATGTGCGGCTACCTCGACACTGGCATCCCCGACCACGACATTGACCATGGCAACCCTCGCACGGCTACCTCGACCATGGCACCGCCTCACACTCTCGGCTCCCTCGACATCGGCACAAGGGCTACCACCTCGCTTGAGCATCACCAGCTTCCTCTACAGTCCAAGCAACCGCGACGCGATACCGTCCATGACGTCCCCGCTACGACTGCAGGGGGATGTCAGCCTACTGGATGCTACTTCGGTTTATCTCTAGTCTGACCGTTCGCGACGTTCCATTTGTTCATGACGCTACCGCTACGACTGCGGGGGAATGTTAGAGTATGATACGGACACGGTTATTATGGTAGTTTATTATAGTTAGGACTCTAGCCTAATTTGACTCGTACTCCAAGATAATCCTCTTTACACCTATATATACTCGCCCATGAGGAATAATATATCCAACATATTCCGCCAATCAATCTCATACTCTTACATGAAGTTATGACTTTCGTCCTTGATCCTACTGATGAGCATGTGATCGGATGCCCGGAGTGGGCATTGGTGGGGAAGGTTCTTGCGCTAAATAAAAGATGTGAAGGTTTGGTCTTTTGGGGTTTATAGTTTGCAAAAAATAAATTGCTAGAAAGTAAATTACAATAAAGTAAATGCTCTTTTTAGAGAGAGCCTAATCCTCTATGAAACAAGAGGACAAGGTCAAGTGGGTGTTCTCATATGTGAAATTTTTTCCTTAGAGCTGCATGGATTTACTTAGTATAAAGATTTCTAAACAACATGATAAGTATCTTATCAAGTTTAGTCTCTTTGGATGGAGTCGAAAATAGGTGCATCCATATAAATGTGCAAGTGCACCCATTATGATTGGTCCTAAGACCATTTTCATGTGCAAACAAAGTATTCATTAAGACATAAAGTCCAACCATAGCATAAAGTTCTAAGGTCCCTGGTCTAGAACCCCCCCTAATGTAACTCAAAGTCTCAGGACACAGTTTCTATCATTCTGCCCATCCCTACTCTCTTCATTACACTAAGGTGCATCCCTATGATTCCATATAGGTGAAGTAATATGCAGTTGATGTTCGCATATTACCATCATATAACCACGTAAAATATTAAAAGTTAACCAAATTCTCAGTGCATACTATATAAAAATCATAGCCAATTCATCATATGCCCTCAGGAACATGGGTAACAACGCACAACAGTGAAACATGATATGTAACATTAGCATATGGAATACAACACAACATTAAAATATAACTTCACCACTAAATAATGACAAGTTATGAAGCACAATCATGCACAAGGCACTAAAACAATATCTAGGGTTCAATCTTATCACAAACTATGAGGGGGTGATGTGGATCTTCAAGATCGAGATGGTGCTGATGTTGGGGATAATGGAGATGGTGATGGAGAAGCCCACCCTACTCCAAGGAGTGGTGATGATGATGGCTTTGATTTCCCCCTCTTCGGAGGCCTTAGAGAAGTAGGATATGACTTCTCCAGGAATAGAAGGGGACTTTCGCTACCGCCACCTCTGTAAATCGTACGAAAAATATGGCGTAGAGTTTTGGGAGAAACGGAGGCATATGTAAAAAGGGAGAGCCAATGCAACGCTTGAGGTACTAACGGGCCTAGGTGTGTTAGGGAACACACTACGCAAAACACAAAAATTCTAGCGCATAACTAGGATCATATGCAAGGGGAGAGGCAACATATCATACCCTCAAAGGCAAAACTAGTGGAAGTTGTCAATGACGAGGTTGAACAAGCGTCGATCCCTGCAAAAAGCCTTAGCGAGTCGCGAGGAGATGTATTATCTCACAGACGACTTCCATGGACATGCACCGATGAAGTCGTCGTTGTCTAAGTAGTCGATGTGTCGATTCCTACATCTAGTCGATTAGCCGCGAGAAGATTTATCCTTTGCGAATATCCGCACAATCAAGTGCTCCAAGTGTATCACCTTCACCATTATCCACACGTACAAGTTCAGTGGAACTGTGTCAAGGTGTGATCAAGCACACAGTCTAAGCGGGAACATGTCGATGAAGATCCGGCAGCGCTTCCGCATTCCCATCTAGATTACATCTAAACGGAGGTACAACTAGGACAACGATCTGACCTCGTAGTATAAGAAGTACCTAGGACACCCCGGCCTAGGGTTTAGCAGCATGCCATGGAGGTGGTGGAGAGAGGAGGGAGCCAACAACGGCTCTTGGCGGCGACGTGCACGGGGGAGGCAGCGGCTGTAGGTGGATACGACGGATGTTGAGGGAGTCTCACATAAAATTGGTCTACATAATAGTTTTAGATAAACCATGAGAAGGATTCTTATGAAGGAGTTCCTTTAATCTCCCCAAGCTTGACTAATACTTTCTCCAACATGAGGCCAAAAATTATAAATATGAAAATGATCATTATAACCCTCCATTGGAGTATACTATTTAAGATAGAAAGCCTTCTTTAGATATTCCCAATTAAGACGGTATTCTTCATCTGGAGATTTAAACCAATCGCAAGCATCACCAGAAAGAGATAAATATGATAGTTTCCTTTTACTTCATCTTGTCAGATACTAGATAGTTTGAATAAAGAACATATATCCTCAATCATTTGAAAATAATCCCGGTCAATTTTATTTCCATCCCCTGAAAAATCTTGTTTTATAACCTTTGTAACATGGCCAATGGGAATTTGACACCCCCTTTCTGGATTAGGAGGTTTATGAACCTTTTCCTTAACAGAGTTAACATAGTTAAAGAAACAAAGCTTTATGACTTTAGAAGTCATGATGGCAACAACAAAGTGAAATAGTAAATAATAAAAGCAACTTTCAAGTTCCCTTACCAAACGAGCCTACCAATAGCACAACGGTCCCCATTAATGGCGCCAGAAAAGTATCTTGGTGTCTCCTAAGTGCAGGAGATCTATTTTAGAACCTTCCAATAAACAAAAGGTTGTCAAATTCATGAGGAGCTAAGGGTATTGGTTAGAAAGTCTGAGAAGTAAAACAACAAAAGATGTGAAGGTTTGGTGTTTTTAGGTTTATAGTTTGTAGAAAAGTAAATTGCAATAAAGTAAATGCTCTTTCTAGAGAAAGCCCAATCCTCTATACAACAAGTATCTGTTCTTATATGTAACAAACGTTCCCGGGGGTGGAATGGAGTTACTTAGCATAAAGATTTCTAAGTATCATGATAAGTATCTTGTCAAGTTTTATTCTCTTTGGACGAAGCCTAAAATAGATGCAACCATATAAATGTGCAAGTGCACCCCTTATGATTGGTCCTAAGGCCATTTTCATGTGCAAACAAAGGATTCATTAAGACATAAAGTCCAAACACATCATAAAGTTCTAAGTTCCGTGATCTAGAACCCCATAATACAACTCAAAGTCCTAGGAGATGGTTTCTATCATTTCGTCCCTCCCTACTCTGTCCATTACACTAAGGTGCAGCTCCATGAGCCCATAATGACAATATGAAAATATAACTTCACTACCCAATAATGACAACTTACCAATCACAATCATGCACAAGTCACTCAAACAATATCCCGGGTTCAATCTTATCACAACTATGAGGTGGGTGATGTGGATCTTCGAGATAGAGATGATGCTGATGTTGCGGATGATGGAGATGGTGATGGAGAAGCCTCCCCTATGCTAAGGAGGAGTGGTGATGATAATGGCTTCGATTTCCCCCTATCTAGAGGTCTTAGAGTAGCAGGGCCCGCCCTCTCCCAGAGTACAAGAGGATGCTCACCTCCACTGCCTTTGTAAATCGTGAGAAAATATGGCGTAGATTTTTGGGAGAAACGGATGCATCTATAAAAAATGAGAGCCGAGGCGACGCTCGTGGCCCAAACAGGCCTGGTTAGCGTGGCCTAGTAAAGTAGTCGTGCCAACTGTGCTATTTTAGCCCTTGCGGCTCTTGCCGCGTGGTTCTAGTGCCCAATGTCTTTCTCTTGATGTAAAATTGTAGTGGTATTTTTCTCGAAATTAATTGGTGTCCAAGAAGTCCATGATATACCTAAATACGAAAAAGGTGATTTTCTAACTCCCAAAAATTAAATACCAAAACAAAGGACTTTGTAGGAAAGTCCCATAAATCATCTAAAAATGCATAAACAATGCAAACACCAATATAATATAGTTCTATATGTGGCTATTATGATGATACAAAATGCAAGTAATAGCACACCCCTACGAATCGGCACAAACAGAAAGATTATGTAGGGATAGTTGAGGTCGACGTCCGAGACTTGCTGTCGGTCGGTGAATGAAGAGAAAATGGCATTTGGGGTTGAAACCTCCATGTGGCTTGCTATTGCTGTACTAGGGAAAGAACCTTGATAGAGGCATCATGGTAGTGCTTTTGTAGAAGAAGGTAGGGAAAGACGGGATACACTTCTGGAATGTTGCATGGATGTGGTGCTCCCTTGGGTCCTACCGGTTCCATGAGCGATGGTGCCCAAGCTCATCACGATAAGGTGCAGTGCCACCATGGTTGTTTCCTTCTTGATGTCAGCCTTCACGCGCTTCCCCTTGACCATCGTCATGTACTATTGTTGACCATGTATTCATCCCACTCAGGTTTCGTCATCCAATCGGCCTTTGCCTTTGGTGCCGATGTTTTGCATGGCCTATAGAAGGGCACCTTCGAGCCCTTTAGAGTAACTCCCTTCGTCCCCTTCACAGCTTTTGGTGCCATGGTTTCAAGAGTGAAAGGGGAGCGTCTGCGGCGACGAAGATGTATGGGCAATAAAGGAAGGGGACATACATGAGAAATAATGAAAATGGAAAACATGATATAAATATAGATCAGTTATGTCAATGACAATGCTGATCCATGGGTCAACACATCGTTAGCTTCTTGTTTCGGCGCGCCCGCGAGGAGCCCTATGGCCTAGGGGGATTAGACATGCTATTGGGCCACGTCGGGCATAAACGGCCTTTGGGACATACAACTTGGTGCATTTTTTCGTTCGGCGCATCCAATAGACCTTTGTGGCGTTGTTTGAGGATGTGGCTAGAGATGCTCTTATAAATTATAATCGAATATGTACATGGCAATGTCCTGAAGTTGCACTTTATTTTCTATGTAATTTGAGTTACATGAATGTGTAATTGGATAGTACATTTATTTATTTCGTGCATTCGTTTTTTTCCGATAAAGGGCGCTTTATTACTTAGAGTTTAAGCATTACACATGGCCTCTACATAACTGGGATGCACACAGTCGATAGTAGTCCAAGGTTCCTGAGGTCTGCAAGTGCACATATCATTTGTAGCTAGTTTCGAAGTATAGACATCAATCTCACTGGGAGCCCAAAGGTAAGTGTTTATGAATGAAGTCTCTGCCACACTCAAAGTTGTCACAGGTCTTTGAGTGAATTGACTACAAGTGTGGAAACAAGAATGAAATTTGGATTAAACTGGATGTATTTAAGTAAAACTGAAATGTAAACTTTAGTAATAAAAATCATAAAAGTAAAGAACGATTCAGTTGTTTGTTGTTTTCTGAAGATGATAAAGAAGGCACAGGGAGATACAGTTCATGGTGATAGTGACTATGCCAGGTGGACGAATGATAAGTGTAACAATTATAATCTTATAAGTATATGTGTAGGCGAGCAACCCATAATTAGCCGGAACTCCTCTTGGTAGATTTCATCCCAACTTCAATAATCCTACTAGTCTGTTACCAAAACCATGGTCAATCACTAGAAGATTAAGATCCTTCAGGTTGCTTAGCAATTAAGCTCCTTGGATCGGACTAATGCAATAAGCACAGTGGTTCCTCGTGATCCTCGAGTCAAACTAGTATCCCATTGATATCCTCATGTCACTCAGGGGTCGTCGGTCTGCTAGCGAACAAGATCCTATCTTTGTAGAACAAAGCATCATGTTGTCTGGGCCCTTAATTGGACAACAAGCATTATGTATCCCACAGGTAGTCAAGCACACATAATATAGTAATTAAAATCAATCACAAACTGATGGAAAATATATGGAGACACATCACATCTCACAAATCCCTTACATCTCCCACACCGAAGGAACTTACTCACACATGAGAGAAGAAAGCATCATCGATATACTTAAATAAAGGGTGTTCTTCTCAATATTACCGTGGAGATCCATGATAAGAATAGAAAAGTAATCCAACACAATTCAAGAAACAATCTCAAATCCTAATCTTGCAAAGTGAAGATCTCTCTCTTTCTCTCAAGTACAAGTAATGTCTATGAGGGTGTGATGGCTAGGAGGTTGAAGATCGTGGAGCGAGATGAAGAACATCTTCCCCTTCTTCTCCAAATCTCTTCTTTCTCCTCTCTGGATGGGATGGCGGCTGTTGTGCTATGATTTCACGTCTGGCCTCTTCACTAAAGTTGTCCATTTTGACAAGACGGAGGTAGCGACAACTATATGGACGGAAATATATTCCCGCCGTATAGTTGCTCGTCAAAGCTTCTATGCGCCTCCCTTGATTGCTTCCAAAAGAGACTTGCTTGTTTTCACCTGAATATTGTGCTTCTCTTGTTAAAACCTTCTGTTGATGTTCAGAACCTGAAACACACATTAAAAACTAAATTTTCTTCGCTATCGAAGTATTAGCATTAGGTAAAGCTACAAAACGATCAAATCCAGAAGAAATCCATCAATAAAAACCATCAAAAATATGTCGAATCTCACAGCTATCAACTCCCCCAAGCTTAGATGTTGCTCGCCCTCGAGTGACAAGAAAATAAGGAAGAATAGCGGAGATTCGATACTGAAATAAAATAACTTACAAGCTCGAATTGGTGTCAAATTCTTTTCTTCACAATTCCTGCAATCTTAAACATGATCATACAAGTATTCACAAGATTGCACTGATTCCAGTTCCTAACCATGTATATCTTGCTAGAAAATAAATTATATGCCAAAGCAAGTGTCAAAATTTTAGCTAAGAAAGTGAAACAATTACTTTTGGTGCCTCTCTTTGTTGAGAGATGATTTTTTTGCTCTTGTTTATTTAATCAATTAAGAGTACTCAAGTTGGCACCAAAAACATTCAATTTAAGAACAGCTCATCTATTCCCATGTCAAAATTTCAAGACTCTCAAAGCACCTTTTTCTTTTCCTTGTTTTTCAAAAACTTCAACCCTTTCATAGATAAATCATGCCACTGTTTTTAACATATTAATTGGGACTGTGTTGCGCACTCGTGACCATGCCAATAGATAACTGTTGAGCAATAGTGGGTCAGAGGAGTACTACAACTTCATTTGGAACTTGAAACCACGAGGAGACTAAAATTTTACCCGTCATAGCATTGCAACTACAGACGCTTACATAACTCAATAGCCAAAATCAAGTGGTTTCACACATTTAGATCATTCGTTGGCCAGCGGAGTTAATAGTTCCCCATGGAGCATGATAGTGTTGTAATGACATGCGTAAAGCAATATCTTACGGTAATTATTAGAAAAAGCAGTGGCATAATCTCTACTACTTCGAAGTATCCATTTTATCATACAATCTTATTTAAGGGTGCTATCGAGTCTATTTACATTAAGCTCAAATGGGATTGGGTATTTCTAAAATCAAATCCTTTGGGCTAAACATGGAATCACATCATCTTTTGGATGCTTTTTCTTGTTGTAAAATTGTCGGAAATATTTTTAACCAAGTTCATTGCTCATTATTTCAAAGCTAAAAAGGAGACAATAGCAAAGGAATAGAATTTATAGGATAACAAGCTAAGTGGGTGTGGCTCAAGTGCAAGTGAGTAAATAATTGTAGGATCAATTTAAAGTTGCAAAAAAGGTGATGAAAGGAATGTTATACCTCCTCTTGTTTGCTTCGTTCTCGTACTTGAGTTGAACCCCTTCTATATTTCCCTATTGCAAAGTCACCTGAAATTGAGCAATCCCCAAGAGAAACAAAGAAACAAATTTGCAATAAAAGTTACAACTAATTTTTGTGTGCTTTTCGTTTAGGAATGCAAACTGAAAGTAAACATGTAATTTTTAAGAAGTAAAATAAATCAAAATAAGAAATAAAAATATGAATGCAAGGTTTGGAGGTTTTCAAACCTCCCCCAAGCTTAGCCTATTTCTAGGCTCAGTTGTTGTTGTCATTCGGCGGCTGGTGCGGATACTGCTGGTAGTAGTCGGGGAAGTGGGTCATGAAGTGACCGAAGTTGTGAGTTAAGGCACTCACATCTTCATTCACTCCTTGTAGAGTGTGGTCAATCGCCCCAACACACTGGTTCAGCTGCTGAAATTCTTGATAGGGAACGTAGTTGAACCCCTGCTGCGGCTGATTGGGCCATGGGTCCTAGGACCCCCTTGTTGCTGCTGCTATCCCTCCCAAGCAGGATTGTATTCCTGCTCCTGCTCCTGCTCATGCTCATCCTCATCGTACTGCTCTCCTTCTTCATCTTCTTCTTGATCATGCTGAAATTCAGCCATGATCTCCACCACTTGATCCTTGGTCAGGATCCAATTGTCCTTCTTCACGATCATGAAGGCTTGTGGACACGACAACGGAACCTGCTCACCCTGTGCATCACCAAGATAACCAAACTGATATGCTCGGAGCCTCTTGTTAGCTTTGTAAACACCGAGAAAACCACAAGTAGTTAAGTATTTGACATCCATAAGTTTGGAGCCATCAATAGGTTGCATCACAGGTAATGTAATGTTCAATGCTAGGGCAAGGTGGGTTACCAATCCACCAATGCAAATGTCACCTTTCTTTTTGTTGCTCTGGTGGCGAAAGTGCTAGATGAGTAGAGCTACAGGACTAGGGCTTTGTGTTCCATTGGGGAAGAATGCCTTGGTGATCATGGCCATGTCCGCATTGGCCATGGAACTGGTATCTCCTCTTCACAACAGTGTATTGGCAAGGAACAAGGCGTAGTAGCGAATTGTTGGGTTCTGAATGGTGGACATCTTCTTCTGGTAGAAGCCCCTGCCACTGTTAACAGAAATAACCTCCCAAGTTTCTCCACTTGAGACGTTATATAAATTTGTAACAGTTGACTCCCCATCGTGAGGGAAGCCAAAAGCATCACAAAATTGTTCGAAAGTTATTTCATAATGCTGTTGGTTCATGGTGAAGCTTACCACACACACATTACCTTTCTCCTTGTGTTCATTGTAGAAAGAGGCAAGGAACTCATGGGTGAGCTCGGTGTAGGTATTGTGGCTTGCGTAGGCGATTAGAGATAGCCTTGAATTTGCACACATGAGGTCAAAGTCTGCCCTCAACCCTGTCGTGGTGATAAAGCTATCATCGGCCCAATGTGTGGGCATCACCCTCCTTGATGAAACAATGGCCAACTTGTTGTTGAGCTCGGCCCGGAGCCCCGAGGCCTCGCCACGTTGGCGCTTGCTCTTGCGAAAAATGCTACCAATTTTGTTCATCTTGATGCACTGGAAAATTTCACCATGAAACCTTACGCATATAGTTTCTACATGATACACGAACGATTCTACGTGGAAAAATTTAATCCTAACGTGAGAAATCAAAAGGAAAACAAAATAAGCTTGAGTTCATCCACTAGATCAATGTGAGAGTTTCAACCATGGAATCTTGAAAATAAAGCATGGATAGGGAGAGAAATATACTGATCTATTGATTCCCCAACTCAAACGAACGAAATCGGCAAAGAATCAAGAATCCTAGGTGGGTTTGAGGGGTTTGGAGAGAGAATATGAGAGAAAAAGTGAGGAGGAGGAAGAACCCTAGCCGCCCCGGCGCGATTAAGTGGTCGCGCCAAACTATACGGGCGGGATATGTAGTTCCCGTCGTATAGTTGCGACGGTGTCGACAATTAGGGTTTCTTTATGCTAGAAAACAGCTATACGGGCGCAACTATATGGCCGGATCGTAATGGTCCCGCCGTATAGTTGGTCGTCAAAACTTCTGTGTCCTCGAAATAAATTTTGTTGGATAGGCATCGATAACTATACGGCCAAACTATACGACTAGAATTTTATTGCCACCGTATAGTTGGTCGTCAAACCATCAGTACTCTAGAAAAGAAATTCGACAAATGCATTGATATCTATACGGCCGGAACTGTATGGCTGGAATTTTTATTCCTGCTGTATAGTTGGTCGTTAAATCTTCTGTACCTTCGAAAGAAAACTTGTTGATGGCAAAGATATCTATACGACCAAACTATACGGCCGAAATTTTTATTCCCGCCGTATAGTTGGTCGTTGTAACACCCCTCGAATCGGCCCTATGCAAGTTTTAGCCCTTTTCCGCCAAACCCGCATAGAAACGATTCAAGGACGCCCACCAGGCACTTTCGTGCGGGTGGAAAACGAAGTAATACCATTACACAACAGTCCTTGATGGGACCCACAGAACAGATATATATACAACACGACTACATGAGTCAAAAATACCGATATACAGTACAAAGATCCAAATCACCTTGAAATCACTACAGCGTCCGAGTACGGACAAGATGCAAATGGGGCTAAGAGCCCTGAAGAATAACCAATGGCATCCATAACCCTGCCCAGGCCAAGCCGGAAGGGTAACCCTGCTAACGATGTTGATCTCAAACCTGCTAAAACAAAAGGGGTGCCGACAAAAAGGCAAAGGAAAAAGAGGAGCATCAGTACTGAGGCCAGTACATGGCGAGGCTAGAATTCGGCGGTCCTTGCCTACACAGGTATGGTGGACTGAAGCGGCAGCGCAGCGACACTAAACAACCTATAGAGACTCGGTATCACTGGCGGCTATTAGAGAGGGGTAAGAAAGACCTATTCGGATCCTACCTGATATTAACACCAAACATACCCATCCCGGTATTTCCCCCTCGAGACCAAACGAGGAAGTCGGACCAAGGAACTCACACAGTTGGCAGGTTTACTCATTCCGTTATAGTTGCAGCATTTACTAGTCAGATATAGATATCATGAGTCATCCTGAAGCATAAGTAGTGGGCAGTTTTAATTAACATTTCGTGGTAGTTGGAACATTTACTAGTCAGATATAATTGTCCTGAGGAATCCCAAAAATACCAGCAGTTTTTGGCACTTTTATCACATTCCATTGGAGTTGCAATACTTACTAGGCAGGTACAGCATGTCACAAAACAACCCCAGATCCACCAGTTGTTGGCATTTTAATATCCATTCCGTGATAGTTGAATCTGATTACTAGTCATATATTAAGTCAAGTTTATAGCACTACTTTAGTTATGCTTGTCTATCGAGATATTGTGCTCCAAGTTGTCCATAACCGCGGACACGGCTTTCAGAAAGATTTACCCTGCAGGGGTGCACAAATAGCAACACACACACGATCAACCTCAGAAAAACCAACTCAAACCCAACGAGGCTTTCACGACAAAGCAATCACAGGATTCATAAAATATTTTAGGGGGGCACCCTACTAAGCTACCCGCGACGAAGTTGGCCGGCTCCGAGACGGACCTAGGGTTTGTGTGGACGGCGGTAAACGACTGGGAACCCGAAAGTGTGACTGGGCTTGTCGATACAGCGAAAACGTGTCACGATCCAAAACAGTACAGGTGCTCCACGCACAATCGTAAATAAAGCGGTAAAGCATGGCATAAGTACAGGATAGTAATAAAACCCCAAACTACTTTGTGGCCCCAAGAAATAAGAAATGAATCAAGCTCTGGCTAAGGGGGATTCATAGACTCTCCCGGATGTGGATAGTGCGAATAGTCAAGGAACAGGTATCAAGTACTCGGGGCCTACGGGACACAAGTGGGCATGAAAAACCAAATAACATATATTGCCCACCGGTGCCTCTTTCATTAGTTATCACAGCAATTTAATAGTTGTAATTAAAGACATGATCATCTCCACCATAAACATCTGCCAGCATAGCAACAACTGTGGTACTCAACAACACGAGATCGCACCTAAGCAAGCAACTATGACTCGCAAGGCCAGCTATCTACCAAACAACACGTATTAGGAGGTGTCCATGACAATATAGAGGCTGCACGGGATATAACTGGTGCACGGAAACTAAAGCATCGCGACACAGATAGCAATAGATCAACAGGAGGAAAAAAGACTATAATGCAAAATAGGTAGAAGGGGAAGAGATGCTCGCCTAGGAAACACCGCCGAAGGATCATATCTGGAGAACTTGTCGATACTCGCATCAACTCATCGGCCTAATCCACGAAGAAGCAAACACTAGAAGAAACACCGGATGCAATATTTAATACTATGGCAGAAGATCCGGCTATGATTATGAGATGATGCATGATATGGCAAAGATGCGATGCAATTAGGTAATATTAAGCGGAACCGGGGTCCTGAAAATTAATTAATAGGTTCGAGTTATTTATCTACCCCGCAAATTAAATGTTGGATTAACAAGGCGAAACAGGGCATCGGTTCGCTACACAAATTTAAATGGAGTCCGGAATAATACAAAAATATCCCGCATATAGACTCCATATTTAATTAGGAGGTGAATCGGCATAATGCCCCAAACCACAGACAGATATGCATGCATGAACAATTTAATATGCGACAGTATTATATATAGCATTTATAAAATAGGGGCTCGGGAAAAGGTTCACACATCTGGGTTTGGAAGATCTTGGGTTCCGAGGGTTTGGGTCTGGGTCTTAGGGCGCCAGGAACGGCGAGGTTCGGATACAAGATGGAGAACTTGTCGTGTCGTGATGAAGAACTTGGGTTCCAAGCGGTCGATCTTGCCGTCGATGGCGAACTTGAATGGATCGGGGTACCGGTGGTCTTCGGGTCCGTGTAGACGGTCATGGCGTCCGGGATGAAGAACTTGGCGTTCCGTGTCGGCGATCTTGGCGGTCATCGGAAGAACTCGGCGATGTCTCCACGTTGCAGTCTCAACTTCGGATCGAGGCTTCGGGGTTCCGTTCAGTGCCGTTGGCACTCGGAGAGATCTTGTTGGGGTTCTCGGCTTCGGGATCGGGCTTCAAACTCCAGGAGGAAGATCTTAGCGTCTGCATTGGAGGTGCTTCGAATCCGCATCCGCGAAGAAGACCTTGGTGTTCCGGACCAACCTTCGGGTTTGTGTCGCTGAACTTGCCGTCCATGAAGGGGGACTTGGGTTTGTCGCGGGTTACATCGTCGGTGGCGATCTTGGATTGAGCGAGGGGCTCTGCGGCAACGAATAGGCAAGGAGATAGCCAGCCGAGACCAACACTCGCATCAGTTTCGTGGCCAAAGTAGCATCACCGAGGTCTTTGCCTGATCTCTAGTCCTGGACCACGCGGAGATGCAGGTCGGGGAAGGCAGATGCAGCACTGGCTGGAGGAGCCCGAGGAAGCGATGTTGCATGCTGCTGCGAGGACTCGCGCGAGGACCAGGGCCGGAGCTTGGGGCGGCAGCTCACGGGATAAGCGAGGTAAGGAGGCGGAGGTAGATGTAGAGGAGGGCGACGCACGCGGCCCTTGGCGCGTGGGTGCGGACCGGAGCAAAGAGGATCAGGAGATGGCGGCCGGCGTTAGCCTCGCGCGAGATGCGGCCGGTGGAGGACGACACGCTGGTGGGGCATGAGGCGGCGGTGGCTTGATGCGGCGCCGGGGCGAGCGGCCCTGGCGCCGGGGCGGGGGACCGGCGAACTGGCGAGGCTAGGGGAAGGGTCGGAGGCGCCATGGCGCGGGAGGTGGTCGGTGCAGACGGGAGAGGACGGTTTTGCAGGGAGGGTGGAGGAGCCCGGGAGAGGGACAGAGCCGGGGAAGAGCTCGGCTCGGGTGAGGCGGGATGGTGGCAGTGGAGAGCGGGGCCCGCGGAAGTAAGGAGCGGCGCGGGGATGGCGGCGGCTTGGAGGTCGACGGCGGGAGCTCCGGTGCGTGGAGGCGTTTGGTGGCGATGAAGGGATGGGGATGGAGCGGTTCGTGCGTGAGGCAGAGGGAGGACGGGGCCAGCGGGAGTGGGCCCGGGCTAACGGCGGCGACAGGAGGCGGGGTAGGTGGCTGCCGGTAAGAGCGGTCTGAGCGGCGGCGGCGGGACACGCTCGAGGAAGCCAAAGTAGGACGTCGGGGTTGGTGGGAAGAGGGAGGTGACACGGGGCGATGAGGGAGAGAGAGGAGCGGGCGACACGGGGTCTCCGCGTGCGTGCCAGGTGGTGGGGCCGGGCAGGGGCGCCTAGGGATGCGGGAGGAGACAGCGCGCACGGTTCGCTGGAGCGGGGTGCGGGCGGGGATGAGGAAAAGAGCGGCAGGTGGCGATGGGTGGTGGGACCGGAGGGAAAAGGTGGCATGCGGGAGGGGTGTTTCTCGCGCTGGCGAGGTGTACGTGCGCGCGGGTTGTGTGTGGCGGGAGTGGCGCGGTGCACAGGAGGTGGCCGGATTGGGAACGGGCCAGGGGGAGAGAGGCGTGCCGCGTGCGAGTGCGGGAGGCGAGCGCGATGGGGGGCGCGCCCAGGTGGAGTGCGGTCGAGCAAATGGGCGGGAGAGCTGGGGAGGTGAGGATAGGTCTAGGTAGAATAGGGTTTGGCTAGATATTTTTAGACTAGGGTTTCGAGGTGGATGGCCGGGCTTCGGCCCCGGCAGGCTGTCTCCTAAAAATAATATAATAGTTTATTTGTTTAAAACATGGCTTTTGAAATTCGTTTTTAGACGAAACAAAATAATCCGGAAGACCGGGGTTTTGATTTGAACTAACACGGGGCGTTTAGAAAACAAAACCAGGTTTTTTCGAAAATAGTTTTTATACAAACCATGCAAGATGATGACGATGCTCAAATGCAAGGTGGCATGATGACATGAGCATGCGGTCATGATGATGCAATGCACAAAAATACAGCGATTTTCTGGTGGTAGTGGTTTTAGCGGGGTGCTACAGTCGTTAAACCTTCAGTAGTCATCACAAATTTCTATTTATTCGAGCATTCTTTATATCCTGAAACCTAGCTAAACACCTTGTTTTTGACGGAAAAATGACAGTAAAAATTGTCAACCAACAACAACATGTATAGAGCATGATTTTAGTACTACCGAGCTTCTCCTCAACTAGAGATTCACTTTTTAATCTAGACAAAATGATTATGCTAGTTTTTTTAGATAAAACTCAAACTTTTTTTATATTTATTCTACGCTTGTTCAATCGATATTTCTACTACTTTTGACAGCTGCATCTTCACGGGCGCGCTTCCGCAAGAATGTCTGTGAAAAAGTTTTAGGAATGCTATGAACATTTTATTATGTAATTTATTTTATTAATGTGATGGGTTGACTCCCATTAGGCATTTTATTAAGAATGGTTGAATAATTCAACCCCTTCTATATTCTCGAATTCTTACCTTGGGTTTCCCCTTATCGAAGGCACTTACCACATGAACTCATTTTTCAAGTGGAATATATCTTTCTCCTACTTCGAGCTTCTTCGGAAAATACCAGATGATTTCAGCATCATAAACATTGAAGATATTTTTCCCTCAGCACAATCAACTGACGCTCCTGTAGTACTTAGGAAAGGTCTTCCAAGTATTATAGATAATTTTTCATCCTCTGGCATTTCAAGAATAATAAAATCAGTGGGAATAACATGCTCATCTATTCTAAGTAGAACATCCTCAATCATACCAATGCGTTGTTTAGTGGACTTGTCAGCCATCTGTAGAGTGATAGTAGTAGGGGAATACTCCCCTAATCCTAACGGTTTATAGAGGGAATATGGCATTACACTAACTCCTGCACCTAAATCACACAAGGCATTATGAATATCTCTTTTGCCAATTGAGCATGAAATAGTTGGTATTCCAGGATCTCCCGATTAGAAAATAGCTTCCCATTAGTAGGATAACTAGTTCATCATGGCAACGGTTTTAGTTATTTCTTTCTTTCTAGTAAGAATATCATGGAGGCATTTAGAATAGGTAGGAACTTTTATTGCATCTGCAAATGGAATTTCTATACGAAGATCACCAAGTTCCTTTTTGAAAGAGTCATAGATTACCTGATCCGGTGCTTTCTTTTTTTTATAGATAAGGAAGCTTTTTCTCACCTTTGTTATTCTTGTCATTTACCTTTTGGGGGGAATAAGGCTCTTTGTTTCTTTCTTTAGTTGTTGCTTATCGCTCTTCTTGTTTTCTACTACAACAACTTCATCTTCATTGCTTGTCTCCTTTTCTTCTCTTGGATCAACTGTCTCTACATCAGAGTCATAACGGTCATCCTGTGCATCATTTTGCTCCTCCATGTTTGATCTTGTGTTTCTGAGCAGTTTCATCTTGAGGATCCACTAGTGTATCATCTTCTTGGCTTGTATTGACTAGGACCTTTTCCTTTCGATCTTTTCAGCTTCATATTCTGGTGGTCCTAATGGTCCTGTAACAAATGCACCTCTCCTTGTAACAACATTAGTAGAAACAGGAACATCTATATCATCTAGAAGAAAATTTTGATAACCAGATGCTATTTTTTCACATTGGGTTCAATCATACTAAGATACTTGTGAAATAATTTTATTTCTTGGCCAATCTCATCATAATTTTCCATAAGTTCCGCCAAAATCTTTTTAAGTCTTTGAAAATGCTTATGCAGGTTATTATGAGATTTTGCTTTGTCGATGTTTTAATTCTTGAAAAACTTTTCTAGTTTCATCTTCTTCAGTAAAAACTTGTAACAACTCTACTTTGTTTTCCTTAACAAGTTCAGAAGGTATACCATTTTCTTTCATTGTTTTGTGTACTTCAGGCATAAGATCAGGAGTTATACGAAGTATCCCTTTTTCCAGCCTTAGTGCCGAAATTAGGATTATATGAAGAATCATTCTTAGCCCTAGTAGACATCAATTCCTAACATGCTTTATTAGTTAAGGTATTTATTGATCCTCCTGCTGATAGGTAAAGAAACTCTCTTCATTGAGTATTGAGACCATCATAAAATAAATGGCAAATAGTTGATTCAGAATAGCCATGATTAGACATACTATTGATCATTCTAAAGAATCTATCCTAGGCTTGTGGGTAGTTTTCTCCCACGTTCTGACTAAAGTTGCCTATATTTTTTCTAGTTTCAGTCACCTTTTTTAAAGGATTAAACCTATTTATGAATTTAACAATATAATTTTCCGAACATTTAATGTAATGACGAGGGGGAGAATATAACCAGTCTAGAGCCTTACCTTAAGAGACCAGCGGAAAAAATTAGACGAGAGAAGTCTCTTGGCAAACCTTTTGGTTCAAGTGTTGTCATCACATCGTCAAACTCTCTAATATGTCTTATTGAGTCTTCATCTTCCCTTCCACTGAAAGTTGTTTCCTGCAAAATTTTAATAATTCCACCACCAAATCGATATTTCTCTAACTCCAGAATTAGGAAATTCTATTGGTTGTTAAGGAAAGCAGAGTTTGGAGCACTATATTCTCTAAAAGTTTTCTCAGGGTTCTTGGGAGTTATCCTATAAATTGACAAGATTTCCACAAAATCACTCATGTTTTCAACTTCAACCTTATCTGATCTTAAAAGTTTTTCAATAATTTCCTCGTGCCTTTGAATAGGAACGCGCCTCAAATAATATGGTAAATAGGTCTACCAAAGCGTGTATACCCTTTGTCTCCTAGGGAGACCATTTTGTAATAGTAACACCTGAAATGTCAAGAGCCAAACACTTAGCGCTTAGCTCCCCAGCAAAAGTGCTAGAAAATAGATTGATGTCTGCAAGTGCACGGATCATTTGTATCTAGTTTCGAAGTATAGATATCGATCCCATAGGGAGCCCAAAGGTAAGTGTTTATGAATGAAGTCTCTGTCACACTCAAAGTTGTCATAGGTCTTCGAGTGAATTGACTGCAAGTGTGGAAATAAGAATGAAATTTGGATTAAACTGGATGTATTTAAGTAAAACTAAAATGTAACTTTAGTATAAAAGCATAAAAGTAAAGAACGATTCAGTTGTTTGTTGTTTTCTGCAGATGATAAAGAAGGCACAGGGAGATACAGTTCATGGTGATAGTGACTATGCCAGGTGGATGAATGATAAGTGTAACAATTATAATCTTATAAGTATATGTGTAGGCGAGCAACCCATAATTAGCCGGAACTTCTCTTGGTATATTTCATCCCAACTTTAATAATCCTACTAGCCTGTTACCAAAACCATGGTCAATTACTAGAAGATTAAGATCCTTCAGGTTGCTTAGCAATTAAGCTCCTTGGATCGGACTAATGCAATAAGCACAGTGGTTCCTCGTGATCCTCGAGTCAAACTAGTTTCCCATTCATATCGTCGTGTCACTCAGGGGTCGCCGGTCTACTAGCGAACAAGATCCTATCTTTGTAGAACAAAGCATCATGTTGTTTGGGCCCTTAATTGGACAACAAGCATTAGGCAACCCACAGATAGTCAATCACACATAATATAGTAATTAAAATCAATCACAAACTGATGAAAAATATATGGAGGCATATCACATCTCACCAATCCCTTACTTAAATAAAGGGAGTTCTTCTCGATATTACCTTGGGGATCCATAATAAGAATAGAAAAATAATCCAACACAATTCAAGATAGGAAGAAACAATGTCAAACCCTAATCTTGCAAAGTGAAGATCTCTCTCTCTCTCTCTCTCAAGTACAAGTAATGGCTATGAGGGTGTGATGGCTAGGGAGGTCGAAGATCGTGGAGCGAGATGAAGAACGTCTTCCCCTTCTTCTCTGGATCTCTTCTTTCTCCTCTCTGGATGGGATGGTGGCCGCTGTGTTATTATTTCGCATTTGGCCTCTTCACGAAAGTTGTCCCTTTTGACAAGACAGAGGCGGCAACGACAACTATACGGCCAGAAAATATTCCCGCCGTATAGTTGCTCGTCAAAGCTTTTGTACGCCTCCCTTGATTGCTACCAAAAAGAGATTTGCTTGTTTTCGCCTGAATATTGTGTTTCTCTTGTTAAAACCTTATGTTGATGTTCAGAACCTGAAACACGCATTAAAAATAAAAATTTCTTTGCTACCGAAGTATTAGCGTTAGGCAAAGCTAGAAAATGATCAAATCCAGAAGAAAACCATCAATAAAAACCATAAAAAATATGTCGAATCGCATAGCTATTAGTTCCAAACTGAAATGAAAATGCGAATTACATATCACATTGAGAACTTCTAAGAACTCTTAAGATGATGACGGAGGACCGATCTAAAGATAATGTCACCATCTATGATGGGTAAATAAATCCCCCGTTATATCCTCCAGTCGTGTACACACCTCCGTAAAAATGTCAGGAGACTATGCACGATGTAGGGTCGACCATGATCGTAGCGTGTTGGTACACCAGTAAAACCTGTAATAGATAATAATTTTTATCATTAAAAACTTTATCATTTCTACATAGCCATAGCGAACATATAATGGAATCTACGCCAAACCTTAATAGATTCATGTACTTTCGATCTATACCATGTAACCAATTCCCAATTATATTGGCAATACTACATGGTGGGTATAAGACTGAAGTTGCTTGGGTTACTGACCGTATAGACCTAACAAAGTTGCAATTGAAAAACAAGTGTTTAATTGTCTCATTGTGATGACAGAACACACATGCAGGATTTCCATGCCAAATCCACTTAACTAAATTATCTTTTGTCTAGATGACACCCCAACAAAGATACCATGAAAATATTTGTTCTCAGGGGTATCTTCATCTTCCAGATCTTCCTGTTGAAAAAGGTATGACTGGCTGGATTAGCGCATTGTACAATGAGCTAAATGAGAAAGTACCTTTCTCGGTTAAGTTCCAATGAAAATCATTAGATCTAGATGACAGTTGGACATCTGCTAAATGGTGTAGCAGTGCAATCCAAGAGTCAAGTATGTATCCAATCAAATCTCATCTGAATGTTACATTTGGAGGAAATGTTTCCAACACAGTGGAAATAATTTCATCTTTGTGATGGACAACAGAATACAATGCAGGATATTATTCAAGAAGTGTAGCTTTACGAAGCCATTTATCCTGCCAGAAACGAATCTTTAACCCATCCCCAATTGTAAAAGATCCAAAGCGAAAGAAATTTTTATTTGTTGCCATCACACCAGTGCAAAAGTAAGAGTCACCAGGTTTCCAAACACTTGGGATAGTGCTTTCGAGCCACTATACTTCCTTTTAAGTAGAGTTTTCCAAACCCCATCTTCAGTTAATAATCTAAATATCCACTTATAGAGTAGGGATGTATTCTTGATCTCGAGATCATGAATACCAAACCCACCCTGTTCTTTAGGTCGAGAAAGCACACTCCATTTAGCTAGTCGATATTTCTTTTTCTGACTATCTCCCTGCCAAAATAATCTCGATCGGGAATAATCCCATCTATGTAAGACTCCTTTTGGAAGTTGGAAGAATGATATCATATATAGTACCATATTACTTGGTACCAATTAATGAAACCAATCTTCTACCCAGGAAGAGCAATTTACATTTCCAACTACTCGAACTTAATTGTGATATTTCCTCGACTAATTTCCACTCGGCGTTTGTAAGCCTCCTATAATGAACCAGAATGCCCAAATACTGAATCAGGAATAAACCCTGGCTACAACCAACGATCTCAGCATACATACACCGCATAGTATGCCTCGCTAAAGAAAAACAGATCACTTTTATGAAAATAAATTTTCTACCCCAAAAGTTGCTCAAAAGCTAAAAGAATGAGTTTCAGGTTTTTCACTTTTTCAAGGTCATGTTTCATAAACAAATTGTGTCATCAACATGTTTAAGGATAGACAAACCGCCACCAACAAGATAAGGAATCACTCCCTCAATTTGTCTAGCATACTTTGCATGCTCGATCATGGCAACTAATCTATCAGGCACTATATTGAATACTATTGGTGATGGTGGATCATCCCGTCTTAGCCCTTTTTTCTGGAAGTAATTCTCCACACAACATGGACTTTGATGGCAACATTACCCCTGACATAAAGCTATTAATCAAAGCATGCCACTCAGCTGAAAAAGCTTTCATTCTAAGAGTCTTCTGAAGAAAAGACCAGTTGACTTTATCATAGGCTTTCTCAAAATCAATTTTGAAATAACCCCATTTAACTTTTTGTATGTAGTTTGTGTACCGTTTCATGCAAGGTAACCACACCATCAAGTATATGATGACCTTGCATGAAAGCAGTCGGAGAGGGGAGAACTACATGGCTGGCCATTGGGTTAAGCTTGATCGGAGCTACTTTGGTAAAAAAAATTGAAACTAACATTGAGGAGGCAAATTAGTCTATATTCTTGAATCCGTTCTGCCTCATTAACCTTATGTAATAAAATTATCTCACCAAATTAAGCCAAAACAGTTCTAGTTGTCCAGCATGTAAAGAGCTAAACAATTCTAGAAGATATGGCTTTATGACATCCCAGAAAGTTTGGCAAAAACTCAGCCGGGAAGCCATCAGGACCAGGTGCATTTTATGTTGCATCTAGAAAACAACATTTTTAACCTACCCATCTGAATAGGGAGCAGTCAAAATGTTATTTTCCACATCTGAAACTTGTGGTATATCATCCGTTTGGGACATATCCATGAGAAGTTACCTTCTTCTGGTGCCCCAATTAAACCTTTGTAATAATTTTTAATAAAAGACTTCAACTGCTCATGTCCTTCAGTCATTCCTTTGGCTTGCTTAGGGCTCTAATAAGATTCTTCCCGTGTCTACCATTACGACACTATGGAAGTATCTTGTGTTTGACTGCACATACAAAATTAATCGAGTCTTAGAAAGTTGGTACCATTTGAGTTCCTCTTTGTGCAACAACCCTATTAACTTAGAATTCGATTGGCTTTTTAGCTGAATGAATTTCATGGACGTCATCGGCGGATTTCTACTACGCTTAAAGTTCATCAATAGTAGAAGACGGTCTTAGTTTTTTCTTTTTTCAGGATACTAGTTTATGTCTTGCCTAGCCTCCAGGGTGTTTACGTGTTGCACACACTTTGTTTTCCTCCTCTCGATTGGCACAACACCCACAACCGATCTTTCTGGTACTGATTTAACCATATTCTGAAAGACTTCACGGTGTAACCATCCATGTTCAAACTTGAACTGATAATTACACTGTTGTCTAGGCAAACCGGTAGTCAACAGAATGGGAGCATGGTTTGAAAGATCCTCCATACGTTCAAGAGCGCGTACTCAGACTAGAGGGAAGTGTTCCTCCCAATCAGAGTCCATTGTACACAATCTAATTTTTCGTATATAGGTTGTGGCAGACTCTTTACCCAAGTAAATTATATTCCAGTCATGGTTACTTCCTTTAAATCTAGATTGTCAATGACAACTTTAAAAAGGAAGGCCAATGATCGTCAAACCATCTTTTACTCTTCTTGAAAGGAAAATGAAGGAAATTTAAATCATCCGTATGCGGATTATCTTTCCCTAAGTTTATAAATTCCGGAAAAAAGTCAGCCTTAAAAGCATTATGG